>OZ057416.1:42812412-44012412 GCA_964056705.1 Troilus luridus
TGGAGACACCTAGCCATGTCCATGAGAATATGATAATATACTTCAAGCAAGTTGTGCTTTGTACCCAACTTTCTTGGAAGAAATAGTCTTATAAAGCTTTACTAGATATACAGAAGAGAACTGTTTAATTAATTTCTGAGTATCTAAAGTTTTAACTGATCTCGATAAATTACCTGTAAATTGACTAATATTCAGAATAATGCATATATGAATGACTCCTTATATGATATTAAACATTACTAATTATTAGAAAATGAATTAGTAATATATATTACAGCCTTATTTTATGTTTGAAACTCATGTTCTGGCTAATGGAAAAGAACTGCTTTCTCATTATTGCATTAACATGTTAAATATAATTTTTATCATTATAATTAAAATGATCATCATAAATAATGGTATTAGATGAATGTGTGTTGTAAGCATAATTGGTACTTACTTTGTTGAGTATAAACTTCTATACTTTAGATTCCATAATTTTAGTTTTCCTTTTTACATTTCCTTGTTTATTACATTTTATATAAGGAGAGCCTGTAAAATCTTATGGTTTTAACACAGTACCGACAGTTCTTATAATTATTTTAATATTACACTTTTATAATTATATTTGAAGTTCAAATAATTACACAGTATCAGGAATTATTGCTAAAACTTTAAGCAGTTACAGAGACTCATTTAAATTGGGCACCTGGACTTACAATAAGCATGAAGACAGGATGGTAGAGGAAGGATGCTTTATTTATTGTGACTTAATGTTTTTTCCTCTCCTGTTAAGCCTAACAGGTTATTACAGATTACTAGAGTTATTACGATAGGTTACCAACCTTTCTAGACCAGACTGTGATTTTCGAGATTTATTCTGTGCATCTACCACAAAATAAATTTTACCTTGATCTTAACTGGCACCGCAACAGTTGCCGATATAAACTGCGCAAAAATGAATATGGATACCCCTAATTTTGTCGTATTTACTTTGCTTAGCATTTTAATATTACTTTTATTATAAAAACATTGATAGTTATTAGAAATTATGCTACATTAAGTTTTAATGTAGTTATTAAATATATAATAATATAAATGCTAGGCAAAGTATACACTACAAAATTAGCAATGTCCCTATTCATTTTTGTGCAGTACAGATTGTATGTTGCTGATACAGAAGCTTTTATGATCTGGTCCACTATAGCATTATAGAAATGATGTATAATGAGCCAAAACCTATTCCATGTAACCTAATGTAATTTATGCATTGAAGGCTCATTCTGGGACAGCCGCGGTCAGAAAAAAATGAAAAAACATAATGGTTTTTATTGCCATGCAAAGACAGGCTTCTGGTTTTCTTTTCTTGTCTTCTGGTTTGGAAAAGAAAAGATTCATACTTTTCTGGTTAGCACGGTGCCAGGTAGACGAGAATCGAGGGTGAACATAGACTTAGGAGAAATTCCTATAACTTATGAAATATTTATATGATTAAGTATGATCATTATTATTGCACAATCACTCACTTTTATCCATGTTGCGTTCTATTAAAATAGTACAAACATTTAGAACTCCAACAATGACCTACCTTTACAGATGCCACTTGTGAATTCCCGTGAAGTAATTTTAGAGAGTTATGTATTGATTAGTTACCAAACCGTTTTCAATCTTTTAGTCAGAAATGGTTTCTATTATTTTATTGTAGATTGAAAGTTTTAAGGCAGGAAACAATAAAAAAAAAGTCAATTTTTAATTAAATATATTTTCTTTATTGAATCTTTCATAACAAAAATATTAACACTTCTACCATCTACATTTGAGAAGAACTTAGCTTGGTGTTCTTGCTTCAGTAAAAAAATTCTAGAAAACATTTATTTTCATAAAAATTGCATTACCAATATTGCTTAATTCTTACAAGTGGGTATTTAATGCTTTTATTAATTAATGCTGTTCATACATTTTACACATTAAGTATTATTTACACTTAAAAAATGGAAATGGGAGAAAGGAGTAGGTGAAAGGTTTACAGAGATAGGTCAGGACCGGAACATGAACAGAGAACTGGTTTAAGTTCATGAAACTTCTGTGAATAAATAAAGTATTTTAACAACTTAATATTCAAATAAGGAAAATTGATTGTAAAAACAAAAAATAAAAAACTGTTTTATTTCAATCGTTGAAAATCTAACTAATCCTTATATTTGGTTATTAGAAACTGTTTTATTACTTTTACAGCATAAAAAGTTTGCTGGTGGTACTAAGTGCCTATGAGTAATGAATTCATGTTGTAACGGTCATATGCCCAAAACTCAAGGGGTCCTAAACCGATTAATAATTGCGGCACTGTCTGCTCATGCAAGTACTTCTCTATCAAGTTAATATTGCACTATTTTGTAGTTTCTTAAATATTATCCTCACACTGCACAGTGGTAGAAGATGGAAAGATTATAATAATAGAAAGTTTATTGAACTGTACCTTAATACCGAAATCGTGAGTATCTAACAACACAAACCAGATATATATTTTCAATGTTTCTACAATTGTTCATGTTTGTTATTCTAATGGGACTTAGTCCCAGAATAAAGTTATTTTTCTATTCTATTCTAAACAGATAGTTTTGGGATATAGAAATGTTTAAAATCTATATTAAAATGTCCAAAAACTTCTTAATTTTAAAATCTCCAATAGGTAAGGTATCTTTTGTCAAATTACAGGAATTTTTCTGTTACCTTTAATAAGTATGTAGGATGGAAATAGTTGGGCGGTGCAGTCAAAATAAAACACTAAATAAGTGAGGACTTATTTATTGATTGTGCCGACGTTTCGACCTACTTTGTAGGTCATCTACATGGGCAAATAGAATGAGGTGCGGCTAGGTGAACAGTGTAACTTGAGTTGAATTGAATTCTATTTGAGACATGGGAAATAACATTAAAATTATCATCGGGGAAGAATGACTATACATTTCAGGGGCTAATTATAGCACTGATAATAACATAAATAAGGTATGATTTTATTTTATTATATTCAAAATACAATTCTAAATGTGATTATGAATGAAAAATAATTGGGAAATTAACGAAAAATAAAGTAATTTGAAACAGTATTGAGAAATGTTCTAGAAAAAAAATCTGCTGGGTTCAAGAATAAATTCTTTAATTTACTGTTGCTAATGGAATCAAACTTAACAGTTATATGAAATAGTTACCTGGTGAAGTAACTGCTACTGCAAAGTTAGTCATTACTTTTCAGAATCTCTGATTTCTTGTGGCTACCAGTTTACACCCCTGTACAAGAATAAATGCTATTGTTGAATAAATATTTCATTTGTTTACAGTAATATTATAGAGTACTAAATTTGTGATGATGGGTGTTATGTCTCAGGACTAAAGTATACAAAAATTTAATGCAATTGAAAAAAATCTTATTATATTGTATTGTATACAAGTATACAACAAAAAAAAAAATCATCTAAATCTTAGAAGATATAATGATCTCAGCAATTCTGGAGAATAAGACACAGAATGAAGCCCATGAAATAAATTGCTTGTTTTATTTTTCCACACACTTAAAGTTATTCCTCCATTATAATGGACGTACTGGGTTATAAAATCCTTCCAATTTTTCTTGGGCATATTTACGTACAAAGAATTTATCACTGCTTTTAATGGCAGCTTTGAAATATTGATCACTCAACACAAACCAAAGAAAACATATATCTTATCATTAATATAAATAATACTTAACAAACAGAGATAGTTGCTAGGTGGCTCCGTGATAGAGTGCTGAAATGCTAAAGGCCCTAGATTCAAGCCCACAGCTGATATATAGTGAACAATAGTGCAAAGCTGCTGTTAAATACATTGCTAAGTGGTTTAAGTTAGGACAGTAAGACCCTCCTTCTACTTAAAGCTCCATTAATGCTTAAAATACTCCATATCATGTATTTTTTGCTATCTGTATACTCAAACCAAATGATTCACACATGAATAAACAGTTATTAATAAAATTTCTCCTAACTGTACCTATCCTATTGTATAAAACTATGTACTTAAATACAAAAATAGAGGAATAACTTTAAGTGTATGGAAAATTAATGCAGGCAATTTATTTCACGGAATTCATTCTATGTCTTAGTTTCCAGAATTGCTGAGATCATCACATCATCTAGGATTTAGATGGTTTTTTTTGTGTTGTATTTTATACAATACAGTATAATAAGAATTTATTCAATTATATTGAATTTTCGAATATTTTAATATTGAGACATGACACCCGTCATCACAAATTTAGTTGAAATTTGGCTCAGTGGTAGAGTGCTGAAAGGCTAAAAGTCCTGGGTTCAAATCCGGCTGTGGGCGATAATTTATTTAATGTGTTAACAGCGGGGATGTTAGCAGACCATCCAGGAGACTGGAGACCTGGGTCTCACCAGGCTTCTATAAAGTGGGTACCCTTAATAGAGGGAATATCTGACGGTCGTGTGGTGTTTGCGCTAGAATAAATTTCCTCCCTGCACAACCGTTGTACTTGAAACAGTAAAGCCTCTGCCACATACTGAACCCAAGAACCTTCATGGGTTGTTTTGGCACAGTTCTTTTTTTTAACAAGGTCAGTGCATCGCCCTAAGTCGATTCTCTCCTTAAACGTACTTGCTCTTGTCTCAATTGACGAAACCTTGGACTTTGGACTTTGTTTTATCAATAATCTAAATATTAAACAAAAAAATAAAACCTTATTCTTAATATTTGGATAGCCCTATTACGGAACCAGCATCAGAACTTATACGAACTCAGTTCTACATAAAATCCTGTCATTGTAATACTGTACAAGCTCTACATATTAACAGTATGTCTTTGTGGCGCGGCAACACTCCACCGCTCCGAACGGAACGACTGCTGAATATCAATCAACTCGCAGTTACATGAACCCATTACATCCCCCAAGTTTCCCATAGAAGTTATATGAATTAAAAATTGGCCATTATAAAGTTGGAAACTTATTCGGAAGGGAGTGGAGAGGGATGTTTAATGATGGACTGCCAGATAGCGCTTCGGTCGTTAGTCTTCATCGGTGTTTATCGCCCTGACGGCTCCCCGACAAATGGATTCTTCCTGTTTGGGACCTTTTTCGAATTTCGATGTGTTCTTTGTCCCCTCCATTGTGGCCTCATTCTCTCTCTCCCTCTCTCTCTGAAACATTCAATATAGAGCACCTGTTAGATATTTCAATAAAAGATGTCCCTTTATTTGACACATTTTTTTTCTCTTTAATCGATTAAATGAGGTACTAAAATATGTTTTATAAAAAGATTATGCCTCACCATTAACTTCATCGCACATTTTAATTCTTTTTTCAAAACATGTCTTATTTACCTTATTTACAAGTCCTAGAATGATTTTAATAATGGTATGAAATGGTCAGGGGGTACAGTCAATGATTAGACAAAAGTAAGAATGACTTATTTTGTGTAATCATTGACTGCTCCTCCTGACTATTTTATACAATTTTTAGAATTATCCTATCAACTATTTTCCACTTAAATTAGAGTCATTTTAGTTATCTAATATTATCTAAACATATGTTAGTGGTTGTTAATTTGACTCTCAATTTATACTGCGCCAAAAATAATAGGGATATTGCTATTTTTGTGGTATATACTTTATCTAGCATTTATATTATTATATATTCATTAACTACATTAATATTTAATATAGTATAATTTCTAATAAATATTAAAGCTTTTTATAATAAAAATAATATGCAAAGTAAATACAACAAAATTATATATATCCCTATATATGCAATGTTGTTCAGTTCAAATAAAACAGAGAGTATCCCACATTTAATAAATCTATTAAATGATAAAAATAGTCCATTAATAATTATATAACAACGGGAGTAAAAGTGATTTGAACAATTATACAATTAGATTAGTTGGTAAGTAAAAACAAATAACTGATTTTAAAAAAAACAACAACAATATGTACTACAGTGAACCAGTTTATAATTGAAAATAAAGTTAAAAAATACCACTTACATAAATTCTACTATTGAGTGCTCCCATCAATTGTATGAAACTATTTTTTTTTGGACAATGTGAAGAAAATCTTGAATATTTTTATATTATTTATTTATCGGCTCGACAGGCGCCTGAAGCTGCCCTTGGCCCTCTCAACTGCCTTCTCCCACTCATTTCGGTCAGCAGCATGTCCGCTGGACACTCCAATCATCCTCAATTCTTCAGCCACTGCGTCCTTCCATCTTCCTTTCGCTCTTCCACGTGGCCTGGCTCCATCCGGGGTTCCATAATATAATTTCTTTGCTCCTCTCCCATCATCCATTCTGACAAGGTGTCCCAGCCATTTGAAGCGCTGAATTCGCACGAAATGGAAAACTCGGAGGTCGTCGTTTAAGTCGTAGATCTCTTTGTTCTTTCTTAAACGATAAATACCATTTTCTCTAACAGGCCCCATGATGCGCCTCAACACTTTCCTTTCAAACCTGTCAATCTTTTCAGCCAAGATCTTTCGTAGGGTCCAGGTTGCACAGAGATAGGTCAGTACAGGTCGGATGATTGCTTTATAGAGCTTCATTTTGGTACCCCGACTTAGTTGTTTACTACAGATATTTTTATATAGAGTTTAGTATGTCTTGAATTAATGAAGTTTATTTTAAACGGATTAAAAATATTTACTTAAATCCAAAAGTAAACATTAGCATATTCATAATAACTTATAAAAGTTATTAAAATGTTCCAAATGTTTAAAACCCAGACCTATGTTAGAAAATTTAATGAAACAAAATAGCTAATTTATATTAAATAAATCATAAAAATACTGATAGATCACAAGATCGAAATCTTCTTGACAACAGAAAAAGCATTTTTTGGTATTAGTATTTTTGTATTGTTTTCCACTAGCTAATATTATTTATAAAGCGGAGTGGCTCAGTATTAGAGAGCTGTGTTGCCATGCCGAAGGTCCTGGGTTCAAATCCACCTGCTGGCAAGACTTTTATTTAATCTGTTAGCTGCCCGAGATAGATCATATGGGATCTAACATCTCCTGGGGCTCACCCAGCCTCTATAAAGTTGTTACTCGAAATAAGGGGGAAAATCTGATGGTTGAGCGTGATATAGGACAAATAACCCTACACAACCGTTCTTCAAGAAACAGTACAATATCTATCATCTACGACCCTTCACGGGTTTTAGAGGCACATATTTTTTAAAATAACATATTTACTTATTTATAAATAAATTTATTTTAAATAAATAAATTTTAAAATATCCAATTAATTCCATGCGACGTAGTATACCTCTGCCTACCTTATTACTCCGGCTTCATCAAGGCCCAAGCGATGAAACCGAGTTTCCACCCTAAGAGGATTACTTATTAATATAAATAATTTTTAAAAAAATAATGCGAGCGGTGGAAGATATGGGAACATTTCCTCCGAATATTGGCCCATCATGCTGGGAGAACTTGGGGAATTTCTAGCCATATTTCCCTGTTGGAGGACTAAATGATTTCGGGGCTTCCCACGCGGGGCCTTCCGCCTGGATATTGGCTACTATATTTATTGCTTATTGGAAAGGAGGGAGAAAAAAATCGCTAAATTTTATCAGTGATTGATCGCTCAAACTCTATTGTTAAACTTAATTCCGGGATATTCTGTTACGTTATCGGTTTCCTTCGAAATTAATGATCAGTTTTTAGATCAGGTAATCTCCATTTTTATTCTTGTATGGGGTTTCCCAGATTTTATGAAACTGCTTACCATTTCCACTTTCCATGTTACTGGAGTTGTCTGATCATATGATACTAGTTAAGATTTTTCTCTCAATTATGTTAAAGAAATACACTGACGTGTAATAAATTTATATAAATACTTAATTATTACACAACAATCCGAGTTTGAGTGTTTTGATCAATTATAGAATAGGGGCAACAGGATTTGGGTCGCTGTTAGGTGGGCAGTCTTCGTAAAAAAAACGAATTAATTTAAAAAAGTTTATTTAAATAAATTATTACAAAAACAACGTGTAGAATATACATGTTTATAGTTGAAAATAAAAAAGTAACAAATGGAAAATAAATTTCCAACATACGAGTAATAAAAGTTATTAAATAAACCAAGTGATCTATTGCACTTTAAAAAATATATTAAAAATCTTTAAATTAATGTTACCATCAAAAGTATATTTATATATTATATAATATGTCTTAAATTAATAAAGTTTACTTTAAACTTTAAATCCCATTAAAAATAGTCACTCATATCAAAAAGAAAACAATAGCATATTCATATCAACTGGTTATGAAGATTATTTAATGTTCATTATATTTGCTCGCAATTTTTAAATACATTTATTGTATATTTTGAAATAATTATGTTTGGTTCTTTTCGTTGTATATGGATATAGGGTGAATTTTTAAAGGTTAAATTATTTATTAAATAATATGTTTGGCAGTTGTTTATTTTTTTATTTTGTAAGAAATTTAATATAATTGATTTTTTTGGCTACAGAAATTGTTGTTTTTGAATTTGGTACATTTTTTTCTTTAAAACATCTCTAACACTGAAAGAAAATAATTGAAAAATCAATTATAACTACTTTAACGTGAAACGTAATTAGTATAATACTCGTGAATTAATTCATATTAATTTAAAAAGGACTGGTGGATAGACCAATAGTTATAGTCTGTTTAAATTAAAAATTATTTCTTTTAATAATGATTTCCATTATTCATAGAATGTATTGCGTTAAATAACCGTTTATTAAGATTTATGAGTTCCAGTTAACATATCATTACTTAGGACTGATGCTAATATCCAGTTTTTATAGAAAATTTTTTCTTCTTTTGCATCCATCACCCTTTAGTGTCTTTCAGCGTAGGGGAACGAGAAAACGAGTTATGTTAATGTGGATATCGATAAATTTGTAATAAAATTTTACGACTTGTGCTATCATACATTGTTAGATTATTGATTATTGTTAGTTAAAAAAATTATTATGTTTACTTGGAATGCTTCCTCGTCCGTTCATTTAAAATGCCCCTTACTAGCTTGTTCCTCGGTTCTCCTTTCCTCCTTCAACAAGACTTACGGAGTTGGCTGCACACTGGATGTCTCATCTGTATAGAGCTACCTGAATCACCAGGCGTGCTTTCCGAATACATGGTCTAAATTCCTTTTGTCTTTTGTGTTTTCATTGTTTGCCCTGGCATTGTGTTGTTTGTTGCGGGTGGTTTTAGTGGAATTGCGGATCCATAGATAGAAATGTCGTGATGAATGTTAATTATATTGTTATAAATATTAATTAGAACCGGATTATCAGTTAAAAATAAAGGAATTGTTTGACCGAATTCATAGTATTTATTATATATTTTTTGACAGGTTTGGTCAAGGCAATAAGTTTGATTTAATAACTTAGCTTGTTATACTGTTTTGACTTAATTTAATTTACATGTTATTAAAAATATAATATAATTATTTATTTTATTATATGATGATTATTATATATATGAAAATGGGTTGGTTATTATTAGTAAACTGATAAATTCTATCTCAAGTATTGTATTTTCAGTATAATTTATTCTTAATTATTATTTTCGGACATTGCATTATTGTAAGAATTTACAAACCAAGGATCATTTCATGTTGAATGCTAAGAAAGAACTACCATTTTCCCGATTGCTGAAATCAACTGTTGAATATAAATTGTATTAATATAAAGTTTTTTTCTCTTAAATACACGATACAGAATATTTCAGTTTTGAGGTTGTAATTCTAATATTATAGTTTAGAATATTTCAAATAATTCCTATGCATTAACATTTTATTAATTTTCATTAAATTAGTATTTATTAATTATGTTAAATATAATTATATTATAATTCATTTAATAATTTATTATTTTATGATATACATATTTGCATCTGTGCAGCATCGCATCGCACCGGATTATCAGTTGAATAAAAATAAATAAAAGGATCGATTGTTTATTGCATTATATATTTTTGACAGCTTTGATGCAATAATTTAGGTTATCACACCTTATCAGTTTCAATTTAATCTACATGTTATCATTAAAAATATAAAAACATTTATTTATTTCATGATGATTGATGAATATCTGAAAAGGGTCTGGTTCTTTTTATTAAACTGATAATATCTATCTCAAATATTTAATTTTCAATTTAATTTATTCATTTTTTTGTTAGACTATTCTCATCTAAAACCAAATTATATTTATATTATTTTATATTTAAATTTAATACACAGCCAAGCTAACATTATTTCAGGTAGCCCACGACAAAGGTGGTGTTTGCCGTGATACCAATAGCAAATATTTAATGTATGCTTAATTAAATATCTACAAGGGTAAAATTTAAAAAAGCTTTGTGACTTGTAGCATGTAATTAGTAAATTTAATTAATATCTAATTCATTCCCTTCCATTATGACACTTTCAATATCAAAGTTTATTACATGAGTTGAAGGGTTCCGTGTCAACGGGGCATTAATAATGTATAAAGTGTAGCTATGTATAGGTGCTTATTTAAAAATCGATCAAATTAAATTAAAAATTTTATATTGAAAATTGATCACAAGAACGTTTAACGAAAGAAGATTTAAATTATGTACATATATTTATATAAAAATAATATATTTCATAAAACATTACACAAACATAACATTTTACCTACTTTTAATAATCAGTTGAGCTATTTCACTGCATGAACCTTCTGCATGAACTTTCATATATATTTGGCAAACTATAGAAATAAACCCTTCCAGAAGCATGAAATGTAAAAACTGACAAATCAATTATTTATTTAACGCTTGGTTAAAAGTTGGCATTTTATAGTATGAAACTCTTTTCAGTTTGTAATCTTACGAAAACAGCTTAAAATTTAAAACTAAATTTCTATCTCGCTTAAAAATTTATTCTATTTATAAGTTTATATTAAAATTAAAAGTTTTATTTTCAGTGCTTAAAATTCATCTCATTCGGTGAACTTCTTTTTGAGAAAGTTTCTAGACTTTATTTTACTGGTAATCATGACTTAACCATGCATAACTAGGCTTTTACTGAAGTATTTTAAATAAACCACCAGTATAAATGCATTTTAAATAATAAATGGTAATATTGAACATGTATTTCGGTTGATTGATGTAATAATATTTCATCATCACTTTGTTAGTATTTACCATTTATGTATTTACATCATACAAGGGCCAATATTATATATATACTAGGGTAAATTTAATGTAATTCACTTAATGTCTATTCACTGTTAGGGCACGATAATGAGAATAATCTAGTTTCGAAACGTCGCCAAGGAAGTTTGATTCTCAAAAATTGATAGTAAATTTCGTTAATTTATTTCTACGGGGCTCCACCAAACCAACAAATTTCTCTCGTATTCAATCCTTGCAATCCAAAATCCTTCGAAAAATCCTAAACGCTCCTTATTTTGTCACAAATAAAACCATCCATAAAGACCTTAACGTTCCATATGTTACCGATTTAGCCCATTCTAGATACCTATCATTCCATAATAAATTCCAGCCCCATACAAACCCACTAGTTTCCATCCTTGCTTTCAATTCCATTCCGGACAATCCTTCTAGGCGCCTGAAGAGAAGATGGCCTCGGGACCTTATATTATAGAAATGATGTTAGAGTGCTGCCAGTAGGTAGTGCCTCTACATGTCCTTTCATATATCTAGTTAGTCATATAGCCCTTGCACTAGATGTATATCTTACAGTTGTACAATTCAATAAAAAAAAATTATTTATTAACAGTCGGGAAAAGTATTTACATGTGTATATATTATTAAATGGTTTATCTAACATTTAAATGGTTAAATAATATTTATATGTTCTTATTTTTCAGGTGAAGAGGAAATAGTGTGTGCATCGTATTAATTATTAGTTTAATTTTTCGGTCTTGTGAGGTTCGGGTTCACTGACGGTCAGATTATTGTTTAATTAAAAAATTGAAAAGTCTGCAATTAATTGTTATATTGTGTTATCTTGATAAATGTTAAATTTCCGTCACAGTTATTTCACGAAATGTGCCAGCTTCGAACACCAGACCAGCAGGCGAATCCCGAGAATAGAGCGTATTCCACCTTGGAATCACTAGGTATGGTTGAAAATTACATTTTTTTTTTACATTTTTTCTTTCATTATCTATTAATCCAAAGAATCATAATCGTAGAATTAATTTGCAAAACAAGAAATAAATAAACATGATGTACGTAGTGTACAATCATACCGAAAGGTAATGGAAGGTATTTTATTTATATAGAAGCTGTAGTTTTTTTTTTACTATTTGTGAATGTACTTTCATATATTAAAGGAGGTTTCGAAAAAAAAAAAAAGTGTACAAACATAAATATTTGCAAAGAAATATATGCAATAGACGAATTAGTAATTGCTTTTATTTTAAGAATAACTTTGAAAAAAAACTTTACATTATGATAAAAAAAAATAACTGATGAGAATTACACGAGAAACACTAGTATTAAAAAATTCTTCTTCTTTATCTTCCTCCTTAGAGCCTCTCAGCGTGGAGGTGCCCCAATCCAAGACAGCCAAGCCCTCGATCTCCAGCTAGCGCTTTTATCTCATTCATATTCCTTCCCTTCAATTTGGCTCTTGAAAGTGCAGTGCGGAAATCTGGAATACAAATTGGAGGAACTATATTCAATAGATCTTCTATGATTTTGGCCTTCGCCGATGACATAGATATTGTGGCAAGAACCCCTACAGATTTAGAAAATGCTTTTAACAGTCTCCAGATAGCATCAGCTAGATTAGGTTTAGAGGTCAATGAATCAAAAACCAAATATATGCATGCAGGCCCACAAGTGAATGTGCATGAACCATCGCATTTTATGGCTGGAGGGTTTAAATTTGAAAGGGTGAAGGAATTTGTGTACCTTGGATCGCAGGTGAACGCGGATAATGACATAAAAGCAAAATCCATCGCAGAATTATGTCCTCAAATAAATGCTATTTCGGGTTACTGAAGCATTTTAGAAGCAGGGCTATTTCCCAAAACACGAAGGTGCATTTGTATAAGACCAGTTCTCGCTTTTGCCTCCGAATGCTGGACATTACCCAGTTCTCAGGAAGCCCTTCTCCTAAGGTTCGAGAGGAAAATTTTGAGGAGAATTTATGGCCCAGTTTGCACCAATGGGATATGGAGGATAAGGACGATCGCTGAGCTAGCAAGACTCTACAAGAGCCCAGATATTTTAAGGGTAATAAAAGTAGGCCGGCTTCGATGGGCAGGTCATATAAATAGAATGACCCAGGATGAGATTCCTAAAATGGTCCTAGACGAAAGGATTTATGGGACAAGAAGAGTGGGAAGACCTCGGCTCCGATGGATCGATGGAGTGGCGGCGGATGCCAGGTCCATCTTGGGAATTCGCAATTGGAGAGCAGTGGCAACCAATAGAGAAGACTGGCGAACAAGCTGCAGGAGGCCTTGACTCTACAGAAGTTGTAGCGCCACGAATGATGATGATGATATTCCTTCCCTCCTTTTCGCCAATCCTTGAGATGTGGTCCATCTATTGCAGTCTAGGTCTTCCTCGAGGATGACGTCCGGTTGGCCTTGCTTCAAAAAACTTCCTTGGGTCCCGGTCCTCATTCATTCTCCTCTCCACTGTTACCCTCAGTGCAGGGACTCCCAGGTCTCCCCTTATCCTCCCATCCCTAACTCTGCCCCTCCTTGGTTTCCCTGCCATTCTCCGGAGGTATTTCATTTCAGCAGCGGTAACCCCACTCCAGTGCTTGTCCATCGGGACACAGGTCTCTATTCCATAAATAAGGGTAGGTAGGTATATGGACTTAAATATGTCCAATTTTAAACGATTTTCCAATTCCCATTTCCTCACCACTGAGTTGCATAGCTGGTAGTACATGGTATTAGCTTTCTCAATTCTGTTTGAGAGCTCTTGGTCCATTTTCCCATTTCTGCTGAAGACTACTCCTAGGTAGGTATATTCCTGCGCTGTCTCCAAGTTTTCTCCTCTGCAGTGAATCAAGACCTCCTCTTCTTCACGACCAATGTGCATCACCTTGATTTTACCAACATTTAATATGCCCTTCCTTTCCAGCTCTGCTTCCCATTCCGTAACCGCCTGTTGTAGATGTTCCTTGGAATCGGCCATGAGGAAAATATCATCTGCGAATAGCACTGCTTGCTGAATGTACTCATGTTCCACTTTCCCACGACCATCCGTGCTGTCCTCCGCACGGCGAAAGCCTCGGACATTCTTCCATTAATTCTGACTACAGCTTTCGAGTCATGATACGTGCATTTTATGGCATTTATTAATGCTGTGGGCACATTTCACCTTAATTGCCCCAGAACTTTTAATATTATATTAATAAATTATATTATTTAATTCAAACTACTTGCCTTAAATTAAAATCATATTAATTCAAAACTTTACGAAAATTAAGTTATTAAAATGAAATAATGCATAATGATTGAAATAATTGTTTATTTGAATTGCATATCGTCGCTGTCAAAACAACACCGACTATGTACACTTAGGGCGATTTCACAGGAGAGAAAAAAAAAACTCGCCGAATGTAGACGGCAATTTTTTTCAGAACTATTGAAGAGAAGTATCAATACATCATACTCTGCCAATTTGTTGACCTTAATACGTGCCTTCCTCGAGGGATTGAGTTCCACATATCCTCGGGTGGAGTGAGTATACATATATAGTATAGATTCCGTTGAAAACGACATTTCGGCATTTTTTTGTGGGTTTCTAACAAGTTCTTAAGAGGGACTTACGGGGAGCGAAGAATTAATGAAAACCTATAACGAGAGTTGCAAAAGCTGATTAAATTCCTAGGAGGAGAGATTTGAGCCTTTTAGACGAGCCTCAGGCCGGACCTGTTGAATCGGATGGGATCCCCCGGGGACCGTCCTTGCAGGAAATTCAACTTGAAGAACTTCCAAAGAAGAGATCGCTCCATTCAACTATCCGTCGATATAAGTTTTTAATTTAAAAGTTAGGGAAATGGAGAGTGGAGCGAATTTTCAGCATGTGTGTCTCAAACTGTGGTGGTTATTCTCAACACTTGAAGAAGAAACATGTTTCCAGTGTGAATGTAGGTTCTTTTTGTTGTAGACTATTGTCAATCGCACAATACAATGTAATTTTAAATAGTCAAGGTTTGAAGATGGCCTCGAGATCATCTACTATAGAACTTTATTGGAGTGCTATCGATGGGTAGTTTCTCCACAAGTGTTTTCATGTCATATTTTACATTTTTGCACATTTACTTGATATAATACCATTATAGTTGTAAATATCATTGAATTAAATAAAAAAAAAAAAAAAAAAAATAGTCAGGGTTAAGAATTTGATCACAAAGATAGAATTAAAAAAAAATGAATATTGAAATTTACAACTATATAATAATTAATAAAGTAAATAGAATGAAAGATATATAATGGTATAAGCAGTACTCGAAAAACTACCCCCTGGTAGTACTCAAATAAGAAATTCAACTTCTGGTTGCTAAGTTTGAAATTAGTTGGTTTTGGGTGGGGATAAAGTCTGTCGTGAAAGGATTGATATCGGATTAGGGCCAAATTAGTAACAAATAGGACATTAAGGTCATTATGGATGATTCTTTTCCTAACAAAGTAAGGAGCATTGAGGATTTTACGAAGGATTTTTGATTGTAAGGATTGGATACGAGAGGAATTTGATGGCTTAGTGGAGCACCAAAGCTCTACTCCTTAAGTCCAAATTGGTCTTATAATTGCCATGTATATGAGTCTTTTGTAATGAATTGGGAGCTTCGATCGTTTGTCTAGTAAGTGTTGTAGTTGCCTCGAAAGCAGTTTCATGTCTTTTCAATCTAGTATGTGGGGATACCAAGTTAAACATTTCTCAAGAAGTATCCAAGTATTAAAGGATAATGGAGGAAAGGATTGGTTCTCAACACTTAAAGAAAAAACATTTCTCAACAGTATCCTGTGTGAATGTAGGTTCTATTGGTTGTAGAATCTTGGCAATGGACCACTACTGTATGATTTTGAAATAGTCAGGGTTAAGAATTTGATCACGAATATATATTTTTTATTAAATATTACCAATTATCGAAGGGATTCTTATCTGTATAGCCTGTAGGTTTCACCTAAATTCAGAATAAATACTTATTTACTAATGAGATGCGGTAAGATTAAAAAAGACAAACTTATCAAAACTCTACCAGCTTTTTTTTTTTTTTGGAAAATTAACAGTTAACCATTTTAATCCGTGATTCGACTTCCTATATATGAGGATCAAAATGGGGTAACTCGAAACTTCAAAAATTAATTTTTTCTCATTTTGGCTAGTTTTGTCGAGTTTTATGCTTCCAAAACTTAGATTTAGAACCGGACTAAAAATCATGAGGAAGATGATCAAGATTATCCAAAATGCGTGAAAACAATTAAGTCATCAAATGTAAAGATAATAAATAAATAAATTATAGAGTAAATTTTAAAAATTCCTCTATTATGTAAGGCTCGTGGTTAACTATGTAAATTAAAGATTTTATTTTATTGCCCATCCCTTTATTTTTTATTGCACATACAATTTCAAACATGAAACATCTACGTTTAGGGAGATTGGCTCTTCGTCAATATCATAATCTTCAATGCTTTCATATACCGTTTTCTAATATACTCCTAACAATGTAGCCATTTGTTATGCACTTCAAATAAAATAATTTTTTCTTAATTTGAATTACACTAGAAGTCTTTTCCTTTTCATATAACAAGGAATTATAAATGCAATATTTCTAACAAGGCTTTAGTTTTGGTTATATTAATAGTAAGAACATATCTTTTATATTATATATAAATGAAATTCTGTTATATTACTGATCTACGGTAATGCTGGATTGAGAGAAATTGGCATGTTTTCCTAATATATTAGATTTTATTCATTTCATCATTTCATTGACAAATGAATAAACACAGACTCCTACATTAATACTATTTAATCATACCGAGTTATATTTGGTCTTTATACAACTCATATGTTATAATTAATTTTTGGGTATATGAGCTGTTATTTTTGAAAGCGCTATTAGTTCATTTTTTCATGTATCGAAATGTTTAAGGGTTTTAGGTAAGTTTTAGGCGGTATTTTAGTTAATTTAAAAATATGGCCAAACTTTATGTTTTTAATTAGATGCTTTTAACACTACACACATTTTGAATTTTATTATGAAATAATAATCATTAAAATTATTTAAAAGAATAAACCCTTTTTTTCAGATCCGAATAGACTTATACCACCTTCAAAAATAACAGTTCAAATATAAAAATCAGAACCTTTAGTGAAATCTGAAGTATTAATACAAATTCTATTTATAACAAAACTATCTCAAATTTTGATTGCCTGAATGTTATAGGAGCTGTATCATTTTGAATACGTGAACAGTTCAATAAAATATTAATACATAATTAGAAAACATTAAAAATTCTTTAATTATTTGATATTGAGAAACTTAAAAACCTGAATAAAATAATCAAGAGAAGGAAACATGGAAGAAAAATATAATCAACGGTTTGATAAAAAACATATCTAATCATATATCTGTATAATTTTGTTATGTAAATACTTGAGAGCTACATACATTTTGTTTGATTTATTGAAATGAGATTTTTCTGGCGTCAAACTACAAGGGAGGAATATCCCTTTAATTACGTCATATCGTAGGGCGTGGCTTTAACTATAGGTAGGACCAATTGCCTTTCAGTTTGCTAGTTATATTGACGATTTTGTGATAGATGTAATTAAAACTAGTTTTTATTACTATTATTGACTTTATTATGTAAATTATTAATGAAATTGATTATTTTTAATAATTAATTATCACATATAATTATTAAAAGGGAATCATTTTTAAATTATCAATTAGTTGGTAGGAATAAGTATTAATTCATTTCTGACCGTTTGTATTTTTTATTGATTATTCTACTTAGATCGTGTTAAATTAAACTGATTTTTTTTTTATAATTCATAATTGTTTCTCCAATATAAATAATAATTATTACCATTTTCAAATAACGAATATCATAACAATTGTATTTCGACTAAAGATTGGGTTTAAAATAAACCCATTTGTTTTTAATATAAAAGAAAATCATATAAACAAAAAATATGTTTTTATATTTTAATTAATACTGATTTTTTAAATAGTATTTATGATATATATATATCTGTTAAATTATTGTTTCATTATTTCAGATAGAATTTGTTAATAGTAAATTATTACATTAATTAGAAATTATTATTTTTTTATTATAAAGGACTGTAAATTATGTGATTATCATTAAGTCGATAACTTATATTCTGTTTTAAAGCAGTAACTATTCTTTCTGTTTTTTCAGAAGTTTTATGACCCTCTCTTAATTTTTACAATATATTTCAATATTTTCAGGATCGGATGCTCAAGAGACGCCATTTTAACGAAAACGTTCCTCCTATGTCGAGTGGATCGTTAAATTGGAGCTTTAAAATTTAATCTTCACTTTCATGTCATTAAATTTAGTCGAGCCGGTTAAATTAAAAAAAAAAAAGGAATTTTTTTAGACTGACTTATATTTAGGACGCTTTTAGTGTGTACTGTACCCGATCGTTCTCAATTTACGTGGCAGTCGAATGATATTGTTCGTATTTGGAGTTGTTGAATAAATTATTTTCTCTGAAGTTTCATTGGTAAAGGAAAAAGCAAAACATGTTTATAAATTGGCCGACTTCTAAAAGCGGAAAACTCTTTGTTACAGTTTGTGGAAATTGTTGAACGGAATTATTAAGTTAATAAGTTGTTCCATGAATAGAGTTATTACTTCTTTAATTAAAATTTTAATATTAAATAAAATACAGATACATTTTTCGGAAATAGCGGATATCATCAACGACCAACATACGTTCCCGGAACCTCTAAGAAGCACAGATGTACCAATAAACTATTCAATATATATTTAAATCGTTGAAGTTTCGAATTATTGTCACTTTTGCTCATTCTGTAACATCCATTGGGTTTTATTTAACCTAGTTTGTTTGATAATTAATATTTTTTAAATATAAAATTAACTCTAGCTTTGTTGATTGTTTTTATTTATTTTACAAAGCTTACTTCGATGACAATTAATTGACATTTTTGTTTAAGGAATTCACAGCATGGGAGTTCGCCGGGTTTGGTTACAAGATTGTTAAAAAGACAAATTATTTTATTGTTATTTATGGAAAATGTTATACATAAAGTCTTTTTTGGTTTTCTTAGCAACTTTCATATCTTTTACAGATACATGCTCATATTCTATACGCGAAATCAGTGATATTTTATGGAATTCACAGAATGTTCGTTTGGTCCGGCAATAATCCAAAATCCGTTTGGCTGAAAGTCTTCTTAAAACCAAGGGACTTTATTTTTATTTTATTGTTATTTAAAGGCAGGTGTTATATGAAGTATATGTCTTTGTTATAGTTATATTTAAGGAATTCATAGCATGGGCGTTTGCCGACTTCGGGCTGAATATCTGTTTAAAAAACAAACGATTTTATAATTATTTTAGGACGAATGTTATATGTTTTGTTTCCTAGCAGCGGAATAAGTGTTAAACATACATGCTTATATTCTATATGTAAAATGAGTGACATTTTTGCTTGAGGAATTCATAGAATGGTCGTTCGCGAGTTTTGGTTGAGTCTGTTTAAAACCGAAGGATTTAATTTTAATTTTATTGTTATTTAAGCGCGAATGTTATATGAAGTCTATTATAGATTCATACTCACATTCAATGCGCAAAATGAGTAATATGTGTGTTTGTAAGAGTCGTCGTTTGCAGAATTTTGGCTGAAGGTCTGTTTATAAAAAAGTTTATTTTAAAAACGATTGTTATAAGAAGAATTTTTATTCTTACTCATACCCTATTTGCAAAAGGAGCAATATTTTTGTTTAAGGAATTCATAGAATTGCCGTTTGCTGAGTTTTGGCTGAAAGACAATAGTGGAGTGGTATACTTTTCGAACTGAGATTTTCTTTGACGATTCTGATATTGTTCCTGGGGTAACTTGCACTCTGATAAATACCTGATAACACCTTACCTTGCGAAGATGCTGACTTGAGCCGTGCGGAGAGACTGGCGGGATTGTTTACCGACGCGATTTGGTTGCGATGTGAGAGACCTGGAGCGGTGGCTAGCGGTACCTAGCGGGCGGTCGGAGCACTACTGCTGGGCGGTGTTCCCTCTTCCTGAGCTGGATGGGGAGGGTGAGGAGGCGGGAACTGGGAGGGCAGAGCGCTCTGCCGGCCTTCCCGGGAACTGGCACAGAGGTAGCACAGCGCTGGCCCGGTATCGACTGCAGACGTTGTGGAGCTGGTGCCGGCTACTGAACCTCAGCTCTCTATGGCCGAACATGTTGGACTCTGAGGCCCAGCCGTCATGTTCTTCAGTCTGGGCCTCGCCGTTCTCTGTCTCCTTCGTCCCAGCAGACAGGTCGGCCAGGCGTACACAGGTGAGTGGAATCCCACTCGGGCACACCCCACCTCCCATCTCCCATCGCTCATCTATGTTCGTATGTCAACTAGCTGTCGCTCCAACGACGTTCTCAATCGATTTCATTAGTCTAATTGCTTTCCCCATGTGTATTTTGTTATAGCCTATCTCTGTAGCATGTTAACTCCTGGCATCTGAGCACTATGAAATACAGATCCTTCAAAATTTCGAAAATTTGAAACATATTTTTAAATTAAAAATATTTGTCTCCCTACAATGACGATTTTTCTCCCTTCCTGAAAGCAAATACTACCGTATTCATCCATAAAACAAATCTAATTCCAAAAAAACAAAAATCTAAATTGATTTTCTCTTTTTTTTTTAATTCACTTTTTTCCTATTTAGACAACTTTAATACTTTAAATAACAAGAAAAAACGAATATATTTCGATATGCAATACATAAAGGGATATGGATATTTTGGCATGCGACTAATTGCTTTAAAGTACCTGACAATTTATGGAAAAAATCCTCCATTAATAAAAACTATCAAGATAAAACATCCATATTATGACGTCTTGAATAAAGCAAAATTAAAATTCGAGACTGTACATCACTTTTTTTTCTACCAGACGTCGTTCACTCTTTTCCTGCTAAACTCCTCCGACAATTGTGATTTCAATTGCATGCCTATGTAATTTTTCTAGTTTGGAAACGATAGAAATTCCACGAATTAAGAATATTTCAGCATGAATTACCTTAAGAATAATTAAAAAAGAACTTATCATTTGTGCAAAATAATTTTTCATTCAATATCGCTTAGGAAGACTGTTGTAGTTTGCAATTTGGTGTTACTGCTGATATTCAAAATTGTTCTAGGTATAGAAATATATTTTTAAAAAAATTGCACGTTAAAAAATACGATATTCTTGAAAACATGAATCGTCATTTATTCAAATAAAGTAAACATTGTTTCCTTTTTTTAAATTATTTTCAACATCCATACACACACACATATATGAGTATATGTATCCAATGTCACCGGTGCATTGGAAAGGGTTAAATAAAGAATGTATTTAGTTTTTTTTGCTTGTATCTGTGGGTGGTAATATTTTTATAATTATCTATTTTATTCAATAAAAGGGCTTAGAGAGTAATAACATGATGCTACAAGTTAGCTAGTATGTTATACTCACCTATGTAAAACATACTAAATTATAAAGTAGATTATACTCGTCTAGTTTCGTCTGAATTTTGGTAATTTGGTATTACGGATGCTGTTGATAATGCTGATCAATTTTAAATGTTAGAACTTATATAATGGAATTAACTTATATCATATGTATGTATATACATATAGATATAGTACTATATGAATACATTGTGTTAAGATTTGTAGCAGTAATACTTATAAGGTCTGTAAATGAAATATGTTACTTTTCAATAATCGAAAAAAAAAAAAAATAGATAATCTTATATTGGAAATAACTTAAAAATAAACGATGTATTTAATTTTTGTATTGTATTGTAAATAAAGTATATTTTAAATCTTAAAATCAAAGCTTCAGCCGGGCCGGGAGTAGGGCGCTCTGCCGGGACTTAAAACCCGAACGCCCCACATTTCTTACCGGTTAGTATAACCCCAGCGCCTGACTTTTCCCTTCCTGAAAAAAATAATCGGTTATAATTTTTAAATTATTTCATTGTTATTTTATTAATCATTTTATATTAGCGACATGGTTTAAGTAATAGATGTTGGGGTTATATGTAGTGGTATTTCAAATTTAAATTTAAATAAAATAAAATAAAGATGAAATTTGGACATTTTTTTATTAAGTGTATATAACTTTTATTATTTTTATGGAACAGTATTATATTAACGCCCAGATTTGAAAAAAAAAAAAAAAAGGCTTCTCACTTCTCTAAACTAAATTTAAATACTCAAAATACTTTATAGACACAATTTAATATTGATTGTGGTTGTAGTTCACTGGTTATTGAAATATTTTCCAGACGAATAGGTATATTATACAAAATCGTTTTTTTTTCTCTCGCTTGCAAAATCATTTCTTTAAAAGCCTATATTCATAACCAGATTTCAAATATTCCACTATTTCTTTAAAAAATTACAATCAGAAGTGTTAAATAGAATTTATATAATTAAAAGGGATCACTAATTTTCATTTTTAATAATTTTATCTGTATATTGTTCATTATTGACTCACAAAAATATTTAATTGCATATTTTTTCGGAACGTATATAATAGAAAAAAACTAATTTGGTTTAAGTTATTACAAATATTTAATTTAAAATTGTATTCTGATGTACGAATTCCTTTTTAATTTTAAAATTGTATTGTAATTTTATACAGAAAAAAATAAATAATGTTATTACGAATTCCCAAATTCGTATTTGTTTTCTATGTTACTAGTGTTATATAACCTATTAAAGTATATATATTTTCTATTTATTTTCAGTTTTTGTTATTCTTTAATTGTTAGGGAAATCGTATAATCTGTTTGATTTTTTATTTATTTATTATAAATAGAAAATAGTAATTTTACATTTTCTTTCTCTGTATGAAATGAGATTATATATATTTAAATGACTGAGTTCTTATTTAAGATCATTTTTCTCTCATTGTTAATTTTTTTTTAAATATATTTTAATGTTTAAGAATTATTATTTTCCTTTTGTAATTATATTATTTTACGGCTCTTATATTATTTGTGATTTGTTAAAGCTAGTATTTTTACTTATAAAAAATATATTTTGTGTTATAAAATTGAATTTTATACAAAATGATTTCTTCCTTGTTTAAAATAAATATAGAAACACAATTAATTTATTTAAAAATAGGATTTGTTCTCTGGATATATTTTTAAATATTTCTTGCTGTTAGTGTTAAATATTTTTCCTTTAGTCTTTATATTCATCCATAGAGCGAATATTATTTGTTATATTAATATCTTGCAACTTGTTAAGTGTACTTAAGGGCATTTATTACTTGTTCCAATTATTTTCCACCATTATCTGTTAAACCTCTTCAATTGATCACCGATACTACGACGTGACCTTGATAGCCCTACGCTTAATGTTAAGATGACAGAGGTGTTTGAGAAGGGCTTTAGTGTCGAGACAGTAGTAACTTTATGAGCGACTATAAAAGAAGGGTCTCCGGAACATCCGAGTAAGGGATAAGGTAGCTTTGCCGTCTAGGCTCTCTGTCGGCCCGGCACATCTTTATATGTTTTCTTGATGTGTAGGGTGTAAAATATTTTTTTTTGTTTACCTTCACCAGTTATGCTTGTCTTATGACATTATAAAGTTATAAAAAAATTTTTGTTCATTTCTGTCGTATGGATACTAACTTACATTGCCCTAAAGCGTTGATATTTTATGGTTTGCATTAGTAATATGACCCTAAACTTGGAATGTCTACTATCATTCATAATTTTACTTATTCAACTCTTATTGGATTTTTTCATATGAAATGTCCGTTTTTTTTTATTTCTAAAGTTCAAAGCGGAATCTCTGGACTTCTGTTGTTTACTTTACTTATGTTATTACCACCCCGCTCCGGGAACTGTGATTACGGTCTTTCGTCCGGTACACATGCCAAAACAATTATTGGTTTCTATATGCAAGGGAGCGGAGTGACTCAGTAGTAGTGGGCTGAGTGGCCGTTTCGAAGGTATCCCAGAAGAAATCCGGAGATGGATGCTATGGGATCTAGACCCTAGATAGACCTTCCTGGGACTCATCCTGCCTCTATTAGGTGGGTACCCAAATAAGGGGGGACATAGTGGGTAGAGTATTGAGTTGCTAATTTGAGGGTCCCGGGTTTGAATCCAGCATACCCAGCTAGGCAGATAATTTATTTAATCAGTTAAGAGACATGGATGGACCATCTAGGATAGACCATTATAGAACCTCCTGGGGCCTTTAATGAGGTCTATAGTGCAGAACCTCCTGGGCCTCCCAGACTCTATAATGTGGGTATCCTTAATCGGGAGAAAAACCTGTCGGTTGAGGGTGATTTAAGACATATAACCTCCAAGCATAATCGTTGTCCTAGATATAGTATTGGATCTACCATGTATAGAAGCCTAGACTCATGGGTACAGTAGTACAGTTTTTTTTTATATATACTTTATAAAAAAGGCCATTTGCTTTCTTATATATCTTGGTATGACATTTCAGCTTTTCTATAGTGTTTTTTAATTAAAGCATGGCATAAATACCTTGTAATATCTTATAACAACTAGATATGCTAGTTTTAGACTTCAGAACTAGTGAATTATCAAGTAATAAATCCAAATCTGATTAAAAAAGAAAATGATACTCCACCATCATTACCCCTAATTTTACTTTGGTTTTCAAAACTTAACGAATCTCAAAATATTAAATTCAAATTAAATAAGAAGCTCCGACTTAATTCAAAATTTTTATTTAGCTAAGAAGTTGTGAGAAAAACAGGTTAGTAAACAATTTCTAGTTCATTGCTCTACCGTCTAACATTTGTTTAATTTTTATTTTTTTTAAAGACAGCGCACATTATTTATTTTTGTCAGTATTTCTCCAAATAAAAACTTCCGAAATGTACCTTTAGCAATGTAAATCACGAGTATTTATCTAATACAGAGTATTCTATAACATTTTGCAATGGGTTTTCCGTACTTCGAAAAAAAAAAAAATTGTGCCACTAAAACCCATGAAGGTTCTTGGGTGTAGTAGATGATGGACTCTGTACTCTTTCGAAGCCAAAGGATGTGTAGACGGGTGATTTGTCTAAGATCACACGAAACCGCCAGGATTTTTCCCCAATTAAGGGTATCAATTTTATAATGGCTGGGAGTCCCTGGGAGGAGAGTCTGCATACCCATCACCATACCCTTTTAGGGCTTCTTAGTAATTTTTATTTTATTAATAATATGGAAATTTCACCTACCTCTATTGAAAAACTGGGTTTTTTGAATTATGAGGTTGTTATTTTGAAGAAGCTATATATAGCTTATTAATAATATTTTGTAGGGAGGGGAGTAGCTCAGTGGTCGGGCACTACGTTTCCATGCCGAAAATCCTGGTTCAAATCCCGCTGCTGGCAAGACTCAATCATCATTAAATCATTTATCAGGTTATTCTTATGGTTTCGACCGTGTAGTCATATTCTTGCCGACGTTTCGCTTGCCATATTACAAGCTTCCTCAGGGCTTAAACTGAGACAGACACCTGATGAGTACCTTTATTTATTCTGTTAGCGAGTGGAGATGGATCGTATGGGATCTAGAACAATCCTGGGGCTCACTAAGGCTCTACAAATTTGGTACCCAATATAAGGGGAAAAATCTGGCGGTTGAGCGTGATAGTGATAGTGATGTCCTAGAGGACAAATCACCTCCCTGTACAACCGTTGTCCGAAAAACAGTACAGTCTCTACCATGTACTGAACCTAGGCCCATTCATGGGTTCAGTAAAACGTGTAGACCTGTAGTGGTACAGGGTTTTTTATTAATTATATTTTGTGAATAAATTGATGATTTATCTATTTTTTTTTACTTTAATTAATTAATAATTGGTGGAAACCATGTTTAGTCACAGCCTATTGATATGAGTTGAGTTAAGGGGTGATGGAAAGGCCAAGAGGCAGTAGACCTGACAACCGAGCGGAGATGTGTCGCAGATGGTTTGTATCTTTGATAATATTGATTCCTCACCTCCCTGCCCCGTACGCTGGGGTTTCATCTCGTCATAACTCGACTCAGTCAATGCTCCGTCTGTCGTTTCGTATATTTATGGGATATTTTCTAAGCCCTTTTTTATTTATTAATAGGAGTGTTACGATTTTGGCAATTGCCTGGGCGAATAAGTGTCATTATTGGATAGTCAGGGAAATAATGCTCGTTACAACAACAACCCTTTACAAAAAAAAGTACTTGTGCATTTAAATTTTGTTTTGGGCGTAGTGTTAGAACCCAAATTACTTCATTTTTTTCAATATTATGTTATGAAATAGATTATTACTACCTTTGAGCGCCAGGCTATTTTGCCCTATTTTAAAATATTTTTTAAATAAAAATATTCGTACCCATAGTAGTTATAAAAATTAATCAAAAAGCTCCATGCTAGGCCACTTGAAAGGGCTCATTTAAATAATAAATAACAATAATTAACTGTGCTGGTCTATTTACAAAAATATGTATGCGCTATTAACACATTGTTTAACTGCTCCTCTAAAAACAGTGAAGGGTCTGGGGTTCAGTACATGGCTGTACTGTTTCTTGGACAATGGTTGTGCAGGGAGGTGATTTGTCCTAAATCACGCTCAACAGCTAGATTTTCCCTCCTTATTTTGGGTACCCACATTATAGGGACTGGGTGAGCCCCAGGAGAGTCCTAGATCCCATTGGATCCATCCTATTGGATAGCTCACATTCACATTTTCGCTTATTTGGCCAAGCAATTTTGTCATCCCCGATCTTCAGGTTTAGAACCGGACTAAAACCATGAGAATGAGTCGAAAAAGTGTTGTGTTAGACAAAATTGCTTGACTAAACTGACAAAAGGTGTGAAAAAGTCAATTTTTTACTAATTCGGTTTATCGGATTGATAGGATTTAAATATTTTTCCTTGAAAATAAACGATTATTGTTCTGTTATATAATATTAACCTTCCTAATACCGGGTGAAAAAAGTTACTCATAATACCAGGTGGGGTCGCTGGAGAACCCTTTTTTTCTGTCATCAGCTACAATGATATCATCCGTCTAAGAGTCATTGCTTATAATTCTGATGGAAAGGGCTGTAGAAAAGTAATAGCAACCATTTGTGTAGCTCTTTATATTTTCTTAGAAAAATATTTGCAATTACAGTGTGGGTTCCTATCACTGCCGTAAATATTTATTATTATGGTTAAGTAAATATTTTCTGGATGTCGTTCAAGATTTAGTGTTCTTTCGTTTCAAATCTCACTCTTTCTTTCTCTTTTGCATCTTTTGTTCAGAAGCTATAAATTCTTTGATGTGTGTCAGTTCCTTGATTTTTAGATGAATTTGGTACCTAATAAACGAAAGAGAGAAACGGTGGGTGGGATAGATTTTTCAGAACTGTAATTGCAGAATTTCTATCATTTGCTTATTATCACAGCGGAAACATCCTTGAAAATGATATTGAGAAAAAGCCTGACATCATTGTCCATTACAATCACAATGAGAAGTGGACAATCTTAACAGAATGATAAGTGAGTATACCTGTCAGCGGAATACCAAAAGGTGGCCTTTCGCACTTTGTAAAAATCTTATAGATATTGTTGCAGTAACGCACTCGTCTTTGGATTGATCTACATCTGGAATGGAAAAGGCTTATCAAAAACGATTTTTTTTTAATTTGAACTCGGAAAAAAATTCGCTGGACCCATGATTCAGAAAAGGTTACGTATAAAGAGGGCACGGTATTACTTATGCTCAAGAAAAAATATCACTACTTGTAATGTTTGCTATATAGTTAAAGGTTCTGAACGTATCTAATACTTTTTAAAAAACTTTATTATGAATGATACACAGAATACATGTAAATAAATGACAACTAAATAGCGATATTAACTGTTCAAATGTCTACGGACGAAAAAGGCCCCTCCCTTTGGTCTGGGACGGTTAAATAGGATCAGCCATGCTGATGCTATTTCTCTGGAATTGTTTACAGTTTTTCTGGCCACCTGCAGCCACCTGCATCTTATAGTGCATAACAATTCTAGCTAATTGATTATGATTCTAAGTATTGTTTACGCATTTACTCGGGAGCCACCTGTAACTCCACCCAACCTTAAGTTTTGAATCTCCTGATCAAAACAAATATTTTACATAAAATAAATGAATAATAATAGAGTACATATGACATAATGAACATAAATTAGAATTAATAATAACATAATAAAGATTACATAAATTAATACATTTGTAACATAATGGAAATACAATATGAATTTTTATTTTATCAAAAACTACTTTTATATAATCTACTTAATATTGTTTTATGATTGTCTACAGGAGTGGTTACATTAGGTATAGTTACAGTTTCTGTTGTTGTTATTGAATTGTTTTGTAATTTACATTTTTTCTTATAAACAATGGAAAGAATTATTATAATAATTACAATTGTTGATATAAATAGATAGAAATAAATATTATGATGAGTAGCAAATGTAAGTATTTCTAATGGTGGTATAGAATAATTATTAGTGTTTATAAATGATGTATTTAAAATTACATAATCATAAAATGGTTGTGCTACTGAATGAAAATTGTGAGTATAAATTTTATTTAAATCCGAAAAACAATCTTCCTTATCAATCTTAATTAAACTGACTGTAGGTAGAAATACAGTATTGTTTTTACAATCACTTATTTTATTTAAGTTAACAGTAACATATTGTTTTAGAAATTCTACATATCTAATTTTATTGTGATAACTTAATGTTAAATTACAATTTTCTAATTTTCCATTGTGGATGATGGAAAATACACATTTAGAAGTTATCTTTTTAAGATTTATACAATAATAAAAGTCAATAAATATACAATGCCCTGTGTACAAATTGGGCCCTTGCTGCAAATAAAGATCACGCTTCAAATCAATCTCGAAGGTGGTTTGATTAATTACTTTTGGTATTGGGAGTAAATAGTATCCTTTGTAAGAATCATCATGAAGTGGTAATTTAATAAAAGTATGAATTATATTGTCTCTTGTTGAGCAAAATATTTTACTATTTGTCCATAAAACTTCAGGGTTATTTGATACTAATTTTATTGTTTTTGGTAAGTTTCTTATTACGTCTGTCATTAAAGAAGTATGAACTATCCCTAGTTTACAAAATTCTAGCGATAAGGTTAAACTTTTGATTTTGTTTAATAAAAAGATAATATGAATATAAAAGTCATATGCTTTGTCATTTTCTGTTAACATCTTAAAGTTTTGTCGGTTAGTCATAAAATTTTTATTAATTGTTTCTATGTTATTTTTGTAGTCCTCTATGAGTTGTTTATTAATATTGATCGAAGTCTCTATATTGTGTTCTATTTTAAAAATTTTTTTTTTCTACATTTGAAATAATGTCGTCATAATATGCTTTGTCATCTGCATCCATATTTCCTGTAATCCAGCTTATAATATTTCCTAAGCCGTTAATTAAACCCCTTTTATGGCGGTTGTTAAGTCCCCTAAAATACATCAAGTGGAATTGTTCCGTGGTTTCATTAGTTAAATCAGAAAGTACATGATACATCTTATGATCCTTAAAATTAATTAAATGAGTTTGAATATTTGAAATTTCTTTATGTAATAAACTTAAATTATAAAAGTGGTATGTTTCATAAAATTTATTAATTACTTTAATATTATTTATTGAGTAATGAAGCAGTCCAGGTGAGTCAGTCAGATCTACAACTTTGATCATCCGAATCATCGGAAGTAGTGTCAGTAATGTTAACGCGTAAAGAGTCTTCATCATCTGAAACAGAATGTTTCTTACGTTTACGTTTGTTAGGTCTCCTAATATTGTCAACATGGGTCTTTAGTTGTCTAGCTCCTTGAATTAAAACATTAACTTTTCTAAATTTGTCCTTACTTTTTATTTTTGATTGGGTATTTTTAAGATATTCATGGTCATTTAGTTCAGGTGGGTCTTCGCGATTTTTATTTAATTTGTCGGTACGTTTTTCTTTTTCTTCAGTAATTTTTTTATGCGTTAATTCGTGTAAGAGTTGTAAGTCATTATGATATTTTTGTACGTATAATTCTGTTATATTAAGATCTGTGTTTTTATTATTTTCCGATGTGAATCCAAACGTTATCTCGTTCGGAGTTAATTTTAAATTTTGATTTAATGCATTGTTGTACGCAGTAGTTGCTAGTTTTAGTTTTTGTAAGAGAGAATATGTTTTTTGTTTATATGAAGTTAGTCTAAGTAACTCTGTTAATGTTAAATGTACTCTATTTAATAATCCTAGTGAATTTGAATGATTAGTTGAAGTATAATGTAGATTTATATCGTTATATTTGCAAAATTGTTGAACAAGATTATTTTTCATTTCTGTACCTTGGTCTAGTGTGATTTGTATAGGTGTTGGATAATATGTCAAATAAGTTTGTAAACAGTCACAAATGTTTATTGCATTATGCGTTGGTATTATTTGTGTAAATAGTCTTTTGGAAAATGTATCGACGGCTGTAAATATGAGTTTATTGTCGTATTTCAATATGTCAATCATTAATTCTTGGAACGGTTTTTCTGGAGTAGGTGTTAGTTGGTATTTTGTTTTAAGTGGTTTTCTATCATACTTAGTTTTTTTACAAATTTCACATTTATTGATATATTCCGTAATTTTGTCTTTCATATTTGGAAAGTAAATTTGTCGTTTTAATTTCTCAAAGGTTTCTAATATTCCGCGATGTTGTGTCTTGCCTAAATGATAATTTTCGATTGTTTCAATTTGTTCGTTAACTTGTTCAATGTCTCGAAGGAACTTAAAATAGCGTTTAATTTTTACCGTTGGAAATTCGTCCTCAATTATCTTTCGAATTTCATTAAAATATTCATTATAAATTTTATCTAGTGTTTGCATATTGCTGGAACAGTAAATTCCATAAGTTTTGTTTGGCTCAAGTATTTGGTATAGTAAAGTTTGTAAGTCATCTTTTTCCGTAAAAATTAGTTCATGTCTCTTTTTATTTCCGAATAGTTTTGTAAAGTTTAATTCGTCTTTGTTTCCTCTTTTAATAATTATTTGATGATTTTCAACATTTATACATTTGTCAGGGTCACAGATTCCAAATTGTTCCCTACTTGATTATTGAGAATGAATGGTTTCTAAGTCCGTTTGTTTATTATTATTACTGTGATTATTATAAATCATTATTTTATAATACTTATTTTTATTAATACGTTATTCTATTTTTATATTTATAAGTTCTAATTATTATTAATTTTATTGTTTTATATAACTGTACTTCTTTCTATTATTTATAATATAATTTTATATTTCTATTTTTAATTAGTATTCTTATTCTATCTTTATCTTTCAAAGAGATTATAGTATCATTATTGTTATGAATACTTTTATTGAAACTTAATTTTTATTATGTTAATTGTAATTAATATTTGTAGTCCGATTCTTGCCGTTTGTGTCGTATAATAATTATCCGATAAATCCTTTCTAAATTTAAAATCTTTTCTTAACCTTCCCCCGAAGGTAATTGCGCACATCCGTGGGCTGACTTTTAAATAAAATCTGATGTAATTTCGCAGTTTTTCTTATATCTAATTTATTTATTTTTGATTTTTGCATATTTATTTCCTTTTGAATTTTTATATTATTGGGGTATAAATTTTCCATTTTATTATTGATAATGTAATGTAAACTAATCGATGGTTTTGATTTAAAGCAAGCGGACAAGTTGGTGCTTCGTTGACTTGTCTTTTCCGCGTTTTTAATTTCATTTTTCTCTTTTAATATTTCTAATTTTTTGTAACAATTTGTTTGTAATGATTCCGAAATTGGTTTAGTTAATTTTACGTTCCCATTAATATTTTGTTGATAATACCCAGACTTACCCGAGAACTGTCTTGTCGACATTTTATCAAGGGGTATTGGGGAATTACTTATCGTTTCTATCATTTTTGGGTCGGTTTTTAAACTATCTTCGGCAATTACAATTTCATTACTTGCTACATTATTTATTTCTTTATTTTCATTACTTCTTATATTTTTTGTTTCCTTATTATTATCAATTAGATTACTATTTATCATAGTTTTTGTTTCCTTATTTTTGTAGATTATATTATTACATATTATTGCTTTCATTTCCTTATTATTTTCGATTTTATTATTATCAACTAATATTTCTTTATTATCGTCGATTTTATTAGTTCTGTTATTTTTATTATCTATTAATCGCGTTAAGTTTATTCTTTCCTTTTTATCCGTTTCGCGATTTAATTTATATTCTATTATTGATTTGGCCTCGTCCGTTTTATTTTGTAATATCGCGTTTTTTAAATCCGATCCGGCGGGTCGTTGGAGTCTTGGCCTAGTCCTAAAAAATGATCGAACTTGTTTTCTAGGTTACTTAATTTGTCTGTAAGTTTTTGTATAATTGCGTCTTTGTCCTCGTCAACTAGATGAACACGATTAGAAACTGTTCGCATTGATACCGTTTGCGATTCTCCTAATTTTTCTAATGGCGGTTCAATTTGTTTTTGCTTATATTGTGCCGACGATGGTTTGTTAAAGTAGCGATATTGGTCTTGGGGGTCCCATTGTTGGTTATAAACGGGTTTTTGATTATAAGTTGGATTACTAGGACGATTATAATTTTGCTGATTATAATTATAATTTGGATGGTTATATCTGTCATGTTTATAATAATGTTGATTTTGTTGATAGTTGCTGCGATTAGGTTCATAATGTCTTTGTGAATTGTTTTTATTAAATTTGAAATTTGGATCAAAATGTTTACCCTTATAGTTAGAATTCGATGTTACGTTTTTTTTTTTCCTATGTTGTCCGTAAATTCGATGGACAATATGAGATGCGGAATTTCGTAAAATCTCGTCAATGTCTTCTAAAGTGTCAAATTTAATGTGATAAATGAAATCGGTTAGTTGCGGATTTAAATTGTGTACGGCGTGATGTGATATCTGTCGGTCGTATCTAGCCATCTCAGCGAGTTTGTCTTCTATTTCAGGGTCGGCATAGACTCGAGCGTATAAATCGCAACGCTTTTTACTAAGTCTGTCTAAATAGTCATGTGGGTTTTCATGCGCGTGTGAATTTGTATTTAATATTTCGGCTATTAATTGTTCGCGAGTTCTAGTGTCCTGATATTTCTTTTTTAAAAATTGTAAAATGTCCCCTACGCTTTTAAATTCTTTGTCATACGTGGCAATTTTCGCTTTGCCCTTTAATTTCGTTAATAAAGTTAGAACTAATTTAGAATGGTTTGTGTCGCAATGAGAATTGTTATCCTTGCAATATAATTCAAAAATAAAATTTGTATTACGAATGAAATCAACCAATAGTAACGGGTCTCCATCATACTCCGGTATTAATTTGAAGTCGTGATCCTTAATTTCCATATTGGTCATTATAGTTTCGTTTAGTAAAAAATTGTCTAAGTTTTCAATTGTAAGTGGAGTTGAATTGTTAATTTGTCGAAGTTGGTTTAATCTTTCTTTTAAATTTGGCATATAAATGAAATAAACTTAAAAATAAATTATAAAGTATACATTGTATTTGAAATAAAATTAATTTGTAATCAAATGAATTTAAATTTAATTATATTAGTATAATTTATTCTGCATCTATGTGATCTTCAGTGAAGTAAAGTTTTTTTTAAGTTAGAAGATCCGTAATTTAACAATTTGTTCGTGACTTAGGTAACAATATTTAAAAATATTCAGATAACTGGGATACCTCTGTAGCCGTGGAGAACGCTTGCTGTACCTGTACACGCAGTGGCGATTCTTCCTCTAGGCGGAGAGTAGTGGTCTTGCTGCTTCTGGTGTCGTCTTCTCGACCCAAAGCTCCCGCAATGTCACTAGTGTATATCTTCGATATCTGCCTAAGTCCCTGTTCGGGCGCCAGTTAAAGGTTCTGAACGTATCTAATACTTTTTAAAAAACTTTATTATGAATGATACACAGAATACATGTAAATAAATGACAACTAAATAGCGATATTAACTGTTCAAATGTCTACGGACGAAAAAGGCCCCTCCCTTTGGTCTGGGACGGTTAAATAGGATCAGCCATGCTGATGCTATTTCTCTGGAATTGTTTACAGTTTTTCTGGCCACCTGCAGCCACCTGCATCTTATAGTGCATAACAATTCTAGCTAATTGATTATGATTCTAAGTATTGTTTACGCATTTACTCGGGAGCCACCTGTAACTATATATATATATATTTATAAAGAGCACAGAATTAAGTTATTTTTCAAAATAAATTAAATTATAATTATTGATAGATGTAATGGTACAGTTTTTTCTTCTTTTAAGTGGATAAATCATAAAATAAATAAAAATACGCTCACACACACACACACACACACACACACACACACAGGATCACTATTTATAATGGAATGAAAATCAACGTGAAAATATAAAATTGAAAGGGTGTATTCGATCCGTTAAATGGTTAAAGTCCAATAATTGAGTGCTGCCTGATATAAAAATATATTTTTAAACGTTAAGTAGAATTAAATTCCAACTAAAAATTTACCCAGCGAATTAGCCGTCTAGTCTATGGAACAGTTTATTTTTATTTTCAATTTAATTAATATGTGAATATTTTCATTAACTCAAAACGATCTGAGTTCCCATTTCTCGCACAAGAAGCTACTCTAACGAAACATTTTCGCCGATTTTGTAACAAAGTACATTTTTCGGCTAATTTTGTAGCCTGAATGTAATACGCACTCATGTATAGGATGATTATCCCTTTCAAGACTTATAATTTAGCCTTTGTCGCGGACTGAATAGGGTTTAATATTGATGTACTCCAAGACTTTGAGAGTTCCCGTTGGACCATTTAGCTACCAATTTGTGGCAACTTTTCCTTTTAAAGATTTTAATTTAAAATTCTCGAGGAGGCTTTTCTACTTAATGTAAAAGCTTCATTTTAAAAAAAAAATAATTATTGTAAATAAAATTCATGATTTTAATTTTAAAATATGAATTTAGCATTAACAAATCTCATAGTTTAGGTTGTTACTTTTTTAATTAGTGGTTAATATTTATTAGAATTTTTTTTGTATGATCCAAATCAATCAATTTTACGTGGATGTGGAATTGTCATTATGGATGTGCAGAAGCTTCCTTGCGTTATCGTTAATATTTGTCTTTATTCTCTAACGTTGTAGTCTATCTTCTTTCTTACGAGATTTCTATATTTCTATGCATTACATTCTAGGCAAATGACTAACCTGCTTAGAGAGCATCCTTTTGGGAAGCTAGGAAGTGTTGAAAAAGCAGGGATTTAAATAATGATAGTGAGGGAGTATGACGGATATTAGGAGGGATTGAGTTCCACACTGTGTTGGAGCGTGTGAGAAAGGAACGTTCGAATGCTTTAGTTCTCTGTGAACATATATAGAGATCAGAAAGGCGGGATCTTGTTTTATGGCGTTGAACTGGTTAGAGTTGGAGGAGACTGTAGATATATGAAGGGTGTTGAGAGTGAATGGATTGGTATAAGAATGAACAGAGGAAATATTGTCTTCGGAAGGGAGGGAAGAGCCACTTTAACTCATCATAGAGTGGGAGACGCGCGATCACTTCGGAGTACCATGCACAAATCTTGGATAGTAAAGTTTTAAGAAAAATCTTAGAACAAAAAATAAAAATAACCAGATACATTTGGTTTCAAATAAATCCCGTTATGAGAAAATTAAACCTTTAGATACTATTAAAAAAACAATGTGTTCTTATTATGGTCATCTACTAATTTCTCAACATATATTGACAAAACAAATATTTTATTCAAAAACTAAAACTGAAAACAAAATTTATCTGGTTCAAAAAAAATTCAAGTGGATTTTAATGAGTTAAATATTTCAGTGAGTATAGTAAAATATAATTATAATTTAAAATAGGGATTGGAATAGCTGAGTGTATGGAGTGCTAAGTTGCTGTGCTGAAGGTTCCAGGTTCAAATCCAGCTGTTGCAGATAAATTGTTTAATCTTTTAATTACTATGAATAGGCCATGTTGGATCTGGAGAAACTCCACGGGTTCACCCAGCCTTTATAAAGTTGATACCCTAAATAGGGGGAAATCTGGAGGTTGAGCGTGATTTCGGACAAATCAATTTCTTACAGATGTGGCTGTATGGAATATACCAATGCCACCCCTATTGGGGAAAAAGGAAAAAAAAAAAAATATATATTTCTTACACAATTGTTGTTCTGAAACAGTACAGGTTTTTAATTAAAAATACTGTACACTTCAGAAATTCGTTAAAGGATGAGAATAGAAAATTCAACGAAAAATCTAAGGTAAAAAGAAAAATCTGAAAAAGAAAAAAAAGAAAAAGCTGTACATCATGGAAAGAAATTATTGCATGCTAGCTCATGCATTTAACAAAAGCTATGGATTTATCTATTCTCTTTAAATGCTTAATATCTTGTCAAGATCTGTACTGTTTATTTACTTACTATTTTTTTTGTTTATATATTTCTTTTTAAATTCTTTTCTGTCATTTTTACACGCTTTATGATTTGTAACATTCAGCCTTCTGGCCAGTTTTTTAAATGTTTTTTTCCTGTTCATATCTGTTATTCTAAAGGGACTTAGTCCCAGAATAAAGTTACTTTTCTATCTCTCTTCTGTAATCCATCTATTAGTCCTGCATTTGTTGAAACCAATGTTTCCGCTGCACAAAGTGCTGTTTTATCACCGTTCGTAAGCCGAAATTTTTTATTTTTATTGTAATTATTTTTGGTCAATTGAAAAAGTATTTCCATTTTTTTATGAAGGATTCCATTGCTTTTTTCTTTCCTAAGTTGCAACTTAGCCAATAACCCAGATTACTAGACTTTTATAGTTAATTCATTTTTAACTTTAGTTTTTAATTATTCCGAGTAGTAAATGTTTAAACATTTTAATAGAACTAGTAATTATATGGATTGAGCCATTACTTTATACGTGGCTGTAGAATTACGAAGCCAAGGGGTTTAGATAAAGTATGTTTCTACTTTGGGTAAGGCGGAGGCAACTGTAAGTTTCTTATTATTAGGCCTTGTCTCGAACACCTGCTCTGTATTAGTTAATACGTTCCCTTTCTCCTTGTACAACCTCTTAGCATTTCAATTATATTACTTGTACTTATATCTACTTGTACTTTCTCAATTTAATAATATGTCTACTAATAATATGACTTTAATTTAATGTCATAGAAGATGATAAAAATGTCAACAATCTATTTTATTATCATTATAATGCATAATGAAAAGAATCTAAATTATTTACTTTGTTTTAAAAAATTATTTTTTATAGTAGATATATAGTAATGTTCCTCCGTATCTATATAATCTATGACATAGTTATGATATAAGTAATCTATGATTTATATGATTATGATATAAGTAAATTGGAATTTATTTAAATAAGTCGATGCGTTTCTGTTTTTTTAAGGGAAAGTTGAAATAATAATATTAGCTGATATTTTTTGTTTGTTTCTTTGTTTGTTGTTGCTTAAAAGCCTAGGGTCATCAACGCCTGTATATTTTTGATTTTTATAATTATTTATCTTTAAAAAAAATATTCATATACACACACATACTAACAAATAATACATCTATAATAAGGAAATAAAACAATCGGGAAAAACAACAAATGCATCTATAGCAGGGATAATGGATCATCAAATACTGGTTATTAATTTACAGTTTGTAATGAATTTCACCACTTTGTCGATTTCAGATTTGCTGTCTCTAAGTGCTTCTCTAACATCGGCTGGTATTTTAAGCTGATTTAGTATTTTTTTATAGGAGTAGCATATAAAGATTTTTATTACACCTAAGGCATATCGGAGGTGCATCCCTTGTAATGAGATGTGCGTGGGTAAGCCGGTTGTGTCCTATTCTAAGGCGAGCAATACCCACCTCTTCATGGCGATTAAATGTAGCCCAAGGCTTTACTTCCCTTTTTATATATTTCAATTTACTGGCTGGACTTTCATCCCACATTGCTTGCCATCGTTTGTCTATACATTCATTTAAGGGGGCGAGCAGTTCTTAGGCAGTTAGAATAGCTGTGCCTCTACCTGGGAGGGTTAGGCTCGAGCAGCTTTGTCAGCCATCTCATTCCCGACAATACCCACATGTTCTGGGGCCCAGATGAAGAATATTTGTTTGCTTATGTGGTTTAGCATTATTAGATATTCGTGAATGCGTTGGACTATGGGGTTGTGTGAGTACTTATTGTTCAATCCCTGGAGGGCGCTCATTGAATCGGAAATGATTACGATATTGTCGGTTTGTATATTTGTCATGGAGAAATGTAGAGCGGATGCTATGGCATTTAGTTCGGTGGTATAAAAAAAAAAATTACATTTTTTCATGGATCTTTATCTTTATGGGTAGGCATTTGAATAAATTTAAAAAATGTTTTACTTTTACACTTAGCAGTTTGCATTAAGTGGCATTTTTAAAACTATACACCTTTTAAATTTCGATATAGAATTTAATTTATATGTTATAATCTTTAATTATTAAATTACTTAAATTATTAAAAAGAATACACGATTTTTTTTTAATGTGGACTTATACCACTTCTAATAATAACAGCTTATATCTCTCTTTTATATAAAAACGTTTTAAGTGATGTAATATTTTATGGGTGTTGCCTAGCAACAGATCGAAGAACTATTTTTTGTTTGGTCTTTTGTCGTGCTTGATTACTTAATTTTTTATTATACACTTTATTGAAATATTATTACAATCTGCCACTTGTAGGGAATAAGTAATAGCGCTAAATAGCTATACAATCATTCAATAAAAACAAATAAAATACTTAGCGAAAATGATAATAAAAATAAAATAATTGCTCACATTCATACCATAATTACATTAGTTTACTTAAATTATAAAAATTTAAAAAACAACGAATTCCTGACACAGCCGTCACACAAAATATAGCACTGTTTATGAATTTATATGGAATGCACCAATTTATACATTAAAATAAGGAAAATTTCGTTCCTCCAGAATGGTATTTAAATATAGAGAATGGTGTGAAGTAAGGATTTTTTTTTTTATAAACTATCAATTATTTTTTTAAATGTAAATCAAATCTAATGTAAATTCTCAATATGTCAAAACAGAGTTAAAAGGGTACATTCATTTTAGTAGGCGCACTAGAGGGGCGGGGTGGGGGGATAAGTACTAAACTGAACTTAAATTTCTAGAATAATATCGGAGTGCCCCTACTAAAACGTTAGGAATCTACTGTAGTACAGTTAAATGAACATTGGTCTGATACTGATAATATGGATTATTATTATCCCAGCTAATGGAGGGTATTGGATTCATTACGTGGTAGTGAGGCCGTACTGTTTCTATGACAACGGTTGCACATGGAGGTAATGTTTTGGCCATCACAGTAAAATGTAAAATAGTAAAATGTATTTATGAAAAGACGGCCAAGAGTAACTACCGTTATATATGTTGCGAATTTTACTAATGCTATTTTAATATTTTATGGCATTTTCATCCTGAAACGCTTTCCAGAACATCCTGGTAGATAATCAGAATCTCTTGTAAACCTTCTTCTATCTCTTCGAACCAGGCAGGTTTGGTCTTCTGTACTTTAAAATATGTAAAAACCCGGTTCGTCAGTCTAATAGGTTTCGTCCTTAACAAGTGGCCGTAAATTGTTATTCTCCTTTTTCTCATAGCATCCGATATTTTTGGAACATGAGTGTACATCTCACTGTTATGCCGTCGTCTGTATTTACTTTATTTGGGCTAAGAATGTTCTCTAATACCTTATGTAAATGGTAGTGTTTGAGCTAGGGAAGATACCTTCCCTTGGTGGGATATGGTACCTTCTCTCTGTGGTATGAGTGGACTGTATAATTTTAAGAGTTAGTAAATGAGATAAAAGACATTATAGATATATATATATATAATATAATGATGAATATATTTTACAATACATAGTATAAAGATATGAAAATCACATGATTTTAATTACTGTTTTGTCCACCTGGGTACGACTTGTTTGATGCGTTGGTTGCGGGTTCCTCCAGATCCTGCTGGCTACCTGCTTAGGTTCTGCTCCATGATGCTGTGATGTATGGAGCTCATGGTCCTAGTCCTTGCTGTTCCGATGTTCTTCCTACTTCTTCTCGTATTCTACTACTTTTACTACTGGTAGAATTTGTCCCTAATTGCTGGCCTAGGAAGTGATAGAGGGCTCTGCCTTTGGTACAATGGAGGTAGAGCAGACACAGTAAGTCAGACGGCTGTTTTAGATTGAACAGATAGTAATGGCTTTACTTTAATTAAAATAACATTATATTGCGTAAGCTTTTTAGTCATCCAGATTCTCTTGGGTAAAACTCATGATACTAGAAAAAATATTTAATTAACTAGGTGTTGTAGAAACGCGAGAGGAGTTAAATGAGCATTGATGTGACTCTCACCGCTATTGCGATCATTGTTTATTAAGGTCGTCATGAACCTTTGATTTAAATTTAATTAACAACTACGGCCACTCCCTTTGTGTACCATGTTCTCTTGTTCACTTGCTCACTGCCAACTACCGCATAGTCTTTGTGTCTCCTCACCACAAATGTGTATCATGTTCAATGATTTTTTTTTCCCTGATATTATCCTTCTGAGGAGTTTTCTCATTTAATTTTCTCTATTGTTTCGTTATACGCTTCGGTGAATAATTTAGGAACGTAGCTTAGAACGAAATATTATAGAGAACTCTAAACATCTCATCCTTTATACAGGGATCGTATTTTAATTAAAATTTTACGTTCTGTTGATAATTTATAAATTGTATGGAGTTAGAACGGACATGCCAATGATATGATAGTATCTTAAAAGGGCAAGGAGTGGTTTAAACGACATTTTTCTCTTTTTTCTAGGCCTAAATTCAACTAATTAAGAAACAAGTGTTAACACAAATATCGTAGTTTTAACTTAAAAAAACCCTGTTCCACTACAACCTTAGGGTTCAGTACACGGTAGAGACTGTACTTTTTCTAGGATGGCGGTTGTGAAGTGAGAATGATTTGTCCGAGATCACGTTCAACCGCCAGGTTTTCATTTAATTAAGGGAACACTCTTTATAAAGGGTAAGTACCCCCTGGAGGGTCTCTTGGTCCCAAATGGTCCATTCTTGGCTGTTAACAGATTAAATAATTTATCAGACACAGCTGGATTCTAACCCGGGACCTTCAACACAGCAATTCAGCGCTTTAGAAACTGAGCTACATACCAGTGGTATTCTAGACATTCCAGTGATATTATATTCCTTAGACAAGAAATGATTTAATCTTATTATTTTTTTATAATTTAGCCATAATTTAATGAATTGAAAAAAAAAAATACAAATATTGTAGCTATCGTAGCATGGTAGAGAATGAACTATTTCTAGGACAACGGTTGTGCAGAGTGGTGATTTGTCCGTGATCACACTCAGCCGCCAGGTTTCCCCCTCCAATTAAGGGTACCCAGTTTATTGGTCCCAGGAGAGTCTTCAGGTCCCAAATGGTCCATCCGTGGCTGTTAACATATAAAATAATTTATCAACCATGGCTGGATTTGAACCTGATACCTTCAGCTCAGCAGCTCAGCTCTCTACGAGCTGAACTACCCCACTCTCAATTATAATTTAAAGATTAAAAATAGGTAAAATATTATATTTCACATTATATTTTTGATTCAATAAAATTTTTATTTGTTATAAAATTACAAAATAAGTTCAAAAAGGAACTTCGAAATAAAACTGTAGCCAATTGAGGTAAAGAAGGTTGAAGGGATTGGGTTTTTCACCCATCATTGACTTTATGGAAACTCAGTATTTATTCAGCCAACTTCTTCCATGTCCGCTTCTTTTCGCCTTAAATAAAAAATCTTTTATCATTATCTATTGTTTATTATAACAATATTAAACTGTCGTCTATGTTCTCTTAGTTCTTTAGACGAATCATTACAATTTTCATTGCTTGAGTCACTGCGTAGGTTTTGGTCAGGTATTGAGATCAGAGAGAGGTATGTTTATAATAAGCCTTATAACGATTTCAATAATTTAACTAATCTAATAAAGAACAAATCATTTTATCTACAAAATTTCGCTCTATAAAACCTTTCTTTCAGGTTAGTGATTGTTTCTTTACAAATTAAATTTAAAAATCCATGACTACATTTTAAATCAACTACATAGGATAATACATCACAAAAATGTTTCGAATACAATGACTTTAAAGTAAAGTGGAGCTTTAATTTGGCTTTAGTAATTTTACTAGGCATATATTTATGGGATCCTACTTTGTCTTAACGCATATATCCGCCTGACCATAAGGATTTTTTTTAATATTGTATGCATGGGTTGCAAAAATATTAGTAAATCAGTTACTACTTGTTGCATTATTTGAACAGATAGCAATTATTTGGTATATAATAAATTAAAATACAAAAATTATATGCATGAAGCTGTATGGAGATGAATACATAATCAAATAAAGTTTCTGAACATCGTCCAACAAATGATACGACAAAAAAAAAACTGTTTCTTACGTAGTGTTTACGAGTGTTAACAATAAGTTAACTATAAATTATAAGTTGTGAAATATAGTTACGATTCAATTCAAAAATAGAACACTATTGTGTTTCAAATCATCAATTAGGAATCCTGTCGGAAACAGAAGAGCTACGGAATTACCAGTTAATGGTTTTAAACTTAATCAAGTTAGTAATGTCGAAACCAGGCTTTAGACAATTTATATTAAACTTTCAGTTATAAATTGACTATTCAGTTTTGAAAATAATTTAGAACACGTTTAAGAATGAATAAATAAATCGATTTTGCGAAGTTCAAAAGCAATATTTTTTTCGGACAAAACATTACATGAGATATTGTAAGAACATTTTCCAAAAATATGATTTATTTATTACAACCGATTTATAATAATCGCAAGTTTATTATTTTTTTATTGTTAATTTTTTGTATTATCTTCATTAGAGAATACAGAAGCTCCTACACTGATCAAGGTCCATCTCCTGCAATTATTTTACTCACTATAATTATTTTACTTAATGCACTTCAAAATATAGTGAAATTACAATAGCAGTGAAATGTGCCTATTTTTTCTGAAACAATCAAACTATAATATTTCTTAGAAGTTAAGAAATTTTGATATTAACGAAAGTATGTCTTAATTATTTAATTTAAATTCGAAATATTTTTTTTTTTGCCGAGTTGGCAAAGTTATGATTGTAAAAGTTTTATTACTCCGTTAGACTTAATTTTACAGTTTCAAAATTTAATATACCCTCAATCATTTGAAATGTTACAAAATCAAACTGAATCGTAGCTGCTATGAAAAAAAAATGTTCGATTTTTTATTTATTTATTACTTTGAACTTTTACTTAAATAGTTCAATTTAAGCTTATAATTATGTTATTCTACTTTGAATGTAATTTATTTCTTTTAATTTCATATACAAAACATCTTTCGATCCTAAACAATAGTATAGTGGTTTAGTATCAAGCTACATGACTAAATCTTCAAGCTGATGTTCTCAGTTTCTAGAAATAATATCTTTTTAAATTTTAGTTTAATATCGCAGTTACCAACCTGTCTTTCGTTATTTATCTTCATTATTCTCTATTAAGGTAGAATCGCTTAGCTCACTGGGGAAGGTAATGTATTCTGTATATCCGAAATGGTAGCAACATATTTGGTGCCGTATCAACTGCAGATCTACGAGTACATCCCAGTCTACGTGAGGAAGTTCTATAGCATGTTGTCCAGTGCAAGATCGTCTTAAAAAAAAGTCTAGTTACATAGTAAATAATTAAAACTGACAGTTACGACCCTATGAAGGATCTTTGAGATTTTCGGTGTTCAAGAAAAACCTTCTTTTCCCGAATTTCACATTCCGTTTTTTCTTAGATCGCGGATATTTTGTTCCGGAAATCGAAATCGATTTCAGCCGGCAACCGCCCCGCCCAACTGAGCCTCAAATCTACGGATTCTTCGTTATTATTCAAACGTTTGTTATTTAAATTTTAATGCATTATAGATTTAGATAAACATTTTAATATGAATTAGACTATTTGTAAGCTTTATTAATACTGTTATTCATGTCAAAAGTTAAAAACCAGACAGAACGTTATAATTAATGATGTACGAATTTCTTCTTTTTTACTTATTTGAACTTTTCGGTGTTTAATTCAACTTAGTTTAACTTTGAATGGAACTTGCTTCAATTTCTCGCAGCAACTTCAAGCGCCATTTTGAAATTCTCTGGGTTTGATCCTAGGGAATTTTCGCGAGATGCTTCAACTCCTTCTAAACAAATATATGATATATATATATATATATATATATATATATAAATATATATATATATATATATATATATATATATATATATAGCTTATAAGTGAATCATATTATAATATAGTATTGTAATAATGTATTTTTTCCAGTTATATAGTTTTTAAAAATAATTGCGTGCTTAATTTTCAAGCGCCATTTTGAAATTCCTTTAGTTCAGACTCTTAGGAAATTTTTGCGATTTGTTTAAACTCATTCTGAACTAAATATAATATACAGCTATAAGTAAAATACTTATTTCTTTCAGTAATATCGATTTTTAAAATAATTTCTTGCTGTAACTGCAAGTGCTATTATTAAATTTTTACATCTTGAAAAATAACCAGTTTCCAAGGTCTTATGATTCCTTTATTAGTTAAAGGAAATTATGTTTTAAAGTATGTGCTTATATCTTCTCTCCAATCGAACCGATATGCAATATATGTTATTTAATTTACGACAAACTAAAAAAATATATATAAGTATTATCGAAATCCATCATTAACATGTAATATAGGGGAGCCAACAAATTGTAACTATGCTTTTTTTTTTTATTTCTACGTGTTACAGCATCCCCCTCCAAGTAAAGTATTGTTAGCCATTTATTCTACATCACTATTAATTATTATACAAGTAAATCAGTTATATTTTGAAGTTTTTGATAATTCCTTCTTTTATGTACAATGATTTGTATCAAGCTTTAAACTGTGTTAAATATGTTTTAGTATAGTTTCATAAACCTTTACAAGAGCTTAAAATATTTAGAAAAAAAAAAGACTACACCATTAATGATTCGAAACAGAAAATTGAATTAAAACGTACAGAAGCCCCATCATTCATTCATCTGCTAACTTGAGCTTCCTAGATTTAGGAGATTAATATATCGTCGCGGTCAAAACAATACCGCCTACCTACACTTTAGGCGACTTTACAGGAGAGAGAAAAAAACGCGCCATATGTTATATTATCTTATGTATATCGGTTATCTTTCAATTGCACCTTGCGTTCAACCTTGAAATTTTTTTTAATAGTGGGTCATTCAACCTGTAGAATGCGTTAAAACTCATTTACACCAAAAGTTTTAGATAGTCAGTATTGTAAGTGCGACGGATATGTAAGTTGGTATATAATAAGTGATTTTATTAATCTGAAATGATTCACTGTGCCATTAAAAATGAAACCATCCAAAAATTGAATAATATAAAACCGAAATAAACATGAAATAATTAAATAAATTACACGTTATTATAATTTCTAAGTGAATAGTCACACCAAATGATAACTTAATATAAAACAAGTCTTCATACTGCTGACTAAATCATAAAAAGGAGTTCAAATATATGAACAATATTTGGGTCCATTGCTATATATGTCTGGGAAACATAGGTCAACGATACTATATGGGTGTATATGTCACGATTATTTATTATACAAGTGAACCAGTTATATTTTGAACCTCATATTAATTTCATTTTTTACATACAATACTTTTTATCAAGCTTTCAAAACTGTTATATTGTTTTCAATAAGGTTAACTAACCTTTTACTATAGCTTAAAATATTTTGAAAAAAAAGAGAGAATTCTTTTAATAATTAAAAACAGAAAGTTATATTAAAATTCAGATTTAAGAAATTAATTTATTAATCTATATTTGGGTTCATTGCTATAGATGTCTGGGACACGTAGGTCAATGATGCTTGATACTAAAAATATTATTTCTGAAAAGCATTTCTGAAGACCATATTAGACTTTTATATTATATTATATTAGACCATGTTTTAAATAGATTTTTCGGTATTAAAGAATGTGATTAATGCACTAATCAGACTTGCTGATTCAGAGATAATGCTCTGAGCTGATTTATCAAACGAGTTGGCTACGAAGGCTGGATGTAGGACGGGGTCATTCTAGGTCATCCACAGCGAGAGTTTTCCTGGAAAAAAACTTAGGGAGCCGAAGAAGCTTCCTAATCTGGGACAGGTGCCGAGTTCCCAGGTGCGGATTTTTCTCAAATCGATTCGAGGAGGTGTACTTATAACTTGGTTACAATGCCTCCTCACAACATCGCTTCCCTTATGGAAATGTAAGAAGTTTAATGTTTCGTCTGGCTTCTTCCATTTATATTTTTTGCTTTTATGTTAGGTTGAAATCGCTTGTTATTTCAATAATGGACGCTGCCTTTTATTCGATGTATTTCTTCATTCCGTACTTATTTTTTTCCTACACTCCGAGCGAAACATTTAGAACATCTGGAACTTATTAGCAACCAAGTCGTTTATTATGACAGGAGCAGGTGCTATACACGCCATGAAATTAGCAGCGATGGAATTGTAATCATGTCTATAAAACTCATTACACTGCCATAAAGTATCAGAGAGATTAAACCTGCACAACTATAACCCGCGAAATGTCTTGGGATGAGTACATTGTAGAGACTATTGCTCTACACTGACGTGCATAGAGATGATTTGGATGAGAATAATTTACATAAGAAAATAAGAAAAGCACCACTGAAGGGATCATGTGATCATCACTAGAGACTGTACGGTTTTAGGCCAATAGTTTTGGAAGAAGTTGATTTGCCCAAATCACACTCAACTCTCAGTTCTTTTCATTAATCAAGGCACCCATTTCATAAAGACTGGGTATGCCCCATGAGGGTCTGGAGATCTATGAATGGTAACAGATTAAATAACTATATGCCATAGCCGGGTTCTACTATTTCAGTAAACTATGCACGGAATTAGTCAAGTAATCCTTACAGAATTATTGCTATTATATTTTTTTAAAAGAAGCCTCAGGGATTGTTTATATTTAAATATACCAGTTGCGAAAATTCATGGCTAGAAGAAATAAAATATAAAAAAGATCTGTAAATAAGGTATTTAAAGATAAAAAAAGTACTTTATTTTCGAATAACGTTTTATAAGCTTTAAGATGATTCTATGACTTTTTTTAAAAATGATTTTTTCTTAAAGTTGTGTACCACTGTAGATAAAGTTTCGCCTCTTTACTCTATTTATTCACCATTCATACTATTTGGTTTAATGATTAGCATAAATTATGAAGATAAGAATATATATATTGTTGAGAAACTGGTAGTACTCCAATTAGGGAAGATTGTGGTGTATTTTTTTTCAGACGCCATTTTCCCTAGGCGCCTAGAATTGATTTAGAAGAAAGATTACAAGCCTCCGGGTAGAGTGTGGTCATGCATAAAATATTATATGCAAGGGTAGAAACTATTTCATACAATAACTACCACATTTGTCTACTACATGAGAATTATAATTATTATTATAACATGATTAATGATTTTATAATAAATATTTAGAGATATGAATGGCTGTGATTACATGTTTAGATTAGATGAATGTCTATGATTACAATAATTATTGTATTATCATTCATAGTAAAAAAAATTATTGGGTTCGTCTTGGGTTGAGTACATTGTAGAGACTATTGCTGAGGCAACTGACAATTATAGTAATGAAATGACGAGGATAATTTACATAGTTGAAAATAAAATAAAACAGCACCACTGGAGGGTCTTGGGTTCTGTGGTAGTAGAGACTATACTGTTTTTAGGTCAACGGTTGAGTAGGAAGTTGATTTGGTTGAATCACAATTCCCGGGTTTTTCTATTAGTTATGGGCGCTCACTTAATACACGCTGAGTATGGCCCATGAAGTTCTGGGATCTCATATATATTAACTTAAACGTAATCAAGAGAATACTTTATTTATTTTTTAAGGACTTTTTCTCCGTTATTTAATTTAAATAAAATAACTAAAAAATCTAGAATATTACAGCCCATCAAGTTTCATGGGTTCAGTACATTTTAGAGACTGTACTGTTGCTAAGACAATGGTGGTACAAGGAGGTGGTTAGTCCGAAATCATGCTCAACCGCTATGTTTTAAGGATACCCACTTTACTGGATAGGTGAACTCCACGGTTTTGATTTTTTTTTTGGTTCTTTGCTGTTTGTTATATCCGCAGTTCAAGGACAGATAGCACTTATCACTGAAACACATCTCACATCACGATCAAAAATCTACATTTTTGCAAACAGACTATACTGTTTACAGGACTGACCACCCAGACAAAACGGCACACGGTGGCACCGCCATTATCATAAAATCGACTTTAAAACACAGCCCCATTCACTTACCTATCAAACCACATATACAGGCGACTGGCATAACATTAAATACAAAACAGAAAAACATCACATTCGCTGCTGTGTATTGCCCCCCTAGGTACAAGCGTACATCCTCGATGTTTTCTGAGTTTTTTAAATGGTTAGGTCGATGTTTTATCGCAGGAGGTGATTTCAACGTGAAACACCAATGCTGGGGTTCAAGATTGTGCACCCCAAGAGGTAGGAACTTGTGGTATGCTCTTCATAAACTTTCATTAGACACATAAACTCCAAATGCTCCTACTTACTGGCCTACTTTTAGACGTAAAACCCCGGACATACTGGACTTTTTTATTACAAAAGGATTAAGAACAGTACACAAAACTGTAAATACGAGCTCTGACCTTTGCTCTGATCATTCTCTAGGTCATATGATCTTGTGCAAAGAGCCTTCAGAGGCACAAAAAAGACTTGCTCTTACACAGGGAATAATCGATTGTGATCTATAGAAGTTACCTTAACTCTGAACTCTCAATCCCTGTTTCAATAAAAATGAGAAAGAACTAGAGGAGGCACTGGAGAAGTTCACTAGAAGTAAACAAGAAGCAGCGCGGTCAGCATCAAAACCCAGGTGCAGGAAAACAGAAAACTTACCAAGCTACTCACAGTATATTAGATATCTGATCAGAGCCAAGAGAAGAGCTCGTAAAATATGGCAAACCAACAGGCAACCTTCAGATAGACGGACATTTAACAAACTAAATAATGAACTGAAGCGCCAAATTAGCAAATTTAACAGGCCCAACTACGAAAATTACATTAAATCCCTTTCGACAGACGATGGAAGTTTATGGAAGCATACCAAACGACTCATAAAATACCGAGAGATGTCGGAACCTCTTAGAAAAGAAGACGGATCTTGGGCTGTGTCGGACGAGGAAAAATCTGGTCTTTTTACCGACTATCTTTCTTCCATATTTACATCTCATACTGACTTCACAAAGACAGAACACGAAATAACTGTCAATAACACTCTTGACGTTCCAATACAACTAAAATTACCACCACCTTCATTCACTCCCACAGAAGTAGCAGAACTAAAGCACTTACCAAAAATTAAAGCTCCGGGCTATGACTTAATAAACCTTAGCTGAGGTGCTCCAGCAAATGCCTAGGAAAGCTCTAGTGTTCCTAACGACAATCTACAACTCTATACTTAGAACTACGAAATTCGCTATACAATGGAAATATTCTATTGTTACGAAGATTAAAAAACAAGATAGAGAAATTAGTAACCCTTCCTCGTATAGACCTATAAGTTTACTCCCTATTTGTTCTAAAATTTTTGAAAAATTACTTTATCCCCGATTATTAAAGCTACTGACTGACAAAAATATAATTTTTCACCATCAATTCGGTTTTCGAAAATCAAACTCGACAACTCAACAGTTAAACAAAGTAACTGACTACATATCGGAGCACTAGAGCAAAAGTTATATGCAACTGGAGTATTTCTTGATGTCGCTCAAGTGTTCGACAAGGTCTGGCAGAAGGGGCTTCTCTTTAAGCTCAAGACTGTACTATCACATACTTAGTATTTAATTCTTCAATCATTTCTTGCCGGCAGATTTTTCTCAGTCCGGCTGGGCTCTGAGTTATCTTCAATACGACCGATCTTAGCCGGTGTGCCTCAGGGATCAATACTTGCACCGCTATTGTACATTACATATACACATGGTATTCCACAAAGTCCTGATATGCTGATAGCGACCTGTGCTGACGACACTGCCATAATCACCAAACATCAAGACACGACACATGCCTCACTAAACTTACAACATAACTCACCAAAGTTGAATGAGTGGTGCCATCTATGGAAAATTAGACCGAACCACGAAAAGTCACAGCACATCACTTTTACTCTTAGACGTGAAACCTACCCTCCCATTTACCTTAGCAAGTCACCCATCCCGCAGACAGATAAAGTACAATACCTTGGACTAACATTCGATAGGAGATTGACATGGGGTCCTCATATCATGAAAAAATGCCAATCACTGCATCTTAAACTGAACTTAATGTATTCTCTATTCTAACACATACGAACTTACTACAAACGCTTTCAAGAAAAACTACACGGACACCCAAACCCATTGATTGAACAAGTGGCCACGACTCTCATGCCTGAGAACACTAGGAGGAGACTAAAAAGAATTTGGATGAGGGATTTGTTATCATAGGAAATTGAATCAAGCCAATGAGAGGTACAACTGGGTACTGTTCTTCTTCATGCCTGTAATGCCATTATATTTTATTTTACTGTCAGTCAATCTGCTGATTGTCATTGTTTTATTTGACAGGTGTGGATATAAATATAAAGAAAAAAAATATATATCTAGAGGTCAGCAGTTTTATTAACTTCCTTAGCCTTAGCTGTTGGTGGAGAGCTTTGGAGAAGGGTTGCTTTTTCTATATGACGAGCCTGTTTAGACTTGTTGGTGTCTGATGGGCTTCACTTTGTCTTCTTTGATTTGATTTTCTGTTACTTGTGTCCAGATGATCAGCTGGAAGAGGCGAAACGTCGACAGGTTATTTTAGTTCCAGTATTTTGGACGCTTAAGGCTTTGTTTTTGGAATTTTTCTTATAGAATCCAAAAAATATAAAAATTTAAAATGTATAAATAAAATAAAACAACATACTTCCTGCTCCTACGACTGAAAAACCTCGATCTAGAAGAGATTTCTTTGACAGGACATCTTTCAGTTTATCGATTCTGAGGACTAAAATATGGCGGCAGGTTGACTAATGGGAAAGATATCAGTGTAATATAAACATCATTAGCGAAGATCCATTGAGTAGTCTAATATCTTTTAATGGGCTATTTATTATAAACTTACCAGTTACCTACTAAAAACATATCTAAGAAATAGTTTAGTTATATATCCTTATGTAAAAAAATATCACTAAATACCTAGAATGGTGCTATGTTTCTGAGCTAATGGTTGTGATATTACCGATATCACTCTCTAACTAAGGATACCACCCTTTCCCCCCCACTTTGAATGTCTACTTTTTGAGCACGAGAAGTGTCTTCAAACCCCTCTGGATCAATCCACGGTTGTTAACGGAATAGAAAACTTATATGCCACAGTTAGCCTCTAACTCGGGACTAGAGATTAGCAATCCATCGGCTTACTAACTGGGTTTCCCATTCTCTATGCTAATAGGTTTATACGAAAATTGAATAAGATGTTCGACTATTAATAAGGTGATGCTTATAGTAAAGAAATAAAGTCCGCTAAATCTGAGAACATAGCCATTTAACCCAATTTTGCCCAATTAATTCAACAAGCATCATATGTTTATATTTTATTTATTTGTTTTTTCTCGTTCAGACCATCTAAAGACGCTTTCTTAATTTGTATTTTTTCATTTCGGAGAATATTTTCATTCTGACTCTTTGTTGCTCGTTCCTTTCTTCTGTCCATTTTCTATCCGGATTGGATTTCTTATTAATCTGGAAACCTTCTATTGTATTTTTTTTTAATTATTGTTCATTACATCTTTTGTGATTACTAAACTTTCCCGATCTCTTTGTAAAACATTTAGGTTTGGTTTTTATTTTGTTTAAATAGATAAATAATATTTTTTAGTCAGTCAATTGCCATCCATTCCCTAAATATGACATTATTGTTTCTTCTGTTATACCTAATGCTCATTAATCTTAGGGGCTTTTAAGTCTCTATTGCTGATCTTCTGTGATTATTGGTCCTTGTATCTCTAAGAATTTTCTTTTCAAATGGAAATAATGTTTTACTATAGTTGAACAAATCGCAAACATTCAGAGGTGTCTTCGAGTCTTGAATTCTTGAAGCAGAACTATCTTATATTTTTTTTAAATAACCTCAAACCATTTTATATATATAATAACCAAAATAGGGTTAAAAAAAAATCCTACCTATGAAAATAAATTCAGCACATATCTCAATAAACAAACTTTGAGCCTGAATCTAACGAAGACAACTGCAATTCTAATCTGTATGAACACCCCCCTACGCTGTTCTTCTGTATACCTCAACAATGTATATGCTATGAAAAATAACATAATCACCATTAATAAGTACTTAAATGTACAGTACATGGTTGGAGTAAACAAAAAATAAATCGTTACCACTACAACCCATTAAGGGTCATACTGTACTGTTTCTAAGAAATGGTTGTGCTGGGATGAGGTTCGTCCGATATCACGCTCAACCGCCAAGTTCCCCCCCCCCTTTATAGGGGCTGGGTGAGCATAAGTGGTCGATCTGTGGCTTTAGAAACATACAATTAATGTTAATTCTTAATAGCAAAATTTAATCGTATACTATCCTCCAATTAAGAATACACACTTTATGGAGGTTGGGTGAGCTCCAGGAGAGTCTGCACAAAGTCTGCCCATTGCTGTTAACAGAATAAACAACTTATCTGCCACAGCTGGATTGGAATCCTGGACCTTCAGAACAGGAATTCAGCGCTATACCCGAGAGTAACTCAAATCGTCCGAAAATCCTCATCGATCCCCAAACAGCTCCTAAGATCCTGTAATTGATTTCCCTGAAGCACCAATCATCCCCTATTATCCTCCCTTATTCTCCCCTAATTTGACAACGAAGGATTATGAGCAGGAATAAATAGATTACCGATTTGCATCACAACATACATTTTCGTCATTTTCCGATCGTAAGTACCTTTATCCTGTTTTCAGACGAAAATATTTTCTTGGAACCTTTTTATTCCGATCTTCAAAAGTATTAAAAGCTTTCTAAATCATTGATCTCTGCTCCTTCCCTTCTTTTGTTCATTTTTTAAATACAAAATCTCATCCTATAATTTTGTAAATTTCTTTCCGCTAAAAAAAATTTCTTTGAATATTTGTTTATTATTTGCATTGCTATACTTTTTGATTTCCTAAAACATTGATATCTCTATCTCCTCAATGATTAATCATTTGAGCATAAGCAAAGAAGAAAAAACTATGTTAGTTTAAATAAACATGTCATGATTTTTTATTTCCCTATAATTTAAAAACGTAATTTAATTCCCATAGTAATAATTCCCATAAAATTAAAATAAATGCTGCTATTTAATTTTTTTTGAGGATTGGAACTGTACATTCGTTATAAAACTACGGAAAACCATGCGGATAATTGGTGTAACATGAGGAAACAATCGCTTCCATGTAGAACAGTGTAAAACTAACTATGTGCACAAGAAAAGCAATTCGTGAAAAAAAATTGTAAATAACTGATGTGTATTTCATGAACAATGGTTTATAAACACTACACTATTTTTAGAGTGTATAAAATTTTCGTATCATATCTTTGTTTTATTCGTTATTTTTAGTTAACTTTTAAATGCTACGGGTAAGCTCCCTGTGTAGGGTGCTAGGTTAGAATGAGGAACTCGGACAACCGTTATTTTAAAAACAATACATTTTCTATCAAATGACGATTATATGCTCTTCTAGCGTATGTTTCCGAAAATACTGTCTTAGATAAATTAGTTTTTTTTTCATGTTTTCCTATAAACTGAAATTGATTCGATTTTTTAAATCGAACTTTAACTTTTAAAACTTAAAAGCGGAGTATGGGTAGAGTGCTGAGTTGGTGAGCTGTAGGACCCGGGTTCCTATCCTTCGGTGGCCGATAAATAATTTAATGTGTTGACAGCGGTAGTTTAACTTAGTGGGGTCTTCAAATCCTCCTTGTGCTCACCCAGTCACTATAAAGAGGGTACCCTTGATTGGAGGAAAACCTGGCTGTTGAAGATCATCTCGGACGAACCACAACCATTGTACAGTCTCTATATCTACTGAACCCAAGATATGTGTGTGTGTTTTTAAACATGTAAATTATCCTTCTTTTTTTTTAAATGTTTAAGTTCGATTCATAGGCGAATCTATTTTTATTTTCTATCTTAGGTACTTGTGTACATATCACACGGTGGGAGTGGGGGCAATGGCCGAGCGGTTACATTTTATAACAGTTACATTTCTACCAGTTACCTTGGATAACCTTACATTTTGGAAGGCCATCATTGTTTGTTTACTACTCTGTTCGAGCGTTGTTGTGTTTCAGTTGTTCTTTGTTAATAATACAAAATAATGTCGATATTTTGTTGTTTAGTGTTCTTTAGTTACAGCACAATGCTTATTTGGGATTTGCCAAGAACTGAGGAAGATGCTATTCGTTTTTGTCAGGAAAAAAACATTTTACAGAAAAATAGGAAATGTAGCAACTCCCATCAAATGAAATTATACGTTCGAAGAAATCGTAAGTTTTGGAGATGTGATATGACAGAGTGTGATGAGCAACTGGGACTTAGGAAAGACAATTGGTTCGAGGGAAGCAATTTGGATTCTTATTTAGCAGAATTTATATGGCGACAACATCATATTGATGGAAATAGAGACTGTTTTCAATCCATGTTGAAGTGTATAGCAACCCATTTTCCACCCAAATGCGATTAAATGTTAAGTTTTTAAATAATTTATTGAATTTTATATATATGTTCCATTATTTTACTTCCTACACTATATTCCAGTATTTATTGATCTCATTATTATATTTATTTACATTATATATTTATGTTATATGTTATTTATTTATATTGTATATTATTGTTTTATAATATGTTATATATTAAATTATATTGTTATTACTTCGATTTATTTATTTCCAATATTAATACATTCCTATTTTTATTTGAATCTGAGATCGCCTCCCTTCGGATATTTTGAAGAGAAAAGATTTGCCGCCCGGCGGCAAATCTTTTCTCTTCAAAATATCCGAAGGGAGGCGATCTCAGATTCAAATAAAAATATTTTAAAAGGTTATCCAAGGTAACTGGTAGAAATGTAACTGTTATAAAATGTAACCGCTCGGGCATGCGCAGAACATTGCCCCCACTCCCACCGTGTGATATGTACACAAGTACCCTATCTTATTATAGATAAACGGCAGTGCTACTGAATTACAATTAAATATAACGTATTACAGTAATTGATCTAATAAAATGGTATCTGTTCCGCAGGTTGTCACTTCGAATTGAGTAAGAAGAAATTTTAACTATTTATTCACTTCATTTTTCCGAAAAATACAAGTTATCGTATTATGAGAGATTGTAATTATGCGCGATGAGTAGTTTTCGGTAATCATTTCATCAAGAAATAAAATTTTCTACTAACATTTCGAAGTATAGATGATATTTTTTTTGAAACGTTCATTCCTAGATGAAAGTATACAAAGTATACAAATTTTCCATAATTACATTCTCTTGTCCATACTAAGCTCATGATAACTTATATTTTTGAAAAATATCAAAAAGGGAAAGAATGGGAAGTTAAACTTTTTTGTGACTCAACTCGAAGCGACAATAATTACAAACAAATTTATAAGATGTGAACTGTAAAGTGTTTGTGAAATATAAGTTTTAAACTTTTATTTATTGGTGATTTAAACGCTGAAATAGCAATTAACTTTTAATTGGATGGATTAAAATTGGTCTTGTATTGGTAAAGCAATAAGCAGGGGAAGTGGTAGTGTAGCCTGAATGGCATTGACAACTTAATAACCGAAATATTGAGCGTGGGAACCGAATATTAACCCTTTGATTGATATTAGTAGGTCTGGGTAATATCATCTGGCTTGTGGCGTCTTTTGTATCTCCCTATTGTGTCGAAGTACCTTCAATATCAGTTGAACTGATATTTGTTTTTCTTTTAAATGCTTTTGGGAGTGAGTGCCCAAAAAAAAATAGAGAACACATTAAGTGACATTAAAATAAATAAATAGTACATTCCCCACCATGCTCTACAGTCTCAATACCTCATGGATTGTTGAGGCAGTAGGGCAGGTGTTTTTTTTTGTATCATGTCATTTCTTGTAATAATTTTATGTTTTAATTATATTGCTATGTATTGTACCGTCGGCATCATGAAAGAGATGCCGGGCGGCAATCATGAAAGTGATCGGGTATTGCACAAAGAGCAATATTGGTTTGCGAGAAGTAGGTCACGCGAGTGTCCCCTATGGTTCCCTTATGGTCAAGGTGACTGAGAAGATAAGAAAAGGAGGAGGGTCGAAGACTCCACTGAGAAAAGGAACTCTCTGAGAAGATCCCGAAGAAGTAGGAGCAAGGAGCGCGGAAGACGGAGGCCGGCGTTCGATGCTGGGGGCGGAGGATCCGAAGACAGCGAAACCGGAAGAGACACCTTACCAAGAAGAACTCTAGATGTACCCCTGTATCACAGATAAGTTCAATTTAATTCCTGTAATGTATTTTATGGCAGTCCTCAATATCTATCTATGTATATCAGAATCGTTAAGTGTACCTCTAAAAATCAATGTATGAAATCAATAATCTTATTTTAAATTGAATTATTAAACTATACTTATTATGACTCTTTTGGTGCTTACATACCCCAGACGCACTACTTATTTATGAATCATATATTGAAGGTTTAAAGGCTGAGTAAATTGGTAAACACAAGAATAGACCTCTGGAAAAGAATCCAATTAATACTAAGACATGGAAATAATAATTTGAGTAATCATCCTGAATGATACTCGTGCATCACAAAAATAAATTAGAATATTCAAAATATATTTAAGAGTGTAAACCATAGCAATATATATTTATTTGGCAAACAAAACGTTCTTCAGAGAAACTATAAACTTACAGAGAAACAGAGAAAACATAAAAATGGGATCGTAAATAGAATCCGCCCTCTGCCCATCATGGGTATAGATATTGAAGTACAGGTTTTTTTTTACATGTCATTTATTGCTCTAATTTTATGTTTCAATATGATTTATCATTAGCTTTGAATATCAATATTTAATTTTAATATAAATGTTTACATATTTGATTTAGTCCGTTGGACGATTCGGAGAATCCTCGTTTGAAATATTAATATTTAATCATTCCAGTTGCTCAATGTGATTAAATTTAAATGTAACTCGTGTATGAAATGCCAGCATATATGAGACATCTGTGGAGCGTTTGGTTTAGTTATTATAAACAAATATAATTTGGAAAAACGATGTGGTTTAATTTATTTTATAATCTTCAACAGTTTTATTTTCCTACTTTTATCAAAGATATTAGCTACTGCTATTTGGCCTTCACTGCCGATAAATTGATCTCAGGAAAAGTTAAGATCCTTTGATCTGGATAATATTGATTGTCACCTTCATTGGCGATATCCTCTCTCAGATAGAACTTCTACAGTCCCAACCCTTCATAGATAGTAGAGGTTGAAGTACAGGTTTTTTTTTTAACATGTCATTTATTGTTCTAATTTCATGTTTCAATAATCCATTTATTTGGCAAGAAAAATGTTCTTTAGAGAAAACATAAAAATGGATATCTGAAATAGGATCCACCCTCAGTCCACCCCTCAGCCCACGATGAATATCCTGTACCAAATTACTTGACCACGAGGATAGTCGTTAAGACAAAATAAAACGACTAATTATTTGTATTATCCGTTCTCATGAAGCGATACTCATTCTGTGTTACTACTACTTAACATTTTTTTAATTATTTCTGTGAATAACTTAGTTTGCTTGCACGTTGACGAACAGCTCCTGTAAACTTTTACGACGGGAGAGAAGAGCTCATCCCGCGACTAATATCGATCCGGACGAAGTGTTATCCTGGTAATGGGAGGGCCACTCTTCCTTTTTGATATTCCTCCTCATTAAAATGGGACGAAGTGCTTTCAAAAAGCTGGTACTTACGTAACCTTGTTAGGGCAGGTGGGCGTCAATTAGGGGAAACGTCTTTTTTCGAAGAGCAACTGCTTCATCCATCTCTCTCGGGGTTCTCGTCTCTCTGTTTAAATGTGTTTATAACTACTTCTGTTTCTAATTTATCTGTTCGTGAAGCAAAATTTTATGAAGTGGGTGACTGTACTTTCATATGTGTGATAAATGTGTGCATTATTCTTAAATCAAAAAACCTGTACGACCACAAAGGATCTTGGATTCAGAACATGGTAGAGACTGCAATGCTTCTCCGGTTGTATAGGGTGTTGATTTATCCGAGATCTAGCTCGAACGTCAGGTTTCCCCCAAATTAAGGGTATCCTTTTCATGGAAGCTGGGTAAGCTCAAGGTGTGTCTTCAGACCCCACTAAGTCAACCTACGGCTGTTAAAATGTTAAATAATTTATCTGGCATAGCTAGATTCGAACCCAGGTCCTGCAGTCAGCAATTCATTGCTCTACAGATATCCCGCTTAAAGTTTACTTAAAAATTGAATCAATTCCAATTTAGTTAAAAATATGATAAAACATCTATCGTATTTAAATTTTTTTGTCATTAAGGTTTACCTCAAATCATAAATATCAGTATTTTTGGAAACATACATTCACAGAGATACGAAGCATTTGATAGGCACGTGATGCCTATAAAAAATAAGAAATGCTTGGGTGGTTTTGCATATATGCTAGAAATATCTGAACATTGTTTATAAATAAAAACCCACACTTCATCCCATGAAGGGTCTTTGGGTCTTGTACACAGATACTGCAATACTTCTATTAAACCGGTTGTGCAAGGTGTTCATTTGTCCGAGATCATGCTCAACCTTCGTGTTTTCTTCTATTAAGGATACCCGCTTTATAGAGCCTGGGTGAGAACAAGAATGGCCTGAATACTCCACAGTCGACCTACTGCTGTTAACACATTGAATAACTTATGTACCATTTTCCGAACCGGGACATTCAGCTAAACATATGACCCAGTCCCTTCAAAGTTACAGGTGGATAGAAACTCGGGACTTACAGCTAGCAATTCAGCATTCTATACTCTACTCGCTTTTAAGTTTGATTAAAAATCAAACTAATACGAATTACCAGGAAAATATCCTTTTTTAATTTTGTTTTCATTAATGTTTAACTAAGTCAGTATTTTAAGGAAACAAAGAAGAGAAAGGATATAAACAATGGATAGTAAAGTCTCAATCAATCTCTATCTCTGTTTATAATAAACAGTTGTCATTAAGGACGACAACAACTCCGCCCTACACACTGTAATTAAAGGGGTGACCTTGGTCTAGTGATTAGCGAACAAACTACTAAGCCAAAAGATCGCGGGTTCGTACCCCGGCAGGTGGCCCTAGGAATTTTTAAAGGGAGAGAAATTTTTTTATTTACGCCGTCCTTCGGAAGGGACGTTAAACGGGGGTCCTGAGCCTGAACGATGTCAGGTACTCGTTAAAAATCCCTATCCTAATTAAACCTGAATAGGCAAAATTTAGAGCTCCCAATATAGCATCGTCCGATTAGCCATTGCAGCAAAAATTGACGTTAAATGAACAAACACTGTACTTATGTAAGATGTGAAACGGAGACTTTATACAATCCAATATAAAGCCCCGATTGTTTACCATTCTTCATGATACGAGTACATACACCATTTATTCGTATTTTTTTCGAGTTTCAGTTTTTGTCCTCTTAGTATTACGCTGTTCTACATGGATGCCATTGTTTTCTTCATGCCCACCTTTGTCTGGATGTTTCCGTAGTTTTATCGTGAATGTAGAGTTAATTATCCCATCATCCAAAATAAATGTACAGCATATTTATAAAAAATACGACTTGTACAGCATTTAATTACTCATATCTGTCTTAACAACGGGCATTAAATTATATTTTAAACAGAATAGCAAATAAAAGATCAGTACATGGTTTTTGATCTACAATAACTTTTTTTTTCTTTACTTAAGCGCGAATGATTAATCATGGAGGAGATTGAGAAATAAATTGTTAAGGAATTCCTGTACTGTTTTAAGACAACAGTTGAGCAGTGGGTTATTTTCCCGAGATCACGCTGCCAGGTTTTCCTTCAATTAAGGGTATCCACACATCAAGCTGAATGAACCCCAGGAGGGTCTGCCGATTTCACAGGGTTAACAGATTGATATATATTTCAATCGGACTCTTACTAGGTATTTTCAACACTGTAGCTCAGAACTCTACCGACTATTTATAAATACTGCTCCCCATTTATAAATTGATGCATTTATCTTCTTTTACTTAAGTGGTACTCTTACTAAAAGTACACTTGAATAAAAAAAAAAAAAAAAAAAAGAATCAGCGCAGGATACCTTTATTCGGGGTCGATCTACATTTCATTTAGTTTGTGCGTTGTAGAAAGAGTAATACAATTTTATGGTGCGGTTACTAAGAATGCTATCGTCAGTTCCCCCATTCAGAATAAGTTTCTTTGACGAGCAACCTCTTAGTAGCTGTCTTGAGTGCCCCATTCCCCACATCAGTTAAGTTATTAATATTAATAGGCACGATATTCTCTACGTATTTATTGACATAAAACGAGACCCAACAGCATCAATATTATATCATAAATATTATTACCTTATGTTTAAGCAATGTTTGGTGATTTTTATGGAATTTGTATTAAATTATTTTTTTTACCAGTGAGTAAAACAGACGTGGCTCCCTCTTTTAAATTTCTTTTTGCTTTGCCAACCATGGATTGTCCGATGTTGTCCAGGTCGCCTACGTTGTTTATACATTCTTAAGTTAATCTTTCTACTTGTTTCTGTATTAATTATATTAGCCTGAGGCTGGACTTAAAAAATTTATACATTGATTAAAACTATGTACCGTGTAAATATAACATGACACGTAATGGAATAGATAAAGACAAATAGAGAAACTACCCAATGGTAGTACTCAAATAACAAATTCAGCTTAGGAGGTCACGAGGCCATCTTTTGTTCTGACAGGATTATTGGGAATTGAAGAAGCAGCTAGGTTTGAAACTAGTTGCTTTGATTCGAAATAAAGATTATCATGAAAGGAGTGGTATTGGGTTTGGATCAAATCAGCAGCAAATGGGACATTAGGGTCATTATGGTTGACTTTATTCGTAAAAAAAGTAAGGAGCATTAAGGGAGGATGGACTTGGGAGCCGAAAAATAATTAAATATTTCGTGAATTAAAAATATTTCAGCACCGACACGGATATACACACACGCACAACCTTCCAGCTTCGAAAAAATGTTTTTATAACAGAGAGACCTCAGCGTTATTTCTTGTATAACAATTATTTAATTAAAATCATTTATTTATTTAATTTATTAATTATTTAAATGAGAAATATATAAGCCTTTCTTTATTCAAGTAATATCAATCTCACCTAAATCAACAAGAGATAATGGAACTTTAATTCATTCATATTTGGCTATATCTATGATTAAATATATTAATACTTTATGATTTAATAGAAAAACTTGTTAAATATTCCGCTCATCAAGTATTTATTAACCTTGTTGATTTGGTTTAGGTGCGGATGGGCCATTCAAGATATATGTGTGGGTATATATATATATGTATATATATACACAATATTTTTATAGTATTTTAATTTTACTAATTATTTTAATTTAATCATTGTTACATTTCGTATTTATTTTGTAATAAATAATATACTTAAAAAAGAATATGCGTCATTAAGTACAAGCTTGTTGGTGAACTGTTATAAATAAATATTATTATTAAAAATTAAATAAAAATTCAATAAATTTCAATAAATATTATATTTCATTATCAGTATTTGATGTATGACTTCATTTACGAATACTAATTTGGTTATAACAGCATTAAGGAATGGATTAAGAGTTTCATTTAATTAAAAAGAAATTACCGGATTGGGTAAAATACTAAATCTTTACTTTAATTATGAATAATACAAAATCTGTGATGTTTATCATTGGTAAATTGAACAAACTTAGAGTTGTCTATTTCTATTTGGTTATTAGATTTTTGGCTGTTAATGTGAGATTTTCTATCACTAGCCTGAGTTTATGCTTTTAAATTCTAAAAAGTCTGGACTTCTTGAAATTTTCGTTTCTTTCAGATCTAATAATTGTTGACTAATTTTATATTGAGTTGACTTTTCCTCCTCATCTACTGAGAACATTAGTCACAATTTTCCTCACTTACCTCATTTCTAATGGATAAACTTTTTTAGTACAAAAGCTTCGTTGCCTTATTACAGAACAAACTTTTTGCCATTTTTTTTTCAAAGCTAAGTTTTCCAATAGCTCTGACCTCGGAAAACTTCCTACTTATTTTTTATATCTAAGTAATTGCTTTATTCGTTTTAGTGGACTAAAAAATCTAATTTTCTGGATGCTGTTCCTAGCTTGTTATAAAGATAGACAAATAAAAAAAAATACTAGGAACGAAATCGAATACTTATAATAAAGTAAAAATAATTCTAAACTTATCAAATATTAGAAATAACAGTGTTTGGAATATAAATTAAAAAAAAACAACGGATGTTTGTGAGGAAGTAGTGCCGAAATAATTTTGGGTGTTACTTTTGTGCCTTCGATTTAATATGATAAACAAATACAAATTGGAAAAACTATGTGGTTTAATTTATTTAATAATCTTCGACAGTTTTATTTTCCTACTTTTATCAAAGATATTAACTACTGCTAGTTGCCTTCACTGCCGATAAATTGATCTCAGGAAAAGTTAAGATCCTTGGAACTGGATAATATTTAAATGATAATATGGGATAAAAGAAGAGAGAAAGATCATCAGGAAAATTCAAGGAGGAAGACAAACCCAAGATGGTTTTAGGCTACAAACAATTAAAAGAACAGAAAAGTTTTCAACCATGGAAATTGATATCAGGAAAAGGCCAATGAAATTCTTTAGTCATCTCAGCCGACTACCAGAAAGTCGATTGACGAAAAGAATAATAGATTAGGTAACATCACTTAAGAATTCTTTACCCTGGCTAGATAAAATGCGTTTTCGAGGACCTCAAAAATGCAAACGTAAGACCAGCCGACATTTTAGAAAGAGGCACTTTCAGACACACACACAAACACTAGACACACAAAATAGACAAATGGGAAGTTGTATCAACCAAAGCAAAAACTGTACAGACCAACGTAGTCGGAAGATAGTAAACGAGCCTTTTCGGAAAGAATGAAAGCCTATAGGAAGAACAAGAAGAAGCCAATGATAAATTGATCGAGTTACTTCCTTGACGTCTTCCATTTCTGGGGAGAATTCGCCAATAATAATAATAATAATGAGATGGCCACCCTGGGATCATTACAATGCCACCCTTCTCAGGTCAAGACCCTGTGATACTTTTGACTAAAATACCTGAAAGAATTACATCAGCTGTAATTTTCGGTTTTCTACAGGTATATTTGAATACCCCTAACATTTAAAACAATGTCAAATACAACACTTCAAAAGCAAGGTTTTAATTCTTGTTTAATTAATAAGTCTGGTTTGATTGTTGTATTTCCTTGGTATTTTGTAATAAATAACATATTGGAGAACGAATATCCCTTTATATAGCACAAACTTGTTGGTGAACTTATACGAGCATGGTTTGTGTAATTCCTATTAAAAAATAAAACTACTATAATTTTTCTAATGACTTGGGTTTAAATCCTGGAAGTTCAATGAATTAATTGTTAAAACTGTAGCTCTATTGACAGGTTCCCAATCTAACAGCCTTACTCCAAAGCCCCCCCTGTTAGTTTAAACAGAGGTATTGTGTCAACTCCTCGACATGTCACCCTGAATGCTGTTCCAACACTGTCACCTATCAATAATTACCCGTTACCATGGAAACAGCAACTTCTGTGTCGTAATACCTCGCTATTCAGCTAGCTCAAAATCAACTTTAAAGCATTGCTCTCCAAATAGGACGGATATATCAGCTTTATTAGTCACTTCTTCGGGTATTTTGCTGTAGGTACACCAGTTAATACTAATGGTTGAAAAGTAACTGTTATTAATTATTTAGTAATCATATGTTTATTCATATGCCGTTGAAGTTATAATCCAAAATAAGGAACCTACAGGATTATACTACATAAACGACAAAAATCTATGTAAACAAGAATCAATGCACTTTGAAAGAAAGAAAGAAAGAAAATAAATTTTATTCTGGGACATTTAGTCCCCTAAGAATAATTACAATGTACAATAAAGATACATTTACATTTGTCTGGCATTTAAAGACAGTCAGGAATTAATTATGTAACATGGTTATTAATCCTAAAATTAATACAACTGGTGAACATTTAAAATACGTATATATGAGTGTGCTAAAATATACTTTGTGTCGTAATACCTCGCTATTCAGCTAGCTCAAAATCAACTTTAAAGCATTGCTCTCCAAATAGGACGGATATATTAGCTTTATTAGTCACTTCTTCGGGTATATAAAATATACTTTAACAGTAAAATAAAATAAATTATAGAAACTGAAGGTTTTCTGTATTACTGTAAGATCTAACAATGCTCCCACCGGAATTAAAAAAATAATTAGAAAACAAAAAAAGTACTAAAGAATTTTATTTTGGAGAATAAGGGAATATTTAAGAAAGTTATCGATTGTTATACCGGAAAAACAAAATGGATATTAATAAGTGAAGTTACATTAGTGAATAAGTAAAGACAGAATTTCTAATTTTATTTTATAGAACTGCATAATTTTTATGCGTCTTGTTTTTTTCCAAGCTCTGCCATAACATTTTTAGTATGTTTAATTGTTTTAACTTTTGTATGCATTGTTATCCGAAAGGTTTACCAACCTGTTCCTTAAATGAATAATGTAAAAGTGGAAGCACCAAACAATACAAACCCGCTGTAGAAAGACCAAACTTTTCGTGGGAGGACTTATGATTGAATCGGACAATAACCTGGGTAAGAAAACCTATTAAAACAATTAAAACAAATTAATTATTACCAAACATGTTATATGAAACAGTAATTTTTTAACGTTTGGTATTTATTTTATATCTCGTTAAGTCAATGATGTAGAAATATTAGTTATGTATATTTTCAAAGTACGAACATTTTTTTTTTTCTCTTTTCCCTGCTCTAAAAATGTTTTAGTCTTAAATAGAACTTTTTAATCTACTCCTTTAAAAGCTATTGGTTACGCTGAATGGCCCTACGCCAGCCATATAGATACCTGTATTCATACCTCTTAACTTATAATTAACGATCTAGTGCACTAACATCTATTTTCCCCGCAAACTTATTATAAGTAAAATGAACAAAAAAAGACAAACAAAACGTAAAAAAATAAGCCCTCAGTCTCTCTGGAATTTCTGGAACCGAGGAACTAGATAAAGCAGCCCATTTAATGGAGGAAATAACCTCCCCCCCCTCGCATTTTCCACGTTCAGATTTATTTCAGCCAATAAAAAAAATACCTTAAGTGATTGGCAACGAACTTAAATCCCATCTTTCAGGCGGCGTGGAAGAGAAGGCGTGGTTATTACCCGCCTTAGAATTGGACATGGTCGTTTTACTCACGATTGATAGGAAAGACCTGATGATCACTTGATGGCTAGGAAAGACTCTTCTCAGTGTTCACTGTGTAAGATAACACAGTGCTTCATATCTTAAAAAATGTGGCGTAGCTTGGCAGGTTTTTAAGGCATTTAATGAATAATATATGATATAGACGATCAGTAGTCAGTTAAGTTGAAACTAAAACAAAACCTGTACCACTACAACCCGTGAACGGGTTTGGGGTTCAGTACATGGTAGAGACTGTACTGTTTCATGGACACCGGCAGGGAGATGATTTGTCCTAGACCACGCTCAACCATCAGATTTCCCCCCTTATTTTGGGTATAAAGTTATAGAGGCTGGGTGAGGTCCAGGAGGGTCCCATATCATCTATCTTCGGCTGCTAACAGAGTAAATAAAAGTCTTGCCTGCAGCGAGATTTTCGGCAGGGCAACTCAGTGCTTCGCTCCCCCAGTTAATTTGAACACATAATTATTTTAAATATACAGATTTCAGATATTTCTGAATATATTCAGACATTATTTTAATTATGATGACATTGTAATAACTAATATAACTTCTGTACAGTTTTGATATGATTCTACAGCCCCGGTATATAAGTGGTTAAGTTTAACTTTCTCTAAATTGAGTTTCTTGTACTAAAATAAGCTGAATCGGGTTATTTTCTTAGTGAATAAGGGGCTAACGAGTTATTGTTTATAATAAAACTCCATTTCGAGCCAAAAACTACGAGAATGGTACGATTCCGGTTATCTGAAAGTAGTTAACTCTTTCAGGAGAATATCCGACTTAAACACTTATTCACTGGGGCTGTAGAATTATGGTTATAGAAATTAATGTTGAGAATGAATGGTTACAATGATGCAGCAGACCATAAATCAGAATATGTAAATATTAACAAGCGAATAATTAAATATTAAATTATTATTTAAGAAAAAAGTTGAAATAATGTAGAAAGACTTTAACAGTTTACCATTCATTTTAAGCTTCAACATTCACGATTTCGATTTTTAAAATTAGTCCATTCCGCTTTGAATGTCTGAGATATTTCAGAATATATTCAGACATAATGACATGCCTAAAACAGAAAGTATGTTGGTTGTAATTTATTCGGAAAATATTGTCTATCCTTGGATTCGAAGAGGCCTCATCATATCAGGACCAAGACCTAATAAATAATGCAGGCTTTAATTAAGAGTTGCTGGAGTGCGAAATGGGACGTCGACGGGGATGTCCGCGCGGATTATGTTGGAACAGGAGGATCAAGTGCCAATCATACGCTTCGTATCTCTCCTCGCGTATGTTTCATAAAATACTGACTAGGGTAAATATTAATAACAAAAAAAAGGATGTTTTCTCATATTAACTTCTGAATTGGAATCGATTCCAGTTTATGTACACTGTTTGATTGGAAGTGCAGGAAATTTGTAATGATTTTCAGTCAGGTTTAGCTAATACCGTCGCTTCAACATTTTTTGAGTACTTGTTTGTTCATTCAACATCACTTTAAGCTGATATGGCTAATCGGACGATGCTACATTGGGAGCTCTAGATTTTGCCTACCCAGGTTTAATCAGGATAGGTATTTTTCACGACTAGCTGACATCGTACAAGCTGGGGACCCCCGTTTAACATCCCTCCCGAAGGGTGGCATAAACAAAGATTTTTTTACCTTTAAAAAATCCTAGGGCTGCCCGCCGGGGTACAATCCCGCAATCTTGGGCTTATTAGTTTGTAATGCTAATCACAACACCACAGGCCGCCCCTTGACTACTTATTAATAACATAAAAAATACTGAAGTACTCATAATCGGTTCGAGAAAGACTTTTATTTCGTTGCTGATATTTTGTTTTAGGGGGAGGGAAACGAATTTTGTTTTTATTCTTATACGATACTTTATATTGTATATTTATGTTATATTTTAGTGATCTATTATTTCGTTTTAGCTGTTTTATTTTTGGGAGAGGAGTGGCTCAGTGTTAGAGATCTGAGTAGCCGTGCCTAATGTCTTGGGTTCAAATCCTGCTCGCCAGTAGACTTTATTTAATCTAATAGCGGACGGAGGTTAGGACCCTACTGGGGCTCATCCAGCCTCTATAAAGTGGGTACTACAAATAAGGGGGGAATCTGGTGGTTGAGCGTGACATGTATACTAGCTGTAAGGTTTTTTTGTTATATTTTTTATATGAGCATTTGAGATGCGATGTACCGAAGAATTCACGAAATAAGTTAGATAGATATAGTTACAAACGAGACTGTTAAGAAGAAATGAGGAATGAGGGAGAAAAAGAAAAAAGAAATGGTGATTACTATAGATAGAGAAACGCAAACAAAAATACGTTGGACACATAATGCCTGGAGACATAACTTATTGCAGCTTAATGCAGGGAAAAATTCAAAGGATATAGAAGTGTAGGAAGGAGACGGCACTCCAGCTTGTGAAACCTGAGAGTTCTTTTTTGTCATTGATGAAGTCTTACGGAACATAATGCTTTTAACAAGCGCGCTATAGTTTCTTTATATTGCGAAGGATGTGACTGCTGCAGAGTAGGAACTTTCTATTTTCCTAACTACCGTTCCATCATTGCTCCGTCAATATTTGTTCCCCCCTACTCCTCATTCTAATCACGAATCAATGGACAAAGAAGATGTTGGGTTTACTATACTTTGAGAAAAATGGCATAATTATAAAGACAAAAGCACTTTACCACCACGATAACTATCGAAGACTCCTCATTACTCCTCACTGGCGCATTGAGGTCATCGGGTTATTTACTATATAAGTTCCGAAATAAGAAAGTTGGGGGCGGTACATAAGAAAAAATCGCCCCCCCCCTTAGAATTTACGACCCGGCTGTTTCCCTAAAAAGGCGGGCCCGGGGCCAAGCCTACGCTCTGTCATTACCAACCTTAGCTGGCCTAAGTCCAAGTCTCAATTTACTGCTTAATTCTATCTTACCTATTCAATGCCTGCTTCGGACGTCCGCTATAGCTCCAGGTTAACAGCTTTTAAATTTTAAACAGGAAAGAGGGGTTTAAATTAACTTCTCCCCTCCCCCCAACCATTATAAGTAGATGACCTACATTGTAATTCTTATCTTAGTATTTATCCTTATCATAATTTATTTTCTTGTGATTATTTAATATTCTCCCAAAAATATATGCATTTACTATAGCTACGTTTTGGGGTATTAACATTTTTTAAATATTGATTTTGGAATTATTTATGATAATTACTCAAATTATTATTTCTTTAAACGTCCTAACTTTATTCTGGATTGGATTATTTTCCATAGGTTGGTTGTATATTCACCAATTTACTAATCATCCAGCTTAATACCTCAATAAACCCATCAATGCAGTATTCACAAATGTATAGTGCACCTGGGTTAAGTAAGCTCCTAAATAATTATAACGAAATTAATTTATTGATACACATTCTTTTTTGGACTATCAATGTTTATGAAAATTGAGAAATTCCGATTAATGATTCAGATGTAATAGAGCATTGCCATTAAATACATTCAGTAGTTAAATTAAAACTTATCTGATCCATTAAGAGTTCTTGGTGTGGTATATTTTTCCCAGGGTGTGGCCGTTTCTGTGCTTCTGTGCCAGCTTCCCCGTCTTCTGCTACCACCGTTGATCTTCCAGAAGTCAAACTTCGACTCCTGCTTTCTCGGAGTACATTCAAAGAATGTCCTGCCAAGCAATCCCTGACCCTCGAGGGAGATCTCTCCGATACCCTTACCTAGGGAGATATCTTCCTGCGTACGGGACCTAGTTCTTGTTACCGTCTTTTGCTCATTTTGCAAATTCATATTAATTTTTATAATAACGTCGGGTACGATGCGTAATACTGTAAAACTATAAAAGCGTTTCATATAAAATTATAAATTTTAAGCGTAAGAGTTTATCCGAAAAGTGTTAATTCTCCTCATATAGTCATCTTTGCTGTTCCTTCAATATTTATAAAATTCATTGGGGTCTGTTCCGTCCTAGGCGGACAAACGGGACTTCCCTAGTAGATGGTTAACAATTGTATTACATACATTTAAATTTAAAGCCTCTCTTTTACTCTACTTCATAGTCTGGACTACTACATTGGAATATGATTCAATCCCTTCTAGTGTTTGATCTAAGAGATTACTTGATCGATAGATCTTGCGTGGAAGTAAATAAAAATAGAATTCTAAATTAATAACACGAATAAATAAAATTGGATTTTTAATTTGCTGATTTACATGTAGCACATATTTGTACTTGAATGCTTGGTGGGACGGTTGGGGTCGTTGCTGGCATATAGCCTTCAAGGCCGGCAATTCTTTTTCAATGCTTGTTAGCCGTGACTAATGCCTCATACTGCGTTTGTTTATTAATTTAACATTTAAGAAAATTAATAACCAAACGCTTAAATTAAACGTTTAAATGATTAATTTAAGTTGCTACAATCCAATATATGGAGAGACTTGTAGTGATTTGCATAACAACCTACTGTGCAGATTGCGGGTTCGCATCCCGACAGGAGGCCTTAGGTTTTATTTTTTTATACCGAAATATGTAAAAGTGTAAAAGTATGTACACGTCTGGTGTAAGGTACTCGTTAAAGATCCTTGATTGTTGTGATGTATAACACAAGAGGCAATGTATGACAGATTATATAGAGAGCAACGCTATGAACTTAGATCTGAGAACATGATTTTAGTAAGTGTTCAGTGTAATTACTAGCTTTTTTACAAGCCTGTTTCTTGTATTTCAATAGGTTATAACATCAGCTTATTTATTTCCTTCATTTATAACATTAATTACTCCTGGATAGGCAATGTTTAGTTCTCTCTCTGTACCATCGTCCGATTAGGAGCATAAAGTGACGCTAAATAAAACAAACAAAAATGTACCTTTGTTCTATTTTAAACCAAGAAGAAACTAAATGCCTAAGCTTTACCTATAAGCATAAATTTTATTATTTTTTTCTTAGATAAGCAAATCCTGCCATATTTAGACCCTGATGTATTTTAGAACGACTATGGGCCCTTCACGAGGGCCTGACCTAGAACCTCAACGACCTGATAAATGCCTGAATGACATTTTGAAAGTTTAACGAAGCGAGAGTAATCTGAGCTAGCGTTCCAGTCGGCGATTTAGAATCGATAAATCGAACGGCGGGGGTCGATCATCGAAGTGGAAAACCGGCTAATGCAGGCCTTCTTAGCACCGGCCCGAACCACTACATATTCCATGAAGACGCTATACTCAGGCTTTATCGCTCTTCCGCGTCAACGGTTTTGCTTAATTTCTTCATTAAAGAAGCTCCGCTACGGTTCCTCATTAAGATTTGGCCGGTTGAACTTTGTACTTTCCCTTCTCTTATATTTGCCTGATATTCCAAATTTTCCACGCTTAATTTTGATTAATTCCTTTTTCTTACACCTAACGAAGAAACTCAGATTTCGGCGATGGAAATGCTCAAATTTAGCTACGGCAAGATTTTTTTCTATATTTAGTATTACATCTAAACCTGTCAAGTACAAACAATTGATAATCAGCAGACTGGCTGTCAGCAGAATTGAACAAAATGACATGAGAGACAGGAAGAAGAGCAGTTCCCAGCAGCACGAACACCTTACACCAAACGCGTACATACAACACTTTTACGTTCTTTCTGGAGGAAGGTGTAACCGAGGATTTTTTACTCCCTTTAAAAAATCTAAAGGCCACATTCCCCTGGCTTGATTTAATATTGGTATGATAACGAAAGATAAGGATAAAGAGAAAGATAATTCCTCATCCTCGTTGTTTTTAGTCGTTTCCTCTTAGAGTTCTTCGGGCTAATTGTCCAGTCAGCTCCTAGAGAGTCGTGGCTCATAGTTCTATATATTAATAATTGGTGTAGTTATAACACTTTTCAAGAACTGTTTTAGTTTAAAATAGTGTTTATCCGATAGACAAATACAATAGCTGTAGTTTGTTAATTTAATGTCACCTTATGCTTCTATGGCTAATCGGACGATGGTAAAATGGAAGCTCTAATTTTTGCCTATCCAGGCTTAATCAGAATTTTTAACGAGTACCTGACATGCACAGGTTCGGGGTCCCCTTTTAACGTCCCTTCCGAAGAACGGCATAACCAAGATTGGTTTACTCCCTTTGAAAGATCCTAGAGCCACCTGTCGGGCTACGAATCCCGCGATCATGGGCTTAGGAGGTTGTTATGCCAAACACTACACTAACCATAGAACTACAATACCTCTAAAAAAGAAATTTTAACTGTCTTTTGTCTTTTATCTAGCGCATTTTAATTTGTACAATAAAGCATATGAAGAAGAAGGAGGTATGATTGAAGGTCAACAAATAATTTCTTACATAGTTAAACTAAACAACATGAGACCGAATTCACAATTCGATCATTAGAACAAATCTCGGAGCGGAGCCAGCAGAAAAAGTCATTGAGGGAAACATTCTGAAATGGTTTTGACAGGTTCTGAGGATGGAAAACCACAGGCTGGCCAAGATAGCATACGGTTGACGGAAGAACGTCTGGTCCTCTGAAGGAAGACCCCCAACATACCTGGGAAAAGGAGTTAAGGAATGTTTTGTGTTTGAGAAGTATAGAATGGAACAGAAGATGGGGAATGTTGGAGGATCGTCCGGTCTTTACAGAAGGAAACTTCACAATTCATGAGCGGTAGGGAGGATGGACTATGATAATGATGATATAGTGAAACTATAACGTTATTACTGCATAATTATTTGTTTTCTCTTTCGAAGCTTTTTTTCAAACATGAGCATAGAGGCACAAAGGATTTATTAGTATTTAAACAATTGGAAGTGATGATGTTATCTTGGTGGATAGAATATTCATTAACTTTAGATTACTGGGGTATGATATTCGAATGCACGGAAAATCAAAGATAATCTAGTTTTATGTTAAGTATTGCTCGTTTAGAAATCAATATTCGCCAACACTTCTTATAATAAAGGGAAAAAAAATTTCATGTTACATTGGAGTTCTATTTTCCCTATCTTTATGCCTTCATTCTTCATGACTTTTATGGATTTCTCTCCCAATCCCCTTATCTCATTTTGCCCTTCCTTCATTTCTTCCAACAATGCACGACCTTATCTTTCTTCTGCTATTGTCTTTCCTCGAATCCTTGTAAAAGCTGGTTATTATCTTTTCTCATTTCCCAATCTTAATACTCTTGGTGAGTCTCCTGCCTTTATCGGAGGTGGTCTCTGATTGAATGCGGGATATGTCTCATATCTTACCGATGTTCCTTCCTGCTATTTGTAGGAAATCAATTATAAGATATAAGTAACTTTAAGTAAATAGTAATTATAAAATCGATCGAGTTTAATATTGATTTGTAAATGATTGACTGGATATATCTTGAGAAATGGCTAAAGTGATAGATAGATTTTACATTTTTATTTCAGTTGTGCCAACATTTCGCCCTGATTTTTAGTTGATTATCGTGTCGGAGAATAAAACATAACAGAATAATAATATCAACATTACAGTAACAAACAGAAATAAAATAAAGCAGGTTATATAATATCAGAAATAAAACGGATGACTCAAATGAAATATATTGAACGACCTTTCGGTTATTATTCGGATAAATAATTAAATAACTGTAGAGAAATTACAAAAGTGAAATGAAATTAATAAAGATAATAAAACACAGTAAAATTACCTGGGAAATGATTTTTTAACAAAATATAGTCAATGTCATGTGATTGTTGAAAGACTAAATGAATTTGAAGTTGGTTACTATTCAAATGAGCATGGAGTCATGATCGAGCTCTAGACTAAATTAGTAAATATATAGTTAGAACGGTATGTGGAGAAAAATGGTTAATAAATAATGCATAGTTTTTCTTACTGTACTGTTTCCTGGGCAACTGTTAACAATTAAGGATACCTACATGATATAGGCTGAGTGAGCCCCAAAAAGCTCTTTTGTAGATCCCTCAGGGTCCATCCATCGCTTTTAGCAGATTAAATAATTTATTTGCCGCAGGATTTTCATTAGAAAAGTTCAGTACTCAATACACTGAGCTACCCGGTTTTCTATGTAAAAATAATAACAATAGATAAAAATTATCACTGTTTAAGTTTATTTCAAATTAAATACACTAATATTATTTAATTCTTTTGTACCTTGACCTTATAAAAATAAATAACGGAGTATTATCAATAATTTTTGCTGTAGTAGTTAAATAATAAACAACGATGCAACATGTTGATGGTCGTTCAAAACCGACATATTGAGAGCACATGAAAAGACGAACCCTATATCCATAATTGTTTACAATTATAGAATAACAACCAATCCATAATTATTGGACCATGTGGTAAGAACCAAGCTTTCTGGACAAATTAAATCGTTATTGGAACATTTATCGGACCGTTTAAAATCGCCCTTTGGGATATTATAGGTCAGATCTGTGATAAAAGCCAAGATTTACGAGGGGAAATCTTTTATGACCAAGTTATGGCCCTTTTAAGGCTTAAATTGAATCCGATTTATCTTCTCTTTTTTACATTTGCATATTACTTTATCTCTGTTATTTTATCTATTTGTAGCAGTCGTCGGAATCAGTTATAAACATTTCATAAAGGCGACAAAAGGATTAATGGGGGTACGACAAAGGCTTGGTAGACTCGGCGCAGATAAATCATGCATAGCCTTGCTAGTCTCTAAATCCCTCACGTAGATTAAACAAGATGGTCTTCCCCTGAGAGCTCCTCCCATATTCTCTCTCTCTCTAGATTTTCTAGCAACGATATGCTTTATAGATTCCGGATTTCCGGTTTTCATCATTCATTTTTATTCAATTCTGTTTTCAGTAGAATGTTTCGACTCCTATCCGGAATCTTACATTCCTATTTTTCTACCGCGCCTTATCCCTGCAGACTAGAAGAGATTCACACTAATGGACTTAGGGGGAATCTCTTAGAAACCTATCCCTAAGGGACTTTAGGTTTCCAATATACTATATTACTTAATAACATTTGTTTGTAGGATACTGATGCATGATTATTTTTCATTTCAAAAGTAACCCTTACAAAAGGCCATTTATTGATTTCCTCTTTTCATATTTCTCTATATTGCGTTTAGAGCGAGTAAGCTAAGGTCATAGAGTTCTTGAATTGCTATGCTGAATGTTGAAATCCGGCCGTGGCAGATAAATTACTTAATCTGTTACCCATGATGTTAACATCTGGATTCTGCAGACCTTACTGGGACTCACCCAGACACTATAAAGTAGATACTCTTGATCCGATAATCTTAATTGGAGAATATTTAATTAGCGTGATCTCGGACAAATCCCCTCCCTACACATTCGATAGCCTAGAAACAGTACAGTATCTATCATGTACTGAACCCATGTTCTTGGATGGACTTCAGGTATAATTGAATAATATTTAAGCTCAAAACCTCCTCAATCACTTTGAAAGTTTGAATGATTTCAAAGCAAATCTTTCAGACCCTCAAAACGTTATAGGCATCACAAGAATTGTGTCGAAGCATCGAATATTCCAACCCTCCAAAAAATGCGTCTTAAGCCTTTGAGGGTTAGGAATTCGTATCTTTTCCGCAGTAAGTACGCTAAAGATCGGATTTCTGGAAATTCCAGAAATACCATTTTTACATTTTTTCAAACTGCTATTTTTAATAAGTTTATTTCTAATACCAGCGATTCTTAGATTAGAACCAATCAATCCTGTCGATTCGCTATAAACAAGGCTTTCACCAACCGGGCCGAAATACCTGGTTAAGATAAAATAAGGATTGCGAATTGATAGTTAGGGGCGGGTTCATTACCACAAGGAGGAGGCGAAGGGCTGTGTTCCCTTTTACGAGCCAACTCGGGCACAACAGCTCTTCTATATTGCCTGTGAGGCTGTAACCTTTAGCGCTACACCGGGCCTTCCACTATATCTCTTTAAGTATTTAATCGTCCTCTTCTGTTAAATCCAGTCCCAAAGTCCCGTTGATCGTTAGGAGTTGTTGTTCTATTTGATTTCGATGGTTTGCTAACCATTATTTTTATAAGAAACAAGCTTTTTCCCACAACTTCGTTCACGTTGATTTTGAATAAATACTTAAGTTAAGTTTAAACGGAGAGTGAATTAACTAACTACCTACTCCAACTTAAATTAAAGTTGTACTCCATATTATTCACAATGACTTAAAGCAATTGTGAATTCAGGAAACCTACCAATTCTTATTCCTTTGTTGATCGATTTTAATAAAATGTCCTATTAAATATTAAAATGTATAATTACAGTTGTATTTTCGATTAAAATCTACAATGTAATATCCAAAACTGTAATCTCTTGCATTGAAGTAGTATTACTAAATGAAGATTGAAAAAAAAATTCATACATTTTATAATTAAAACCATATACTCATGTGGATTCAGTAATCATCGAATTTTAAACATAAAAAGTTAATAATAAAAATAGAAACATATTATTATTAAACATATTAAATATTGCTTTATTACGGCCGTAAATAATAAATACGTTAAATTATATGAATTTTAATTTTAACATCTATCCAACTAATAAAAACTTCATAAAAAGGGTTATTTTATTTCTATCAATTTCATTTTCGTTTCTAAAATGTTTTATTAAATTTCTTTAATAGTATAATTTTTCTTTATGGCATCCATTTAATTTCTTCCAAATACGCATTAAATAATAAATATATGAACATTCTCTTAGTTAATCTAGAACATCTGATCTTCCAAAAATGCTACTACAATAATTGAACGATATTTGATTTGCCTAGATGCCACGATTGCCTAGATATTTGATTTTTTAAAGATATTTTAATAACTATCCAATGCCGTCAAGTTATAAAACATGGTATTTTAAATATATCAACTGTTTAGTTAATTTTCGTTATTAGTATCATTTTTTATCTATGCCATCTATTTCATTTCTTAGTAATACGCATTGAACAATAAACATATGAACATTATCTAATTTAATAATTTACATTGATGAATACGTTCGAAAAGTGCTACAACAGCAATAACTCTACGAAATTATTTTATTAACCCATGATTACATAGTTATTTGATGTTTTTTTAGTTTTAACAAATATCTTCCGATACGTTCCTTCAACTTATAAAACATGATATTTTACTCCTATCAATATCATGCTCGTTTTTAATTTGTTTTGTCAAACTTCTTCAGTAGTGTCATTTTTTATACGTGTCGTCCGTTTCATTTCTCCGTAATACGCACTGCGGATTTTTCGCGAATTTGTTGGGATGGTTCAATCAGCCGAATAAAGGGGTTGGAAGGATATGACAGAAGTTGGAGCGTCTACTTTGAACTTGGACGAGCGCCCTAAACTAGATTGCTACATATATCAAGAATGTCTGCATCTCTCTTACTTTCCCAAGGCTTATATGTAATATGTAAAGTTGTAGAGATATTACATATTACATTTTATTTCAAAATTTTATTAGGTTCGGTTTTTATCTGATTTATGAGGATCAGAAATGTATTTATATGTCACACTATTATTACTAAAGTGGTACAACTCAAAAATCTGTGTTTTTTGGTGATGAGTTTTAACTATGAATGAAATAGGCAAATATCTCTTAACCATTCATCAAAACTTTATCAAACTAGCTTCAGAGCTTGTCTCCCAGAAGGCACTTGTGTCACTCTTAGTGTCCTAATTCTAGTATAAGCTCAGTAATAGTTTCCCCCAAAATGCAGGTTTTTGACTTATGTCACTTTATAAATACTAGTGCGATATGTCATTGGTTCATTTAACACCATTTTATACTACTATGTTTAACTAGTACCTCGACACAACACACTGGTGGGTGACCAATTTACGTTCCCTCCAAAGGACGCCATTTACATTCTTTAAAAATTTTAGGTGCATGAAGGGGTGTGAACCCGGGACGTTTGCCATAAAAGGTACTTATGCTAAACACTACGCTACAGGTAACCCCCTTGAGAACTTCATTTGTTTTGTCTTTTTTTCTATTACGTTTTATCCAACTAAAGCACTCAGAACTGATTTGATCGAAAACGCGAAATCATCTTTATTTTTATATGTTTTTGGGTGCATTATTCATCTCTTGGTTTGCTATTATTCTCTTTCCTCCCTGAGGATGCCTGAATAGGCGAAATATTGGACAGGTATTTTTAATTTCCTGTTTTAGTTTAGAGACTTAAGGTTTTTATTTGGAATTTTTTCCACTTACGTATTAACATTTAAAAGTATTTTTTTGTAAATATATTTATTTTGCTTATTTTAATTTACATGTGTCTGGCATTTTTAAATACTACTTTATTTAAGGTGCACAGTACCAGAATAAAGATTTTTGTCTATTATATTCCATTACTGTCCTTCACCGTAGTTAGGAAATAAATATGAACATAGTAACAGGACTCAGTGATCTTTGAAAATATTATTTCGTGAAATATTTATTTTGCTTGTGAGAAAGAAATAGTTGACTGTGGGTACTATAATAGGATGTTGATAGTTGGGGGTGCAGTCAAGAAAACACGCAAAAATAGGTGAAACTATTTTATTTTAAGTGCCGACGTTTCGACCTACTATGTAGGTCATCTTCAGGGCTATGAGAAAACAGACAAAAACAGAATAGACTGTAAAAATACATAAAAAGAGGTACAGAAAAATTAGATAAAATGTAGAGATATAAAAAAGAATGATATATAATGAAAGGATATATGAAGGTATATGAATATATATATACATAATATATATATATATATAATAATGTATGTAGGTATATGAATAAAGATGATTACATGGTAGATGGATAGAAAGGTGATAATGCAAAAACAAAGTACGAAGAGAGCAATGAAGTTAAACAGAAAAAAAAAAAAAAAAAAAAAAAAAAAAAAAAATAAAATGAAAAAGATATGAATATAATGAGTATGGACAATTTAGTATAATAAAGATAGAAATGTATACAAAGAAAACAATAGTATGAAAATAGACTCATGGGGAGTATCATAAGTGCAATGAGAGAACATGAATTAAAAATATGATACCTAATAATACATCGAGAAAAATATATTATAGAACGTAAAGAAAAGGAATCTAATGTATGACGGGCCGGGAAGTGAAATATAAATAAAATTTTAAAAATATAAGTATCAGAAGTTATGTAAAGGTATAAATGTTATATAAAGGTATACACTATACATTGTATAACAGATGTTGTATCCAGGTATACATATATAATATAGAGGTATACATGGTATGAAATTATATAAATAAAGATGAAAGAACACAAGGAACAATACATGAGAGATATAAGATATCAGTAAGTGAATAGAGATATATTATAAAAAAATATAACTAGCGATAATAGCGATAATAGCGATAAAAATATAACGATGTCATCTTCATTAAGAAATATGTGGACGATCTCCTCCTTATCCTAAATCCCACAATTATTCCTGAATTATTATCATCTTTTAACTCATACCATCCCCGCCTCCATTTCACAGTGGAACTTGAATCCAATAAATCATTACCATTCCTTGACCTCCTTATCATTAGAAATCCTGACCACACCTTATCCACAGACTGGTATACCAAACCCACCTATTCTGGCAGACTCCTCAATTATTACTCCCAACATCCGCACCACCAAAAAATAAACGTTGCCAAAAATATTATCCGCCGTGGCCTATCCCTCTCTGACCCTTGCTTCCATAAAACTAACATCCACCGCATCCAAAATATACTTTTAAAAAACAATTTTCCTCTCCATATTATCAATAAACTCATCCAAGACTATAAAAAAAACCCCAACCTCACCTTGTCTCCACACCCCCCCTCTAACCCAGTATACAGATCCTTGCCATATATACCCTCCCTCTCAAATAATATTCAAAAATCCCTACGTTCCTCTATCCCCAACTTACGTTTAGCATTCAAATCCCATAACAAACTTTCCAAAATCTATACCCGTGTTAAAGATCCCATTCCCGTTATACAACGCTCACATGTTGTCTACCGTATCCCTTGCTCCACTCCCAATTGCAACTCTTCCTACATCGGCGAAACTAAAAACTTACTTAAAGATCGTATTTCCCAACATAAATATTCCATTTCATCCAATAACCCAACCGCTTCCAAACTCTCTGACCATGCCCTATCTTTAAACCACATTTTCAACTTCGATAATACGTCTATCCTATCTTCCTTTCCCAACTATGAAAAACGCATTCTCTCGGAAACCATCCACATCAATTTAGATTCCTCCACCGTCAACCTTAAGTCCGATTCACATCACCTATCCTCAATTTATTCCCAAATTTTTAATTTACTAAAAACTCCTTAATTTTCAAATCATATTTTATTTCTCTCCGTTTTACGGTCCGTTTCTGTCTATTTTTTCTTTTCTAGTATTTTATTTCTTTACCCCCTTTTTTTCCTTCAACTTTATTTTTTATTTATTTTTTCACATTTTTTACGCGTCCCCATATTTCCCCATATTGCCCTTTCCCTACTTCTTTATTTTTCATTTTTACTTTTTTGAATTTTTTTCGCTACTTTGACCTTTGACCGACAGAGATCGCGGCCAGCGCTTCCGTCGTTTAACGGTTTTATCCGCGTCAGTTACTCGCTGTCCCAGCTGCCGCTCCTATCGGGTTCATACAGTCTCATATTATTTATATCTTCTCTTCATCTTTCTCCATCTCCTTCCTTCACACCTATTTCTCCCATCATCACTTTTAGCATCCATCATAGTTTTAATTAAATAGTTTTAATTTAAGAGTTCATGTTCACAGAACATTATTATTTTTTATAATATATCTCTATTCACTTACTGATATCTTATATCTCTCATGTATTGTTCCTTGTGTTCTTTCATCTTTATTTATATAATTTCATACCATGTATACCTCTATATTATATATGTATACCTGGATACAACATCTGTTATACAATGTATAGTGTATACCTTTATATAACATTTATACCTTTACATAACTTCTGATACTTATATTTTTAAAATTTTATTTATATTTCACTTCCCGGCCCGTCATACATTAGATTCCTTTTCTTTACGTTCTATAATATATTTTTCTCTATGTATTATTAGGTATCATATTTTTAATTCATGTTCTCTCATTGCACTTATGATACTCCCCATGAGTCTATTTTCATACTATTGTTTTCTTTGTATACATTTCTATCTTTATTATACTAAATTGTCCATACTCATTATATTCATATCTTTTTCATTTTATTTTTTTATTTTTTTTTTTTTATTTTTATTTTTTTTTCTGTTTAACTTCATTGCTCTCTTCGTACTTTGTTTTTGCATTATCACCTTTCTATCCATCTACCATGTAATCATCTTTATTCATATACCTACATACATTATTATATATATATATTATGTATATATATATTCATATACCTTCATATATCCTTTCATTATATATCATTCTTTTTTATATCTCTACATTTTATCTAATTTTTCTGTACCTCTTTTTATGTATTTTTACAGTCTATTCTGTTTTTGTCTGTTTTCTCATAGCCCTGAAGATGACCTACATAGTAGGTCGAAACGTCGGCACTTAAAATAAAATAGTTTCACCTATTTTTGCGTGTTTTCTTGACTGCACCCCCAACTATCAACATCCTATTTATTTTGCTTATTTTAATACGCATGTTTCTGGAATTTTTTACATACATATTCTTCGTTATGAAGTTCATAGTCCTAGAATAATGAATTTTTTACATCCTTACTCTATTACCGTCTTATGCCATTGTCAGAAAATAAATACAAATTTTCCGTTATTAATTACATAGCTCCAGAATAATGCTATTTTGTATTCTGTTACCGTCTCACGATATAGTGAGAAAAGAAATATTTCTTGCATATATTTTTTTGTTTTTTGGGGTTATTTCTTTATGAAATATTCTGAATTGCTGTTGAAACGTTTGATGCTATAACTCGTGCTGGTAAAATTGAGTTATAAATCCCCTCAGCGGTGAACAAACTTTCCATTTTATGAATGGATATAGGAAGGAAGCTATCAGTCTCCGGGCTAGCAAAAATATTCCTCCTTAGCTCCTCTCTTATCGCCTATCCTCTTATGACCTGAGTTTTATATGTTGTTCCCTCATACCCTTATCTTCTATATACTTAGAGGAAACCTTTTGGAAATTTTATTTAATCTATAATTGCTATGCTGTAAAATAATATTGTGTAGTGGTTTTTAAAAATATTTTATATAAACTAATGTTTAATTTATGGAAGCGGAGTGGCTCAGTGGTAGAGCACTGAGTTGCCATGCCGAAAATCCTGGGTCAAATCCCGCTGCAGTCAAGACTTTTATTTAGTCTGTTATGAGCCGGAGATGGATCATATGGCATCTAGAACCCTCCTGGAGCTCACCCAGCCTCTTTAAGATGGGTATCAAAAATAAGGGGGGAAATCTGTTGGTTGAGCGTGATTTAGGACAAGTCACCTCCCTGCACAACCGATGTCCATGAAACAGTGCTTTCTCTATCATGCACTGAACCCCAGACCCTTCATTGGTTGTAGTGGTACAGGTTTTTTTTTTTTTTATTGTTTCATTTCAATAAGTTGATTTTCTTTTCGTATAGTCTTAATAAGGTCCTTTGATAGCCTTGATTGATGATAAAATTTCAGTTTATGGCCATTCGCTTAGAATGTACCCATACGACTGAGTAACCGAATCTTTACCCATTTCAAAGAAAAAAAAGACCGAATTCCGTTTCGTACTGAAACGGCTGCATTCTTAAATATCCTCACCAGTAATCTTCATGCAGAAGAGCAGTCGTCGCTAGTGACCTCAGCAGTCGAAGTGACGTTAAAGAAAATCATATAAAAAAATCTTCATCTCCTGTCTTATTCTACCTCTTCCAACCAGGCCGGTTATTCTTCTTTTTTTTTTAAATAGGTAAAAATCCGGTTCGTCGATTATATGAGTATCGTTCTTAGCAAGTGGCCGTAACATTATACTCTTCTTTTCCTTATAAGAACGGATATTTTTCGAATATGAGTATATAGCCTATATATTATGTTGTGGCCTGAATTTACTTTGGTCTTTAATCGAGGTTAAAATTTGTCTTAAGACCTTTCTTCCTTTTACCCTAAATTTGTCTACCTCTAAATTTGTCTTACTTCTGACTCGTAGTGAGACATTCACCAGAATACAGACCTCTGGTCATATGAAAGTGCAATAATGCTTGAGTTTTCATTCATGGACTTTTGTTGTAAATGCACTTGATGAGTTGGTGTGCCATATCCTTTTTATTCAAGCGCGAATAGCTTCTTTCACACCAATATATTTATATTTTCCTGCCCATTATATTTTATCATGGTTTTACAAGTTGATTTTTATTTTCTATGTTTCTTCAAATGTCTATTATTTTCTATAACTTCAACTCCCAAATCTCTTTCATTCCCGCGCTGTGTTTTCCTTTCGCATTTGTGTCCATTTGGCTCTATCTTATTTAGAGATGCTTTCTGAAAATCTATGGATTTGTACTGTTTAGTCATAAGAGATGGTCCTTCGGCAATATCTGCTGGAGTAATATTCACCTCATTGCACTTCTGCAAGCATGGTTATGTATTTTTTAATTTTTGCTTTTTCATAAATTTGAAACGTCTTCAAGTTAGTTTTCTAGAGTCTCCATTCTACATATGTGTCCATTGAATTGTATTTGGGATAATTTCCTTCTTTTTTTATACAAATCATTGTTACGGCGTACCTGGTATTCATTTCCAACTTTAACTGGGGGGGTATCTACGGGAATATTCCTTTGATTATTATTATATTCGAATTAATACTATTCGGGATGTTGAGAAGCTCATTATCTTGCTGTTTTTTTTTACTGTCTGTAAGAAGCAAAAACTACTTGATTATAATTTTAAATTTAAATTATGAGTGGTAGTTGTAGTTTTCTGGCTTAGAGATAATTATGATTGTTAATTTTATTCGTCCTTGTTATTAATATTCATCACTATGCTTTTGTAAATAAATTTTAAAGGCAGGATACCTCGTAAGATATATCTTTCATATATAAGTGCCTAATAAATAGTTCAGTTTTAGTAATAGTAATTACTAACTTTAAAACTAACTTTAAGGCTTCACAAACATCTTCGGTAAAAATATTAAACAACCTAAATACTCTTTTAGGTTTCCACGGCCACTATTTATACAAAGTGGAATCTTCTGGTTTAACCGTGTCGCTAACATTTTCGCCAATGACATGCTACTGACTTCTTGAGGGCAGAAAAGAGAATGAATAATTCATGCTGCTGAAGAAGTCAGCACCATGTCTGGCGAAACGTTGGCGAAAAAGTTATAAAGTTATAGCGACACGGTATAAACCAGAAGATTCCACTGAATTATTTTGTATTTAACATCCTGTTTAATTATAAAGTTCTTTTTACTTATTGTTATTAAACTTTTTAGTAGTAAGTAGTTGTATTCTGAACAATTAAAAAAGTAATCTTCTGGAGGAAAAAATTAATTTTAAGGAGTTGTGATTTTGTTGATTTTCCAATTAAAAAATTACGTAGATAATTACCAAGGGAGAGGTTTCATCACCGTAGTGTTCTCTTATTTGTTTCAAATTAGGTCCAAATTAGAATCCGAATGAATTCACTAGGATTAATTAATATTGTTTTACAGTTCTAATTAAAATTAATTAGTAATTACTTATTTTAAAAATACTACACTCTACTAGAATTATAAAAAATTATTTATGGGTAAACTATGAAATGTTTCTTGTGGAAATCGGTAATATTGTAATTTATCGTTTTTGATTAATCCAGAGGTATTATATTAATAATTTGCTGCTTCTATTATTGAATATGCTTTCATTATATAATAAAATGAACAATATTAATTAAGTATGTTACAATTTAATTACTTACAATTAAAATGTATGGGTTTTAAGATAGTATTATCTTCATAAATTTTATTTCACTCTTTTTAATTATTAGTTCACCATCATTTTATTAGAATTTAACGAATTGTTGAATATATTTCATTAATTTTATTCCTGCTGTTTCTGTGTATAAAATTTGCTGTATTTTCTTTGATACTGCACTATTGATGTTGCTATTCTGTTTTGTTTTCTCTCAACCTTCATGAACAGCTAAAAATTAGGCCGAAATGTTAGCACAAAATAAATAAGTTTTAAATATTTTTATTTGAAAAGAAATGATATGTCCAGGACCGGGACTCGAACCCGGTATTGGACCGGTATCGGACCGTCTTCCAGACCGCTTATCTGGGGCTCACCATTTGAGCTATCTTGGGCCTAATCATACATATGACTACGACCGAGAAGCGTGCTTGATTAGGGCCAGGATAGCTCAAAGGGTAGAGTCCCAGACTAGCGATCTGGAAGACCCGGGTTCGAGTTCTGGTCCTGGACATATCTTTTCTATTCAAATAAAAATATTTAAAAATTAATAACAAATAAAATAAATTAAATAAGTTGTAGGTATTCGTATAAAATTTATAGGCCGCATCCCCGACCATTTTCAACAAGCAATATGAAAATATTTGTATTACTTATCTAATTACCGTATTAGTAAATATTTGTTTTCCATAAAAGGATTCTGATGATGTTATTTATCGTGGAATATATTAGAGAAAGAGGATTACTTTTTTCCTACTTAAACTTTGGCGTCAAGATGAATCAAATGAGGCACTTGTAATGTGGTGGTTTCCACAATATAAGCCCTGTTTTTCTACTCTAGGATAAGTTACCTAACATTTAGACATTCGGCAGCCCAAGCAGAAAAAAAACATTACCACCGTGTTCGGAAGGGTGTTATAAGGAACAGAACATTATAACATTCAAAACCACATTTGCACCCTAACAAAATAATGTTGTCTTTGAGGGGGTCAATGGCAGGAATAATTCATTTCTCCCTTCTACTCAGAGGTGAAACCATCTTATCCATATCCTACTCCAGGGATATTGACATAATGTAAAAAACAATTATACAGAAACAACTTGCTTAGGTTAATCGAAAAGGACCTATACTCTTACAAGACAACGCCAAACATTATATTTCTCGACAGACTGAGGAAACAAAACTACCTGGGTTACGAAGTCCTTCCAAACTTACCTAAATAGCAAGACTTATCTTTCTATTCGCTCAGAAATTTGGACACGTCAATGAGGGTAAAATTTTTGAAAATGATTCTCAAGTAAAAACGCATTTTCGGACTTTATCTTCTTCTTATTCTGTCAACTCTTCTATTCTATCAACCATGCTGTGTAGAGATTTTCGCACGAGGAACGCCACCGGTCTCTGTCGCCTTTCTTCTGCCGGCTTCTACCCATCCAGTCCCGTTTTCTTTCAGGATACGTCATCCATATCCTCATAACATGGGCGAACCATCGATGCTGACCTTTCTCTACTAACTGATTGAGGGGTTCAATTATGAGTGCAATCCGTATAGTCCTGTTTGTATCCAGTCCCTCATGGTCTTTCCCTCTATTTTCCTCAGAGATCACTCCCTTGTTTTGCAGGCGGCTACGATCACATTGTTTTAGGGGCCCAGGGTTCATCTCCATAAAAGAGGATAGGAGCGTGTGTCGAGCGAAAACACCCAGTTTTGTTTATTTTGTCACTTCTCTGTTACAGAAAAATTTTTCATTTTGTTACAAACCACAGATATTTTAAGTTCTGCCACTGAAAATTTTATAACTTGTTGGAAAAAAATGTGTAGTAAATAAGGGTAAATATTTTGAATGAAAATGTATCGATTTCATAAAGCTTTTTTATTGAATAACTATTTCTATGAAACGGACATTTCATATTAAACGATCCAATACTTCCACATGACAAATTTAAAGATATTTATGTGAAAATGTTTGACAAGTAGTTCGTAGAAAAGTATAAAGTTGCAGTCATGGGTTGGAGTAACAAGAAATGAACAAAACAAGCTAGATTTCTTTAATTTGTGACAGTTCTTTACGAATTTCCAAATTTTTAGGACTGAGAATAAAACAAAAGAGAAAAAACTATAAATACAAAACAGTACCAAAGAAGATATAACAGTTTATATAAGGGGTGACTTGTGGTCTAGTGGTTAGCTATAGCAACCTACTATGCCCATAATTACGGGTTTGTAGGCTGGCGGGAGGACATAGAATTTTTTAAAGAGATTAAAAAATTCTTGATTATGCCGTCATTTGGAAGGGACGTTAAACGGGTGGATCCGAGCCTGTACGGTATCAGTTACTCATTAAAAATTCCTATCCCAATTAAACCTGGATGGGCAAAATTTAGAGCTCCCACAGAAGCATCGTCCGATTACCCACAGCAGCTTAAAGTGATGTTAAATGAACAAACAACAAATAAGAATGGAAAGAAATCTTGTAGATAACAAACATGAATTGTGCCATTATATCAGGAACAAATAAAATAAGTCTAGCTTATTTTATGTAATTTTTCGACTGCACTCCCTGACCATTTTACACTCTTTTAAAGATATGTATTTTTGATTTAACGTATTTGTTCATTATGTATATATAGAAATCTTAATAAAGTTTTGAATATGTTTTGAATATTGGCGAGCATGCCCCAATGAGTAATCTGCATGAGCCCCCATCCTAATGTGTTTACTGTACCTGATCCTCCGAAGCGAGGATTTGCGGAGCGGGGAGAACCCTTGGGCGTCCCCTCGTTAGCGATACTGAAGGCAACCCCTAGGCAATTTCTCGGGACATGGAGCACCGCTATGGCAATACTTGCCTGCCGGGACAACCGTAAAATTTGTCAATGAGCCCCTTCCATTCCAACTGCTCTTCCTCCATTATTCCCGAATCGGAGTGGCCTTCTTTATATGGAAACGGTACCAGGCTCCGTGTATCTCCTCTAATTAATTGGTTCTAAGAATTAATTAAGAAAATTAAATAATTCCGCAGGTTGTTGCTTTAAGTTGAGTAACAACAAGTTTTATTCGTAACTGAAATAGTACTTTTGTCTTGGGTTAAATACACGGTAGAGAGCGTACTGTTGATAGTGATCCCACACAGTGGCTATTTGAACCCCAAGAGGATCTGCAGATTCCTTAGGATCCATCTCTGGCTCCCACAGATTAAATATTATTTTCTTTCCCGCAGGTTGTCGGTTCGAGTTGAGTTACAACCGGTTTTAACTGTTTTTTTTTTTTTTTTATTCTCTTTATTTCCAGATCGGCTATTCCTAGCCTTACATGGTAAACTGTTCATTTGTTTTATTTTTAATATTTTCTAAAAATAGAAGTTATCTTGAGGTTGTAAGAGAAAAAGAGTATGTAATTATGGGTATTGAGTAGAATTAAGTAATAATTTCAACAATAAATAAAAGTTTCAACTAACTTTTCGAAGTATAGATGATATAACTTTGTTGAAACGTTCATTTCTAGATGAAATGATTACTGAAATCTACTCATTATACAATATTACATTCTCTTCTCCATACTAAAGCATATGGTAACTTTTATTTTTGGAAAATATTAAAACGATTAAACAGTCAAAGCTTGTTGTAACTTAACTCTAAGTAAAACAGAAATACTATATAAATAGTGCTGTAACAAAGAAGATATAACAGGTTATTAACTGGAATGATAGGAATGACAAAAAATAAATACAAAGAGTAAAAGATTAATTATGGAATATTTGATGAGAAATAATAAAAATGGAAATAAATCTTCATTTCATACTTTATCTTTCACTCTATGTGTTTCTTTTATATCATTTATGTTTATATAATTAGGAAGCGGAGTGGCTCTGTGGTAGAGCACTGAGTTATCATGCCGGAAATCCTGGTTCAAATCCCGCTGCAGGCCATGACTTTTATTTAGCCTATTTGCAGCGGGAGATGGATCATAAGGGGGCCCACCCAGCCTCTATAATATATTCTAAAAATAGGGTACCCAAAATATGAGGGAAAAATCTGGCGGTTGAGCGTGACCTAGGACAAGTCACCTTGCAGAACCGTTGTCCATGAAACAGTACAGTCTCTACCATGTACTGAACCACAGACCCGTTCACGAGTTGTAGTGGAACAGGTTTTTTTTTTTTTTAATATAATTATATCGTCTTTGGTACTGCTTTGGTTAAATGTTTTTTCTGTTTTCTTTTATTCTTAGCCCTGATGATGGCTTAAAATTTATGCCGAAATGTTGGGACGGATAAAATAAGTTAAACTTATTTTGTTAAAGATTTATTGATTACAACCTCCGTTTATTTTACACTTTTCTAATTTCGTATGAATTTTAATTTCTAAGCGTCTTTTCTAAACTAAGACCAGAAACAAGAATGGATTTATCTTGAATAATATTAAATATAACATAATATAAGGAATTAAATGGTCCAGTTGGATATCAATGAAAGAATCAAAGTAAAACTATTGGAGTAAACCAGATGTAAAAGTAAGGATCACTTAAGTTATAAAATAAAATAAAGGTATTATTTAAAACATTTGAACTAGAACAATGGGATATGAGTTACTCACAATAATATTGAGAAACTTGTAAGTAATTTTGAAGCTTAAGGATAATAACTAAGTACTTATTCAAACATTAAAAAAGAAATAAGAGCATTATACATTTTATTATGAATTAGATTTAAATATTTAAAAAATAGTATCCTATACTTAATAGTTTACAAATCCGAATATTGATAATTGGGAAAATAGAAAATAGTGTGACAAAATCACCCATTATCGGAGATAGGAATAGCCAAAGTCTTCACTTATGAATAAATAAATTGCAAGAAATAATTATAATAAATATAAACATAATGTTTAATACTCAAAATAATTTGGGTAAGACTATAAAAAAATAATTGGTAAATCAAGATTTACTCAATATTATAAAGTAAAATAAAATAGCATTATTGATATATTAAGCACGTCCATTGCTCCAACACTCCCTCCCCCCAGGACAGAAGCATTTCGTTATCCACATTCATTTTATATGGTCAGGTACACGTTGAAAATTATTGTTTTTAATCAACACATTTTTAATTTGTTTTTTTATGTTGATAAGACAGCGTCACACATGAGAATATGAATGAAAATGAAAACAATTTTCCTGTATCAAGAATCATTTATTTAAAAAAAAAAAAGTATTTTTATACTTGGTCTGAATATATATTTACTTGGCCAAAAGTTCGTTTAGTATTATCACCAAATAGGTGATGTCTACAACATCCTGGCGTAATCTCCAGGTATTTCCTCATTTATTATTGTATTATTTAAATATAATTATAACATATTATATTATCTATATAAATTTCCGTCTAAATATTTTTCCATAATTTATGAAAAAAAAATTATAAATGATATAACAAAATGATATAAAACAAAATATTGTAAGATAAAATAGAATTTATTGTTTGAAGAGGAAGGGGATTTCTAGTTTATGCTGTTGTGGAACATATTTCATTGCGTTATTCTAAACCTAGGATTTAGTATTTTATTTATGACTCCATGCTTGCTAAGAAGGATTAAGAAATATCCCTTCAAGAGAGTTGCATTTCATGAAATGATTTACTGACTATATTTTAGAGTTGTATGAAATTTATTTGTTTCTTTTTGATATAAGTCCTCAAGCTTTCATCGCCTAATGAAGATATTTGTTAAGTGGTATAATCAAACAATTGACGTTTTTTTATTGTTCTCTGGTCAAATTGTCTGTAGTTACTACAATAACTACGAGTTCGGCTTATTAATGTGTTAATTCATCATTGACCACTCCGTCGAATAACTTCATATCTTCCCAAGTTTAAGCTTAACAAATAAAGATATTTAAACCAGAATTATAAAATACCAACGCTACCCTTACAATATATTAAAATAAATAACCTGTACGAAAATAATTCTAAAGAAGGAAAGCGCAAGAAATATTTAAAACCAAATTGTATCACTACAGCATATGAAGGATCAATTCATGGAACTCTTTCTAAGCCAACAAATGTTCAGGGAGGCGATTTGGACGAAATCACAATCCAACCACTAGATTTTCCCCCACTAAAGGGTATCCACTGTTTTATAGACTATAGGTTATACTGACTAAAAAAAGAAAACAATAATATACTATATAGATCAACACCAATAGTTACATAAACTATTTGAAAAAAACTATGCTACTACAAACCACGAAGGGTCTTGAATTCAGTATATGACAGAGACTGTTTCTAATAGAGATGAGAATTACGTGAACGAACTAGATCCGGAAGATGAACTATAAAGAGCGCTCTCTGTTTTGGTGAACTATAGTTCTTTTTAGTTCACACCACTCACCGGTAGAGATGAGAAGTACATGAACGAACTAGCTCATTGAACTAGATCCGGAGACTAATGCTGACTGAACTAAGTGAACTAGTTCGCCGTTACGTCGTTCCCCGTTTTCGGGTTTAATCGTGTTCTGTACGAGTTGCTATATTTATAGTCTGTAATAGTTTGGATCAAGTAAAAATTAAATTTATTTGCTTGTTTAATTTATAATGAATAACAAATTTTACATTGAATAATTAATAATAAGATATAAAAAACTACTTGAATTTACGTATTCCTCAGACACACAACACTTCAACCTAACTATTTATTGTAGAAATTTTCGGGCAAGACGGAAGCGTTGGTTCGTGAGAAGAGGGAAATGTAAAAAGAAACCGTTTAAAAGCAAATACTCAAAAATTCTTTTTAATCAATGTAATGCAAAATAATAAGTGTAAATAATATAAAATAAATATAGAAATAAGATAGAAGTGATTTTATTTTTTCTAGAGCCTTTCCAGTTCATTTGACCTCTCAGTGTCTCCTTCTTTTTCCATTGTTCTATTCCTCTCTTAGTTTTATTTCATTTCTAGTTCATTTGAAAAATGAACAATGTAGTTCATTTGAAATAGTTCATTGAACTAGTTCATTAGAATGACCTATCTCAAAAGGAACGATTCAGTAAAAGGAAATACTTTGCCTACCACTAGTTTCTAAGCCAACGGTTGTGCAGGAAAGTGATTTAGCCGAGATCACATTTACCGCTAGGTTTTTTCCCAATGAAGGATATCGACTCAATAGAGGCAGGTTGTGTCCAGGGAATTTAGCACAGGAACTTGGCACACTGTACATTGAGCTACTCCACTCCTACTCCTACTTATACCACTGCGCTATGACGCTACTTCCCAGGGTCGGCGTTCGCTTCCTCAACAATTTCGTTCCACTCTTCTTGGTTTCTGGCCTTCTGTTTCCATTCCACGGCGCCTAATACTTTAAGTTTCTCTTCAACATCTTGTGCCCACCACCTATGTGGTTGGTATACTTATCTTTAGATAAATAAAGCATCTTTCAGGAGTTTGCTTGGTACTCTTCCATCTGGTATTCTTATTATTATGGCCTTACCATTCTATAAGGCGTCCTTTATACAAGGAATACACCTCGGCTTTTGTCCTAACTCACCATACGTTGCATACTTTACCTACCGGACCATAAATTTAGCTTAACGCTCGAAAACACCGCTCCCTACTAGTAAATATTTACGTTTGTTTAAATAGCTATGAATTATGAATAATTTTACATAAGAATTCTGCTCCTGCAGCCCATAAAAATTATGATATTTACCACCATCAGAAAAATCATGGTATTACCGCAAACAAGGGAAAACTTTACAACTTACAGTTCGTTTTTGTTCGAGGACTTAAATAATAAAAAGTGCTTTAAAGCCCATATAGGCTTGGGTGTACTCGCTGGAAGCATTGAAGAGAAGCCTGCTGCCTCATTAAATCCCAAGCGTGAGGCCGCCAGAGGCAGAAGTTGCCCAGCCTCTGAAGGCTTGGCCTCTATTCAAGTGTGCACTGTCCCAACTTTGTCCTTGTTAGTTTGACCTGATAGCTTCAAATGAACTTAACCGTAAAACCCGTCCATTACTTCTACTCCACATTATATCTCAACACATTTCTAGGACAGATGTCCATTTTCATAATAATATAAATATGTGTCGTTAATTCACCTTAATTACACAGTACAGCAAAATTATTAGGTAATAGGATATAAGATTATTGAATCCAATATTAACATTTATATTCGTTATACTAAATATATTTAAAAGAAAATAGTTGTTCCACTATGACTCGTGAAATATTATTTACTATATAAATATTATGTAATATTATTTTAGTAACAAAGTAGCTCCTGTTCTAGGTTTGAATCCAGCTCTTTTTGGAACATTATAAACAATGATGCACCGCAAAGATATCATTAGCCATTGTAATTATGTGGTCATCTCGATTTTGTTTTAATTGTATTGAGGGAAGTAGAATCTTGACATTCTTGTAGTTTGGCTTGCTATGGAGCTGTAATATATTCAATCCATTTCAAGCCAGTGCCTATATTTCAACGTATATCGAGGATATTATTATTTTCATAATAATATGCTTCTGCGTGTCTTATTTTTTTTCGATTTAGTGTCGTTTTGAAATTCACCTTAATTACTCAGTACAGTTAGTTTTAAATAAGATAGAATCTAATATGAGAAAAACCGCAAAGTCATTAGGCTGTAGGATAGGAGATTATTGAACCCAATATTAGCTTTTATAACAATTTTACTAAATATATTTCTTCAAAAAGGGGAATGCTGTTCATTTAGTAGTAATTAAAAGTATCTAAATAATTCTTAACATGGAAATATATTATTTTTAATACAAAGTAGGTATTGGTCTATGTTTTAGGTACACGGGTTTTAAACAATGATGTATCACAAAAATATCATTAGCCCCTGTGAATAAGTCTTTAAGCCGAATTTTGTCCAGAGAGAGTTAACTGTGTTGAAGGAAGAGGAATCGTGTTATCTTTGTAGACATTGGCTTGAAAAGGAGTTATTTCTTATATTATAATCCCATTTCAAGCCAAAATAGTTACATCACAAACCAATCACATGAAAACATTGCATAAACATGATACTAGTAATCTTATTATAATTTTCTTATCCTTGAAAAATATACCAGCGACATAGGATCGGGTACTTTAATTATCTGTAGTAAAAATTAATTAACTATATGTACGATAAACAATAATAAAATAAATGTAGGGTATTTAGATTTGTTTCCCATAGTTATAATCGCACTGAGGGAAGTGGAATCGTATTAGTTTTGTTGTGCATGAGAGGCTGAGCCAGGCATTTACTTGAAATTGAGTTATTGCTTGTATTTGAACTCCATTTCAAGCCAAAAATTACGAGAATGACACAATACCGCTACCCTCCATACAGTTAACTCTCAGTGGACAAAGTTCGACTTAACCACTTATTCACCGGAGCTGCACATATAAGTGCCATATTCTCACATTCTTTTTAAAACTTCAAAGATACTAGAGTAAAAGATGCAGAAAATGGACTTGTGAAAGTAAATTATTCTGTTTTTATAACTTATATAGACGATATGAATTATTTAAATATATTTGTAATGCTCTATCTAATCTATGTAAACAGACAGAGCGGTATAGTAATGAAACCCATTGAGTGTGTAAATACGCCCCAGTATAATTAATGCTGGAGCATGGCCCACAACTGGGTTATCGATCCGAAGGAGACGTATTACAGCCGGCACTGAGGGGCTACAAGACCGCGCTGCTGTGCTCCTATCTCGGGGGACCATATTTCACCTTCTGTTGAGAGCCAGGATTTACCTGAACTGGGAGCAAGTCTTGCAGGATCGTTCCTTCCGCAGCAGTTGGCGGTTTGTCACAAGGAGGTAAAGTGTTCCGGGTTCTACAACTGATGGCTGCTCTCTGGTAGAGAAACCGCAAACAGGACCGAACTATTGGTATAAATAAAATAAATGGAATATGCGATTGAACGTAAAAAATTCACCAATTAAGTATGTCCTATGTTGCTTTGAATACAATATATTAATAATTATATATTACGGGATTATATTGCAACATAACATCCTATTTAAACCGATATGGACCTATGCCTCACAGGTATGGGGGCTCATGCAAAAAATCCCACTTACAGATCATTCAAATCTTTCAATCGAAATTCCTTCGTTATATTACACATTGTCCCCTTTTACATAACTAATAAGCCATTACACAAAGATCTCAACACACCACTCGTGACTGACAAAATCGAGAAAAACTTCGTGACTCACTCACTGGTACAAATATTACTGACGGACACATTACCACCGAATCCGTCAAGAAATCTGAAACGTCTCTGGAGCAGGGATCTACTAAAGATACATGAACCACGATAAGAGTGCCTCCAATTGTTGGTTTCTCCATACACGCTTCCACGTGAAGCCCTTAGTGGAGGGTTTCAAATGAAGATCACAGATACAGTATGTGCCAAATGCCATTTTTACAATTTCTTTAATACACTTTTATTATTATTATTATATTGCAACATTGCTATTACCTTGCACTGTTACAACATATAAAGGATCTTGGGTTCAGTACAGGTGAAGACTGTACTGTTTCTAAGCCAACCATTGTGAAGGGAGCTGATTTGGCTGTACTATGCTCAACCGCAAGGTTTTCCCCCTAAGTTAGGGGAAAAACCTAAACTAAAAAAAGCTTCTACAAAAGGTACCCTCTTTATAGAAGCTGGGTGAACCCCAAGAGTGTCTGCAGATCCCATCTATGGCAGTTGACAGATTAAATAATTTATAAACATTAGCTTAATATGTAACGACACAGTGCTCTGAATACTAAGCAACTCCGCTCGCTACAGTATATTATTTAAATACTCTATACTTATTATATAACTCAAAATTTCTGCTCCTAAGCCCAGAAGATATCAACTGTTGTGCTGGAAGGTGATTTGTCTGAGATAAATAAATTCACCCATCAGGTTCTTCTAAGTCAATATTGCATTTCATACTTATATAGTATTCTTTTCAAATGAATATATATAGTATTTAGTTTAATCTTGTCAGCCATTAAATATGAAATGCCATTTATTTTATGTGATCACAACATATAGGTATGATATATGTGATTTTATTTGAGCTGTAAATAAATATAATTTTTACTGATGATTACTCTCAACTTTCGCTGAATGCATTGAAATCCATAATCTTTCCAATTAAAATTTGATCCCAAAGTTTTTATTTGAGCAGAGAGTGAAGAAAATTCTTAATAAAAGAGTCATTAGTTCTGATGTTATAAATCATATAATATATCTAATATGTTATATGATCTAAACAAATAGTATCACTAGAACCCAAAAAGGATTTAATATATAGATGGAACCTTACTATCACAAAATTAATGGTTGTGCAAATATTTAATTTGGCAGAGATCGCGCTTAATCGCAAAGTTTTCACTCAATTAAGGGTACCCAGTTAATAGAGTCTGTATGAGCCCCAAGAGAGGTCCCCAGATCTCACAGGGTCAATTCAGGGCTGTTAACAGAATAAATAATTTGTGAACATAGCCAGTCCTAACTAAGGGACTAGTTACTGAAATTCCCTTCTCCTCTGTAAGGCCTAATAGGGTATAATGTTCTTTATTACACCATTCCTGGTTATTTCATCTCTTTATCTAAGTGTTTATTTACAAAACGTTTTATGAAAATATTACTGTATATTTAGATATCTATATCACTGTTAATTTATTAATTTATACTAGCTACGATTTTACTACTTCTAGAAGAACTTAAAATAGATCAATTTGATCTGGTTCTGCCTCTACCATCAGATTTTTTTTTATAATTCATTGATACATCAATTTTATATTTTTTAGAAGCTGTTTCAGGGAGTCACACATTGAGTCATTTTTTTACCCACTGGGGCTGCGTATCAGGCACGTATTCAGGGAAGAGCTTCGTTCCCCACCCGAAATAATTTTTTACTGAATTATTTACGTTATCGTCAAAAAAAAATTTCTCGTTTTGTAAACGAATAATAAATAATTACTAATACTTAATTAAACTAAAATTGTAAGGGTTGTAAAATCATTAATCCTCTCTTTAGTAAAATACTCGCTAGTGCTCTGAGTTGGGAAAAATGCATTTTCAAATAAAATTGCGATTACTTACCATATTTAATGCTATGTTATAATTTTTTTTTTAAAATTATTTCTCTTGATTTTGTGATCCTGTGGGTAGTTATGAATGATAATTACTCAACTTATTATTTATTTTCATGTCTTTATTTTAAATTCGATTCTTTTCCAAAGATTGCTTGCGAGTTTACCAATTTACTAATCAGTCAACTTGATATCTTAATTAAACTTAATATCTTAGTTGCATATGGGTTAAGTGTGCACGTAAAGAATTATAAAGAATATACTTTATTACGGGTTTTGGACCATTTGATTCTTACCCTCCCATATGTTCATTAGCTACCTCCCTAAATGCCCAAATATCTTAATACCCTCATTTTTTATTTTTCTTATTTTCTACATATCACTTCCAAAACCAAATATGGTCTGTACGCTACATAGCAGTAATTTTGTAGAATCAGTTACATACCAGTATTACGATTGGTATACTTACGATACTACTATACTACCCGTTCTACGAAATCACGTATATAATGACAAATCGCAATTTTATTCCAAATTACAGTAAATTTTACCTAACTCTGCTAATGCATATTTTTAAAAACGCTTTAATTCTCAAAGATCAATATATTTTAAATGAGAGAAATGTGAGAAAACGACCAAAACATACGAACGTTCCTTTCTCGTTCTTTACACTTCTTACAGAATTCCCAACTAATATCAGCCATGTGTCTTCCTTATCCACATTCAAATCCAAGCTTTTCCAACATCTGCTAATTCCCAAACAGATGCTCTCTAATCAGTAATAATTAATAGCTCATAATCGTCAGAAGTGGTAGATGAATTACTGTAAATATATTGCACTCAAAACGATATCATTTTTTTTATATTGCTAAGTGCTTTTACCTATTGTCTGTATGTTTTTCCCTCTCAGCTTAATTATTTTAATTTTAGATTTACCAGAACATACCTTTTAGTTTATATTCATTTTTATGTTATTATTTAAATATTTTGCACAGCTTAGTTGTTTTTCATATCTAAATGGCCTCGCCACAGATCTCGATCCAGCCAGTCAGTCTCCTTCTCTAAGACCACTCGCTGCCATGTTCTCCTCCACATCATGCAACCATTTTATTTTAGGTCATCCTCTTTTCCTCCATTCTTTTTAAGTGGCCATACCATTTCAATCTCCTTCTTTCAACTGTGAAGAGGATCGTTGTTTCCTGATCTATCAGATTCCTTATTGTGCTGATAAAGACGTGTTGAATTCTGGAAATGGTACAGCAGCGTCTCCAGAAGTCCATCTTCACGACTAATTCGTAATTTTCCACGTTTCGGATCCGTAGAGGATAACATTTTCAATCATTGAGTGGAGTATCATTGATTTCGTTTGGAGGTTAACCTGTTAACTCCACAGAACAGAGTTAAGACACTCAATAATTTTTCTACCTTTTCTTTTTCTGCCATGTCTTTTTGGATCTTCCATTGTCTGTGAGCCATCAGCCAAGATATTTATATTCAGGTTTTTTTTCTTTTAAATATAAATAATAAAATTAAACACTGTATTATTCTTATAATGTAGCCCTTTGGCCTCATATATTTTTACTAAATTTTTTTCACACCTGTTATTCTTAAGGGATCTGGTCCTTATAGAGAACAAAATATTATATGTTCCTATCATATAAAACGTTATTTTTTAAACAATTACAGTACTTTTAGAATATAATAGGGCTGAATCATGTTAGGTCGACGAGGGGATTGAGAGATACCTCACACTTGACATAACTGCGGCTGATAATAAATGCTGGGGTGTTTACAATTAGCACAAGCAGGCTGCGCTGGGCTCGGTAATTGCCGCCTCGTTAGCCCTGGTCGATGTGTTAATAAATCTGTCGGCTCTACTTCACTAGTCTCCGGCCAGCCCTTCAACACTCTCTGCCGTTCACAATATGGATGTTCACTTCAACTGGTAAAAAATTAAATAACGGACGATGGTTTTACTTGTCTATGGATCGACCTATGTTCAATATAAAACACAAGATTGCCAAAGAAGCAATATGTGAGATAATCAATAGGTTGCAAGAGTAATATGTATTTGGTCGTTTCAAATAGTACTTGTAAGAAAGATGTAGATCTATTGTCATATTGAACATTGTAACATTAGATATACAAAAGACTTATATGAAGTAACTAAGCTGCTTATTTACTAGTCTAGAACTAACTTAGTGACTGAATTCTCTACATACTATTATCTTATCATACCATCTCCCTCTACACTCTAATCTCGCTCTCTATCACTCTCTCTCTTTCTCTCTCTCTCTCTCTCTCTCTCTCTCTCTCTCTCTCTTAATCTCTATCTCTAATTTTAGAGCTAGTATATATACATGTAAAAGAAATGAGTAGGTCAAGGAAGTTACATTGCAGACAGCACGGAAAAGATTTCACAACCTAGGGGTTAGGAGCCCAAAAGTATACCCAGTAAACTTAGGTGATCGACCCAATCTTATAATCTTATCAATGACCGTTGACTATATGAAATGTCTGTTTTCTTAGTAAAGGTTGGTTAGTAAAACATTTTTATGAAATCAAATCATTTTAAATATTTACCCTCATTTTCACATATTTTCCTCTTTGTCGACGTTTCATCAAAATTTTCAATGCAAAAACTGAAAAATTCAGGGTTTTATGATGTAATTGACTTGAGAATCATTTTCAAAAATGTTACCCTTAAGGAATTTACACAAATTTCTGAACAGATGGAAATCTGTTAGATGTAAGTCTGGTGAGTGTGGGATTACGTCGTAATCCAACTCGTTTAGTTCCTTCACTGTCTGCCGAACAACATGAGGTCGTGTATTTATTACCCCTTCCGGTCTGTTTTTTTGATAAGATTTTGTTCAATTTTTTTTAATATTCTTGCAGTACGATGTAGCTGTAGTGGTTTGACAAGTGAAATGAGTTATTCCTACCTTTGACCACCACACAGTACCCAATAATTCAATTATGATTCAATATTAAAACCAACTGCGAATAGTACGTTAACACCCTTCCCATAACGCGGCGGTAATGTTTCTTGCAGCATGGTCTCAAACTCATTAAAAAAAAATTACACAAACGAGTGTTTCCCTCGTCATAACATGCTATGCAATGCTGGTTTAAGTTTAATGATGATAAATATTATCAAAAAGAGGAGATCAATAACAGCTCATTACAACCTGTTTTGTCTGTCAAGTTCCATTTTGAGCTTTAGAAATAATAAAAATGGACATTTCGTATGAAAGGACCCAATAATAACCTAAGTATCGTCCGGCTCAGGAGAAATCCTTCTGGGAATGACGTCTGCGGCACAGGCGATTCACTAATAAAACACTAAGTGGGATTTCTAGTTTGTTAGCTGACAAAAATATAAACCCTCCCGAAATAAAACAGCTCCTATTGCAGGAGTGAAAGGGGATTGTTAATACTAATGGTGCAATAATCAAGGTAGCCAAGAGTGCTCGGGAGTTGGTTATCAAAAGCCTTTTCACCATCGCTTTACTGAAGAACCCCGTAGGGGGTCTCTCGCTATAAATTAATTACTAAAAAGCTTTCCCAGTAAGCATATAAATATTTCCTTAAAAAGGTCACTGAGTTGCTGTAGCCTCAAAGTTATTTTCTACCATGTTAAAAAATATTACGTGGAATATACGACAGGATATTCTTTTTTAAGTTAAAATTTATCTAGCAAAGACGACCAGTTTTTTTTAGCTTGTCTTTCGACTTTTTAAAGTTTATGGAGGGTGTAATTAGTGTATTGTAAAGTTCTTTGAATGAATCCCTTTATATCATAGAAATGTTTTTACCAATGATTATTAATTTTTTTTTTAATATTGTAATTCACAGCTGCTTTATTAAAATCCTACATATACATTTTATAAATGAAATGATGGAATGATAAAAAGATAATACTCCTATTCTTAATTGTCAAACATCGGAAAAGCGATTAATTGAGTATCATATTTTATTTTTTAAGAAATAAAAAGTTAACTTTCACTCCTTAAAATTCCGGTTTTTAAAATTAGCGGTCGATATATTGATAACAAATATTCAGGAAATATAAGAGTGCTATCAAATTTTATGGGTAAAGGGGAAGTTAAGTGTGTAGGATGCTGAGTTGCTAAGTTGAAGGTTCAAATCTAGTTGTGGCAGATAAATTATTTAATCTTTTAACAGCCAAGGATGAATCCTGAAGGATCCGGAGACCCTTCCGGGACTCACCTAGCCTCTAATTTGGGGGAAACTGGTGGTTGAGCGTAATCACGGATAAATCGTCTCCCGTCATAATCGTTGTTTAAGAAACAGTATACTCTCTATCAAGTACTGACCACAACACCCGTCAAGGAAGGGTTGTAGTGGTCCAATATAAATCCAAGTCTGTTCTTCTACAAACCATGAAAGTTCATGGTTCAGTACATATTGACCAAAATACTTAACCGTCTCTAAGCAAACGGTTGTGCCAAGTACATAGGCGTGTACTAAGGCATACATGACTTTACCATTGAGACAAGCATATTACTACTATCAGGATCCACTAGGGAGTTTCATATATGTTGCTTCAAAAATATAATAGTTTAAAATAACTTTAAAAAAACGGCTTTTGTAATCAGCCGAACTAAAAAGTAGAAAATGATTATTAGATATAGAAAAGAAATGAAGAATACGCGTTTACAGCCAGTCCATATGGATTTTAAAAAATCGTTTCTTCTTTTTAATGGTTTTCAAGATTATTATTTCATAATACAATTTAAAAGGGGTATAGGGTTTAAAACATCACTCTCGTTTGTTCATTTAACGTTATTATTATTCTGTTATGGCTAGTCGGACGATGCTACAATGGTAGTTCTAAATATTGGCTGTCCAGGTTAATTAGGATAGGGACTTGATGACGTGTACCTGTCATCGTACAGGCTCGGTATCCTCGTTTAACGTCCCTTCCGAAGGACGACATAATCAAGTATTTTTTACCTCGGGATGTTGGCCTTAGTAGGTTGTTATGCTAACCACTAGACCGCATGTCGCCACAAAACATCACTCTTTGCTAAGTGATAAAAATAATAGTGATAAATAAGTGATGATTTCCCCGTTTTCCCACATTTTTAAAGTAACTAAAATAGAAATATTAGATATAACGATTAAACGCAAGTACAACAGTTCAAATAATAGTTGAAAAAAAACCCGGCTTTAACAGGTTATTATTCCTTTTTCTTATTCCAGTGATATCAGTTATTTATTTAATCAAAATATTATTGTAGAAAGAAGTTTTACGCTCCATCGACTACATACTAATGAGTTCTAGTTGGCTCCTCCTCTGTAAACTCGGCCGACCTATAATTAAGCTAGAGGCTAGTGAAATATGGAGTTATACATCAAGGAGCGACGTTCTAATAACATTTCCTCCCAAGTTGACGGGCTCACAAAGCTTAAGATGTCGAACAATAAATAACTGAGGCTACAGTGTCTCAGAAGCGTTTAGCAACTTCGTGGGGCGGTGGTAATAAGACAGGCGAGCTTATCTACTCTGGGGAAATTCAATTGTCCCGTCTGTCTGGGCCTTATCGGTCCCTTCTCCTTCTACCAGGACGTATCAGGGCCCGGGGAATCGCGAGTCAAAGTGGAGCTTATGATGTTTCCTTGCACTTTATTTTAGTTCATATTGACTTCCTGGTTGTGATAGTATTATTCTTAAAATGTAATAGTATAAACTACTACAGCCTAAGACGTCTTGGGATCAGCATATTAGGTAGTGACAGTACTGTTAGAGCTGACTTGGTAGGGTCACACTCAGAGGCTAGGGGAGCCCCAGGAGGATCTGTAGATTCCATAGGATCCATCTATGGCTATTACATGTTAAATAATGGTATCTGTTCCGCAGGTGGTCGCTTCAAATTTATAATTTTTTCAAAAAATACAAGTTGTTGCGAGTTTTAGTATGTAAATATGGGTAATGAGTATACTTCGGTAATCTTATTATCAAGAAATAAAAGTTTCAACTTACATTTCGAAGTATAGATGATATATATTTGTTGAAACGTTCATTACATGATTACTAAAGTATATACATCTCCCATAATTACAATATATTTTCCATACTAAAGCTCTTGATAACTTGTATTGTTGGAAAATATGAAAAGGGAAACGAATGAAAAGTTAAAGCCTGTGACTAAATTCGAATTTGGGGTTCAGTAATTGGTAGAGACCGTACTGTTAGTGATGATTAGGCAGTGATCCCACACAGAGGCTAGGTGAGTCTCAGAAGGATCTGTAGGTTCCATAGGATCCATAGATGCCTCTTACAGATTAAACAATGGAAGCTGTTCCGCAGATTGCCGCTTCGAGTTGAGTTACAACAAGTTTTAACTGTTTATTCCTTTATTATTAATATTGTCCAAAAAGTAAAAGTTTTCGTGAGCTTTAGTAAGGAAAAGATAATGTAATTATGGGTGATGAGTAGATTTCTGTAATCATTTCATCAAGAAATAAAAGTTTAAACTAACATTTCGAAGTACAGTTGATATAAATTTGTTGAAACGTTCATTTCTAGATGAAATGATTACCGAAGTATACACTGTAATTACAATCTCTTTACCATACTCAAGCTCGAGATTACTTATATTTTTGGAAATTATCAAATATGAATAAATAAATAGTAAAAACTTGTTGTAGCTCAACTCGAATGGACAACCTGGGGAACAATTACCAAATATTAGATTATATATATATATTATAAATTGTACCACTACTACGACCAATGAAGGGTCTTTTCTAGGGCCAAGTACAATACACGGTCGAGACCGTACTGTTTGAGATGATTTGGCAGATTTCCTTCTCAGAGGCTGAGTGTGCCCCAGGATGTTCTTTAGATTCCACAGTCTGCCATAACCGGATTTGAACAAGAAGCCTTCAACACACCAATTCAACGCTGTGCACACATATCAAACAGCGGCAGCATAATTTCGGTTTTTACCCTCCAACAAATCGGGAGGCCAAATCGCCCCCTAATTGAGGCGTTCTCGGAATTATTCCTTCAAAAACAGCTGTTCATGTCGACTTGACGACTGAAGTGTCTCGGGACAGAACTTCATAGTCCCACCTCTAGCGCTCCGCTGCTGAATGGCGTGCATCTTAAAAAACGAAATTATGCTGCCGCTGTTTAAGCTTATTGCCATTACTTGTTATTATTATGTACCATAATTATGAGAGGAGTGGCTCAGTTGCCATGCAGATGGTCCGCGGTTCAGATCCAGCTCGCTAATAGACTTTTATTTAATCTGTTAGAGGCTGGAGATATATCCTATGGGATCTAGTACTCTTCTGGGCCCACCCAGCCTGGTTGAGCGTGCTCTAGGACACATCATCTCCCTGCATAACCATGGTCCAAGAAACAGTAGTCTCAGTATGTGTCAATGTACTGAACCCCAGACCCTTCACGGGTTGTAGTGGTACAGGAATATTAAAGAGCAATGTTTATTTATAACATCATTCCGTACTTAAATAAAATAAATAAATTATGGAATATTTTATAAAATATGATTCAATAAGTGTATAACTATAAATTAAAATGCCGAAATAAAAACAACTTGATACTTAAATGTAATATTTACCTTTAGAATATGAGAAGAGCCCAAACTTTATTTGTGCAGTGCCAATGAATGGCTTGCCTTTCAGTGACTCGTTTTGAAAGGCCGTAGAGGCTTAGTGAGCGCACTGAAGCATCAGGGTTGAGAACTCTAAGTGGAGTCCTGGATTTGCTCATTGTCATAAATTACAATTCAGTTCATGGCCACTCCTGCTTCGACTTTAAGAATCAGTAAAACAGGATAAGGATGGAGTAAGAGGGCATTGGCGAGTGTAGGTGTGATTTTGTAAATCCACACGTTTTTAGATGTAGAAAATAGGAAATGTTAAGCTCAAGGTGTAATCAGAAGTGTAATTTTAATTTTAGCTCTCATGATTTTGGGGTTGAAGACATATAAAAAAAAATTATTTATTGAAATTGAGAACTGTATAATAATAGTAATTATACAGTGAGTAAATAGAATCAAAGATATAATGGCATGAGATAAAGGCAAGTAGATTAGTCACTGTTAGTACTCTAATAACAAAGTCAACTCAAAAGGCCATCTTCTATTCAGACGCCTCGGAGAATTATCAGTAATTGAAGAGTTTGCTAGGTTTGAAACTAGTGGATTTGAGTGGGAATAAAGTTTGTCATAAAAGGGGTGTGGGCCAAATTAGTGACAAACAGGACATTAAGGTCATTTTAGTAACAAAGTAAGGAGCATTGAGGAGTTTACGAAGGATTTCGGATTGTAAGGATTGGATACGTGAAGGATCCGATCGCTTAGCGAAGCCCCAAAGCTCTACTCCGTAAGTCCAAATCTTACGTATTATAATAGTCATGTATATGAGCTTTTCCTAATTAATTGGGAGCTTAGAGCGTTTGTCTAGAAAGTGTTGAAGTAGCCTACAACGACGGGGGTTGAAGACTTGGATATATTTGTTCACCTTTTGAATTCCATTATACTTTTATTAATGCACATGCCTATACGCCACAATGCTGGTTGGTTAATCCTGAATATATGATTTAGTTGTGGGTATTTATGGCTATGAAGCTGTTCATCGATTCACCTTACTCTGAGTGGAACTAAACTGCGAAAAGTAGGGTGAGATCAGAAGCCGAATCAATGCAGGAAATAGAGCCTACTATAGCCATCAAAAGTTAATGAAATCGAGCCTTGGCACTAAAAAAAAAAACAAAATTAAAACTCCACAAGTCTCTCATAAGACCGGTGGCTTGCTACAGCACAGAAACCTTGAAACTGAAAGTGTCAGCTCAGTTAGGTTTCTTCGAAGGGGAAATATTAAGAGTTATTTTCGGGCTAGTGTATTCTCAAGGTACCTTGCACATTTGACAGAACAGGGTAGCTTGATGACCCCATAGGGTATTATGACATAGGTGTTTCGTAAAGTCAAGAAGGCTATATGAGCTTGGGCATATTGAAAGATTGCCAGTGGGATGTATAACATAGGAAGTTTTACAAGGAAAAATAAGAGGAGAACCGCAGAACAAGCTGGATTCAGGATGCAAAAAGATCTGTAAAAACTTGAAATGGTTAAGTGGAAGACGTTGGATCAGGACGGGTGGAGTAGGATTGTTAGGAAGGTCAAAGTTCACACTTGGTTGAAGAATAAAGAAAGAAATGGTCTGAGGAATTCTTTGGAAAATAGATAATTGTTTCCAATGGAATGAAGATACGAGGCCTTTCTAAGTTATTGATACATGAAACGTCTAGAACTATTTTTAAGAAGTAAAAAATCTATCATTTGGATTATAATTATTGAAATTTCTATTATTTTCGATGACACAGAGTGAGTCCCTAGATATATTGAAAGTTCTATTTCGTTCTGGTACATAATGTAAGTATAAACAAATGTTAGTATATCGTATTTCTAAGGTTTGATAGTCGAAGATTAGTCTTGTGTCTTCAATGGCTAACAAAGAGATTTGAGACCAGAAAAATTATATATTTTTAAAAACTTTTATAACAGTATATATATTTTTAATTATAATATTTTATTAATTTAAATTATACTTAACTTAATAAAACATTATATTGCATTAAAAATAACAAAAAAATCATTCCATTCTTAATATATGCTCCATTCCATCGATCAGTATTGGCGGTGTTATATTATATAAATATAATTTGCATGTATTTACATGTACTAATAATATTGCAATAGGCGTAAGCAAGTTGGCTTCCTCGAAAACAAATTAATGAGCTGTTCTGTTGCATTAATGATTGTTGATGCAAACAGCATGTTGATGTTACTCAATTGCATAATTTGTCTTCAATTATTTATGTACATATTAGAAGAATGTTACGTCAGGAGTTTGAATTGTTTATTTCTCTTCAAAATTTTATTAATTATACATAACCACAGCATTACTATTTTTATTAGGAATTGTGTTATAGCTCTCAACAAGTTTGTTTAAACTACTTGAAAATATGATTTATGTTGTTGTTTTTTCATTTATAGTGCCATAAATTTAAGTTTATCATTTCTTGGATCTTTTTAAAATCATGAATTTATCAGTCTCAATCTTTTATATTCGCTTTCAAACTATTTGTTTTGCATTTGGGTGCCATAGGTCTTTTTTTAGCCTTCCTGGGTTATATAAATGCATAATTAGTAATATTTAAATTTCTGAGGTTGTTGGCAACAGTAGTTGCAACTGCGAGTGAGATGGTTTTAAGTTAGTGATACTGTTGCAATCGAGGGCCTTGTTTACAGCTCAATATGACAAATAGTGATAGTGATGTGTCGGATATCCGAGGGAGGAGAAAGACCGTATCCGTGACTTTTTTGGCAGATCTTTTACCACATTAATTTTCAGTACATTGATGAAATTCACTAAAAAACTCTCAGGTACGTGTTAGTAACACTATAAACAGCAACCAACGTCGAAACGAGAACAAATTCTGTCCTACATTCAAATGAACGATCTCTTGATGTTATTTTGTATGGAGAAACGAAGTTTTCTCTTTCGGTTTCGATGTTTGTCCAGAAGAAAAGTTGTTTTTTATTGTGTTACTAACACGTACCAAAGAGGTTTTTAGTAAATTTAAGAAGTTCCGGGTTCATATCCATCTGCAGTAGATAACTTATTTAATTTGTAAGCAGCCATAGAAAGACCCAGTGGGATCAGAATACCCCCCCCCCCCCCTGGGGTTCACCCAGTATGTATAAACTGGGTTACCTTGGGGGGAGGGGATCTAGCGATTGATGTTCTAGGCCAAATTATTTCCCTTTACAACCACTGGTTTAGAAACTGTATTTTCTCTAACCATGTACTATACCAAAGTCCCTTCCTGATTTTATTATTAAATAAAACATATTATTCTGTCCTGAAAGATGATTATTCTTTTGATTTTGAATATAATAGTATTTCACTTTTCATTCTTGACAAGAATAGGTTCCAGTGGACTCGATGCTAGAGGATACTTGATGTATCACTGCCATTTTCTTCCCTGACCGCTGTGAATAGATAATAAAATTTATCTGGGACAGGGAAGAGAGCTTATCGGCGAGATATGTCAGGATAGGGGGGGGGGGGAGATTTCTATCGCAGCGGCGAAAATATGCTGCAATCCTAGGCAGGTTGGCATTCCTGGTGGCCTTGCCTTTATTGGAGACCCGCAGGTGTGACATCCCCTTCGATCCGCTGCCAATTGGCAACGCGGCCTATTCATTACCCTCCATCTTCTGACCTGTCTTCCCGTTTTCATTAGTTGCGACGCCCGCCATCAATGGTTCTGTTTCGATCTCCTCTGTTTTAGTTACGCGTTATCCAACTTTTTATTTGTTCGTCAGGAACACGTCGAGGCAGTTCTGATCAACAGATGGAACCGGAAAACGATTATAAAAGTAAATTTATTATAATAAATAATAAATAATATTATAATAAATAATAAATAATCCATAATAATAACTAAGGTAATAATAAATAATTCATTTCTTTGGGCTTTGAATAGTAATATGAACATATTTACGTACCAATACTAGGAATATTACCTTTACATATGCATATAAGTATAACTTTATACTGTTAGAATTTATAATCAAAGCTATGATTATAAATGCTACTACGATCCTATTTATTTGTATAGATTGAATTTTAGACTAGTTTATTATTCCATCAGTTCATCTGTTCTAATTTCTAAGATTAGACAGTGCATTGTACTGTAATCTATTAACTGATATCAATTAAATAAATAAAGCGCTGCTGGTTGGTGTATGTGGTGGTGACTGCACATAAAACCCAAGGTGCCTACCGGTAGGCACCATGTTTCACGTTTAGAAAGCATCCAATTTAGGAAAATGGGTACCATATGGTGCTTAACCAGGACAACGGTAATTAGCTCTCCATTAATCCCCAAACCAAATGGAAGCATTTCTTGATTAGATTTTCATCGGCATTAATACCATTATGATTCTACGCTCTTAGTTAAATTTGACTACTTTCTGAGAAAGAAAAGGATTGTGAGATTTGTCGGTGGATTTTTTTCCTTAATTAACTAAGTTTTTACTGTATATATTAATCGTTTGATAACTAGAATAATAATTTAATATTGCATCATTACGCTTCAGTAAGCCCTTTGCAGAGCGCACTTCACATATTATAAGGACTACATAAAAGTCATTGTATTGAAAGGCGGCAATTATAATTACCACAATTACGGTTTATTATGAAACTGCCTGTTGTTATTATGATTGTATTAGAGTTTTTAACAATTTTTATCGAATATTTGGGACTTCAACTTAACGTTTCTCGATGGATGCTTGCGAATATTTTTCAACTATTTGACTAAGGAAGGCAACAAACCAGAGAAAGAGGTTCAAGAAGCCTCTGGACTGCAAGCGCTACTCAAGGCAGCAGGCCCTCCAAAGAAGAACAAAACCAAATTATGCCCTAAATGGTAATGGCCTCGCAATTAGAGCGATCTGGGACGGTTACCTACTAATGGCGCCCAACCTCGTCGACATGTTGCAAACCTTGGAAAATTCTAACCTACAGTGCTAGTTTTTTCTCTAGCAGGAAGCAAGCAGATGACTTACAATAATTTCAAATTAACATTTATTATATAATTTTGACTTTTAGAAAATATATTGTTCAATGGTGTTATATTTAAATATAAATCATTCTGTAAATACATAATTTGAATCAAATTACACTTAAGATAATAAATTACTCATATATGTGTATATATGGAGTTAGATGACATTTATACACTCTCAGTATGAGAAAGTGGTCCACCAATGCCATGGTGGTGTCAAGTACCAGTCGAGATGCTGTGAAAGAGTTTTTTGTGAATAATGCCCTAATTCAGACTGTTTGTCGAGAATTATTTCTACGGCAGAAAAAATTAAGATATTTATAACTATTTTTCTCCTATATGGTATTATTTTCTCATCTCGTTTTGTTAAGCCTGAAGAAGTTATTGCTTACTATTTCCGATCAAAATAATGACAAAACAATCACTGAATTTCGAAACAAATTATTTAATTTTATTGGGCTAAAGTGCAATTTATGAAGGTAAACACTATTAAAATAGCAAGATCCATTGCTATTCACCAGAGGACTACCATGTAATAGTTACCGAATATATCTACTGTCCTTACGAATAAATGGTTAAGTCGATTTTTCTTCAAACCATTTTCTAGTACTTGGGGAAGTGGAATCGTGTTATTTTCGTAATTAATAAAGGATAAGTCAGGCATTGGCTGGAAAAAGAGTTATATAAAATTGCCTATATAACAGCTTAGACGAAAATGACATGATTCCTCTTCCCTCTATGCAGCTATCTCTGGACAAAATTCGACTTAATCACTCATTCACTGGCGCTGTAGATATATTAGCTATTAAAATGGCCAACTGTATACATATAATATATAGCAGATATTTCAAAAGAGAACGACAGGGTTGTAACTTTAAAATTTATAAAGTTGATATTTTTTTCCTAGACATTAAGTTACTATACTATGAACCTTTTTTTTTTTGATGATTTAATAAGCGTATGAGAGAATCCTTTATGCTGGAAGAATTGTACCTTTTAAAGATCTTGTATTAAAATATATTAAAATGTTACCCATTTATATATTCACACTTCAATGAAAATGATCACTCGCATTGTCAACAACTCAAAGGGCCACAATTAAAGTTGATATTTTACTTTGTTTAGAAATCTAATTAGCAATTAGCAATTTGGAATGTAAATGAATAAATTTTCTTGACATGGATCAAATTTGCTGGATGCGCAATTGCGCTGGAATTTGTACAAATGAAAATTAAATAATAAATAATAATAATAAATGAATAAAATATTTATTGTATTTTATGTATATTATACATAAAATATTATGTATTTTTAAACTCAATACTTTACATCCATTATTCCGATTCAGTGAATGAACACTAATGGATTTTTATTGAGCTTTTTCAAATGTTTGTATTTTATGGAATACAATTATTTTCAGGTATAAAGTGGAATCAGATATTCCAAGTTTCTTGCAGCGAAGCCGACAATTCTTGTAGTCATTTGTCCCCTTTGATGAAGTTTATTTGCTTATTTAGCGGCTGAATTGGGTTAAGAGCGCTTGTCGTCGACAAACGGAATGCTTAAGCGACTCTCTGCCGTGTATCCGATAACAAAGAAACGGCACAAAAGAATAATTAGTTTGCCGGGGTTTTCCACTTATGCGCCCTACACAGGCGGCTCGTTCGTATCCCGTTGTTTATAGCTCTCGTATCAGCAAAGTTTTAAAAAATTCATAAAGCCGATGGCAAATTGTTATTTTAATTATTCAGCGCTTCAAATTTAAATTACTAAAATACAAAACAAGATGGATCTCGAGGGATTTATATTTTTAAATTATTCATTTTCAATTAGGACACTGGATTTGCATACCTTTATCCTTCTAGTTCTTCTGGCATTATAGCGCAGTGTCTTCAGTCTTTTACTTTTCCGATGTTATGCATTTTAAACCATTCTTCTGTAGAATGATCTTCCTTCCTATGCCCTCAGAATCACTACTTTAAGATTCAATTCTTTATTCAATTCTCCCATTCTCCTCAAATTGGTGAGAAAAATACTACTTCTCTTTGTTATAGATCTAGAAAAAATCCAGAATATAAAATTTTATAATTATAGCTAGAAAAAAAAACTACCTGTACCACTACAACCCATAAAGTGTCTTGGGCTCAGTACAAAGTAGAAAGTTAGTAGAAAGCTTGTACTGTGTCTAAGACAGCGGTTATGCAGGGCTGTGATTCAATTTGAGATCAGGCTCAACCTCCAGGTTTTTCGCCCAAGTGAGGGTACCCAGTTTATGGTGGCTGTGTGAGAGATCCCATGTCCATCCGTAGTTAATAACAGATGAAATAATTTTTCTACATTTGACGGATTCGAATCTGGGACCTACAAAAGGAATATTGTAAATTAATAATGACTATACTTCTTTCAATTAATCAACTTAATTTATGAAATTTTATTTAATCTATAATCTGTTTTTGTCTCCCTTTATGGAAAAAAAGGAAATTTTTATATTCAATTCAACTGCTGTTTTAGTCATTTTTTTTTGTACCTATGCTAGTTATTTTGGTTGGGAGTAAAATGAAGTATTACATTATCAAACTGTAGTTGATGAATCAAAAACGTAGTTTTCCTAAGAAAAATAAAATTCAGTACAATGTCTTAAAAAATAATATATTTGTCTTTTTTTACATAATTATTCTTCACTTAAAATACTTCTTTATGAATTGCATTCTGATTTTAACTTATTTTGATTTTAAATTTATAGTTGTTAGGTGTATAAGGAAGTTATAGGTTTTGATCAATCATGAATTTTACTTAAAATTACTAATTTACTACTTGTACTAATTGTAAACATTGATAAAATTTGATAGTGATTATTTAGAGATCATTTGTCTATAGAATGGATTTATCTGAAAATCATCGTGCTCCGAATTCTTTTGAAATAAGCGGCTCAACTTTATAAATCCCGGACTATTTATCCCCTTTTATTTTAAACTTTATTATTTGATTTTTTTTTTTTTTTTACTAAACAAGAAAATATGTCCGTCCATTCGTTTGAGTTATAGTAAGCATTCGAATATATTGTTTAATAAAACACTGATGAGAACAAATTGAAGATTTTCCTAGATATTTTTTCGAATCACATTATACACAACTACATGAAACTTTCCCGCTGTAAAATCGTACATTTACACCAATTACTCAATATTTCACTCGTCAATACAGAAATCCTCTTGTTCTTCCTCTTTACTGTTACCAGGACTTTTGATGAGAATATTAAGAGGAAAAAGGCCTAGATACAAGCTCAGAAACCATTAATCACTTATGGAAAAATCCATTTTCTTGATAATCGAAGAGAAAAAAAAAATCTATGAAATCAAATTTGGTGGATGCGATATATTGAGAAGATGCCAATATAACATAAAAGCATAATAATGATTAAAATCATCAAATTTTCGATTTTTCACAATTTATAAAAAATATTTCAAGAATAAAAAAAATATGTTAAGGAAGCAGAGTGGCTCAGTGGTAGGGCACTGAGCTGCCATGCCGAAAATCCAGGTTCAAATCCCGTTGCTGGCATAACTTTTATTTACTATGTTAACAGACAGATCATATGGGATCTAGAACTCCTGGGACTCACTCACCCAGTTAACTGGTAGTAGTGGTACAGTTTTTTTTTGTTTTTTTTTAAATAATAACGTAATGATTTGCTGAACGTTTCTTATCGATTCAGTTTCTAAGATTTAATTCATCTAATGGAAACCAAATACAAAGGGGCTTTGAAAATCTTTTTCCAAGACGGACTTATTCTTCGTACTTTAAGGAACTTCATCGAATGTCCCGAGGACTTTAAAGGGCTCTCACAAGTTGAAAGCTGCGAATTACAGTTATAATGGGACTAAAACTAGATTAGAGGCTTGATATAATTTTCTAAAAGAGTTGAAATAGTTTAAGCGCGCTGGTTAACTTGGTAAGTGATCTTCTAACTTCCATCGGTTTTATCTGTTAATAAGTGATGAGGTGGTTACTTTAAATTCTGGAAATTCAATTGCTCCCATTTCATATTTATTGCAAAGTGAATAGAGTTGGCTCGGCAAAATTAGAGAAGTCTGCTAGTTCAAACTCGTGGTGAATATGTTTATAAATAACATAAAGTTTTTAATTTCATAAAAAGTAGATTAGCCCTGTTTCTCTTCCTCCCATTTAACAATTTACTTTGTTCTTCTTGTTGATTTTTTTCTTCTTCATCTCTTCTTGCTTCTCGTAAAGAAAACAACCTAAGAGTAACGCAATTTAAAAAAATGTTTATTTGTTATTATTTGAATGACCCACAACTAAAGGCAGTATTTATTTATATTGGAGTGATATAGGTAGAGCTTTGATTCTATGCTGAAGGTTCGAACCCGGCTGTTACTTATAAATTATTTATTCTGTTAAAAGTCATATATGGGCCCTGTAGGATCTTCTGAGGCTCCTTGGGCTCACACAGCCTCTGTAAAGGGGGGACCTTTAATTGTGGGAAAACCAACAAACGTTGTCTTAGGGACAGTACAGTCTACCAAGCACTGAACCCAAGACTCTTTATGGGTTGTAGTGATATAGGTTTTATTTATTTATTTAAATTAATTAATTTAAAAAAAATAAATTAAAAGTCAAAGTAGTTGTCATATAATAATAATAAAATTTAGTTTGGGAGACGAGTAGTTAATAATTTTATTCTAACGTTATTAATTATTTTAAATCAAATTAAGGATATATAATATTTTGAAAAGGCCATATTTGATTTAAAGTTCCTCCTTTATAAATTATATTACTGATGATTCGTTCTTGTCTCCGCTTAGTGGTATACCCTTATCAACTAAATATCTTATATATTGGTTTTTATCTAATGTAGTTTAATTTTAGATTAATCATAAATAGACGGGTATAAGTTCAATTACATCCATATTTTGAAGTAGACCTGATGATGATTAATAAAATTGGTCACAAATGATCTTTATATTAATTTTAATAACAAGACAAAATAAAAAGCCTTTAAAACTATTATTTAAGAAAATAAAATAAAAGAAACAAATGTGTCGATATTTCGCCAATTCAGACATCAGCAGGACTGGAAGAGAATTATATAAGATAAAGTTCATTGTAGCCCACCAATTAAGCTTAAAATTATATTTTTATTTGAATAACTATAAACAATATAAGTATCTTCATTTGTTTCAAAATAAATACAACAAGAACATAATTTATAAATATTAAATAAAATGAAAAAGTTAATCAAAGTTACGATATTGATTCGATGCTGAAGGAAATCATGGTTCTTGGAAAGAACTGAGATGAACAAAGGGACGTGATTGAAATTTTTAATCTAACCATGTACAGGTATTGCGTTTTCCTTTCCTCTGTGATGGAAAAATATTGGTAGAACATTTGTATTCTAAAAATAATTGTTTCGGTCATTATTTTCATAATAATATTAAGATATAACACATATGAAGCATGTTATATTGAAGTATGTTTTTTAAAAGTAGAACTTCTCTTTTAATAAGGATTTCTTTTTAATAGGGGGCAGGGTTGCTGAATATGTAGAGAGCTGAGATGGAGTGTTTCAGATCTCAGGTTCAAATCCATGGGGGGGGGGGGGCTGTGGGATCTGCAGACATCTTAGTAAAAAAAACCCACTTTTTAAAAAGTGGATACCCTAAATTGGAGAAAATACCTGATGATATCTCGGACAATGCACCTTCCTCCACCTTAAAAAAATTATAGTCTTGACCATGTACTGAACCCATGTACAAGACCTTCATGAGTTGTAGTGCATTTACGCTTATTGCCATTTAATAGCAAGCATATTATATCAAGGTTAGGCCTGAGTAACGACATTTTGTGACTATTATATATATATCATTACAATGTGAAATTTCATGTGAATAAGGCCTTCTCTAATTCTCCGAACGGGAGGTTTAGTGATTTTTTGGAGGTATAATGAAATATCATAGCTATGGAAATGTTTCAATATATAGTTGCTCAATACTTATCCAAATTCTCTGTTAATGATGAAATCAATATCAATTAAATAAATGTTATTTTATTTTATTTATTTATTCTTCAGTTTTCATTTGCACCTGCGCAATGGCGTATCCAGCAAATTGGATTTGGGCGATTTTGTGTAAATGAGTGGAATGTTCATGTCATTGTGTATGGTGTGATTCGAAATAAACTTATATCTTTTGTATCGGGACATGCTTTGCTGAACCCCAAACTTATGCCCCATATGTCAAAATAGCTCTTAGTAAATTGTTATAGATTGGTCGTTTGTTTCATAGGTCAAGTGGAGATCTGTAGTCCAGAAGATGTGATAGTTGTTTGTAGCATCATGCCAGTTCTTGTCTTTTTAATTTTGTGTGCATATTAATCTTTTGTCCAAGTATAGTCTGAGATAACGTGCATAGTTTTTAGAAGATTGTTCGTGTTTATAATGCTTTTTAAAGTAATACCAATTGTTACTGCCATTGCAGTCATTATATCTCCAGAAATTTTTGTTTGTTTTAAATATCCTCTTCCAAGCTTTGTACATAGGATTTATTATTTAAAACATTTATAAAATCCTCTTCCTAATCGATTCCGGACCATGAAGAAAAGACCGACTAAAACTGAAGCTATAGAAGAGTCGTGAAGGGGAAAAAAAACGTAAAAGGAGCGGAGGATGGTAAGAGTTGCCCGGGGGAGCGGAATGTAGAAAGAGGAGATAGCTCCCTGAAAAGAGGCACCTTAATGGCCTCTATAAATAAATCCCCTACCGTGTGCCGCCAGAAATGTATTATTTATCTCATAGCCTTCCTCCCTTCGATACATTGTATATCTCCTCCCTCTATTTATCATCAGGTAATTTTATTTATTTCTCCCTCCTTCCTATAAGTGAATATAATTTTTGCCATGGTCCCGGAAGCAGCGCAGATACGGCTTCTTCTGCCTTCTCGGTATATATGAAGCACGGGAACTACACGGAGGACTGGATTTGAATTTTATTCCTGAGAGGTTGTGTCAGCAAGCGATTATTTGTAGCTGCTGATTCATAATAAAATAATTCTTCAACATTAGGACGAGCTTATGGTCCGAATGGTAGAGGGAGTAAAAATAAATAATAATAAAGTTTATTTACAATAGTTGACCCTAAGATTTTTAAGGGATTATACCTTGGTAATGCCATCCTTAGGGACGTATATTAAGGTAAGGTCCAATTGATAAAATGTCGCCCTTTGATAACTATTTGTTCATTAAACCGATGTGAATTGAGTTTTAATTGGCGATAAACTGAAAGTTAATTCTTCAGCTCATCCTCCTGTCAGTCCAGAACAGGACCAGAATCAAATGTTTAAGAATTGGACACACTATGATAATACTTAAAAATTAATACTGATCCTCCTAGTATTTGAAAAGTATTCTTGGTACAGGGGTGAGATAGAAAACTGTAGCGTGCGTCAGACTCTGTTACAATTTGAGTGGAATTGATCTACGCATCAATAATATTAATTAAAATTCAGATCTTCTTGGGAACATGTCAGTTGTCATTGTTGAGCGTTATTTTGATAAATTTCCTCCTTGAACAGTAGCATTGGCTTGATAGTACCGTACCTACCATCTACTGAACGCATTACCCTTGATGGGTTGTAGTGGTTCTGAGTTTAAATTTTTAGGTATATTCTAATTTTTCTTAAGCACTCCTGTAACATTCATCTTGAACTTGATTTATGGATATTCTGATGTCTTTTATTGAATTTTGAGATACATTTTGAATAAAATTTCGGTAAGAATCAATTGAAATATTCTGAGATAGAATAGTGGTAATAGAAAATAGAGGGAAGAAAGAGAGGACTGACACTAGCCGATGATCCCAATTGGAGACCTTGACTTTGAGTGGGCGATGAAAGAAGGCTCGTTACCGATTCCTTCAAGTCCTTATAAAGCTCAAAGCCGGCCTCGGAACCACTAGAGACCTCTGAAGGGAGTTGGGCCAATACACCTGCTATAGCTAGCTAAGTCGTCTTATTTGGGACGAGTGCTTTTCGATTATTTCCTTTTCGAGGCAATAAGATAATCATCTTAGTTACCATATTATTCAACCTTTAGAAATATAAAGGAATTTGTTATGACTTTATAATTAATATTCTTATACTCTATGTATAAGTACTTACAACACAGTAATAACCCAATGTTATTCTCGTTAGATACAAAAATGACTGTTTTAAATGAATTTTATTTTTCTAACCTCTTTAATACTCAGTTGTAAATTTCCCGCCTTATATCGATTTATGCTTGATTGTGCGCATGATCATCAGAAGATTCAGTATTAACAGCATAGACATATAGTAAATGTAGGCAAGCACTGTTGTTGCACTATGGTCTGAGTCAAAATTTCTTTTTTAAAATACCTTTAATTTCGTATTTAAAATAATAAATTATCTTCCATAATAGTGGCGCCGGGAGTTGCCCCACAATCTGTAATCAGCTACTGGTCCTCCAGGTTGGGGGAAGCCGAGTAGCGAGGGATATAGCCCGGCCACCCTTTCTCCTTAGGGGACATATATATTCAGGAGTCCAGTTGTCTCTGATTAATAACCCGCATGGCACTACAGTTTATTCAAAGCCGACCAAGTATCCTCGAATAAACGTAGAGGTATTTCGACAGATTACTGAGTGACATTAATGAGGAAGAAAAATGGTAACAATAATAATAAAATCCTGTATTAAATAACCATAGAAGGTTATAGCTCGACAATTCTCAAACCGACCTGCGCAGAAGAAGCTTTGGGCCGGCTGCGCATAGAGAAACCACGCCCTTTCCCCCACTATCTCGCTCCGTTCAATCGCCCCTTGCCCTCATCGTGGCTTTAGATCTCTTGGTGCCGAAATAAGACAATAACCTCAGGAATGATGACGGAAAACAATAAGTGATTAATAAAAATACTTGACAGATGTAGCCCAGTCAGGCGGAAGAACTGCCTATCCTCACCAGACCTCCCTGGCCCCTTCTTTGATTTCGCGAAAGATCACTTTTGTAAATTGTTGAACTACAACTAGTGTAGAAAAAGTAATCTGTAACTTAGAAAGCCGTACAGGTTATATTAGGGAAGTGAAATTCCATGGATTTAAACCATAATTGTTTTTAACATTTCTGTTTAAATATTAAAAATTAAAAATAATTGTTTCCGTGTAATATATCGAAATAAAAATAACTGAACCGATCCCTTAAAATGTATTTAAAGTAAGGGGGGACAATAAAAGTAGATTCTAACTTTTTTCTAAGATGGCAATTAGACACCAAGATAAGTTAGCACTAAAATGATTAACTCTCTACTATGGCTAGCTTGGTATGATTTCCATTAAAAAGACATTCCAAAAGAACAATGATAACGTTTTAAGGTAACCAAACAATTTAATCAGTAGTTAAGGTTGTAACTGTTATTAAAAACTATTATAAAAAAAAATTATAAAATATCCTAAGATACTTTAAATTATAAAACGGAATATTTTTTCTGAAAGTAAAATAACTGGTTTGAATAGAGGCTGCCTGTTTTCATTGTGGAATGTTGGCCGACGAGGGAATACCCAGGTGTCCACATAACCCCCCAGGGACCTCGGCAATTTACAAACCATTTGCGGTTCGGCAGGGCTTAACCTCTTCTTGTTTTAGGGTTCAGGAATTCACTCAACTATCCTTTAGGTATTATGACTATATTCACGTTGACTAGTTCTACTTTCTTGATGTACATGAAGTTTTACTAAATAATTTAACTCAACATTAATTATAAAAATATTTGTTTATTAAAAAAACCTTCGGAAATAACCTTATCCATGTTAAGGTATTCCCATAATGATTTAAACGCCTGGGGGGAAAGCCTGATGGTTGAGAGTGATCTCATACGAATCACCTCCCTGGACAAACGTTGTCCTAAAAACAGTACAACCTTTCAACTATCATCCTTGTACTGAACCCGACCACCTTTACGGGTTGTAGTGGCACAATATCCTTTTTTAGATATCATCATTACATTTTATATTATATATTTTTTATTTGCAACACTATTTCATTTTTCATCCCCGTATCTATAGCATAGAGATGTAGTGTGTTTTTCTACACATTGGAGAAAAATGGAAGAAACGACTACATAAAGAATTGAATATTAAAGTAGTGATTCTGAGGGCATTCTAAGGAAGAACATTCTACAGAAGAATAGTTTAAAATGCATAACATCAGGAAAGTAAAAGACTGTCAGAAGACACTGCGCTATAATGCCAGGAGAACTAGAAGAATAAAGCTTTGGAAATTTGGTGTCCTAATTGAAAATGAATAATTTAAAAATCCCTCGATCAAAAAAAAAAAAAAAGCTGTGGAAATAGTTGTGTCCATTGTAAGTAGTGATGTGCTGGACTTTAATGAAGTATATCCGCGGATACGGATCTTTAATTTTTTACTCAATCGATGTCCGTGTGAGTGACCTTGATAGTTATTGCAACTTGACGCTTTGTGTGACAGACAGAACATTAGGTTAGGAACATGTTTCGAGTTTTAGACTTGTACTGGGCGGCGTAGATAACGGTAGTGAGTTATAAAATTCTCAACAAAGAAGTTTTTCTTTAAACCTTGAAAGGATTGCCTGAGTCAAATGATAAACGTCAACAGTTTTTCACTGCTACCTAATAACTATTATTCAGGGTTATTTTAAATTAACTGAAAACCACTTGTACGTGCTAGTAACACTATGAAAGGAAATTTTGTTCTGGACAAACATCGAAAACGAAAAAAAAAAAGCGCTTTTCCATACAAACTAAGATCAGCTGATCGGTCATTTGAATGGAGGACAGAATTTTTTTTATTTGGACGCTGGCCAGAGCAAAAGTTGCTGTTTATAGGGTCACTAACAGGTACCTACGAGTTTTTCAGTGAATATAAAATACCCATATATACAATTTCATCTATGTCTTGAAAATTAATAAAGTAAAATATCCGCCAAAAAAGTCACGGATACGAATACGAATACGGATCTTCATTTTTCCTCCGATATCCGTGGATACGGATTCACATATCTATTTAAACGCTTGGGGGAAAGGCCTGGTGGTTGAGTGCGATCTCAGACGAATCACTTCCCTGCACAAACGTTGTCCTAGAAACATTACAGAATCTACTAAGTAAAGAACCCAATACCCTTTATGGGTTGTAGTTGTACATTTTTGTTTTAAACGCATTGAGGGTTGATACTGAAGTTGATGTAATCGAGTACAAACAATAGTCGCAGTCGGATGTCATGTGCACTCTATCAAAATCCCTTCAAACAATAGGATAATTACCTTTCCATATAATTAGAATAACTGATGCAAAGACATTTCAAGGTACCTTTATATGTTAAGGGGAGTGGGAGTGGCAAGCCGCCGTGCTAAAGGTTCTTGATTCAAATCCCGCTGCCAGCAGATATTATTTAATTTGATGGCACCGGGGATCGATACCATGATATCTAATATCCTCCTAAAGCTTATCCAACCTCTATAAAGTGGATACCCAAAAAGAAGTCGAATCTGGTGTTTGGGGTCATCTATGACGAATCAACTTCCTGCTCAGCCGTTGTCCAAGAAAAAGCACAGTCTCTACCGTGTACTGAACCCTAGAGTTGTCCGGGTTGTAATGGTACAGGGTTTTATATATGTTAAAAATACATGAGGCTAGATCAAAATGAACTTGGAGAATGACGTCAAATACGCCCCATTACTTTATCTAGATTAAGTATTCACTAACATCAAAGTCACGTATGTGTTTGAGTTGATATGAAAGTATATTCCATCTCTTAGATAAGATGGGTACCTCTATGTCCGTAGAATTATTTTCTTATTTTTATATTTTTAAATACTTCTATAATAACATAAATATATATATAGATATAATATAATATTAATATAATACAGTATAGTTACTTGTTATGCATTATCGATGGTAAAATTATTACTCATGTATCTTTGTTTTTCATCTTTTTTAATATTTATTTTAATAAATTTTATTATGCACCTATATTAAAAATCAAGACTTTTTATTGTAAAATTAGTTTTTCAAGTAGTTTTAGTTTTAATATTTTATAATCTTAGATTTGCCAGTTTGAATCATGAAACTTGAAATTCGGGTAAGCCGTTTGTTAGGAACAACGATTATGTAGATTCTAACAAGGCTATCAAAAATATCAATAAATTATACTCAGAATAGATTTAACTCAAATAATTTAAAAATATTTGGTGTTATTCACTGAGGAATAATTGTGAGCAACTTAAAACAAAAACTAAAAGCTAGAAAAAAATTTAAACTAGACTTAATAAAATGTTTCCTCTAACACATGTACCATAAAAAAAATTAATTAAATAGTAAAAGATATGGAATTAAAAAATTTTATTATTTAAACATGTCTTTTTTTTCCTTATTAAATTGATATTTTTCGAACAAGCCATTAGTTATTATGGAGGTTAATATTTATGCAATGAACTTTAGTTTTTACGAAATTGAAGAAACCTTTGTCCTCTTTTAGATATTTTACTGAACTAAGGTTTTTCCATGAACCAGTGACATTTAAAAAAAAACTAAAATAAAAAAGCGATTCGTTTGTAAGTGCATGGCATGGAGATTAAAAAATTCAGATGGATTGGCTTGGGGGGTCCTTTTAAATCAATTAAAAAACATAAAAAAAAGGTAGAGTGATTTGTTCCATTATAACGAACGGTGTGTTCTGCAAGATAAAAGAATTTGGAATATTATCAAGGAATTAATCTCACACTAGGGTTTTACTCTTCAATTGGATTTTTTTTAATTTCCTGGCTTTTGAAACTTGGTGATCCTGATTGCTTTTTTTTCACTTTTGTTTTTTTTTCTTTTTCGGAAATAGAGAGATAAACCTTACTACATGTAATAAGCGCGCATTCGAAAACATAAAAATAAATTCACTCGATTCCGTATGACTTGGATATAATTAAGAAATATTGTTAATTAGAATTTATTTAAAGGAAATCTAATCCGTTTTATAAAATCAAATTTTATAAAATTGAAATTATATTTATTAAACTATTAACAAATAATATAAATATTGTTATAATTCTATAACGTCTAATATCTTAAAATTATTAGTATTTTTCAATTGAAAGATTGAGATAAATTTGTTAAAAGCGTGCGTAAGAAACATCTGATCTGCCTCGATTTTTAGACAATACAGCGGGGGGGTGGGGGGGGGGGGATGCCGATTTCCGAGAATCATTTTGAGTGGACAAAAATCGTATTAGGTGCGAAAATCTCAACAAAAAAAAATAACGGACTGGTCTTGCAGAAAACTTCCCGACGGCGAGTTAATTTTTTTCTGAAGATCTAATCTTCTCACCTTATGTTTTCCTCTTTATAATTATTCTTAAATATTTTTTTTATATTAATTTATCATTAGGAGTTAATTACTAATTTATTTTCATTTAATTAATTATCTAAATTCTTATTGTATTTTACTGCAAGACCATTACCCCTTATATCATGTCTTGTATTATTCTAAATAGTATTGTCCCAGAATAAGTAAAGAATTCGCTATTATTATTAATTTGAATCGAAATTTCATAAAACTTAACATCTAAAATTTTTGAAGAAGGAGGGCAAAACATTTTTCTTCGGTTGTTATAAATGTTCATTATTGATTATTGAACATAAGAACCTTCAATTTAATACGCTATATTTTGTATTTTTAATTAATTAACGCTATATTGTAACAGTGACTGTAAATAGTAACATTTTCCGTTGTGTTTTTGGGGCTATTTGGTTACTAATACATTATTCATGCCCTTAAATTAAAATTAATTTCATTTTTTCTTTTCAGGTAAGAAATCCACATTCATTTTGGAATGAAAATACCTGTGAGTATTGCCGATTAATTTTTACCACTTTTTAAATTTTATTTGCACCAAAGGACAATATAAACTATATATTTAATCAATAGAGTTCAATATTCCGTGAAATAAAAATATATAAAATATAAATAAATGCCTGTGATAGACATTGTGGTTACTGCGGGGTACAGTTCCCGCTATCATTTAGTAATCCGGCATTTCCAAGCATAATTAAGAATTTTTTATTAGTGAAGAAAATTGACTAACAATACAATTCACCTACAACTGTAGTTAAGGTCAAGATATAAATTGCATTATGTTCGTCTAGGATCTTGATTCCTCAATTGGTGCATGGCAATTGATGCATCCGTTCTTTAGCAGAGATTATGTCATTTTAGATCGCATTGAAAGTTTAGTTCGATCTGAATTTTAAGTATTTTAAAAAGTTGTTTCCACTGAAAAATAATTAAAACTGTAACATTCATAAGAGATATAGATATTAGAGGATTACATAAATTAAATAATTTAAATTATTTAACATGTAAACAGAATCGGGTAAACTAATTATGAAAGAAAAATAAGAAAGCAGGTAAAATAGTTTGAAAATGAAACAAATAAAAACAAACGTACTTTGTACTTAATAGCATGATTATCTTTTTTTTTAACGCCACTTTACGGCTATGGGCAATCGGAAGATGTTTGTTCCCTGAGGTTTAGGGGGCGTAGAACATCTAGGTCATCAACGCCCGTTGGTTATTAAGCTTTAGGTTTACGGAAGATGTTGTGAGTTTGCCTATTCCCTTATAATTAGTATAGGAATCTTTAACGAGTACCTGGCACAGACAGGTGACTACCATTTTACATTCCCTCTGAAGGACGGCATAACCATGGATATTTAAATTCCCCTTCCGTTAAAAAATTCAAAGGCTATCTGCTGGAGTTTCCTTATGCATTCATAACTTCTTTGATATATATATTTATATCAAAATTTGTTAAGCTCTGAGATACTGAGCTCTATGTTAAGCTCTATCGACCTACAGATAGATTTAAAAAGTGCTGTGGTAGATAAATAAATTATTATTATACTTTTTTTTTTATTCGATATTTTTCATTTCATATCCGACTAGGGGTGACAAAGTATTTAATATTTTAATATCCATGATGGGATAAAGACCCTCTTGGGGCCCACCACCTGTTATAAAATGGGTATCCTTAATTGGGAACAAAACCTTGCGGTTAACCTCGGACAAATCACCTCCCTCTAGTCTAGCTTGTACTGAAACTGAAACCCTTCATGGGTTATAATGGTAAAGGTTTTATTGCGTAGGGCAGATACACCTAATTCGTGTTTGGAACATACAAAACCCCTACTTGTTGTGGATTTATATTAAACAAAACATTGAAGAGAAATATCAAAATATTGATAGGACATTTTTTTCTTCAAAGGCCCTATGCATGGTTGATCAGAGAACTGACCGCACCTTGGACATGTTTGCCAGAGCCTAGGTTCGCAAAAATACTAGCGGTCCTCACCGAGCCTTAACCCACATGATATGTAAAAAGTACACCCCGCAGTTCCCTCCCAGCGTTTCCTCTTCCTCTGTCATAAATTCGGGTCTTCGGTCTTGTTTACAGCTGATACTAGGGATTTGCATGACAATGCCAAATAGTCGCCGGCGCTATAAATATCAAGGCTTTGACCGCTCTTCCCTATACATTAATTATTTTGGTAGTTCGTTTTTTTATTTGTATTTAAATCATCAACAACTAAATTGCTCACGGATTTAAATTAAACAATTTTATTTTGATACAAAAAACAAACTTCTTGCAAACTTAATTAATTTGTTCATTATCTTAGTAAAATTGTTTAAAAAATAACTTTTTTATAAACTGTGTAACAAAGTGTGTTTTATTGTATCTATACCTTTCTTTGAATTTGATTTCCATTTACAAAACTAGAAGAAAAGGAGAAAAGGGAGTTGATAGCCGTGGAGATGGACTTCTGGAGACTGCTGTTGTGCTATTTCCAGAATTCAGTACGTTCTTAATAGAACATTATGACAGCTCGTTGATTAGGAAACAACTATCCTCTTCATAGTAGAAACATGAAGATTGAAATGGTAGGCCATTTAAAAAGAATGGCAGAGGAACGATGGTCAATAACCACCTCCGAATATTGGCCTACGGAAAGGAGGAAAAGAGGGCGACCCAAAAGAGGTGGGCGCAGGATGTGGAGGAGAGCATGTTAACAAGGGGACATAGAGAAGGAGACTCTCTGAACCGAGATCTGTGGCGACACCTTTTAGATACGTAAAACAACTAAGTTCTAAAAAATACTAACAAAATTTTTCTTCAAAACTCTTCATATTGACTTAAAAATACCAACGGTTGACGCACACTTACAAACATACTACAAACCCTTTCAAGAAAAACTACAATGACACCTAAACCCATTGATAGAACTAATGACCACTACTCTCCTGCCTGAGAACACTGAGGAGACTCTAAATAACGTGGATGAGTTATCTGTTATCATATGAATATTAAATCAAGCCACGGGAGAGGGACCGCTGTGTACTGTTCTTCTTCATGCCTTTCATGTTGTTTTGTTTTATTCCACTGACAGCCAATCGGCTGATTGTCAACTGTTTCTATTTGACAGGGGTAGATGAAAATAAAAAGAGAAAAAAAATTCTTTTATATACCATAATCAAGGCATAACTTATTTATATCATATTACAATGTTTACACCTATACGTATTAAAATTTATACATATTCGCAAAGTTATACTTATGTTTTAGACATTTTTTATTTTATTGAATGTTTGTACTCATTGTAAACAAATAGAAATATTTAAATCTATAAATGGATAAAAGGTAGGGCCGATATCGATACGTTTAAATCAGCTGAAATATCTTGATTTCTTATATGGTACAAAAATGATTGCAAAATTAATTTTTTTTTTGGTTAATAGTAAAGTTTAAAAATAAATACAGATAAATAAGGGAGCGGAGTGGCTCAGTGATAAGAGCCCCGAGTTATGCCGAAGATTCTGGGTTCAAATTCCTGCTCGCTGGCAGACTTTTATTTAATCTGTTAACGGCTGGAGACGGATCCCATGGCATCTAGGACCCTCCTGGGGCTCATCCAGCCTCAAAGTGGGTGCCCAAATAAGGGTGAAAATTCTGGTGGTTGAGCGTGATCACCTCCTTGCAAAACCGTTGTCCAGGAAACATTACAGTCTCTACCAATTACTGAACCCAAGACCTTCACGGGTTGTAGCGGTACAGGTTATTTTTACAAATAGATAAATGAGTATAAGAGTATATTCGAGGAGGTGCTTGGTTTTTAATTACTAAAGTATGTTTTGCTCACTTGTTTTCAATCGAATGACGCCATAAATAAGCCTAAAGCCATTAGAAGAGTGGCCTAAGTGAATAGGAAACAATAAAACCCGGCACTGACAGTAAAAAGAAGCGCCCTCACTGCCTTATAAATCCTTATCCGAAAGGGCATCAACTGCCTCGTGTAGGGCCGCTCCGATTAGCTCGCTCAAGGACCAAGTTCCTAAATTGTTTTCATCCACGTCTCTATGTACTTATAATAAATGAGATGCATTATTTTAACATGTATAATAATACTTACAACTAAAATATATGTATAATAAAAATAATATTTCGGTAAATAGTTAAAAAAAAACGTAAAATAAACAATTTGCTTCACTTAAAACAGTTCTCTACTTCGGTTTTTAACGACAGGTATAAAAATGAAAAGGTATCTTAACGAGTACCTGACACCGCACAGGCTAGGGAGACCCCCATTTACATTTCTACCGAAGGGCGGCTTGTAAAGAATTGTTTTCTCTCATCAAAAGATCCTATGGTCTACTATCGGGCAATGAACCCGCAATCTTGGCCATTGACGGTTGTTATGTTAATATTGTTATGTTAACCACTATGTCACAGGGGATAGATTTTATTTAACTCAATACACCCTCACTTTTTCGATTGCATGCCCCGGACTGGATTTGTAAAGGGAAAATTAAAAAAAGTACTAAAATTTGAACAAACTAATTTTTTTCTACTATCTGAAAAAAATGTGATTTTTCAATCTCAAAATATTAAGTAGTTTGGTTGTTTTTTTTTGCTTGGAATATACACGTCGTATTATATATTTCCGGGCAGGGGAGAAGCTGAATGCCATAAATCCTAGTTAAAACCCCACTGCTGGCAAGGCTTTTATTTAATCTGTCAGCAGTCGAAGATGGATCATATGGGGCCTAGAACTTTCTTGGGGCTCATCCAGCCTCTATACAGAGTGAACACAAAATAAGTGGGAAAAATCTGGCAGTTGAGTGTGATCTAGGAATCACTTTCCTGCACAACCGTTGTCCATGAAACTGCACAGTCTCCATCACGTACTGAACCCCAGACCCGTTCATGGGTTGTAGTGACACAGGTTTATTTTATTATATATTTCAACTTCACGTTAACGTACCTAACATTAAGTTCTTTAAATATAATAAACATTTTATTAGACAAAAACACTTTTTTCTGATGTAGATATCAATCGTTGTTTACATTGCGACAGTTATGATATAGGGTAAAATGATTAATGACAGATTAACGGTCGGATGATTCATCTAAAAAATACACAACACTTTGAAAACAACACATTGTATTTTAAGACAATCCAGTAACGAATGACGAGTGAATGAGGAACCGCTGATTTCCCTTCACTTGTGATGCTCCGTGCGGATCCTGTGTTTAAACGCGCTGATTATTTCAGTCTTGAGGAGTCGGTGGATTGTCTTAAGCTTCCAGCTATCTTCCTCTAGCAGCGTCACATCTATGCGTTTCTTCTTCATCATCTTGTTCAAGTCCTTGTTAACATTTTCCATCATGCGAGTCAATATCCCATGCATCAAATTGCCCTGGCGGTATATTCTCAGAAATTTCATCTTCAGATAGTTCAACTTCGACGTAAGCAAAACCAATTTCTGTACCCAATTCTTTCGCTTTATATGCCTGATATTCGGAGGATGGTCGGGCAGTTTGGGTCTAACTAAGTCACAATTCTTATAGTCCTGCAGAGGGTATCTGTGGCAGGCTTCGCAAAAGTGTGTCTTCGAGCCTTTGGAAACGGTTCGATACTGGTGTGTATCGAAGATGATGTGGGGAGTATCGACGGAAAATTCCGGTTGGGTTTGCCAAGGTCTATGGTGGTGATGTGAAGGGAAGTAATACATAATTTGACTCATAATTTAATGGAATTTTCTAATATTTTAAGATTTTTTAAAATTATATTTTAAAACACTTAAATAGATTTTTACACATGGCCGAATAAAATTTATTTTTAAGTGATATCGATTTGAGTTGACTTAAAATTCTGAACAGATGTTTTCCGATCTTCTAATCATACAAAACTTAGAAGTATTTAAGATTAATATGTTTAAGAAGAAGAAGTCTATCCCCAGTAGTTTTAGGTACACTATGTTATATAGAAGAAATTATAGAAATTATAAAGTAAAATCAAATATTATTTCAATGAACCTCACTTACCGAATGCTTCTAATAAGTCAGTTAAGGGGGCAATTTTACTTTTCCACATTTCTACGGTTAGAGCAGTAAGTACAGTCTCTACCATGTACGGAACCCAAGATTCTTCACGGATTGTAATTGTACAGGTTTCTTTCTTTTTTAATTTTTAGTTTTACTCCTTCTGAAGCTGTTGTGTTTTGATTTTGGTGTATCGCATTTAAATAGGAAGTTTTCAATGTAGTTTTATATGTATTAATGCGTACATAATTTAAAAATTTCCCTTCGGCGAAAATTTTCGATTACATCCCAACACTCAAACTAGTCTGTCGCTGTGGTTTGAAACATACTCTCAACTTCTGGTTCCTCTCTCACTTAGTGAATTGACAGGGAACGGTCATTGGAACTTTGTGGTCTAGGCTCGAATCTTGTTCAACAAAGTCTCTCTTGGGGAAATCTCAGTAGTACTGCCCCTATATCAATTCGAAGGAAACTACTGCATAAAACCACTCACAAAATTAGAAATCATGTTTGTTTTGGTTCGTTTCATATGAAATGTCCGTTTTTAATATTTTAAAAATTCAAAGTGTAATTAGAGGACTTCATTTGTTTACCATGTTTAAGTTTACAGATTGTAATGAGCTGATATTAGTCCTCTATTGTTTGGTATTATTTCCATTACTAAAAATGAACAAATATTGTTTAGTATGCCATCAAATATAACCATGGGACCACGAGATTTTCGTGTAATTGTTATCACGATTTTGAAATTTGTCACTCGGGTTGCAAGAAACATTACCTCCGAGTTTGTGGAAGGGTAAATGTCGATCGACCAGGAAACGTACCAAAACTAAATTTGCTTTAAAACATATAGTTGGTTTCTGCGTGGGGGTCAATTGCACGAATAATTAATTTCTTTTTTCTGCACACAACACATCACCATCACATCAACATCGTACTGCATATATGGGATATTGGCATAATGCCACTTATGATAGTCAATAACAACATGCATTGGTTAATCGGAAGGGATCTATTCCCTTACACCACAAAGCCACACTCACTGTTTTTCACGAAACATGAAGCGTGGTTTTGTGGTACTAAACGAACTGAATTACGAAGTAATCTAAAGAAGGGATCTTTAACGATTGCCTGAAATCGTACAGACTCTGGACGTCATGCGCCCCTTCCGAAGGACGATGTAACCAAGGATTTTAGAAAAAGCCCCAATGAAAACAAACATTTCAAGAGAAACGATCCAATGATACATAGTATTGTTCTGAACATGGTGAAAACATTGTTTAGTGTACGCATGTTTTTACATTATAACCTGTTACATTATTCGGAAACAAATTAGCTTTAAAAAAAAGTGACATCCTTGTATGTTATGATTGGCAGAAAGCCTTTGTTGACGTCGCCTCAGAGCCAATACTTCCAATAAGTGTATCAACAAAAGGATGTAACAAAATTATTCCTCGGCAATCTCCTTTGTATTGCAAATTCTAGTTTAGGGCTTCCTCGGCGCTCCCTCCCCCCCTCCCCAATTACAGACGAAAGGAAGGCAGGTGGGGTCAAAGGTCCTTGTTAGTGACAACTAATGAGCTGGAAACCTCCTGTCCTTCAAATTGTAAATTTAATTACAAACGGGCTTCTTCAACTTTTAAATCTTGCCTCTTTTATTTATTTTTGTCTTCCTTATTTTCCAAAGGGTGGTTCTGGATCCTTTTCAAAATGACTGAGAGGTACTCCAGTGAAGCTTTTTCTGATCTATAGTTCTTATATTTATTTTCTTCTATTGAATTTAATTAACTGCTTCGAAAAAACAATGAAGTTTTACATTTGGCTATTCAGCTATTCCCATGAATGCTTCAGTTCTATCCTCTTCATTTCGAATGATATCTTTTTTCGTTATGTTAAAAAAAATACCGAGAATCAAACCCGCGTTAAAATGAAGCAAAATGAACAAACCATGACACAAAACCATATAATTCTGAGTTTCTTGGTAAAAATGATTATATCCATAATTAATTATTAGTATTTTTAATTTTTATTTTATATTCGCACCTGCGTAGTATCGATTAAAAACTTTAAACATCTCCTGAGTCATTTATGCAGATATTTATCTCTTCCACCAATTTTCGCAGATTGTTTGAGCAACGGATTTACAATAATTATTAAATGACGCTACAACTCGGTGAGGAGTCTAGGCCTCTACCTGCTTCTTCCAGTCTCCTTTGTTTTGCGTAGCCGTCATCCAGCCCCTGACTCCCAGGATATCCACCGCGTCTCTCTTCACACCATCCGACCACCTTAGCTTCGGTCTCCCCTTCTTCTCGTGCCGTAGAGAGGTTCTGTTAAAGCCTTTTTTGGTGTGGTCTCGTCTTCCACCCTAGCCACATGACCAGCCCGCAGTATCGTAACCATCAAATAAAATCTTCAAAGAATAGGAAGTTTTTTAAATTTATTAATGGTTTTTAGTGATGTCTCAAAGGTCATTGTCTATTTAGTGATCTCATTGGAAGTCCAGGTAACAGTTGGTGGGAAAGAGAAGGAACGACAGGATTTCGGAGATGTTTTGTTCTGTTATCGATGTATAATTATTTTTTTATCAAAAAATGTAGTCTGTTCTAGACTAAGTCATTTAAAGCATTCGTAAATTGATTAAGTCTGTTTATAACTTATTTTATCTTTATTTCATTTTATTCTTTCCAAAGGATTTTCATACAATAAGCTACCAAAATATATGGAACTGAAAACAAATTTTGATGTTATGGTTATCATGTCATCAATTAAAATATCGACATCTGGTCAGATCAGTAATCTCACAACGCGGTATATTTTAATATAGTTTTTTGATCCAAAGGTTTTTGGAAAACCGTAACAATTACACAAATGGATAGATTTATATCTATAGTTTTTCATAATAGTTATGCTTAGTATTAAGTATACATTATAATCAGCATATAAATAATGGATTTATTTTAATATATAGTAGGTAGGTGATTTTAGTGTTGGGCGTATTCTTTTAGCTTTTCTCTTGAATACGACTGTAGGAATGTTTTAAAATTTGAATGGTTTATCTTTTCGTGAAGTTATAAATGTAAATCGATATCATGTGTTCATATCTATTTTGGGAAGGTTATAGAGAAGAGTTATGGCTTATAAAAATCAGCGATGGTTGATTTAAAGGGCTCGTAGCGAAAAATCAGCCTCGTGCCTAATGGACGGTTTCCGACTGATGAGGTTGCCATGCCAGGCCTCCAGGAAGGGCTAGGGTGGTCTACAATGAATACAAAAACTGTCTTTATCAGTGAATGTGAACGCGAACACATCATTTCAGGGTTTCGAACCAGGCCTCAAATCAGACATAAGAATCATTTGGAATCTGAATACTCCCAGGCTTTATTTGTAGTTCTCGATAAGATTGGCTTGCTGAAGAAGAACTTGAACAACATGGAAAGGTCGGATGTTATGAAGTATGAGTGTCTCCGCAGAAAGATGAAGGAAGTTAGATGCAATGCCAAGATGCTCCTTCAGTCAGACGATATATCGGTGGAAGAGATGCGATCAATAATCAAGGATTTGAACCAGATCAGCAGAAAGATGAAGGAAATGTCAACGAAATTAGGTACGAAACGATATGAAACGGACGATTTATCTAACTCGGATGATTCCGCTCATTCTACCACCAGTGTATTGAAAAATACGAGAAAAAGCGTTTCACATGCAGATTCTAAGAAAAAGGACCACAATGTTTCTACTAATGTGGATGAAAAGTCTAAGCACGTGAAATATAAAGAAGTGAAAAACAAACCTAAAGTTGTTTCAAGCAAATCCGAGAAACAGAAACGAAATGCAAGCCAAAATACGGATCGTGAAAAACCTAAACGCGTTAGCCCATCTCGATCCAGAATTGCTGAAATCTTCAATGACAAAGATTGTTTGGCCCAACCTGACCCAGTGCCTAAAGAATCTTCTGTCTTGAAATTATGTAATGTAACGAAATATTCCAAATCAAATGATCACCAACACCACTGTTACGATGGGTTAGTTGTCGAAACCTGTTCCAAATGTCTTTGTAAGCGTTGGAGCATTCCCAGTGTCAATAGAACAAGCCTGAAGACCTATATTAAAAAAAATATTAAGAAAACTGGACATAGAGCCGCTGCGAATAGTGCTGGAATAAGAGATTGCACTCATTCGTTTTGCCATGGTCGTCGATCTAATAAGAAACATGACTACGTTGCTTTACCTGGCTTGGTACCACAGGAGAGGAAACACATGACTGCGGTTAGGAATAAAATATTAAAGGAAAACGCTACTAACAATGAACCAGAGCTTTCAAATAAAAAATCAAGCACTGGATGTTGTTTCATCAATAATGATCTTGAAGTTTTTGAAACATCGGACACGAGTCTTAATAAGAATGAAGACGAATTTTGGGATGATATTTTCGATTCCTGTTCAACAGAATACAAAGGAGAGACTCATCATTATGAGAATAAAAATTTGCCTGTAAGAATGGCAGATGGGTCGACGCAGTGGGATGGTGAAAGAAGTAATTTCAGTGTGATGAAACCGACTAACTACCGTGCTGGAGAAAAGAAAGAGTCGACGTCAGAAGCTTATGAAGCGCATGAAAAAGGTATGTTTACAAAGAAGAATTTCACAGAGAGATCGGATAAATGTATACAATCGGTGTGTCTGAAGGTCGACCGAAGTACCAGCTATGACAATTTCGTTCTACATCCACAATTCAGTTGGAGCATGCCAATGGTAGGGCAGGCATTTAGAAGGAGTATTCCTCATGCCAAGGAGAAGTGGCAATGTCTAGACAAATGTGGAAAATTTATTCGTCCTAACAAATCTTCAACGGACATGGGAACAGCAACCAACAAACCAAAACAAATAATTGTAATAGACAGGTCAGTACAAACTAACGACATGTTGTTTAGTAATAATATGCATCAGGTGATGTACCTAAACGTGGTTTACACTAAAACTCATCTTCGCTACATCATTCCCAATTCTATGGAGGTTCCAATTCTTCCTCAGTCGCCTAAAGTAATTGAGAGAAGGGCTATAGACAACGGGTACGCAGTGACCACCTACAAGGCGGACCCGGATGGGGTCATCCACTTTACTCTCGCCTATTCTGATGGGGAAGAGTGTAAGACTGATGGTAGTGGTTTGACTTCAGAAGCAAATCGACGCTTAAGCCAGTTGAAGAATTTATGGATTTCTAGTGCTCGCAAGTTCTTTTCCCAACTCAACGAAAAATTAGTCGGGGAGTCAGGAGATTTCGAAGAGAATCAGCAATGGAGCGATAGCCTAAACGGTAGTTCAGTCTACACATCTTCGATCACTCTAAGCGAAGCTTCTGACGCAAGCACTAAGACCAACGACTAAGGCTGTCAAAGGTGAATAGCCTAAATGGCTGCCTCATTTTTAAATTATAAGGCTTTCTTAAAATTATTTATTCAAAATAAAATTTTTAAAAGAGTAATTGAATTTTACTGAATAACCTGTACAATTAAAACTTAAAAATAATAAAGTAATTCATTATAAATGTGAATTCCTCCTAATATCTTAAACAGGGTATTTCTTTTCTTTAGATGGGGCTATTACATATACTGATTACAAATTAATAATTATAACAAATTAATAATAACAAATAATTATTTATTAAAATTAAATTTAATTACCATTTACTTTTCAATCACTATAGTGATCGCTGATATAAGATAAGATAATACGAGAAATGTTTATAGGTTATTAAGCTATGGTTGACCAAGTATAGTCGTCCCACATTCGTTTGTTCAAGCATATATGAAAAAATAATTGCAGATAACTGCAATATATATTTTCTGCCAATATTTCTTTAATTAATAAAAAGTTTCTGACAGTTTTTTGGTTTTTAATTAAGGAATATCAGATTCATTCGAAAAATTAATAATTATAAACCTATATAAAAATTTTTTTTAACATTTCATAGGATAAGTAAGTTATATGGGATCCTTCGTAAAAGTAATTGGCGTAACTAAAGCAAAAAAAAAAAGGACTTTAAATAACATTTTATAGGATAAGTAAGTTATATGGGATCCTTCGTTGTGAGGTTCAAATTAGTATGTAAAAATTATATGTATAAATGAAAAAAGAAAAGTTTGTGCACTAACTGTAGTTATTTTATATATCTAAATACAGTTAAAGTGCTTGGGGGTTATCTTACAGTTGATTGTATTATTTATATTATTAATTCTTTACGCTAGGTATATTATGATTAGCTATACCAGGTCGACTTATAAAGGTAGCCTAAGATCGCGGGTTCGTAGCCCTTTAAAGTAAAAAATCCTTGCTTGTGCAGGGATGGGGGTCCTGAATATGTGCGATTGTGAGGGACTTATTGAAGATCCCTATCCTTAAACCTAGATAGGCAAAGTTTAGGACTCCCACCTTAGCATCGTCCGATTTGGCATAACAGCATAAAGTGACGTTAAATGAACAAACAAACAAACTCATTAAGGTTATACTAAATCATCTTTTTTTGAACTCTTAGATACATGTGTATTTCCATACGAAGTGATTATATATTGAAACTTTATCGAATAGTATGTACCAGGTTTTATATAAGCCATAATCCTTTCATTGAAGATCGGTGCTGCGTTAGTTTCCCTGAAAGACATAAACTTGGGCAGTTGTGAAGAAGTTGCTACCTCGGGCCAGAGCGTTCCTACTTATCTGAGGAAATGGGCTCTTTGCCCGAATGCCTCTTTCTCAACATCGGTTCAAAGTTTTCATATAAATCCAAAGGCAGTACGCCTGGAGGTACTAACGTTTTACCAACTACTTTTCCCCATGAACTTTTTTTCATGCTCTTCGCAAGATGGGGATTATTAATATGGCTATCATTAACGGAGGGGATTGGTAATGATTTGATATTCCAAGGGCTATATGTAATTTTTTAGGGAACAGATAATTATTTTAGTATTTTATAATAAGTTTACTATAATCTCTTAATATTTGTATATTTTGAACATAAATTAACTAAAATTACTATCTACTTAAGTCTGGTTGAACTTGAAATCCGTTTGTGACAGTGAATCTAACTTAGAACACGTGTCAGATTCAGACGCAACATTTTAAAAAAAATTGATAGTATGACAGCAGATCTTTCTAGTATAGATCTCAACGTTAGTTTTGAGAGCAGTGTACCAGCTAGATATACTTGGTTTGACCTCTGAGAGAGGACTATAGAAAAGGTAGCTGCTGGAACAGGTAGATGTACTCAGACCCCAAGGGAACACAGCTCTGTAGTGCCAACCTGAGGATACCTTACCCTCTGTAATATTTTACCTGTGCCCTGGATTTACAGCAAACCCTGCTCGTACAATTTATTCTATTTCTTTTCTATTCTCTATTTTCTCACCGAGGTTAAACAACCTGTCCCATTTTTATCAACATAAAATTTCAAGTAAGATTTTTTGGTTTACGTATGAGTATACAGAGTTTGAGATCTTTGTAAAATAAATGTCATTAAGAAAACTTTTCAGAAACGCTGATGATTGTAAAGTATTTCAAAGGATGCTGGATGAAATAATTTAAATTATTGAGTTAATTTTCATAGTAGAAGGACTAAAAATCGTGGAAGGGCTCATTAAAATTAGTAAGCAGGGATGTACCCCCTGGTCACTTAGCGGGTATTACATTATACAAATTACACAACTGTTTAGATGTAGTTTAAATTATTGTTCTATCTCGAATCAATTTCCAGAGCGATCCTCAACTTAGTAACAACCTTTGTACTGATCTACACTGCCTCCCAAAATGTAAATAATTTTTTTAACGTTTTGATATTTTTAAATCTTATTCAATATTACTATCTTGGGCGTTCGAAGGATGTCGTCACCCAATACCGGATTTTTTTATTTTCACATGTTTCAATAAAAAATTGATAAGATATAATATTCATTGGTTTACCAATTTTTCCATGTTCCGCTAATACATAGTTTATTCATATCATTATAACTATGGTGACTTTTTCTTTTACGACATCGATTTTATAGACCATATTCACTATTGAGGAGGATCTTTCTATACCACTAAATATGATAAAGAGTTTAAGAAAAAGTAAACTCTAATCTATTTGGAGATTAAATTACATTTAAGAAAACAAGATGTTGACATAGACAGGTTGTAACAGACCTTAACAAATGAAGCTCAGACTCGTATTGTTCCTATCTGAGTCGTTCCTTTCTCTATCTGGCTTTAATTGTGCTTTCTCTGGTTCCGCCTGCTCTTGATAAATTTATGGTTTGCAACTCCTTATCCTCCCGCTCGTCGGGAACTTTGCTCATTTGTGACTATCAGAAGAGGAGATGAATAAAAGTTGTGCGAAGGGTAACCCAAGGAAGGGCACTGTGGCCCTCTCCGGATCGAATATATTTGCATATTGTTTAAATTAAATCCTTCTAAGGCTTCAGTCTGCGCGGAATCTTTCACCTCCCAGTCTCGAGATTATGTATATTCTAAAATGGTGAATAATTAATTATATTTGTTTTCCTCTTTATGAGGTCATTAGGCTTTCACTGAAATAAAAATATGAAATGATATAAGTTTCATTAAATTAATTATTATACAGTTAAATTATGTTATCAAGCCGTTCTGTATAAAAAAAAAGGATATAATATTACAGCAATTAAAATTTTAAATGATCAATATGTTACCTAAGGTTCCTCTTTTGGACTTCCTGGACACCTGAAAAGCGCTGGTCTGGAAAGAACTTCAGTCAAGGACATATGGAAATATTAGTAAAGAAATATACCCAAAACAACCTCATAAAAAAAACAGTCCTCCCCTTATTTTGGGTATCCACTTTCTAGAGGCTGGGTGAGCCCCAGGAGGGTCCTAGATCCCTTGGGGTTCGTCCCCGACTATTAGCAGATATAATTAAAGTCTTGCAAGCAGCAGGATTTGAACTCAGGATGTTCGGCATTGCAGCTCAGTGCTCTACCACCGAGCCACTCTGCTCCCTAACAATAACAATAACTACAATATAATAAGATTTTGACAACCCCATCTGTTCAGTGATCTAGTCGTTACTGCCTAAAATAAAATAAATATGGCCCGAGCCTGTACGATGACAGGTACTCGTTAAAAATCCCTATCCTAATTAAACCTGGGTAGGCAAAATTAAGAGCTCCCAATGTAGCACCGTTTGATTAGCCATAGCAGCAAAAAGTGACGTTAAATGAACAAACAAACAAATAATGAAGTTGTTGAATTATTTAGAATATTTCAACAAATATTCATAGACCTCAACTCTGAGGAAAGCAATGAAATTAAATCTAGATTAGTTAACTGATTGGCTCTATCATCAACTGAAAATACTATCTTGCTACCCCCATTATTTAGTCAGATTACAGCAAAAAGAGAGATTCCTACCTTAAAAGTTCATCTTTCTTTATTTCTTGCGAGTTCCATTCTTCGAACTCGGACTTATTGTGGAAAAACCGCTCTTTAAAAAGGTTAATTTCGGTTAGCGTAAACATTTTCAGTACTCTCCTGTAAGTTCCGATACAGGAGTCTGCAACGTTTGCAGAACCTGCGCGTGGGGGCTGGTTGAGTAGCAACGTCTCGATCACTGATGAAGTTTGTTTTTTTCCTTAATAATACAATTTCTTAGTCTGATTGAAAATTTCATTTTTAGTATATTACAACTACAATAACGATAAAAATGATTTTTTTTTTTTTACTGAAGTAAAGCAAGGTCGGGCGTGTTTAATTTTTGCGTCAAAGACAATAACGAACCACGAGATTCCTCAAAAAATCTTCCTTTTATACTTTTTTTTTTACTACTAAATAGTTATGCTTCGTGAGTAAAGAAATAAAAGAACTCCGGCATCGGGTAAAGAAATATAGTTCTTCGTCCCCTTGCTGACCTCAACAGGCATAAACCTAATAAATGGATCTAGATAGATTTGTCAATGTCTTTGAACAGGATATTTTGTGAAAACCATGGTTCGCAGGAACGCGAGGTTGGGTGATTCCTTCAAGGATGTCTGTTTCCCCGTAAGTTAATCATATAATATATGATTATAGGAAGAAGACATTGCGCGGTCAAAGATATACACATATTTTGTGCATTCATATTATTATTACTACTTATTGTTACTTCTTAAAAAATTATAAAGTTGTTCAAACTACTAAGCCCAAGATCGCGGGTTCGTAGCCCGGCAGGTGCCCCTAAGATTTTTTAAAGGGTGTATAAAATCCTTAGTTACGCCGTCCTTCGGAAGGGACGTTAAACGGGGGTCCTGAGTATGTGCGTCGTGAGGGACTTATTGAAGATCCCTATCCTTAAACATGGATAGGCAAAATTTAAGACTCCCACTTTAGCATCGTCCGATTAGCCATAGCAGCAAAAAGTGACGTTAAATGAACAAACAAACAAATATTCATAGACCTCAGCTCTGAGGAAAGCAATTAAATTAAATCCAGATTAGTAATTAGCATTAGTATTTTAGATGGCATTTACGTAGCGATGAAAGGATCTTGTAAAGTTTACAGTTGATTAAAAAAACAAGTGACGTAAAGGCATGTAGAGGTTTGGAGTTTAAGTATATTTAATAATATATAATTTATTATGATTTTTTAATCATTGCTTTAATTTTCAAATATGTTTATTTTGAAGAGAAAAGATTTGCCCCCAGCCAGGACCCAAACCCGGACTTCCGCCCTGAGCGACCCCAGTGGCTCAAATGGTTGGAGCGTTGTCGCGGTGGGGCGGAGGTCTGGGTTCGGGTCCCGGCTGGGGGCAAATCTTTTCTCTTCAAAATAAAAATATATTTAATAATAGTTTGAAAGTGTCCGATATTTTTCCGGAACTGGTTATTTTTCATACAGCTCATAAAGTATCTTTTTTATTCTCATAAACATTTGAACATGAAATTTAAACAATCTGACACCTTCATACTCTCTATGTTGACTTTACTTAACAGGTTTAAGATTCTTAAAGTTTGAAACTGAAGTTAAATTATCCTATCGCAAATATTTATTCCTTTTGTAGTTGCAAGTTGGTATAATAATAGCTCACTTAAGTTGTACTGAAAATAGCTCACATCTAGTGACTGAAGCATTGAATAGTTTTTATTTTAAGATTATAAATTTATTCGGAAGCGGGTTAGCTTAGAACTACTTTACTTAGAACTATGCGGAGTTCTTATAGAGTTATTATGCCAATGGTTCAAGGTTCTATCATCCTCATCCATCGATGAACAGTGTAAGATCTGAAGGCCTTCTCGGGCTCACTTAGACTATATGAAGTGGAGCCACTCAATTGGGGGAATAACTTGGAGACTGAGAGAGCTTAAGGTACTGGGTTCAAATCCAGATGTGGCAGAGACAACACTATTTGATAACAGATGCGGTTAAACCTTGTGTGATTTATCGACCCTTGTAGGGCTCACACAGCATCTGAGTGGGATCACCTCAAATAGTAAAGTCTCAATCAAGTACTAAACTCTAGACCCTTTATGCGCTGTAGAAGTGGTAATAATTAAATCATTAAATAAAGTTAAAAAATAAATACTATCAACCAGTCAATATAAAGTGGATAACCTTAATTTGAGGAGAGAGGAGGCTGGCGGTTGAGCGTTATTTCTACCAAATCACCTACCTAGAATATATTAGCTTATAAACCCTTCAGTCTCGTGCCTTTTACTGAACTGAAACACTTCATGGGTGTATATTTATATTTCAGGTGTAGGTTTTATACGGTTGGTTATATAGACATGTTTTCTTTCCTGAAACTATACCCTTATTGGGTTGTATACCGGTACTATAACCGCGTTACCGTTTTATATTTAGTCTATAAGAAGTATTTTTCTGTATACACGTTGTAGATCAATGTGATTACTAGACAGCTATTTATGATGCAGATCGTAAAATGACGCCACACCCTTATTAATAACCTCGACTAGATGATCCCTATTCGCTAACACTTCCCCTAATTGCCACCACCGCGGGGGTTCAATCCACTTAGAATTGATAAAACTTTCATCTTTTGATTCCATCTTGACCGATTCCCTTCGCACTCCGGTAGGCCTGTAGCGAGGCAGCGGATATCCTCCATCTTCGAACGTGGCCTTCCATAACTTATAGCCGTTTAGTTTATTCCTAAAGTAGAGATGGTGGGCATCGGTATTTGCCAAAAACTACTATCACGCGATGTGAATATTTCACGATAGTCATCCATTTTTTGTATCTAGGAATGATAGATAAGCCTACTATCTGATATAGCTAACTTTAATATTTTTCCCATCTATCCATCATAAAATATAGACAGAATTGCAGTAGCTATTTCGTATTGATTTAGACCTCACAGCAAACACCTTCAAGTAAATATGATTAAAATTTGAACTATATGCCGATCATTATCTTATCCTACAGCCAAAGTCCAATTTCATTTCTGATGTAGTGTTTGTAGGGTCGCCTATGGCCTATCCTTAGCATAACACCTTTTATGCACAAGGTAGAGGGTTCGCTGCTCAGCGGGTGGCCTTAGGAATATCCTTGGCTATACCGTCCTTCGGAGGAGGCATAAAATGCCGGCCCCGAGCCTGTGCGGTGTTAATGATGTCTTTCCAAACTATTCCTGAATTGTTCAAATCACCATATTTCTTGATTACCTTTGGAATTGTATTGAAAAAGAACTGAGAAGGAAGTAATACAAAATAAAGAATGTTCACATATTAAGTCTGTTTCTCCCTCATAATGGATTAATTTAATTTTTCCAATAAAGATATTTAAGATCATTAAAATAAAAACCATAATTTAACCGTAGTTTTGATTTCCATTAAGCTTGAATGTTACATTTCACATCTTTAAAACAAATTAATAATTTTCGTTAATTTTAGGTGAGTATTTAAGCTTAATTTGATACGCTTGATCAATTATTGTAATGTATAAATACTGATGTAGTATTATTATTATATCTATACTCATGCTAATATATTAATACTAATATGACTAATATGCTGATGAATTAACAATATTGTGACCAATATAATCACAAGATAATTTATAACAATAACGATAATATTGTTTAAGACCTGTTAATTTATAATATAATAATAATAAAAATATTTATTTCAGAAATTATACAAATACCATTTGACACATATATTAATAATATAGCCTACAATTGTTGGTGATTGCTTGACATTTCTTGGAATAACTGATTTTCATTTAAATTTCATAATAACATGTTGAGGAAATATCATATTTTTTAAAAATTCGTAGTTAGACTAATTTTACAAATGGGGAGCGGAGTGGCACAGTGGTACAGCGCTTAGTTGCAATGCCGAAGGTCCTGGGTTCAAATCCAACTGTTGACATACTTTTATTTAATGCGTTAGCGGACGGCGATGGATATAGGAACCTCCTGGGGCTCACCCATCCTCTATAAAGTGGTTACCTAAAATAATGGGGAAACCTGGTGATTGAGGGTGGTCTGGAACAACCTCCAGGGACATCCGTTGTCAAAGTAACAGTAGAGTCTCATTTGACTCGTCTCCTCGTATTTTATATTTTTTATAGCTTTACGGAAGACTTATTTCAATATACCATTACTCATACCCTCATATAATGGGAGGCCACTTACAAAAAATTCAAACGTTTAGTAGAATGTTATTTATTTTATTTTTGAAGAAATAAATTCATCCTGGAACTTGTTTACATAAACGTGAAACAAATGGAAATTGAAGTTTAGATCTTTCGTGTCAAATGCATCACAACCATTTCGTATATTTTTAACTAAAATCCTATTATTACCGAATACCTGGTTGTATAAGAGTTAGAAAACATACAAATTTTCCTTGTGCGGTCAATGTATTTTTGGATACAATATGACTTGGAAAGACTTTGCTAAGTTAAATGGTTTGTGATTGACTCTGTGGGACCGCTACACACATTTTTCAATTTGATATAAAGTTCTGGAGTTAAATGTTTTTGTTTTGACTTATGGGCTTGTTTGTCGGTGGAACTTTGCCTAAACTTTCATCTCATTCTATATTTATTCCTCTTCTAGGCTGGATACTTTTCTAAAACATTTTAATGTTCTCAGAGGTTTTTCTAGTAGTGTCGTTAACAATGACGAGAAAAAAATATGGACTGAAGTGGTTGACGGGGAGTTGAGTTTTTTCTTATATTGTACCTATTTTAAGGATAAGCACTGCAGTCGATAGGATGTGGTTTAGGTAATTAGGTCTTTGAAAAACAGAATTATAATTAATAGACATCAAGAATTAAGAAAAATCAATTTTTTTATTTTATTGTCTAACATTTTAAAAGCTTCTTGCACATTAGGTATTTTGAAATGATTAAGCAAATTTTATGATTTTCTCCCATTACAATGAAGGATTTTGGATTGGAAATGGATTTCTTAATCCATTAGTCCAAATTGGTCTTATGACTACACTTTTAAATTTTATTACGAAGTGCGGCGGGATCCTTCTTCTTCGCTTTGGACCGCCGGATGCAAATATAATGCATAAGAATAAGTAAATAATTTCAATACGAATTGAATTCAGTCCATCTCGACGAAAACATATACAAAGTTAAATAAAAGACAAATATACTTAATTATTAATTATATTTATATTAAAATTATTCCCCCTGCGTACAAGGGACCTGCACCCACTAAAGTTGCGAACAAATTTGCAACCTTGACGAATACCTGCGAACCAAGCACATGGGCGCCGACCACGGCTACTAAGACCAGGCTCCCTCCCACGATTGTGATCTGGCCTCCGATATCGCAGCGAAACCTCACGGAAAAAATGGACAAACTAAATATCACGAATTATGCCATCAATTCATCTGAAGGGGAACTGAGAGTATACTTATTTCACTACAGAGACCATAAGGCCACCAGAGCCCTACTAAACTACGGATGACACGACGCAGTACCACACTTATGCTCCAAGAGGTACCAAGAGGTCGAAAAAGTTGGTCCTCTACGGTTACAACTTATCACTCAGGACCTCATGGTAGGCTTAAACGGGTTTAAATCTGCCAAGAAGTTGATGAAAGAGGACCCCACAGGCACACTACGACCCACCGAGGGCATATTGGTAATAAAGGACCACACAGTCAAAATCGCAGACCTGAAAAAGCTAAGGTATGTAGGTCGTATTAAATTTAAAGCTACTGTATTTAAAGAAGAACGTGGCCATGTTCGCAGGTATTCGTCAAGGTTGCAAATTTGTTCGCAACTTTAGTGGGTGCAGGTCCCTTGTACGCAGGGGGAATAATTTTAATATAAATATAATTAATAATTAAGTATATTTGTCTTTTATTTAACTTTGTATATGTTTTCGTCGAGATGGACTGAATTCAATTCATATTGAAATTATTTACTTATTCTTATGCATTATATTTGCACTTATATCTTATTATCGCAATCAACAAATTTTACGCCAATGATTTTTCATTTAAATTGTTTAAAATAAAATTAGATATATAAATAAATTAACCTATATTCAATCAGACTATATTAATATTGAACTATTTCGGTGAGGGCTTACTTATTTCAAAGGGCTTACTCCTACGCCTGCAATATATTGGGAAGAGGGATAATGGAATATGGGAGACATAGTGAGGACAGGAACACTAAGATTTGGCTCTAATACAGGGGGAGGGGCTGGGGACAAGGCCCCCCACTGATTTAGGCCCCGGCTTGAATATGCATAAGACATGGCCCAGTTAGCTAACTTACTGCCCCTACCATATCACCCCCCACGCCCTTCCTATCACCCTCCTTGTTTTACAGTTTTTGTAAAATACTATTGTATAATACTAAATTATACAAAACAATACCGCAGTTTAAGGAAATTAATGCAGAAGAGTCATTGGTTACTAATCAAAAAGGAAACTGATTCGATAGACCTGAAATCTGCAACATTACAACCCATGAAGAGTCTTGGGTTCCGTACATGGTAGATGCATTCTTATTTCTTTGACCACTGCTGTGGACAGGAGGTGATTAGTCCGAGATCATCCTCAACTGTTATGTTACCCACATTAACTGGCCGAGTGAGCCCAAGGCAGATATTCAGATACTAAAGATATAGTACTATACTATAGTAACTGATTAAATTAATTATCTGCCACTGCCGAATTTGAACTCAGGACCTGCGGGACAACTCAGCGCTCTACTACCTTTGAATAATTCAGTTTTTTTTTAATGAAGGGAGCGAAATAAAAGTTTTCAAGCCATTATATTTTTTATTTGTTTCGACGGAAATTTGATTTTGTTAAATGCGATGATTCATTTTAATGGCGACATCTCATCCCTAAAATGGTTTATGCTTAGATATTTATCAGAGAATCAATAAGGCATGTTAACGATCATGAGATAAATAAAGTTCATATCGAATTAGGGGACAAGGTGAGATTAAGATTGTGACACTACTGGCATTTGTAAATAGAAGAATAATGAAGAAGTATGACGCCCCTTTCAAATAATATGTATGAAAGTGGTTGAGTGAGCCTATCTATCTCCGGCTAGTTAACTAATCGCATACGTCATTTCAACTGTCTTTTTTAAAATATTATTTATCCTTGATATTTGCTTTCTTATGCATTGTCGGTATGCTCCTCCTTTTATAAGTCCATATTTTCCCATCTTCAACTTTTCTTGTAAGCGCTGGTGAGCATATGACAAAAATTTCCCTTACGATGAAAATAATTAATTTTCTTTTTGTTAAAGCCATTAAACATTATATATATAAGAGTTTAATTTAGAACAAATTCTTAACAGAAAACAAGTATTCTAGTTTTCTGGGGCCCACGTAGATTGTAGTTTGTACTGACTCTATTAAAAACGTCCCAATACTTATAAATCACATTTTTTATTTTTTTTTTAGTTCTGGACTCTATCTCATAAAAGTTAATTATTATTATTTATCTGTATTATACTATTCTGAATATTATATTAAGGTGGCTATCGTTAACACTATTTTAAGATTACCAAAAATATTATATACAAAAAATAAATTTGTTAATCAAATTTGTCAATATTTGTTCATAATTATGAACTATCAGAATTTTCTCAGGAATCAATTATTAATATAAAACCTACAATATGATAACGATGATCATTATACATTTTATAGTTGTAACATATATTTAATTTAAGCGCAATCCATATTTGGACCATTTTTAAACAAAAATCATTCTGAACTAACATTTTTATTTGGGTTTATGTAAAACCATTAACAATTACATATTTGAAATAGTGAGTTTAATTTAGAACAAATTCTTTTACAGTAAACAAACATTATAGTTTTGTTCGGTCACATAGATCATAGTTTGTACACAATTAATCAAATTAGTCGGAATATTTATAAATCATAATTTTTTTTAAATGTTTTGTTCTCCATCTCACGTTATATCATACTTTGAGTATATACGATTAGTGATTAGAGATGCGTTAGAGATTAATAATATCATTTTAGTGAATCAATTTCTAGATAAGAGATACTAGGTATTTTTCTAGTTTGGTATTAATTTCACTTCCAGCCTGTCAATTCTTTGTTTCGTTTGCCATCATCGATTTTCCAATCCGTGTTAAGTTGGTATTAAACGATTATGAACGATGATGAATTCTTAGATTGGTGATGAATCATCATCATACTGCCCGGCTTCATTAGACGACACGTGTTTCTGATTATCTGATCGCATAATGCATCCCTGATCCAGGATATCCATCATGAAGTACGAGGATGATCCAATCGAACATCTGAGGGACATACATATGAAGAATATTTGGTGGTGGTTTTCTCAAACTACCATGTTACTATAATTTTTTTTATGAGAACAGAGGAATGCGATTTTGTTCAAGAAGGATATAAATGATTTTTTAACCTAAAAATAAGGCGGTTTATTATAATTAGAATAAAGGCATTTAAGGCTTTCAGGAACAAAATGCCAAGAATTGGCTTTTTCACATTTTTCGTTAGTTTAATCAAGAAATCTTGTCAAACACGGCACTTTACCGGCTTATCTATCTTGGGTTTAGTCTGGTTTAGAAACTGAATTTTTGGGAACCTAAAGCACTGCTCTGTTAAACTAGCGAAAAAGTCAATTTTTGAAATTATGATTTATCCGCTTTTTTATCATGAATGCCTAATATATTTTTCTTGGTAAAATTGGATATGTTAATTTTATTAGCCATTTTTAATTACGAAATCTTCTATTTTAGAGAAAATAAAAAATGAATCTAGGTGCTGAGATTTCTCTGATGGCGTGTGTATATTTAAACTTTAATATTTATAAAATATGTCTATGGATTCATTGTTGGCAGATAAATAAAACATCATTATTATTACAATTTACTTTGTTATAAAATTGCATATTATATATAAAGAACATCGAACTTTTAATTATCATAACCACAGATAAACCAATTTGGACAATTGACTCTGCTGATATATCTATATCTATATATGTAGGATGGAGATAGTTGGGGGTGCAGTCAATGCCTGCATCCTACATCCTACATCCCCGCATTAGATCTTCCAGTCAACTATTTTCCTTTCTATATCTATTTATATATTTGTAGTTCTCGACCTTCAGTCAGTTTTTTTAAACTTCTTTTTGTCGACGTTTTGAGACTATGCTGGTTCATAATCGTATCCTACCAGTGAAAAAATTACCTATTGGTGAATAAATTAAATAACACACTCGTCTAAATATAAATTGACACGTGCAAGATGTCAATCCTCAAGTGGTACTTAGACTGGTAAATTTATAAATATTTTAAATTAAATGTTGTCGCTATCCTGTAAGTTAACTGACAAATTATAATTTGACTAAGGGATTTGAGAAATTTCTAAAGAATTCAGTAGGAACTTGAAGAACTTACTTGGGCCTCGCTCCGTGTGGGGTCAGAAGGAGGCAAGAATTTAATTCATTTAGTGCAACTTGCTAGGCTCGAGGATTTGCTAGCAAATTGCTACTTGTGGCATTTCTTCTCTGCTCCCTTGAAAGGTGGGTCTTGGCTAGAGAAGTATTCTTCTCTGAACGAGTTAATAATGTCGTATCTTTTCTCTGATTTGATCATCCTTTTAATCTTATTGATTAAGTTTTATTTAAATTAGTAATATATTGCATTGTTACAAGGAATATTACTATGTTCATGGGTTAGTTATAATGATGAATGGGTCATCAATACAATGCAGGAGTTTATGTTTTTTTATTCATTAAACTAAACCGGATTTGAACCCAGGACTTTCTGCACGACAACTCAGCGCTCAACCTATCTCCAACACTACACTCTGCCTTCTTACTTCTCATGGTTTTAATCAGACAGTGAACCTAGAGTTATCTGCTTTAGATCCTGAACAGCTTTTGGTCCCTTCCGAAGGATGCACACCCTGTCGGGCTGCGAACCGGCGTTCTTGGGTTTGAAAGGTTGTCATATTAACCACTAAACCACATATGACCTTGCATATATTTTTAATGTTAGCAGTTGTGGCTGATAATTTTTATTATTTTTTATTAGGATTGGATGGATAGAATTTAATCCTTTTCGAGGCTCCCCTAGGTTGAGTTGAGTGTCTTATGGGATAGTGATGCAGTTTTTCTTTTCTCTGTTGATTTTATATGTTTAGCATAATCTATCGAGTAATGTTTAAATTCAGTTAATAAACATTATTTCTGTGAAGTACTAACAGGTGGTACCGAACTAGGAAATTTTGTTATTCCTGATTGTCCAGGAATCAGAATAATCTCACTGAAAATAAATATCAGGATGTTAGATGTCCTCCTGCAACTGTTTGGGTGATTTGAGATAGATTTACGATTTTTTTTTTATTATTATCATTGTATTTATATGTTATTTGTTTTAAGTTCACTCTTGAATTGTTTAATAAATGCAGAAAATAAATAATATTTATATGTAATATCAATCTTTCAAAGTTAATTTCACAGGATTTGTTATTGGAGAGATTCGAATATAAGAAAAATATGGGAGTTTCTACCTATATTATTAAATACATATACTTTATGGGTGTTGTATATAGAAAGTTGATACTGTTAATTAAATGAAAACATTTTATATGATTAAATCTACATATTAAATTCAATTAAACGAATTTTAGTCTTTTCTGTTCTAAGCACTTTAATGAACCTCTCATTGTAGCGACATTATTTTCCGTCCTTTGAGAACACAAGATTTTGGTCGAGGAAAAGTTAACCGATAAATCTTACAAAGATTTTGTGCCTTGGAACAGGGTTCGGAGGTGGAAGGAGAACCTGGTCGTACATAAGTTCATTAACGGCATTAAGGAGAACTTAAGTTTATAAGGCCAGTAAAGTTCCAACATAAGCTCTTGCTGTACTTCAGCACTTAATTTAATTTCCGCCTTAAAACTCCGCCGGTACAGGTGGCCCCTTCAAGTGTGGTGAAATCATCTTATTATTTTACTTAATTAAGTTTATATTTCAGTTCGTTAAGCCCTCCGTTCCGTCCCTTTGTTCTGGTTCGACGGGTGCATAAGTCCCCAAATATGTATATCAAACAACATATATATCACGTATAAATTAAATTATATAAGGACAAACAAAGGGATAATTTGAAAGACAGTGAATATAGATGGAAACAAATTATTAAATATGTTAATGTACAAATAATATGAACTGCTATTTTTGAAAGTATTATAAGTCCATTTGCATCTAAAAGAAAAGATTTATTCTTCTAAATAATTTTAATGATTATTATCTTATGATAAAATTTAAAATATTTATGAGGTTAAAAACACCACTCATTGCTAAGTTCTAAGTGAAAAAACCATTCTTCAATTTGCCCAGTATTTTTAAACTAATTCATACGGAAACCCTTACATATTGCGAATATGAAAAAATGGACTTATACCACTTTAAAAAATTACAGCTTAATTACTTAGTTTTACCAGTCACCGAACTTTTGTTTTGAAGTTCATTTGGATAAATAATTAATAACCTTATATATGATGGTTAGGTATCAAACACTGGTATCAGTGTATAACATATAAGTGCTAGGATGTTAAGTCTGTAGTTATTCATTTTATGAGATCATTTCCAAAGTGTAAATTCTTAAACTCTATATTTTAATCCAAATAAGAAAATCGTTGCAACTAAATATGACATTCTTTACTTTCTTCAAGGCTGTTTACAACAAAAATTGTAATGATCTTACCTTCATTAAAAATGTACCACTTTCTTTTGATGTCCTATAGCTTTCTTCCCGTCAAGCTATTTCATTTTGAAAGCTGTGATTCGGCAGGATATCTGCCATTCATTCCTGAGCTTGCTTTGCCATGCAACATGTTTTGGAGGAATACCATTACCATATAAGCCTGGAATTATATACCAATGCTTTTCTGAAGAATATGTTCGATAATTTCAAGTAGTGAGTCACTATAGTGCCGAAATGAAAGTTTAATAACAATAAATTATGAAAAAAACCATTGACACTGAAGAGAATATTAATAAATTATCTATTGTACTATTGTAATGCTGATATAATGTATATATGTGTATGGAATGTGGAAATTTCTTTTTTTTTCCTGTTTTTATTACTATTTTTTTACGTATGTATAACAATTATTTGTAATATAAATTTTTTTATAGAAAGGCAATTTGTTTTCTAAAGTGAGTGCCCTTTGCATAGAATATAATTTCATTGTCAATTATTGTTTATGTTGTTTTAATGCGCATAATTAAATTCTCCGTAAGGGTTGTACAGTGGGTGATTATGACTGATTTACGCGAATGAATCGAACGAAGATCCCCGAGATCAGCCCGTGGGTATAACGTCCTGTTGTATCATATTATTATCCATTAATCCCGGTAGTGTTATAATTGAGTACTCAGGAAACACCTGTTCGCTAAGAGACAGAAATATTAAATTCGCTTAGGCCGCGAGATGGCGGTATAATTATTCGGTTGTCGTGGCCATTGGTGAGGGCCGGGAAGTTAAATTGGCCCGATTTACATGAAAATTGGCCGAGGTCTTGAGCCGTTCAAGAAAATAATCTGGCAAAAGTTGGCCTTTAATTAACCTCCTCTCCTTCGTGGGCATTATATAAAGCCCACAGAAGGAGAGGTTTCTCCAGCGAGTACCCGCAGTTCGCTTAATCTGCCGGAATTATATCCTAGGTGCTCTGAAAAGCGGAAATCTCGTCACGGGATGGCTCGGCTTAGCCTTGATTATATTACTATTGTTTTGATAAAAAATATAATTATTTTATTTTAGTTAGGTTCAGTATGTACGCTGAGTTCCTGTGACGTTAATAACTGATAATGCGGCAGTAATCGCAGGTCTAAGAAAGCAGTAATGAGAAAAAAGATTCTTTAGTATTGTTGTAAATCTAACCTTTTTTTATGTTAAACTTAATTTATTTAATATTTATCCTAATTAATCCATAAATCATAATTTTTCTCAATAATGTCTACCAAATTTATTTTATGTCAGTACAGTGGCACGGACACATAAGAGAATTGATTGCCATTCTCGTTATTTTGAAATTGTGGCGAACTCTTCTATGTCTTAGGACAAAACCGCCGTTACCTGATAGTAATATTAACAAATAAATCAACCTAATTTACAAATAAAAGATAGATGATTTTGGCGAGACAATAAATATTAAGTACATTTAATTAAATATAAATTTGCTAATAGGGAAAATACATGTACTAATCTCAAATGGAATGTGGAAACCTTTGTGAACATTCACAAACAACATTAGTGCACTATCGTGTTAGCCATCTTTAGTGGGATGGATACATGACCAGCTATCTGTGTCATCTAGTATATTGCTTCCATGATGCCTCATCAATGCATCCGCTATGGGTTTAGATCAAGTATATTGCTATATATGGTTCGCATATTGTAGGCATTGTATTGTAGCACAGATAATGGCACGTGTCTCACTGGCTAGGATCTCATTGTGTACCCTTATTGATCTATTTTCATCTTATTAAATAGACTCTAATCTATTTTTATATAGAAACATACTTGTGATATAATACAACATTAGTCATATGATTCATGATTAATTATTGAAATATGTTAAATCTTAAATAACAAAAATCCTATACCAGTAAAACACATGAAGGATCAACGCTTAATTACATGGTAGAGATTGAACTGCTTATTGTACGGTTGTGTAAACATTGTAAGAATGGAATAACCTACATATTTTTATTTTCCCGAGATGTAAAACAATGTATCGACATTTTACTGTGCCTATATTATGTATATTATTCTATAAAAAGAAGGTAAATGTGACAAAAGAAATAGGCAAATAATAATAATTTTCTCTGTAACTTTAACTTCTTTATTTAAATTTTTTTTTAATTTTTATTTTAAATGAATGTTTATAGGTGAATAAGAATATATTTTGGGGTCAAAAACTTTGGACTTAAAATGTTAAAATAAATAAAAATATATGTCAAACGAAAAATTGTTCACTTTAACTTTGCATTAGATTCTTAAATATTCTGAAAGTAAAGAATAAATAGCTACGATAACTATTCAAGATAACAATTTAAAAAACAAAAAATCTATACCTATAAAAATCTAGTCTTCTTGAAACGCCCAACAGTGGGATAAAGATAATAATTATAATAATAAAATTAATACGTTAAACTTAATAAAAAAAAGAAAAAGAAAAAACCTGAACCACGACAACCCATGAAGGGTCTTGGGTTCAGTACATGGTAGAGTATCTACTTTTTCTAAGACAAAGTTTTGCTGGCAGAGGATTTGTCCGTAATCACGCTCAGCCGTCAGGTTAAGAGAAGAACTTTAAGAATAAAATTAAAATAATTTTTATATCCTCGGTTTTAAAATAGTTATGAAAAATATGCTCCTCTTAAAAGTTCATTTTTAATAGCATGGATTTTTAAAATGAAGACCTTACCTATTATTTTCTCTTGAAATAAAAAAAGTTGTAAATGTAAATTACAACCTATAACTAGGGCTTTATTTGTAAATATTATAAACTTTCAAGAATATAAAAAAATTAAATTATGGAATCCTTAGGAAAAATTATATGGAATGAATTCCTCAACTACTGATGTTCAACAAAACTTTGACACACTGCTGCAGTTTTAAAAGTAAATAAAAATTGTTTTTCATTAATTTAAAAAAAATATCTTTTGAAATTTTATTATAATTAATCCTATAGTTGATCAACTCAGTTATATTACAATACCTAATGATTATGACAAGATCTGTATATAAAAAAAAGCAAGCAAAAAGACCATATTGAAATATTAAATGTTATGAGCATTAATCAAAATGAAAAGTAGAAATTTGAAAATATCTTTTTTTTCAAAATTAAGTTGTTTTCTTCTACAAGTTTTTAATATTATTTCGTGAATTTTCCTTGACTGTTGACTCGAGGAACTATTTCATAGTTCTTCATTTTCATTTTTGCTTAGAACAAAATTAATACAAAAACTTTTTAAAAGTGTACGTATAGAAATAGCTTTTACAGTTAATTTATTATTCTTGTCAAGTTTTCACTCCAGCGATTATTATTTTAAATAATGTTTAAAATTTTCTTTAAAATTCTGGTTATGATGGTTTAATTAGGGAAATTTTTATATTTGCTTGAATTTTTATTTTATCCACATAAGAGTACTCACTTTATAGAGGTCGAGTGATCCTTAAGAGTGATCTACAGATTCCTCAAAGCCCATATATGGCTGTTAATGGATTAAATAATTTATTTGCCACTGCCGTACTCGAACGCGAGACTAAATAACCTAAAATCAATAAATTGAAAATAATTTCACTTTTTGGCAAGGCCGTGTAATTGATAAAATCTAAGTGATAGTCATCAGCAGCAGGGGAAGAATTGACCCAGAAGTAGCTAACAGAATATCCAAAGCCAACCAGGTTTACTACCCTATTTGCGACAGTATAGTTGGGCATAGGGAGGTTGGAAAGGAAACCGAAATACACATCTACAAATCAGTTTACATCCCAACCCTCTACCAAAACATATGGAAGTGAAAGCTAGGTTATGCTGGACAAACAAGCTTGCAGAGTCACAGCGGTGGAGATGAAATTCCTGCGGAGAGAGTTGTTGGAAAGACCGGAGGGACCGCATTAGGAATGAAAGAATCAGAGAGGAGCTGAAAGATTCCATAAAAAACCGACAACTAAAGTGGTTTGGCCATGTCTGTCGGATGGACGGAGAGAGAGAGCCAAGGAAGTCCATGGAAGCTAGACTCACTGGGAAGACCCCGAGAGGCCGTCCCAGAGTTTCCTATCAGGAATATATCCAGCGCATTGGAGGGGAGAGAGGCAAGACCCTCCAGGAAATGAGGCAGCTGAGTAGGGACCGCGAGGCATGGCTGCATTGGGTGGAGGCTCCTCGACGCTAGCAATGGCATAAGAGGTAGTCAAAGAAGAAGAAGAACTTTTGTGGCTAAACAAATAAAATGTCAGGCCTTAGGCTAAAGACAGAAAATAAAATAAAAATAAGACAGAAATAAACATATGTTTTGGAAAAAAAAATTGAGTATTACCTACTAAAAACACAGTATTCAGGAGTGAGAATAAAGATATATTATAAATAATACAAAACGCCTCTAAGATAAAAATAATAATATTAAGATTGAAAAATTTATATTATTAATGAAAACACCCTAAAATTGCTCATTATTCACTATAACCTCTCTATCTTTATAATTACCTACCACACGAAAAACATTTTTTATTCTTTCTTAAAATTTGAGAAATTCATATTTTATGAACCACTTTAGGCTGGAAACATTGTTACCCACAAATAAATGTTTAATTTACATATAAATCCATCTTCAATTTCAGTGTTGGAATTTTGGCTGTGGTAAGAGGGATGATTATTTAAATTTCAGTTGCCAAAAGATAAAGTAAAGGTGATGCTGGAATAATGTGTATATAAATAAAATTGATTTAATTAAAAATTAAAAATATAGTTTGCGTTATTATCTTTACACGCCTCTCTTATGATTAACCTAATGAATTGATAATCAATTAATAATTGATGATATGGAACATGATATGGAATAGAAATAATAAAAACGTAATTTTAATAAAATAATTATAATTTATTCATTTATTTTTCTATTACCTTATTTATTTTTATTGTAAATTTGCACGCTATTTTTTTCTCTACCAAAACATACCTTTTAATTTATATTTATTTTCATGTTGTAATGTAAATATTGTATTATTCTAATAATGTAGTCCTTTGGCCATATATGTTTTTATTAAATTTTGCACACATCTGTTATTTGAATATATTCTATTTTATTAATGTTAAGAGGTTATTAAATAAAGAACTGAGATAATTTTATATTACCATTGTCAGTTTATTGACTATAATCTTTTTTATCATCAGTGGGTTAATTTGGATTCTGATTCCAGATCTCGTTTGAATAAAAATAATCTAAAAAAAACTTCTTTACCCCAGACCTTTTTTCTTTCTCCTCTCCCTAAGGGCTCATCCGCTAAAACTTGCCATGCCTCTGAATAACAAACAGATATTTGAGGAAAATTATTGGGATGTTCTGTGCTTTCGATGTTTGGTGTTATTTATGATAATTCAGAGTTAAACGTACTGAGATAATTTCCACTGAAGCTTGATTCCATCGTATAAGAAAGTTAAAAATATACTAAAGAATGAATCAGGTGAAAAATATATTTATCCTCGTATATATTTATCCTTTATCGACGTTTCGACCTACATCTTCAGGGCAAATCGAAGGAGTCACGGCTAGGTTACACGCTAGTTACACGCCAGTTACACGCTTCACCTAGCCGCGACTTCATCGATTTGCCCTGAAGATGACCAACAAAGTAGGTCGAAACGTCGACACTATCAATAAATAAGTCTCACTTATTAGTTGGTTACATTGACTGCACCCCCAACTATTTCTATCCTACATTAGATCTTCCAGTCAACGATTTTCTCTCTATCTCTCCAAGAATAATTCGATCTGTCCAAAGGATATTGAGCCTGCGTCGGTATACCCACTTTTAAAAAGATTCGATATTTTTCAAGCAATTTATTTTGACCATCTAGGTTTAAGTCCATATTGTAGCTGCGAGTATATCATCATCATCATATTATTATTTTTCTCTTCTAGCACTGTGCAGTGTGAGGATAATGCTTATAGAGCCTGGACCATGTATCTCTTTCCTGAACCAGCTCTCGTCTTCGGTTCCATTCTATTCCTTTCCTCCTGAAAGCGTAAGGGATGCTGTCTTCCCAGCATATGTCTTTCTCTGGGCCTTGTTTCTTCCGTGCGGGTTTCGTAAGACTTCCTGGCGATTCTCTCTGGTTCCATCATAAGACGGTGTCCGAAATACCATAGTTTATGTTCATTAGGACATTCTCAGCTGGTTTAATATCGAGATTAGCCCGTATAGTTTTGTTTCATATCTTATCTTTCCGAGTTTTTCTTTCTACTTTTCGAGATATTTAACAGATATAATGTGATATACAAGAGCTATAATAGAGACATTCTCATGAACTAACTAGTGACTTATTGATATTGACTATCAATATAACTTATTGGGTATGGATTACATTTAATTTAGAGACTACTCTCTTACATACTGTAAACTATCTACTACATCTCTACTCTCTACTCTACTACCTCCTACATATATACATATATATATATATATATATATATATATATATATATATATATATATATATATATATATATATATGAAAAAGAAAAAGGGAGGAGAAGTTTTTAATGCTCACAACAGGGAAGCATTGATGAAACTTCCTTGTTACAAAAAATTTAATGCCCTTGACCGGTAACTGCAGATACAGTTACTGCGAAAATATATGAATCCCTAACTGTAGTAAGGAAACTTTTGAAATTTTTGTTTTAAAACTTTTGACTTTTAGCAGAGACTGAATTTTTTTTGCTGCAGATAGGAAACCATCTCCCCACAATATCCATTTTTTTGTCTCTTTTGTAAAACTTAGAAAAGTAGACATGCTGCCTTTCTGTTGTTGGTGTTCTTATAGCATTTTACAGTGGGTATTCTTAGTTTTAAACGATGGTTACTACATCATAAGAGAGAATTAGTTCTTATGAATGCTGCTCTTGCGATCCCTATTCTCCTATTTACGATCAACATTATATAGAGAATATGACATACGGAAGTTCTCATTCTTTTTTGACTCAGAATACAAATGAACAGACGGAGGTAAGATGTGGGCCTAGGTGAGGTAATAATTCGGGAATCAGTATTAAACCAATTGTTCGCTAATTAAGTGGGGTGGTGGAACGTGACTGAGGCGACATCTACCGGACCCTTGTCAAGTGCCTAGCCCTCATTAGGCTAATCGAATTTGGCGGTTTTGCCTTCCGCCGGGAATAAAACGTAGGAGCATTTGTAGTGCGGCCTCTGATTCCGTTAGAGCGCTACAAATCCGATTAAAGAGGGGGCACTATCCCCAAAGCGACGCGCCACTTTGACCAATCAGAGCCGGCGGAATGGTCGATTAGTATTTAGAGGGGGGAAGGTAATTGTTAAAAATGTTCAACAACATATATTATTTAGGCAGAAATAGTATATATTAACATATATAATATAATATTCACGTGCCCAATGATTTAGAATGTCAAATAAATGTGAAAGGGGTCCAATATAAGTCGGGGTTCCAACTATCATGCTTACTGTTTGTTCTAAGCCTTGCGGATGCAACTTCATAACAAAAAATAAGAGTTAAAACATGGAACCAAAAATCATAATAGCAGATAATTTACATCATGCATTTAATTAATTTTGAAATATAAACATTTCTGTTAACCCAGTTTCTAATTATTTTAGTAAGATCTATTTATCCATCTATCATCAATATACTATTTATTCATCTATCTATATATACTCGATGCATTAGTATATATAGACACAGTTTTAAAAATCAATAAAATAATTTTTAAAAACTTAAGATAACCAAAAATGGTGACCGTTTAAATGTCTTGTATGCGAATATCTGGGCAATTTAGTCATTATAGTTACCATTATACATCTATGTGTGTGTGTACTTGAACATTATATGAAGTTTCTAAGAGAACGGTTGTGGAGGTAGTTGATATATCTTATCTCGTTCAACTGGAAATTTTTCCTCCTATTTAAGGGCTTTACTTTTAAATTATGAAAATCGTGGTTTAATGAGACATTTTTTTATGTTTGCTTGAAGAATATTAGTAAAAATAAATATAAAAATATTTTTAGGCCTTCCTATATGGTTTTGGTTGATACAGATAAAAAAAAATCTGTTTCACTACAACTCGTGGGTTCAGTACATGATAGCAACTGTACGGTTCCTAAGAAAACAGAGGTGATTTGTCCGAGATCGAGGTCAACCGCCAATTAAAGCTACCACCTTTGGAAAGGCTGGGTGAGCCTCAGGAGGGTCTGCAGAAACCTCAGGGGTCCTTCTCTGGCTATTAATTGATTAAATAATTTATCTGCCAATTCCGGATTTTAACTCGGAACCTCTAGCACAGCAATTACATATTTATAATCTTTTTTTAAACGGAAATACTCATTTTATCCCCCCCCAAAGTAAACATGTAAAATGGTGTTTGTTATCGTCTTTCCAGTTTGTTATTGGGGAAGGAAGAAACTCAATCCCACACATCACTTGGGACTTGATGAAGGATTTTGATGAGGCGCTTATGGAATTAAGATGCCGTGAATAGGCTTCAGCTCCAGGCACTCACTCGATTAGTTGAGCGACTACGGCGACACTTTTATACAATACATCTTAGTCTGTTCTTTTGGTATAAGCTAAAATAATATTGATTTATTATTCAGGATATGGTACGTAGAAGTATGAGAAATTTCCTTTTTCCGGTAGAAGGAAATTCGCAATGAATAAAAAAATTGACCCAAGAACCGTAAATGGAGCTGGTCACTGAACGGTCGTCAAAAAGAGAACAAAATAAATTACCAATGTTGTCTTTAGTATCTAATTAAAGTTATTAATTACTAATTATGTTTAATTCACGAGATGTTTACGTATAAAGATGGAATCATGTTTTACACTATAATCATCAATTCGGGATTCATTCATATTTTTTTTTATTCATACCCTATTTAAAATTAAAAAAAAAAATCTCGTCTCAATCCTCTTCTCAATACTCATATTTAAAAAAAATACTGTAACCTTTTTTTTGAACTTGAAACAATCCTATTTAATCTAATAATAAAAGTTTAAATAAAAAATATAGTTTTCTTGAAAAGTTTTCCGGTCAGGGTGTAGCAGCTAAAAGTCTTAAATCCAGCCTCCAGAATTGGAGGAAAAACTTGGCAGGTAAGCGTGGTTTTGACGTAAAATAGAAATAAAAGTCTAAAGTTCTGAGCCTAATGCCCTTCATGAATTGTAGTGGTGTAGATATCAAATGTTTTATCTTTGAAGATATGATCAACATCATCATGACACCTCTTTCAACGTAGATGTTATAAACAAAATAATTTATAAGCGAAATTATAGATTCCTGATTAAAACAAGAAAGTATTTGGGAAAGTTTTAACAAGATCCTTCACAGTTACGCTTTATGTAGTCAACTTTATATTATTATTCTGAGACTTTTCTTTTTTTACTAACTTTTATTACAGATTATATTTTATTTCTAAAATACTCTTTGTTGATATTTGTGTTATTTATAAAAAGAAAATTGTTCACTATTATATTCAGGTCTGTCCTGTTGACAAAAAGGAATTTGATAAGCAGTCGCAAATTTATTTTATCACTGTTGACAAATAATTGTTTACACTTAAATATAAACAAATTTTGTTCATATATTCTGTTCCTTAGAAACAGTTCAGTCCTTATTATATGCTGAGCTCAATACCCTTTATCCGTTGCAGTAGTACAGGTTTTTTATTTATTTATTTTATTATTTAAAATAAATATTATAAAAAAAATGATAAATATCGTATACTACAGCTGATAATACAAGGAAAGATTGATAGTAGGATGGGACCAGAAAGGAGGAGGCACTGCTGGCTGCAGAATTTACGGCAATGGTTTGATATCACAAATGTCTATTTATTTAGAAGTGCCGCAAACAAAATTAAGATTGCCGTGTTAATAGCCAACACCCCGAAACGGATAGGGCACAATAAGAGAACTTTGTTTTTACTTTAACGATTTTCGAAATAATAAATAAATTTAAAAAAAAAACTTATCATGGGCTGCTCATACACAATACAAAATATCAATACAGCTTAATTGAAATAATAAGAAGAAACGAATAATTTAACTGGTTATTGATGATCTAAGTTCTTATTAGAAAATGAATTTCGCAACGATTAAACGACCTTTTTGTTAAATATTATTATTCTTACATCAATGGAATACTTACATTTAAACTAAAGTTTAATAATAAAAAAATGAACAATGTAACTCATACACAGCCTATGCCTCGCCAGTTTCGTTTTGGTGCAATACTTCACGAGCATGTCGCGCATGTTGGTGACGCGATCCCGTACGTTTTTCCCTACCAAAAATCACTGAACACGGCTAAAGAAGTTTTCACTTAAATAAAAAATAGGCTCGTCGGAAAAAGTTAAATCGTTTTCCATACCTGCAATTTTAAGTTATGTACTTCGAAACGGTATTGAATGCTGAATATTGACGAGCATTTCCAGGACAAGAACATTATCGGTTGCATTATATCATTTGGATGGGAATGCGGCTGTGGCGAACTATAGGATCCTGGTAATAGTGTTTGCTTTGCATTACGTATCTTGTTTGTGTTAAATTATAGGCTAACAGAGGCCGTGTTTGTAATGCTGCTGTTGATAAGGCGGATCGCAATGACGTTGCGACGTCCCGTCAGCAGAGCCTGCCTCCAAAGGAACGCATGTAGAGTCTCTCCACGTAGAGTCTTCGGCATTAATTGCAAGGCGGGACACGTCGGAGGGCTCTAGACCGATCTGTCTCGACAGATATCCTTTATCGCCCTTTGTACTACTCCTATAGTGATCCCATCTGGAATAGGGTTCCGTCTTAAACGGGGACTTAAAGGAAGTTTAAGGGGCTTTATTCAACTTAGGAAACAATATAGTTACTTATTTATTAAATTATAAAAGAAAAATGAGTTTATGATGTGAGAGAATGAAACTATTTTTTTGTTTGATTAAATTTTACTATATTGTATTCATGATACGGACAAACAGTAAGGCAGAGCGTGAATAATTGAAAATACTTTATTTTTTATTAATATATTCATTGAAATTATAACTGTATTATAACAATACAACAAGTAGACGACAGGAATTATTCATAACGGCATGGGTAAAGACAAGTAGAGAAACTACCCAGTGGTAGTAAATTAAACTTAAAAGGTCAAGAAGGCATCTTCATTTCAGACGCCTCGGTAATAAAGTTTGCCATGAAAAGATTGATATCGGATTCGGACCAAATCAGTAACAAATTGGACATTAAGGTCATTATGGCTTAGTTTGTTCGCAACAAAGTAAGAAGCATTAAGGATTTTACGAAGGATTTTGGATTGTAAGGAGAATCCAGCTTAGGAAGCTTAGTGGAGCCCCGAAGATCTCTTCCGTAAGTACAGATGGGTCTAATGATTGTCAATATAAATATATAAAATAAAATAACGATTCGCAGTTCTTCTAGTTATGAGGACATTATAGTTTTTAAACTTTAACTTTTTAAACATTTTAGTTGATTAAGTTGTCTCTCCGAAACAATCGAATTATTTATGTATTTAAAAAAACGTGTCTACAACCTGTGAACGGGTCTGGGGTTCAGTACATGGTAGGTACATGGTTTCAACTGTTATGCTGGGTTGTGGTTTGTCGTAGATCACGCTCTACCGCCAGATTCCCCCCCTTATTTTGGGTACCCAATTTATAGGACGCTGGATGAACCCCAGGAGGATTCCAGATCCCATAGGATCCATCTTCGGCTGCTATCAGACTAATTAAAAGTCTTCTCAGCAGCGGAAATTAAAACCAAGGACCTTCAGTATGGCAACACAGCGCTCTACCACTGAGCCACTCCGCTCCCTAAAATTTAATGTAATTATATAAAATAAAACAATGAATCACAGTTTTTCCAGTTATGAGGGCATTATTAACTATCAGAAGTTAAAAAAAAATATATTTTAAACATTTTGGTTAATTATCCTTCCTCTCCGAAACAATCGAATTATTTAACTTAATTTTGTTCGTCTTGATTTTTCATTTAATTCGGGAAATAACTAACGAATAAATTAATGAAGGAGGAACATTTTAAAACATTGAGATATATTCTTCAAAAGACCAATCTTATAACTCAAATACCTAATTTTTCAACAGGAATTTGAAAGTTCCATGTCTTGCCAAAATTAAACCAGTAGAGTTTAAAAAATAAAAATTTGGCTATTGGTAAAGCAAAACATTTCTATTGGAATGATAATATTGAAATTATTATAACATTGAAAAGTTTGAAACATTTTTTGATTTAACCTATGTCATTATTCCCATAATAACTCAGATTCAAACATGATGCAATTCAAAATGTATTCTTTAAATATAATATCTTCGTATAACATCATGAAAATAAAATATCAGATAAGTCGTTCCTGAATTTAAAATATTCAACCAATACAATTACTACTACATGCATAACTTAAAAATGCCAATTATTATTTCGTTGTTCTCTTGAAGGAGTTATATGTTTGTGGTAATACAGGAACATCTATTCCACTCATACTGCTGAACGATTCTATGTTTAAATTATATATAACTTTTAATATTTTATTTTGTAATTGTTAAACAGAAAGTCTAAATAATCAGTTTTATTTTTCGCTCTTAGTATCTCATAAATTTCGCTTCGATAAAATTAAGTCAAGAACCGAGAGTAATGTAAACATTCCCACCATCAAACAAGTCTCATTTTATGAAAATTTTTAATATTCGATATTTTTTTAAGATAACGCTTGAGAAATAGGATGTTCAAAAAAAAAAGAAGAAAAAAAGGCCTATGAATTATTAAAGAATCCGAATCTCCATAAGTTCTCCTCTGCCTCGCCACATCAAAGAAGGATTATTCAGCAAAATCTCGGCTCGAGAAGAAATCTTTTAGCTTTTAAGCAAACAATTTTATTCCTTATTTTGTGCTGAAAGCAATTATTTTTATTTACATTAGAGAAAAATGATTCCGACATTTTCAGTTCAGTGGAATAATTTTTGTTCGAGTCATTAAAATAATTAGTAGATTCTGGACCTTTTGATATCATTATCGTATTGATTCTTTTTTTTTTTTAATAGTTTAAATAATTTATTTTACCCAGTTTTTACCTTCCCTCTTATTTCTAGATTTTAACTTCAATAAAAAAAGAAAAGAAAACGCGAGCACTGCTTTCACTGTTTTCACTTGAAGAAAAATGTCTATTATTAACATGTAATATACGGTATATTACATAATCGTTGCAAACTATAGTTTTAAAATTTTGCCAAATTATAAACTAACAGAGATTTTGGTTAATTGACATTTTCCTCTCAAAAACAATCAAATTAATAATATTTGATGTTATAAATGACAACTTTTGTACTATTAAAATTAGGAATTTATTTTTTTATTTTTTCAAACTTTTTTATATTTTATGTTTTTTATTTAAAGGTATATTTAATTTCTGTACATGGACAAATTAATTATGCGGGGTGGTTAGGGGAATAAAAAGGAGTTTAATTGCATTTATTCTTTCAAAAATTATTAAATTATTAAGATTTTATGTGATTGCTATAAAATGAAAACTCTTTCACTATTCAAATCAAGGCATTTATTTTCTTAAAACTTAATTTTATATATAATCATTTTTCATTTAAGGGTGTAATTAAATTCTGTAAACTATCAAATCAATTAATGAGGAAGGAACATTTAATTTTTTGTTTTATCATAATATTGCACTATTCCTTAATATCAATAACTCCTTCAAATATTAGTGAAATAATCAATCTATATTGTTGATATCGTTAGCACAATTTATTTCTGTTATATATTAGTATAACAAAAATTCATTTAATATTTATTAAAAAAATGAATAAGAGAATTTATTCATATTATTTACTTCTGTTTTTTTCATTTATTAGACATTTAGATTCATGTACCATGTCCTAGGTCTGCATTTATATGATCTTATTTTTTTCTCTTGATGTTACCTAAATTGACAGATCTTTAAATTTTTTGATAATAAATGGTACTTGAGAGTGTTGTGACTTCTTTTTTGGAATTCCGGAATTAATAAATCCTTACATTACGAATTAAATAACATATTAAGGCCCTTTATAATATTTTATAATGACAATTATTATTCGCTGTTTACATAAAACTCATCAATATTCACTATTTCATTCGTCCATGAAAGATTACATTATTTGACATCAAGAAACAGTTTACCTTTGATTAAAAAATAATATTTTATTTAATCATACAGTGCATCTGTGTTTATTTCGAACTGTTTGTATATTTAAAAAAGAAATCACTTATATTCATTTAATTTTACTAAATTGTTTTATATTTAAGAAATATTGGAAATATTTATTGCAGTAAAAAGAAAATATCCTTTCTAATACTTTTGAAATATTCCAAAAACATGAATGAGAAGAGGGTACAAACTTTAATAAAATTGATCGTAAAATAAAATATGAAATGGTTTCATTATTCATTCTTTAATTTTTTAATTATTTCTGTATTTTTGTAAGGGAAGAATAAAATATTCCCAGAATTTTTACTATCAACATTTACATAACGAATACAAACAATAACGAAAATTGATTATGTTCATTCACATTCAAAGGGTTTGAATTTGACTGTCTATAGCTCTTGACAAGTAATTTGAGTTCAATAAAAAAATAAATAAATAAAAAGGACATTTTTTCCTTTTTTAAGAAGAAAATATTCATGGAAAAGATTACTAATACAGCTATTGTTACTCGACGAATAGGCCTTTTGCCGCCAACAGAATGGGATATGGATTATTTTTTTCGTTCCAGCATTTTTGTTCTTTCATCGAAAAATAGTTAATAAATTCTCAGCCACTGGCAGGTTATTAAGGATCCTTTTGATATAATAGCAGTTACAAAAGAAAGTTTTTTTTTTGTTGTTTTTTTTTAATAAGAAAGGGAAACTGTTATGGAAAAATTAATTCCTTTAGAATAAGTTCTGCATCAGTTTTGTCATCATCTGTTTTGAGAGGAATGTTATATTTTGTCAAGAATAATTAATAATTAAAATGAAGAAGTAAATACTTAATTTTTTATGTATTAAAATTGTAAAATGAAATTTTTTTTCTTTTGAGCTCGGGGTAGAAATTAAATTTCTTTGAATAAATATATTTTATAAATTTTAATATTTGTTATTTTTTCTCAACATTATTTGACAAAGTGTTTAATATTACTTTTATTATCATTGTTAACTTAAATATTTACATCCTTTACATCTATTTGGTTATACTATTTTGATGTCCGTTTCTTCTTCACACTAATAATTATAATTATTATTTTTCATTTAGCATTATGTTTTAAAATTCATAATCTTTCTCTATAATTTTTCATACCAAAAATATATATTATTATACTATAGCTTTTAATAGAAATACTATACCTGGGCCCCTGCCTTCAAGGCACAATAATTAATTAATAAAGAATAATGAACTAAAAATAAAGAAGAATACACACACACATACACACATACACAAACACACACACACTCACACACACACACACACACACACACACACACACACACACACACACACACACACACACCCACACACACACACACACACGTATATATATATATATATATATATATATATATATATATATATATATGTATATTAATAGGCATATGTATACACTCCATTATATCCATTAGTTTTGAGTATGTAATAAATATACTTTTATTTTTTTTCCATTTCCTCCAAGATTTTAAGTAAATATTATTTTTTCCTCATACTCTAAGATTTTACTTAGATACAATATATTAATATGCAATGCATTATGAGTTGTGAATAGAATTTTAATATATCCTTGTGTTACTCTAGGACATTTTAAGAAACAATTCAAAAAATAAAATATAAAATGAATTGATAATAAGCATAAATATAAATAAAATAATTTTAAAAGAAAGGAAGGCGCAAAAAATTAATATACATACGTTGTTCATTTAGTCTAGGAAAATTGGAAATTTTCTAAATCAAAGAGAAGAAATACGTTTATGCACAATGGACTTTTGATAAAATTATTTTTAATTTAGATTTTATTCAAAAAATTGATTTTAATTAATGTTACAATTGATTTTTTTTATTTCATAGTATTCCTGCAATTTTATATGTAATTCTGCCAGGATATGTTTTATTGGCGTAAACCGTTCTATTACTCACCCTTAAAATCTGAGACCGACTCGAGGAACTTCTTCAGTAAAAGTTTGCCCTTTTTCTTTACGACGGACTCGCAGTTATGACATCTCGAGAAGATTTACTACCCCCTAAGAGACCTTCTGCACCGTAGATTGGATATATGGTCTATGGGTCCCTGGGCAGTCTTCAGCTTAGGGAACGGCGCGACTTCTTTATTGAGTGGCAGCCGTTGAGTATTTTGTTATTCTCATATTTTACAACTTTTATTACTCACCTTCGAATATTCCTGCGCAATTTATCCTCCAATACTGTTCTGCGAATCTAAAGATTTCTCGAATTTTATGTTTTGTTATATAGTTGCTTAGTTAGGGGAAGATATATTCTATTTATGGCGTTTCTTCAAAAATATTTATTATTGCTATCACCAATGGTCAGAATTGTATATATTTTTTAATTTAATAATTCCTATTAGTGACTTTGTAACGGATATAAATCTAAATCCCCGAAGAATAAGTGTTTAAGTCGAATTTTCTCCAATTTGCACTTAGGGAAGCTGAATCGTTTTATTATTTTAATCAATAAGTGGCTAAGCCAGACATTGACTTGAAAAGAAGTTATTTCTTTTAAATTATTTTAAAACCAACTTTTTCAAAACTAATTAAAATAATTGTATTCATTGATTTTGCTTATATATTTAGTCCATCGGCGATATAAAAATTTATCCCAACCATAATTTTAAAATCCTGGAAGAAAAATATTATTGTTTACCCTATTTGAATAATGAATATGGAAAATGATCGTACATTTTGATGTATTGATTTATAGATCAACGATTTAATGATAAACATATTTATTTTATTTTATATTTGTTTTAGGTAAACTACCAGTTTTCTATGCTTTGTGCTTAGGTGTACTGAACTATATGGGTATGTTTTTTATATTTTTGCTTTTGGTATTAAGTTTATTATTATATGACATTAATTATGCTTGATTTTAGTTTTTTTTCTAACTTTTAATCCTAAATATGGGCAATGTAGAATATTTGTAGAGTCAACTTGCAACATTTAAAAATAACTAATTGAAACGCATTGGGCAGGTACATGAATTTATTTATCTAAGTTAACTGTGGTGTTAGTAAACCATCAGCGAATAAGCTTTCTTTTATGATTATTAGTTTTAATTATATATTAGTCTGGTATACCCAACTTTGGGGTGCGCCCGATCAATCATTCGAGCATGTTCCGCGACTTCGTTTCCGCCCTTTTTCGCTCGAATAAGCTTTACATTCATAAATAAATTTTGTGGGAATGGTAAGAAAGCTACCGTTTATTGTTTGTAAAACTATAATTATTGGTTTATTAACTCTATATTAAGTTTTATTTTTCGTATAAGGTATTTTACTGAAATAAATAATAATAACTACATACAATAATAATAATAATATTTGAAAAGGTTTGTATTTCTGAAAATTTACTGTCATATCGTCTTATAATTATGAAAGAATTTCAAAAAGGATGTTGGAGGAACGGAAGATCTGAACATAGAATGAATTTCATAATTTTGTTTGTTCAACCCCGCTCCTTGCCTGCTGTCTGTGAAGTTCTTGCTTAGTTGTAGAGTGCTGAGTTGATCCTGGGTTCAAATCTGGCTGTGCCAGATATTTATTTAATTTATTAACAGTTGGATACCTTCCCGGTGCTCACCCAGCCTCTATAAAGTGGGTACTATTAATAAAGGTAAAACTTGGCAGTTGAACGTGATCTTAGACAAATCATCTCTCTACACTACCATTTTCCTGGAAATAGTACAGTTTCTACCACTTACCGAACCCAAGAACCATCATGGGTTGTAGTGATAGGTTTATTTCTGCTGTCATTATTACTTATATGACGGGTAATCGTCCATTCTTTTGTAAATAATTCCGAACAAAAATCGGTTCACAAATTTTTGAAATGATCATTCACGTTTTAAAATATTCTCACCAGACTTTTGGTTTTCCTACGTGATTATTTTTAGTATTTTTGACAGAAACCGTTCAAAATAGTAAATCATGATTTTATTATCGTCCTGTTGAATTGATACCATGCATAGTTTTGCACTGTCGATAATATCCTATAGTGATCGAAGCCAAAACGTTGTCTCGATCATATCTAATTGGTTATCCCACGGTTGTCTGTAGCTGCTTGCCCTAGGGAGTTGTTCCGTTGCCGATTCGGATGGTAATCTGACCGTGTTGTTATCCTGGCTACCTTGTCCGCTTGTATCCGCTGTCGTTTTTGTAAATTTCTAACGATTGTCGACCTGGGGAATTCCCATGATGGGTTTTTGGAAAAACGAAAAAGGATCAGAACAGGACTATTTGCTGTGTATAACTGATGATTTGCAGTCATGATATGCAGAGTTATCCACCCAATCCTTGCGTTAATGTAAAAAAGCGACCTCATCCTAGCAGTCCATTTTATGTAGTTTTTATACCTGATGCAGAAACTGACTTTAACACTCAGTAGCAGACCTACATCTTATTAGAGCATAAGTTCTTATTCCCACCCAGAAAAAAGTTTTTATTATATTTTACAAGACATCATAATAATGTTTATGTTTATTTTTAAAGTTTAATTTGATGTAATTAATTAATCATTAATACTCGTAAGAAAGTTCCTATTTCAACTCGTCCATTTGGTTCTTACGCGATTATGACCAAACGAATAGTATCATTTTCTTAAAATTAATTGAAATAAAGCATACATTTTAAATTTTTTCACAATAACTAGTTATTTTTATTAAGTACAGTATTTTTTAAAAAATATATTTTTTTCATGTTATTAGAACAATAATAAATATCATGCTTACTTCAAAATTATAAAGAATTACAGATATTTAGAATCTGTAAGTATAGAGAGAAAAAAAACCTGCACCACTACAACCCGTGAACGGGTCTAGGGTTCAGTACAGGGTAGAGACTATACTGTTTCAAGGACAACGGTTCAACAAGGAGGTGACTTGTCCTAGGTCACGATCAACCACCAGATTTCCCCCCTTATTTTGGGTACCCTATTTTTATAATATTTTACAGTGGCTGGGTGAGCCCCAAGAGGGTCCTAGATCCTATATGATCCATCTCCAGCTGCTAACAGACTAAATAAATGTCTTGCCCGCAGCGGGATTTGAACCAGGATTTCCGGCATGGCAACTGAGTGCTCTACCACTGAGCCACTCCGCTCCCATAGAGAGAAACTTAAGCATAATTTAGTTATCTCCAGCTGATGTGCATCTTTTTTGTTTTTCTTTGCATTTAACGTCACTTTTATGCTATTATGGCTAATCGGACGATGCTACAGTGGGAGCCCTAAATTTTACCTATTCTGGTTTAATTAGGATAGATATTTTTAACGAGTGAATGATATCGCACAGGCTTGGGACCCCCGTTTTATGTCCCTTCCAAAGGACGTGTATCTTAGCGTTGTAGCTTTGAACTTAAATATAGTTTAAAAAATCTGATCTCATCTCTAAACTACATTAGCTCCCTTCACTGGCATACTTATGTCTTGTCACTTTATTTCTCATTCGACCTTTGGGCAAATTGACGATTATGTTTGTTTTTTTTTAAATTGTCCAAACCAGAATAACCTTTTACCTTTCTTTTGAGGGTGTTTAAGAGTAATTAATAATTTTATTCCATATTTATTAAAAATTTCTTTCATCTAATTATTATACTTCTTTCCTGGTTTTTGTCTGGATTTCATATCCATTTACTTTATCTTGAGGTCTGCAGGTAGCAGTCTTAATTATCTAGAGTGTTATTATAAATTAGTTATGTCAAGAGGTTATTTTGTCTATATAACATATGTGACTGTGTATTCACATTTTAATTTCCTATATAATGTAGTATATTATGTTAAAATGTATAGTTTAAACAGCGGTCTCTTCAATTAAGAGAATTAGTTTATACATTCGTGTAAAAACCCTGTGGGATCTATTGTGTTCATAAATTGTTCAGTCTAGCAATTTGTATAATTAATGTATCTATAAATTGAAATTTTTAATCATCAAAAACCGTCCTGTTTTTCTTTTAAATAGTTATTCTTATAAATAGGATGTGCAAGTTAAAGTATATAATATATATGTATCTTGTTGTAAAGTTGGATGATTTGACCTATCCGGACCGTGTTGATGGTTGGGCTTACTCGTTATATTTTTCAATATTTAAAAATGTTCGTACTAAGCTCGCAGTTTCTAATAGCGCTGTTTTTTGTAGTACTTTATCATCTTTATTAAGTTCAAGGATCTTTAATGATTTTATAGTTTCCTCAAGAATAAGGCACTTGTTAGAAACTATAAGCGGTAGTACTTCAACCTTCTTCAGATTGTATAGATGTTTCAATTCCTCGCTAAGCTCCAGATACTTTCAAATTTTTCCGTCAGTTCTTTTTTCTCCACATAATCATTGGCAGGAACTCATATTTTAATGATTTGAGCTTTCTTTACATTCTTGTCAATATGGAAGATGTTTTATCTATCGTGCAGGATATGATGGTCTGTTATCACCGCCTGGTCCCAATATAATTTCACATTATCTTTTTCTAACAATGCTTCAGGATGATACTTATAGAAAGATTGGTGATCTTTAATTGGTTGATAACTTTCAGCAACTGCTTGATTACCTTTACTCCATTATTGTGTCTTTGAAGGTATCCTATTACCACTTATACTTAGAACGTTGAGGTCACATGTTGTATTGATTCATTTATGGGTTTGCACGGACGACACTTATCATATATGGTCTTAATATATGATGCACAAATACATTATTTGTATAAATTATGAACAAATACATTATTATTAATACAAGCTAGTCCAAACAAACTGCTATAAAAGCAGAGGGTTGATTCCTAATAGTTTGGAATGCTATTGGAAGGAACGGCCCTAAGTTCTCTTGTATTTCGACCGCTGGACAGATGTTCCAGTTCCCAGGCCGGAATCGAATGTTTTGGGCATCTGAGTGTGTGTGGATGTTCTAAGCCACCCCATCTTGGAGGTCCATTCCATCCCTGAAGGGGCCTAAATCCTTGTCGTTACAACCTGATTTTTCTTGTAAGATTATTGATTTTTCTTTTAATATTTAATAGTAAACGTTTTAATTTCATTTTATATTTAAATATATAAAATTTTTTTTTTTTTTTTTTTTTTTTATTTAATTCAATGATATTTACAACTATAATGGTATTATATCAAGTAAATGTGCAAAAATGTAGAATATGACATGAAAACACTTGTGGAGAAACTACCCATCGATAGCACTCCAATAAAGTTCTATAGTAGATGATCTCGAGGCCATCTTCTTTTCAGGCGCCTCGGAGGGTTATCAGGAATAGTATGGGAAGCAAGCTGAGAGACTAGCGGATTCAAGTGCGTATGGAGCTTGTTATGGAAGGATAGGTATCTAGTTTGGGCCAAATCAGTAACATATGGGATATTAAGATCATGATGGATGAGTTTGTTTGTGACATAATAAGGAGCATTGAGGATTTTACGAAGGATTTTGGATTGCAAGGATTGGATACGAGATGAATTGGATGGTTTAGTAGAGCCCCAAAGCTCATATAAAAATTAACTTTAAAAAAAAATACTGTACCACTATAATTAATAATGGGTATTGGGTACAGTGCACGATAGAGGCTGTGCTGTTTTTAGCTCTTAACAGCCAGGTTTTCCCCCGAATTGAGGGTATCGAATTTATAGATGCTGGGTGAGCCTCAGGAAGATCTCCAGATAGTCGTTTCATGGCTGTTTACAGAATGTATAATTTATTTGCCATAGGATCTTCAGCACGGTAACTAAGCTGTAACTAAACAGTAACTAAACTGAGGTGCCCCTCTCCCTGAAGGGGGTTTAATGTAGGAAATGAATCGATTCCATGTCGAAAATTGTATTAATCTATCACTTAATTATTAAGAGTATCTTTCATACCATATTATTATGTACCTTAAGTAAGCAAGAGAGCAGTTGTTGTTTGTTGTTTATTAATTAAATGTCACTTTATGCTACTAGGGCATATACAATAAATGAAAGTGTATTTTATTTTTTGTACCTCCGGTAACGCAAAACAATAAATAAAGCAAATTTATAAAAAATGAGCAAAGTATATGTTACCTATGAGGTAAAGTTATCAATGTTGAAATGGATAAAAATAAGAATATTTTTCTACTTGGTTGAAAAAGGTTTATATAAACATGAGTTGAGTGCAATGGATGAGCATACAGGGGGGCAATCGCAGTAATTACTAACATCAAAAACATAAATTCAGGTTATACATAAATATTAAAAAAAAAAAACCTGTACCACAACTATGAAGAATCTGGTGTTCAATACATGGTAGAGACTGTACTGTTTCTTGGACTACGGTTGTGCAGGGATGTGATTTGTCCTAAATTACGCTCAAACCCCCTTAATCTGTGCACCCAATTTTCGGAATGACATCTCAATGTTCTATCACTGAGCCACTTCCCTTCCAAACATAAATGTAAGAAGTAGAGAAATTAGTAAACTGATATAAATAATGGGAATAGCATTTTGGTTTATAGTTGAATGTTAATGCTTTTTACATTACTCTCCTTAGCATGTAGCAAGTCAATCGCCTCGGAGTTGCATTCTCGTTGCAGTCGCTGATTAACGCTTAAGCGTCGATCCTGCTATGGAAATAATTTTGAAGCTCCCCCTCGGGACGTTGATTACAATTGCGGATGATCGTGGCAGTGAATTGCAATCAAGGCGACAATGACTGCGTTATTAATTAAGGAAGGCTGTCTTCATTGTGAGTCCTCTATCGCCTCCACCCAGCCCTAATAGCTTTTGGCTTCCGAGTCCGCCGTCATCCGGGGTGTTCAAGAACCAGGAGTCGGATCGTGGAGGTGGCCAAGTCAGGTGGGAGGTTTATCAAGGCTAGTTCAAGTTCTGGTTTCCCTTGTTATTGTTAATAACTCTCTGCATTAAAAACAAAAAATCAAACACTGATGCCAAATACATAACCAGTTTTCTTCTTAATATTTTTTTTGTCCTTCTTTGAAACCAAAAAAAAAAATATCTCTAATATCTCTAATATATCTCTAGACTTTTTAGTATGGTAGGGTAGTTATGGGAACAACCTGAAGTAAATTGTTTATAAAATGGATTCGCAACAAGGAAATTTCATCAATGCTTTCTTGTTGTCAGCAATGTAAACTTCCTTGTCCTTCCCTTTTCTTTTGCATTTATATATTCAAGCTCTAAGATTAGGATTGAAGAGAACGTAGGAGGTAGGAGAGTAGAGTGTAGAGAGGAGTTGTAGTTAGTTTATAACATGTAAGAGTAGTCTCTAAGCTAGATGTAGTTCATAGTCAACCAGTAGTCAAGAATGTATCTTGTATGTCCATATTATAATGTTCTATGACTCAATAAATCTATTATCTTTCTTACACGTCATCTACAATTTGTTAACTGTAGGAAAACAAAAGTTATGCCTATGAGTCTTAATCCAAGCCAATTAACGAATGTAGTTTTTTGGAACATCGATAACTAGAATCTTAGAATTCAGATATTTGTTCAGTTGGATCAAATATTTGCAATTGAAATCCTAAACCATCAAATAGAAATCTGGGCTTGCATCGAATTGGATAGAACAAATTCAGTATACGAAGCTTAATTTATGATAAGCATCTTAATATCCAGATAAGATATTGCTTTTTTAAAACTATGTACTATCCACATTTCTATAAGTAAGATTAAGAGTAAGTAGTGGATGATCAGAGTAAGCTCAATGAATAAGTTGGAACCATTTGAGATGTTGAGCATTACTGGAATTTGCAAGTTCTTCAGGGAATGAAAAAAAAAACGAGAATTTCTCGACGCGATAAAAAATATTTGTTTAGGAAATATGTTTTGATAATTTTTACTAAGAATAATCAACGTTAAATATAATGTTAATCCAATAATAAAAAAAATTGTTTTTATAATCGTTTCGAACGTTGTGTAATATCATGTAGGCTATTGCCGAATGGGAGGGCTAACTTTGTGAAAGGATTGAAAACTGATTAGTCTCAAATAGTTAGCAAATTTTTTTTTTTACAGCTTAAAAGTGCCTATTTTTTAAATTGTTATTACTTTAGTGAGAAATACCCTTTATATCAATTTCCGAAAAGTCACATTTAGAAATAATTGTAACCAATTTTCTGTTTCACAACACTATGCTGATACTGTGGTGGGCTGAAACATGCCTAGAAATTATTTTATTGTTAGCTGTTACTTCAGGAGTGATGAAAATCCAAAACAATATGCAGTTGAAATTCATTTCCGAACAAATAGAAAAAAGGGACGACAAACAATAATAGCATCAGTAAGACGGAGGAGTTTCACTAAGAAATCCTAGCTATCGAATGGTTAGAACTGGAATAAAGTTTGTCACAAAAAAGACAATCACTGATTCACACAACCAATCAGTGTCCCTTGCTGATAGCCCTGGAGGTTTGCTAACGAATTTGTAGTGCGGGTTGCGAATATATATATTTTTCCTGCATCACTACAACCCATGAAGGGTCTGGGGTTCAGTATATGGTATATTCTGCTTCATGGACAGCGGTTGTGCAGAGAGGTGATGTGTCCTTGACCACACTCAACCGCCATAATTTTCCTCCTTATTTTGGGCTCACAGTTCATAAAGGCTGGGTTAGCCTGAGGAGGGTCCTAGATCCTATAGGATCTGTCTCCGGCCGCATAAAAGATAAAATAAAAGTTAGCCAGTCAGCGGGATTTGAACACATGACCTTCGGGACAGCTACTCTGGGCGGGTCGCGAATATCTTATAAAACGTGTTGAATAATTTATTGTTCTATTTATATATACATACACGTATACATATATATACACGTTCGTTTTTACAAGTTCTTTAGTTTCGGCCAATACATAGAAAACAATATATGGTTTCGAGCTTTTATTGTTTTCCTAGTATCATATTCAACAGGAGTTTATAATAAATATTTTAGCCATTAAGTTCAATCACTAATGTGTACTATGAATATTATAATTCGACCAAGTTGAAACATTTAATTTTAATACATAAATTGTACTTACAAAATCGATGAAGAAATATGTTGCACAGGAGTACTCAATATAACTGTATTATTTGATCAAATTTTTAAGTAATACTTCTTTACAAAAGTATTACTATCTCATTTTAAGACCCTAGTTGTGAAAAAATAGGCTTTTAGTGAATTACTTTAAATCGCAACCTAATTTAAATATAAAAATTATATGTGTTAGAATAAAGGGTTATGTTATTCGATAAATTGTTCTAACAAATTGATGACGAAATGTTTTGATTATATCACGCAATACACCTATGCCACATTAATATGCGTCCTACATCTACTGTTCAAGGATGGGTGAAAGTTAATTTTCAATGTTATATTTAATAATTGATAGCGTACTGTAATAAGAAGCTTATTGATAGAGTGCTGAGTTCCAATTCAGAACGTCTTGGGTTCAAATCCTGCTGCTGGCAAGACTTTTATTTAATCTGTTAGCGACTGGAGATGGATCCTATGAGATCTAGGACCTTCCTGGGGTTCACCTAGCCACTATAGATTGGGTATCCGAAATAAGGAGAAAATATGACAGTTGAGCGTGATTTAGGATAAATAACCTCCCTTCACAACGATTTGCATGAGCACAGTCTCTACTGAACCCAAAACTCTCCATGGTTGTAGTGGTACAGGTTTCTGATGAAACTCAGTAATCTTTTTTATAGTTTTAGTAATATTTATAATTTATTTCTTCAACTATATAATCTTTAAACATTTTAATCGCTTCATCTGAATTCTTAAAATATGGAGTTTTAAGAAATAAGAAAGATGTTTAAAGGAATTCAGTATTTATTTCTTTGTAATCAAAAATATTTATCGAACAGGTCAGTTGTTCATCTCAGAAGAATATTACTTAGAAGGGACGTTTGTGAAAGGATCGATGAGGGGATGAATTTATTCAATTTGGATCCTAGCGGTGGCTAAGTTGGGTTATTGACTCGATGAATAAAAAAACTGCCGAAGTCGAGTGACTTTAAAAAGACTTGCTGGGGACTTAGCCCGGCAGTTCTTTGACGATCCGTCCGCGGATCTGGTCTTTTTAAAAGGATCTCGTTTGGGCTCCTGTTCTTCCAGATAGCCCAAGTTGCTTTGAGACAATTCCTATCAAAGTTTCGTTTTAAAATTAAGTATTTATGTTGTAGATTGCATCATTAGTAAAGTAGTTGTGAATTATTAAATTAAAAAAAAAAACAATCGAAAGAATAAACATGTATGCTTTTGACATTTATCCATCTTGAATGTTTTCTAAAACTCGACATTTTGTCTCAAATGACACATTGTCGGAAGAATTAATCACTCAACTTATATATTATTATTTTTAAAAATTATTTGAAAGCTGGTGGTATTATTACAAGGAGATTTAAGTTTGATCGAAGTATAATGCATTTACTAATACTAACCAGTATATTCGGTTCCGTTAAAATCAACAATATATCTGTACGGAACGCAAACTATATCTAAATCCATGGGGGCAGCTCATGAAAATATTGAATTAACTAGAGTTGCCTTATCCTTCGGAAATGGATGGAAGATAATATGTTGTTTCTTCACATATTTAATATCATACATATATTAATCATATAAGTTTATAATTTCAATTATTCTATTTCCTATTATATTGTATATTTTAATATCAGCGCATATAATATGTTGTTTCTCTCTTTAATACTACTCTCGTCGTCTACCTAATTTTTACTTGAAATCGTTGTTTACTCTCAATCTTTTCTAGTCTTTCTTTTTAACTTTTTTTTTAATTTTTTTAAATTTTATGTCAACTACGAAAATAAGCAAATAGCATGAATAATACAGGTAGTGAGTTGGAAAAAAAATGGCAAGAACGCAATGAATTTTAATACAAATTATTAAAAAAATTCTTTATTAAAAAGCTGACAAGTGCTCGTATTTAATTTTTAAAAAAGGGGCGACCTGTGGTCTAGTGGTTAGCATAACAAACTACTAAGCCCGAGATCGCGGGTTCGTAGCCTGGCAGGTGTCCCCAGGATTTTTTAAAGGGAGCAAACAATCTTTGGTTATGCCGTCCTTCGGAAGGGGGTCGATCTTGTACGATGTCAGGTACTCGTTAAAAATGCCTATCCTAATAAAACCTGGATATACAAAATTTAGAGCTCCCACTGTAGCATCGTCCGATAAGCCATAGCAGCATATAGTGACGTTAAATGAACAAACAATTATTTAATAAAAAATCTATAATTTAATATTTATACATTGTTAATTTTAACATTAACATTATTTGTTTCTATCATTGTTTTTTACCGTTGAAATAATATCACATTAAAATTTCAATAAATATTTGTCTTTATTAAAAACTTATATGATTTATACATATAAGTTATAGAAATAATTAAGCCCATTAAGCACTAATTGACGTTTAGTTAAATTGATTCTTTAGTGATTGATAAATGGCGTTAATTATTGTTGCTAGGATATTAATATAAAGTATTTATGTTTGAAATAGGATGTTATATTTATTACTTCTATTTATTTTTTACAAAGCACTTACGTGGTAAGCAGAATAAAGTTACGATTTGATAATCCTCGTCTTGCAAAAGAGTTTTCTTAATACTTGAAATCTTATGTTTTTACTGAACCATACAAATGGTTCTATTTATCTCGAGCTTACATTTTTCCACTTCAATCCTTCATTAACAAAGATCAAAAGTAGTTTTATGTAATGAGTTGGATTATATCAGCTTTGAACTCAAAGAAATATTTTAATCTTTTAATCATTATTTTAACTTAGGACACACAATTAATTAATTAACTATTAACTTTAAAAAAAAGTTATAGTAAAACCGACATTAATGTTTCACTATTTTGATTGTTATTATTATGTTTCATTTTCTTTTATTTTTGTAATTGTTTAATTAGGTTTACTAACATTTAAAGGCCGATTTTAATATGATAATATATAATAAATTAATACAATGATAAAATATTATTTGTTGCTCAAAATTAAATAGAGATCATAGTTAAAAAAACAAATTTAACCGAAAAGAAATATAATAGCGATTTATAGATATTAATTATTACATTAAATGTTTATTATTAACAAATTATACTAAATTATCATAATAATTTTATCTCAGTTAATTTTTTTGAATTGATTCTGTAACGCGTTTGTAACACTTGAGTAGAACGTGGAATTTCTAAATGAGTGTTACTTCATTTCATTATGGGAACGGATGTATTGGGATTGAATTGCCCTTGAGAAATATCAGTGACGTGAAATTTAAGTCACTAAAATGGCCGCTATCAAAAGTGACAAACAGTGGTATAATTACAATAGTTTATTAATAGAATATTTTATCATACAATAGTTTATTATACAATATTTTATTAATAACAAGTTGTAACTTTGATGAAATTACAATTTTCAACCGAATTCGATATTAAAAGCTCTCCCAAATAATCATATTCACCCTCTTTTGAAATAATAGGGAAGAAGCTATCTGGAATGCCCTGTAAAGTTTTATGAAGGAAATATATTAGGTTTCACTTTCGAGTAAAGTTGGCTGGAGGCAACTTTCTCAAGTTTAGGTCACGTATTTGATATGACACGCCAATAGCAAACTTTCTTCTTTATCAAACTTTTCCATGACGTCCTGTCCTTCTTGAAATTTCTTCGGGACCAGGATATTTCCTCCCAAGGTGGTCTCCTCAAAATAATATAATTTCCCGATACATCTTCACTTTGATATTTAAATTAATGGAAACTTAGAAATTCCCCGGTTCGTGTATAAAATATTTCTGTGTGTAGGAATTGGTAATACTGGTTATTCTCTATTTTTCGGTTTTCGATATTAATATTCTCTCTAAACTTTTCATAGGTTTTTCTAAAACATAGAGACATAAAATCTATACTGCAAAGATTTTTTTGTCGCTCATCTCGCCGGTGCTGCTACCTATCTGGGGAAAAGGATTTTAAGCCCACCATCTTTAATTTGTTTTCTAGTTAACTATTGTTAGGCGGGGATGGATTAAATCTGTCCTCAGTTTAAGAGGAAAATATTTGACTGGATAGTTCTAATGATGGATCGAAGCTGTCAGGGGGTGCAGTCAAAAATAACAAAATAATCAAAACTTATTTTAATGTGCCAACGTTTTGACCTAAGATGCGAGCCAACTTCAGGGCTTGGAAAAACAGAAAATAACATTGTAGTAAATAACAAAATTTTCAGTACCAAGGATGAATAACTGATTACATGAACAGAATTGATAACAATGACATTGTAAAAAAAAAATAAAAATAATAATGTACCTTAATATCCAATTTTCTATCACTAGTTATTTCATAATTTATCTTACGCTCTGTATTTCATTCTTATGAATTCTGTTCATATAATCTGTTATACCTCCTTGGTACTGCAATGCTTTATATAGTTATTTTCTGGTTCTTTTCCGAGCTCTGAAGATGGCCTGTATCTTAGTCCGAAAAGTTGGCATATTAAAAGAACTTTGGTTATTTTGTGTTATCTTTGACTGCATCACCTGACCAATTCAATCAATTCCTTGTTGCAAATCCAATTTATATACAACTTCATGTCGTTGCCATAACTACCCTGCTATAACATAACTCAAGTCATACCGCTGCTCCGGAAGTATAATGACGCAACTGTAAAATTTTGTGAAATTGACTTTATTGTCTTGGTGGGCTCTTAAATGCATTTACTAAATGTTTGTAAATCGACATAATTGTGGGAAATTCGCCCCCGATCGGTCTTTATAACTTGCATGCTTATTTACCTTTCCCTCCGGTAGAATAACGACTCATTGTTCAGTTGTGATTTGTAGTTTTGTTTTTTGCAGTTGTGTCATTATACTTCCGGAGCAGCGATATATGAAAATTGTTTGAAATAAAAAAAAGTAAAAGTTTCTTTTAAATTAATATCTAATATCTGCTCGACTGATATTATTAGCGTAAAGTTTTAAGAAAATTAAAGTTTCATATTATTATTGTTAAATTTTATTAAATTAATTTGTTGTAAAAAATATAAGTAATTCGTAAATTGTGTTTTAGCTATGTAAATATTATTTCTATTTGTTAAACTCTTCTTTAAAACTCATTTCTCTCAATCAATACAAGTTTATTCTTTTTATTGTTCTTCGGATAAATTGGAAGACGCGATAGTATATCGTCTATACAACTCCAAATAATCGAAAGTTAAAAACACCTGTTTTCATAGAAGTGAAAAAACTGTTTCTTAGCCCATTAAAAATCAGTGGGTATCGTCAAAAGTAGTTACCCATGTCATTAAACGTGAATTTGTGACTTGTAAATGCCTCTATATGGATTTCGTATCAATGATCAAGGACTAAATATAGGAAACAAAATACGTATTTTCACCCACTGCACTTTCTTTTTTAAATATAAATGTTATTTTGGCCCCTAACGAACTTTAGTGTTTTCGGTTTGGATTAGAGATGACATCCGTGGAAGCGAGCAATCCATGGAGCGGACAAGTTCTCAATTATGGAAGGCTAAAAGGTTTAGGAGGGGGCTAAAAGGGCGGCCAAAATATATAGAGTTACCCTTCCATTCCCCCCAGTCCGGCGTCCTCTTACAATGGAGTCCTCGCAAACAGGCCGGGGAAATATTTACCTCTTGTAGGAACAGCCTCCAGATCTAGGTCGCTCTATTCATTAGTCAGGGGTCGATATTTCTAAGCCCATCCACGGCTGTACGAATGGCAGGACTGTCAGAAGCACATCAATAGCAATAAAAAAAAAAAACCTTTAAAACTACATCCCTAGGAAGGTTCAGTAAATGTTAGAGACAGTACTGTTACTTGGACCACGGGGGGTGAGTTGTCCTAGATCATGCTCAACCGCCAGATTTCCCCCCCTTATTCTGTGTAGACACTATACAGAAACTGGTTGAGCCCCTTTATGGTTCTAAATCATGTAGAATCCATCTCCAGCTGCTAACAGATTAAATAAAAGTCTTGTCTGCAGCGGGATTTGAACCCAGGACCTTTGTCATTGCAACTCAGCCTTCTACCACTGAGCCACTCCACTCTTATCGATCATAAACTCCTTAAAAAGAACAACGGCATAACTCAAAACTCGTCATTTTTGATTTAAGCCTTTAGTTTCATTTCCAGCATTTCTTTTTTTTATAATAAAGTCATATTTTGGGTTGCATCATATTTTAACTTGAAATTTCATGGGAATAATAGCATAAGTAAAAATCACAAAACTCTCAAGCTTTTAATGGCTATTAAAAGAATTTCAATACCACCATTACAATAGGAATGCTTTATTTTACCAATACACAAATTATTATTATTTTTAGAGAGGAAAATAGTTGACTGGAAGATCAAATGAAGGATGGAATTAGTTGGGGAGTGCAGTCATAAACAACACCACATAAGTGAAACTTATTTTTTATAAGTGCCGACGTTTCGACCTACGTTGTAAGTCATCTTCAGGGCTTTGAGAGAAAAACAAACAAAACCAAAATAACTATAAAAAAAATATTACAGTACCAAGAAAGAATATAGAGTTATAGAAAAGTAAAAAAAAAAACGATGGATATATTATTAAGGATATATATGAATAAAAAAAAATTACAGAATTAATGTAAAGAAGGGTGATGATGCAGAGAAACACAAAGAGAATGAAAAATGAGAAGGTTATCCTTTAAGATACGAAATGAAAAGGTATACATGTAAAGTGGTGAGATTTAAAGTATGGAAAACCTAGTTAAATTACAGATAAAACTATAAAATGTCTCTCATACTCTGAAGATAACCTACAACGAAGGTCGAAACGTTGGCACTAATAAAAAATAAGCTTCACTTATTTGGTGTTATCTATGACTGCTCCCTCAACTAATTCCATCCTTCATTATTATTATTTTTAATTTATTTTTCTTTATTGTTCTTTGGATGCTGAATATTTTTATTTTGAAAAGAAAAGATTTGCCCTGGTTGAGATTCGAACCCGGGTCGTCCGCATGTCTAGTGCAGTGCTCTAACCATCTGAGCTAGCAGGGGTCGTATCAAAGTTAGACAAATCCATTCTCTTCACCGATCCTATAACCCCGTGTTCTAGCAATTTTTACGATGTATACACGAGGATCTTCATTGAACATTACTTTAATTAGGATCTTGTTGACATACCTCAATATATTATTTATAATTTATTTTTATTAATTGTTATTTTTATTGTAATTTTTTTGATATGGGATCGGTGAAGAGAACGGATTTGTCTGACTTGGATACGACCCCTGGTAGCTCAGTGGTTTAGAGCACTGCATCGGAGATACAGACGACTCGGGTAAAAAATAACAAATAATAAAAATAAATTATAAATAAATATTTTTTAATTGAGAAAAGCACCAATCCACCATTCTTGACTTCTTCAATACGTTATAGAAAATATAGCCCTGCTTTTGAATTTGAATGTAAAAAATAAGATGCATCGACAAATAAAAATCCAAACAAGTTATATCTCATTCCAATGTTTCGATTTAGGGCTGTTCCTTCAATACAGGGAATGCATTGAAATAAGATTAAGACATTTTCTATAAACTGTAGAATTTTTTAAATCTATAAATCAAATCTCAACAAAAATACCATTATTTTATTTTAACTGATATTTTAAACGGTTCACTAGTGGGATATAAAATTCTGTCGATTTAGGTAACATCAAGATGAAACTAAGATCACATAAGTCCAGAACTAGTACACGGAACATTAAATTAAAGATCTAATAAGTTAAGAAAGAATCTATTCTAATACACAAAAGAGATTAAACAAACTGTGTTAACAAATTCCTATATAGAATGTTTAGTTTTATTTATTAGAATTGGACTTAATGCGGGAATAGTCACCTGAGCCAAGGACAACAGGGAAGCATTAACGGACCCTCCCGGTACCAATCCAGTTGATTAGCTCATCAGGAAATTGGACCCGGCCTCTTATAAGAGTAATGGTCAATGTTGTAATCTCCGATATAACCCGTTCCAACAGAGTATCTGTAAGTCAATAATTATAAACAATAATGAAAAGTGATTGAAGTTTATAATAATAATAATAAATAAAAATTATATATATGATTCCGTCGGCAATACTGGTACTATCGTATTAATCCCTTATTAGCTATTCCTAAATTGTTTAATTATTAATTTATTTACAATTAATTCATATAGTCGGTTGTAGTCCGGTTTTAGAGGGAAAGGTCAGCCAAGGACGACTTAACATTCGGGAACTTAGTAAATCTTGGCAATTGTTCCTTTTCATATTAACTCCTTTCCATAACCACTGGGCAGTAAAACTATTCCCTTTTCAAAAATTATATATAAATATAAATACGATATAAAATATAACTTTTGTAGAATCTGATGTTAGTTATAGAAAATATGAAAGTATGAGTTTGGTGGAGCCTCGTAGTTCAATTCCGTAAGCCCATATAGGTCTTATAACAGTCACATAAATAAGTCTTTTGTAATTGATCTGAAGCTTTGAGCGTTTGTCTAGTATGTGTTGAAGTAGTCGGAAGCGTCTAGCTGCATCTTGTCTTTTCAGTCTTGTGTGAGAGTTCCAAGTAAGACGTTTGTCTAAGTTGAGTCCTTGGTGGCGAATCTGTTCAACAGGGATAAGTGGAGTACTATTAAAGGATACAGTAGGACAGGAAGTCATGGGTTTTCGACGAAGGGTAAAGGTAATTTGATGGGACTTGTTGGAATTGATTTTAATTCTCCAATTCCGACACCATTCTTCGAGGCTTGATAAATGTGATTGAAGGGATCGGGATGCAATATATGGGTCGTTATTAACTGATAACACACATGTGTCATCAGCATACGTGGAGATGAAGGTGTTAGGATGGGTTGGAATGTCAGCTGTATGTACTGTGTAGAGGATAGAACCGAGGATACTACCTTGAGAAACACCAGCAGACTGGGAATAGAGAGAAGAGTAGGAGCCATTATGATTTACTTTAAATGTAACATATTTAAATAACTAAAAAGCACACAAAAAAACCAAGACAAATAACTTTATGGTTGCTGTGTCTAATTGATAAGTCTATTTGGTTTGTTGGCGTGCGTTGTGCTGCATTGATGTTAATTTTTATTTCGGTATATGTTCTGGTGCTGCTTGAATTATCGAAACGTTAATTTTTTCCAGTACATGCTTTGTTTTTAATATCATTATAGTGATTATTTTTTTTTAGTTTAGTCTCTTTAACATCGAACATTACTTCAAGTCCAGAGTTATCCCACCAATCGTCTTAGTTAACCGACGGTTATAAAACACCTGCTATGCTTAAATTAATTAAACTAAGATATTAGTTTAAATAAGTAGGTATCATTTTTTCATGAGAAATCTGCAATGTTACTGCATTTGCCTTCTCTAAAAGTTTGAGTTGTCTAATCTGATACTACTAATTATTTATTGTCTCTTGTATTTGGGTTTTTTGCTGTTTTAGCACAATAGTTTAAAACAACCACATCAGAAATCAAGAAAATAATAATTCTTAAATAAGCACATAATGAAAAATATATAGTTGCTACTATAATTATGCAACTATTCATCATATAGCATATCAGTTATTAAGTTTTATAATCACACACATATATAATTAAGAAACACACTCAAATCATTGGGTGAAATTTAATAAAAGTATAGTATGGATTTAGTAATTTCAGGCAGAGAAACAGATTTTACTGTATAATGTAGTTTTAGAATTTCAACCCTTTTAATAGGCAATTTCATATTAGTTAAAAAAGAAATCGCTGATTTAGATAATATAAATATATATTTATTTATATATGAGAGAAACATTTATTGTTTGAGGAGCGAAAACAAGGTTGAGACAGCAATATACTACTTTCTTACTGCCATGTGTCATGTATTACTTGCGGATAGTATTTGTCTCGTTGGTAATGCTGGCTTGATGTATGGAGGGAAAAGCAGGACTGAGGGAGACATAAATAATGGTGTCCCATCCCGGGCCTTCTTACATTCGCATTTATTTGTGAAGTCTCTAATAGTTGGAATTTCCTAAATAATTCTACCTCGGAGGGGAATCCTAGTGACGAGTGGAGTGTTAACAAGACGATTTATGGGGTCGGGAAATGTTTTATAGTCGATCTGTGCTACATACCAGAAGATGTATGAGGTTAATATAGGTGGGTTAATGTTATTTAATATGGAATGATATCAGAACGAGTCTACCAGTAAAAATATTTGAGAACACAAATGGACAGAAACAATGATTGCAGTCAATAAATTATACAAAATAACTTAGCTTATTTTTACTTATGTTTCCACCTAATTTTTAGGCCTTCTTCAGGGCGTAGAATAATAGAAAACCACAAAAAATGTAAACAAATTGTAGTACCAAAGAAGATATTACAGTCTATATAAACAGAAGTTATAGTAATGAAAAGAAATACAATGAGTAAAAGATAAATTAAGGAATAATTGATGAGAAATAAAAAGAATGGAAATGAATTTAGAAGATAATAAAATATAGTAAAATCGCAAGAGAATTATTTAGTTTTAAAATATAATGATAATAATGTTAACAGTTAAATTATAAATTATAGATAAAAAATATTAAAATTACAATAAATATGATTTTATTAAATAAAATGTTGAATTCCTTGTTGTTGGTGAAAGACAACATAGTTAAAAGGAATGAAAGAAAATGAAGAATGAAGGAACGAGGAAAATAATCATAATAGAATAGAATATTGAGAATATCTTGCGTTGAACTGAACTGAACTATTTAGAAGTCTAAAAAATGTTAATTAGTGTCGCCATCCCACGAACTAGTAAAAATACTCAATAATATTTGAAAAATGGTATGTTACAAAAAATAAAAGGGAATAAGAAATGAGTGAATAAGTAAATAAAAATAAAAATATATATCTATGAGCCATTTATATCTATTAACTATAAAAGAGAGTAGACATTTATTTAACAAAGATATAATTAAATATGTATCTGTATATTATATGAAGTTAAAAAAATGGGTACGTTACGTTCTAAAGTAGTTATAATAAAGGTGGAAACTTGTACGAAGGAAGTGTAGAAAATAAATATTAAAACGAGCTGTCACAGAATAAAGTAAAATTACAGGATTTATGAGAAAAATATGAGTAGGAGAGGATTTATATTAGTATGTTTGGAAGTAATAAATATTAAAAAATAAAATAAATAAATATTAAAAAAATAAGTCTTTACATTAGCACAAATAGAATAAGTCCAACGTATTTTGTGTAATTTATTGACTGCACACCCTAACCATTTTACACTCTTCTGAAAATATCAATTCAAGCATTTCCACATAATCTCAAAATGATTATATGATACATATTCTTAAATATTTTATAACATACTGGAGCTTTCACCTTTACGAAAGCCATGATTAGAAAAGTCTTTAATATGCGGCTATACCGATGAATAATGAGAATATCTTGCGTTGATTAAGCTGCAAGCGACCGTTATGCGAGGGTTATCAAAAGATTCAGATTTGAACACTGAAATAAAAATCAGAATAATAATTTAATAATTCTCAGAAAATTACAATACCTTGGCCACATTATGAAGAAGGGCGAGATAGCAAATGCTGCTAGCAATAAAGGGGAAAACCGTGAGCACGGTATAGGAAGAAGACGAATGTCGTAGCTCCGCAATCTAAGAGAATGGTAGTCATCAGAATAGCAGTCAACAAGCTACAAACAATCATGATGATCTCCATTAATCATGAAGATTAATTATATTAATCATATCTTTTATTCTTTGGAATAAATGGCAGAAGATAAAATAATTTGAATAGACAGAGATAACGATCAAGTGGAATTATTCCGATTATTATTAGAATAACAACGACTTTTTTCTCCTAACCCATGGTTTATTTATTTATTTGAAATAGATATTTATCAGGATAAATTGGATTGACGGGATCTCTTTTACTACACCAGGTGCGTTTTAAGAGAGGGATGAAGATGGGGGGGTTTCCTAGATTTATCATGAATGATAAGAGTAGGGCTCTAGAGATGGGTCTCACTAGTTCTTTCTGATTTGGATGAATCCGGCTGGAGCAGATAAATCATTTTGCCAGTTTAATAGCCAAGGATGGACCCTATGGAATTTGTACACCCTCCTGGGACACACCCAGCTTCAATGAAGTGAGTACCCTAATTAGGGTGAAAACCTGGTGGTTGAGCGTGATTTAGGACGAATCACTTCCCTGCACAGCCCTTGTCCACGAAACAGTAGAGTCTCTAACATGTGTCGAATCCAAGACCTTTCAGGGCTTGTAGTGGTATTTTTTTTTTCCAATAAAAGATCTAATAAAATATTTAACACTATACATTGTCAGATACGTTTAATCCAACGTGAAACCACTTCATATACTATGCATCAGTAGAAAAGGTTTTGTATATGCATCACAAAAAATTATGATTAATAAATAACTGCTTGTTTATAAAAAAAAAATGAAAATAATTTAACATCTCAATTTTGACCCTAAAGTGGGTGGGAAAATCCGGCGGTTGAGGGTGATCTTGGACAATTCACCTCCATGCACAACACTAGAAACAGTATAGTCTCTACCATGTTCTGAACTCAAGACCCTTCATGGATTGTAGTAGTACAGGTTTTTTTAAGGAATATTCGTGGTCAACCAATTGATCATAAATATGAACTTTCTTTGTTTTCTCAATTATCTCTCTGCTATGTTAGTTAGTATCTATTCATTGATTTATAGGATTTTTGATATTAAAGATCATGATTTCAAGTAGTTTTGTTTATGATTTCATTTCAAAACAATAATGGATTAAAATTTATAAAGAATATACCAAGTTGTCCTTGATTCAGAAGTTAACTGTTAGAGGCATCGGGAAAATGAAATAGCCGTATGCAAATGCTTTCTTAGAAATTTAAACCGTAGGCGCTGAAATATGATAATAGTGTTATCTTTTATCCGCTTCGCTCCGAGAATACGGAATCTTCAAATGGGCAAAAGAAAACATCTGAAGGTAATCATTAAATAAATTTAAATTTGAATGACAGCTTTCTTCATCCTTTTTTAGTTACATAAACTTGAGAAAGTTGAATATTTCATTTTGGAAGATTTAATTTTAACTTATTCATGAATATAATACAACTAACATAGTAAATGGGAATACTTTGAAGAGCATTAATTCAAAAAAATTGTTAGCATGTATATTTATGAAACATCTAATATATAAAATTATCCTGTCACAGTGTTTGTAACAAAACTCCTCCGAAACGGCTTGACCGACGATTCTTATGAAATTTTGTGTGTATATTCAATAGGTCTGAAAATAAGACGTAAACTATTTTTCATACCCCTAAGTGATATGTGTCGGCCATTATTATTGATTATGTGTCGATTGTAGCTTATACTTATCATTTTACTTTCTCAGTGCAACTCTCATGTTAAGTATATTCTCATAGTAAATGCATCATCCATGTGCAGTGTTAAAATTAACTTATTCATATTTTGCTTAAGGTAGTTCTCCAGTTCAGTTAATTAAGTGATATCATATAAATCAATAGTGTTCAACACGTGTCACGAGCTCCCGCCAACAACAACCATTTTTGCACTGAAAGTAACTTTGTCCAACTTAAAATATAGGCTATATTTTATTTCGATTAATGACCTCGATATTTTATTACAAAATTATATATTTTCCTAACCATGATGCTACAGTTTATTTTACAGGTGTTGATTTAGTTACGTTTATTCACACATGTTATACGTATATTCATTATAGAAGCGTTGATTTACTTTTTTTTAATTTAATATTAATTAATATATTGTCATGGTGTGTAAATAAAATTATTAATTAATTAATTAAAATAGAACTATGAAAGATTTGAACAACAACGACAAGCTATTCGGTGGTGCTGTTCAATTACTATCTGGTGATTCCGACAGACATAGCGTCATTCCTCGCTCTACTTTGGCGATGAGGTTAACGCATGTTTAAATCAATCGTTTTTGTGGCGAAATGTCGAAACACTTCGATTGACGATAAACATGCGAGTACAATTACAAAATGATCCATCAGCACAAATATTTTCATAACTGCTGCTGTATATTGGAATAGGTGAAATAGAACTGCATCCAAATACACAATCCATAAATTGCCAGAAAATTTCAGCACTGACAAAAAATGAATTAATTAGAAGTGTCTTCCCGGATGTACTAAATAATTACATTGACCATAATTGGCTCTGTAATCGTGCTATTTTGGCAGCGAAAAATGCTGATGACGAAACTAACTTTAAATTTAACAGTTGTTACCAGGCGGTCCAATGTCCTTTAAATCAATCAATACTGTTGTTGATGAAAACCAAGCCGTAAATTATCCAACTGAATTTTGTGAATCATACAATATTTGGTTGAAGATCGGTTCACCGATTATTCTTCTGCGTAATTTGAATCCACCAAAATTATGGAATGGTACACGTTTGGTTATCAAAAATATCACCCGGAATGTTATTGAGTCAACCAAAGTTGACTAAATCTTTAAAGGAGAAATCGTCCTGTTGCCACTTATTCCAATGATACCATCAGGACCCATACCACCGTTCAAAAGACTTCAATTTGCTATACGTTTGGGTTTTGCTGTGACCATTAATAAGTCTCAAGGCCAGAAAATGTCCATTCGCGATTTGGACCTAGAACATCCATGTTTCTCCCATGGACAATAATATCTTGTAATTCTCGTGTTGGTAAACCAGTTAATCTTTTTGAATTAGCAAAGGACAGATTAATACAAAATATTGTGCATCGATTAGCACTCAATTAAATTGAAATAAATTGTTATAGTTTTAAATAATATTATTAGCCATAATTAAAAATCAACCGTGATATACCTCTTTCATTAAACTAATGTTTATTTTTAATCAGTTAAGAAAGTTGTGCATTATTTATTTATTATATACTATACTTACATAGAAGATGAATAAAATGTAAAATCGAAAATCCATTTAATTCATTTCTTCCATTCATTCATTGTTTCTTTAAAATTCAAATTTTAATGTAATATTTTTTAAAACTATTATTACAGCCACCGCAACGCGTGGCCGGGTCAGCTAGTAATAATTTAAGATTAGAAGATGTTGAACAGTTATTTTGCCTTTTCTAATTAAGACAGCACTTAAAATATCCCATGCAATTTGAATGCAAGTTGAAAAGAGTACTTTTCAAACTTCTTACTAACAAAATTATAATGCAATGAATGGATTTGCTAATAGCTTCATCTGGTGCCGACATAATCTGTTTTCCTTGAACCTATCTAACCACCTAACCTAGAATTGTAAATCCTTTCAAAGTACAAACGTAGTGCAGAGAAGATTTGAAACAAATTGAGGAGATGATCAATTTTTAAAAGTTTTCTTGATAAGCCAACAGCTATTTAATTAGTGTTTACATTTTTTGTGATCCAAGTTCAAAATTCTTCAACTTATACCCAGTTTATGAATAAAACTGCTTTTGCATTTGAATAAAAGTATCCGACAATGTTTAGTATTTAGCATTTTGTTAGATCTTTCACTTACTTTAAAACTGTATTGTGAAGCCCATGGCTCAAAAACATATTGTATGCCATCATTAAAAATTTAATAAAAAATAATATAGAGATAAAAACTTAATTATTGCAAAGATAACATTCACAATTTTTGTGTTCACACAAAATTCTTGTGGAGGGCTGAGTTTCTGATCAGAAGAAGCCGGGTTCGAAACCGGCGATTGAAGATATATTATTTTCTCTGTTATCAGCCATAGTTCGATCTAGTTCACTTACTCTCTGTAAGTAATGTTAAGTCCATAAATGTTCCCGAACATATGCAATTGCTGGACTAAAAAAGAGACAAATGTGAAAAAGTCAATTTTTGAAATATTGGAGTTGTTAGCTTCAGATCCGAAATTCCTGAAATGTTCTGACATTTTGTATGCGTTGTGCAATAATATTAAAATATGTTTGTGCTATAGTTTTGTTTGAGTTTGAAGCAGGCGTCAAACGCATCCGTTTCTGGTAACGGTTCATTTACTTTTAATGAGTCGTTACTCATGACGTTTACTACAGATATAGTTGATTGGTTGGTTATTTATTTAAGGTCAATTTATGCCTCTATTGCTAATCGAACGTAGCTACAGCGGAAATCTTCTAAATATTTCTTATCCAGTTATAATTAGGATTCGGGTTTTTAACTTGTTCCTGGTTCCTTAAATGCACGGAACCAGTAATTTACGTCCCTTCCAAAGGACGGCGTGACCAACGATATTTATTCTTTAAAAGAATCCTAAGGGCACCTGCCGGCCTGGGAACATCTACAAATATGAGTCAATATCGATTATATTAGATCGCTCTCTTAAAAGAAGAATGCCGTTAATCAATAAACCTTATTTTTCAATAGCGGCATTTGAGAGTTCCATGTGATTTAAAAATAAATAAATTGGGTATTGGTAAATAGAAGCATTCAAGTAATCAGGATTTGGATTGTAAAGATTGGATGCTAGAAGAATTTGATGGCTAAACCCTACATATAAACTTGTGTTGTACTGTAATTTTAAAACTTCTGATTGAATAAACCTATTTATTTATTAAATTAAAGAAGTATGGAAATATTTCCCAGCGTATTGAATACATAAAAAATTGCTTGGGAACTGAATGCCACCCGTTCAAATATTCCGGAGGGAGTCCAGAACTCGTGGAGGCTTGAAAATAGAAGTATATGAATGCCTGTGTGGTTCGTTAGCCCGTGTGTTCTGTGGCTCCGCAGTCCTGGCCCTATATTCAAAGGGCCTTTCTCAAAGGTGTTGGATAAAGGAAGAGGGGAAAGGAAATTGAGGAAAAATGAGCACCTTCAAAGGGCTTCTTTTCTTATTGAGCTCCAGGAACTTATATTAGGATCGACTTTTTTTTTATGTATATATTAAAAAGTTTAAGCGCTTTTGCCATGGTACTTAATGTGTATTTCATGAAAGTGGTAATTCTCGCCCTTTACATTGTACTCAAAGGAGGAATTATATATATATATATATATATATATATATATTGAATAGGATGCGATGCAATAGTTGATAGAGCTTATTGCTGTGATAAACATCGATCTTAGCCCCAGGGAACTCTCGACTAAGCAGGATGTGTATAATATGATTTAAAATAAATAAGTAATACAACAGGGATAAATGTATGAAGAATCTTCACCGAGGAATAAACTGATTGTTTTATGAAATATACACAATAATGCCATGTCGAAAATCCTGGATCAAACCTCGCTGGAATGCTGGAAATGTATTTAGTCTGTTAGCAGCCGGTGATGGATCACATGGGATTTAGGATCCTCTTTGGGCTCACCCATCCTCTATAAAGTGGACACCTAAAATAAGGGGGCGTGTTCTAGGACTGATCATCTCCCTGTACAACCGTCCATGAAACAGGACAGTCTCTACCATGCACAGAACCCCAGATCCGTTCACGGGTTATAGTCGCACAGGTTTTTTTTGTATAAAATATTAAAATGAATCCCAATTAATAACACAAAGTAATGATAAAAAAGATTTTATTCATACAATAGTCCCAAAAATGAAAAGTAAACTAAATAATAGCAAAATAAATGATTATAAAAAATTAAGTTAAGTAAAATGTTTATTACTAAATAGATGTGTAATTCGTTTTAAGGATTTTTAAACGATGAAATTTGGATCATTTTACTCAAATTTTTGGTTTTTGATTTATTTTCGAATCATTTGTTTGTTTATTTAACGTAACTTTACGCTGCTGTGAGTAATCAGATAGTCAATTAAATGTGGTTTGATATGAGATAGGCCATATACTCATTAAAATAGCTTGAAAAAACAATTGGCAAATTTTCAATATGGCTTACTCTAAATAACCTTGATTTTATATGCTATAAATATTAATCATATTTAATTAGTAGCAATAATAAATGGCTTAGTGCTAAGTATGAAAGAATTTTGTTAGTAATTAACTAATATAAGTAAAGGAGAACCAAGGATTAATGAATGCCTTCCTGCTCAAACGTTGTCCTGGAAACATTACAATCTCTAATACGTACTGAATCCAAGATTCTTCATACAGGTATAGGTTAAATTCTGTTATAGGATAATGAGCAAAGACTGAATGCTTCATAATGGATCTTTATTTATTTAGTTGTTTTTTTTTTACTTTTTAACGATATTTAAAGTTTTTAGAAATTTGTAATTAAGCTAATTGTTTAACAAGATTGCTGATGTCATTAATTACAGAAACGTTGAGATTGATTTGCTCAAACAACAATGTAATGTAGCTGTTTGGATATAATACTGTAATGTTTTGGGAATGCATGTGTATTATTCCCCATAAAGGGAATAACTGATAGACAAAGCCGTCCTGACGACAATGCTAATCAATAGAGAATGCCGGCTAATTCAGCTATTATCGCACTGGCTATTCAACCATTGTTACAACGATTCGGAAGATATTGTATATACACACGTGTATATATTTATACATTTATATACAACTCCTCACTGCGACACTCTCGCGGTGTAAAGCTCTGCCATTTATTGAGGCGTTCAGAACGTGCCCGCGTCTGACTGAATTAATTATAAAGGTACACAGGCGTTGAACGGCCCTGATCCTTTGGACAAAAGCCTGTAGGTGGCCGGTACAGCTTCCTTTTCAGACCTCTAGAAGGACTAATCCTCTTTTCACTAACAGGATCCTGAGGATTTGCCACCTTAGAGGGCCGGTGATTGATGGGAGCGGCTGCAGGACATCCATATTAAAGTGTCCTTCCTTCTCATCCTTCACAGGACTCAGGGCTAGTGCTCATTAGATACCTATTTTCACCAAGCACAGCTTGGAATGTGGAATTTGAGGAATGTTTACGCTCTAATTACTATTTCGATTATCGTTCACAAGAGCTAATACAATGATAAACTCCACTGCTATTAAAAGAGTAATCATTTTATCCTCTTTCGCTACTATAGCATAATTAAAACAATAAAAATGAATAAGTTAAGTATAGAATATAACGTATCGATTCTTAAAAACGCCATAACTAAAAAAAATATATTCAATAAAGGTCTTTGAAAGTTCCAAGTCTTGTAAAAATTAAACCAGATGAGTTAAAAATTAAAAATTTGGATATTGGTAAAGCAAAGCATTCCTGTTGGAAATTCTTCTATTAATCACTAGAGAATTTTTAACAGCTTGAAACATTTCTTATTTTAACTTTTGTTAGTATTTCCATATAACTTCAGGTCAATCATGAAGCAACTTAAAATATGACTTTAAGCTCAGGAAGTATTGAGGAAGTATTCACATTTTGTTATGGCTTCATTATGGCAAAATATGACTTCATGGAAGTGGAATATCAAATATGCCATTGTTGATTTGAAACGTCAATACAATTGCTACTATAGGTTTAACTCAAAAATGCCAATTTTTGAGTTTGTTGTTCTTTTGAAGGAGCGTAATGGAAAAATTAATTAATGTAATGCGAATTCCAATTTGATTGTGAATTAATCCTAATTATATGAGTGGAAAAACTTTAGATTTCCATATAACTGACTGTAATTAGATAAGGGTGATTAATACATATTTAATGAATACATAATTTATATTTATGTAAATATAAATGTTATTAGTATTATAAATAAATCAGGAATGATTTTAAAGTATCTTCAAAAGTATTTTTGTGCGTATGAAAATTAATGAAATTTAAATATTATATATATTATATATTATATATATTATTATTAAATATTATTATATATAAATGAAATATTTTTTATATAAAAATAAATTATTGTACAAATTAAAAAAAAAAGTTGCTTGAAAATAGATAATAGTTATACAATTATAACCTAAAAAACAATGAATTCTCATATTCTCGAGCGTGCTCACTTACACACAACAAAAATCAATTTTCAATAAACATTAAAGTCCAACTCTCAGTCTCAAACTGAGAGAACTAAATTTCTAAATTTATTTTCCAACTTTTATGACACGCCTTTTTATTTTAGAGATCTTTAAAATACTAACCAATATTAAAAAAATTCAGATATAAAACTTCATATAAAGTCTTGTAGCTTAGTTTTTTTTTATAAGGAAATACTACAGCTAAATTGAGCTATTTTTTCATGTAGCGGCTTTACAAACAATTAATGAATAATGAGCAAGTATATTAAGAGGTAATATAATTGTTTGTTATAGGTGATAAATAAAAATATTGTTTCTAAAAGTAGTTATAGAATGAGTTGTGTTTAAGTATTTTAATATATTTTTTTTTAATAAAAGGAAATTTTTTTTAATGTATCCAAATAAGCAGTAAGAGATCTTCTTTTATGTAGTAAATGAGAAATAATAAATAATACTTAAAAAAGGGCGAATGCTACAAATTATCTGCTAAATGATAAGAGTAAATGGGTATTTCGAGAAATTTATTTAATTGGATTGTGAACTAATAAGGAAATGATATTTTTCTTTTAAGAGCTCTTGATGCTTCAAAATCGATTCAATTACTGAAAGTTTCCTTGAAAAGTATATTGTAAGAAGCTCAGAGTTCTAAAGGAAAATCAGAAAAACGAAAGTTTTTCTTAGTATCTTTTTACGAATCTTGCTCTTAATGAGGTTGTAACGGGAGTTTTCCTAGAAAGAATCAATTTAAAAAAAAGTAACATTGTTATAAATTTTTCTCAAGAATTGATAAGCTTTTTAATTTTAATAATATATCTTTTGGTATGTTAAATTGTTTTATAGTAACATTCTTGATCTCTTAAAATTCTTGATTATGTTGTAAATAAAATGTTAATTTGTAAAACAATCATTACCTTTAAAAGATTAAAAACATGTTAATACTTCTTAGATGCAACATTTAATAAAGTAAAATTCTGTTGTTTTCTTATAGGATTTTTCTCATATTAACTTAATTGTTTTAGAACTTCTTGGAGTAATTATTTTTTAAAGATTTAAAGGTCTGTTAGCAATCTTATTATTTTTAATTATTGAAATATATCATATCGATGCATTAGGCGAGCAATAATAAAACATTTATTATTATTAGGACTAGTTTATATTATTATTGCATGCAATTACGTCATTTTAATTAAATTATCAATTATAATAAATATCTAAAAAAAGCAAAAATCTAGTTTTATTTTTACTATTCCTAGGGTTTCAAAAGTTATTTATTGCCATAATTTCATCATATATCAATTAAAATTATATATAAATTTTATAAACAGGATTTTTCATTTCTCCTCTTAGGAAGAATTGTGTAGGTTTTTTATGTCTGCTTATCATTACAAAAGTTTGCATTGCTATAGATATAAGGGTCTGAAATATTTCGTTTCTATAACACCTTTTTTTATTTTTTTTATTTAGATTTGAACAGTCCTTGGCAAATTAAAAATTAAATAAACACGTACAAAGAATAATAGACAGAAATTTAAATGATAATAAAAGGTAGGAAGGTAATTTTTAATTTAAAACGATTTTTTTAATCTGGTTATCATAATTTATAATTTGTTAATAAATGGTTTCCTGAATTTTGAACGTATTAAAAGAACTTTATGGTTTAACTATTTAAATTGTATCTGTATTTCAAGAATTTTATATTTCAATTGGTATAAGTACTATCGTTACGGAGACGCCTTCAATGCTCTCAGTGCTCTAGACCCGCTTTGCCTAACGGCGTTTCGGGTTTAACGTAGCGTAACACCTCGTTTTCCGCACTTCTGCTCGTATTTATCAATCCCTATTCATACAAATAAGGGAGTGGGATGGCTCAATGTGTAGGGCGCTAAATTGTTGCGCTGAAGAGATTCCGAGTTTGAATCCGACTGATGGAGATACATTAGTTATTATTTAATGTATCTGCTTTGCTAGTCCTGTAACGAATCACATATTTTTCATTTTCTAGCGTTAGGTACTTTATGGTAATTGAAATTTTATCAATTTTACATTACATCCCTTACATTCGTTATCAGTGGAGTCAGTGGAAAAGCTGTGGGCAAACTATATAAACCATGCGACCAACAAATAATAAAAGAACACGCTACCCAAATGACGTAGAAACAATATAAAATTGATGGGCAATAAAGTGGAAGTTGTATAAGTAGGGTCATGATTCCTCATATCTCTACCGCACACTTTATCAGAATATGGCTTTATAAGGGCACAGGCAATGAAATTGAACCCATCTTTATGTCGAGACGTCTGCTGGGTTTGCACAAATGTAAAATGCATCGTTCAGTCGGATATTGTTATTGATATACTTAAAGTAAAAAAAACATGAACAATTAAAAAAAATATATATTTACGAACTGAAATCATCGTTTTGCTTATGTGATTATACAACTAAATACTTATTTTGACACATATACTCCTAAATTTCATTATAGTTGAAAGTGGTTTTACGTATATTACCTGAGTTTATGTATTACAAAAGAATAGACTCTGTTTTGGAAACCACTGTGATAAAGGAACGACTAAAAACCATGAATTAAAAATGAAAATTCTACAAAAAATATGTGGGACTGTCCAAAAAGACGGGATATAAACTATATGGACATTAATCGTATACATACTTAAGATGAATGACGTTAAACTTATTTATTATATTTGAACATAATTAGAAAAAGTAAAAAAAAAATCTAATACGGTGAAAGAAACTATGAACATATTACTGAAATGAATGAAGATGTTAATTGATTTGGAAAAATAGTTAAAAAGAAAATGTTATTGGTCTCTGCTTAGTAAAATTAGACTAGATTTTTTATGTCTGTTGGCCATTACAAAATATTACACTGATAAAGGGATAATATCTGAAATATTTGGTTTCTTTGAAAGAAATTATTGTTGTTGTTTTTTTTAAATTAATGTAAAACTGGGACTTTAAATCTTTGGATTTCTATATATTGGGAAAAAACCATTCTCCAGTCATCTTAACTTCTTAATTTATATAATTCCTTAAAACGTTTCGACAACTATATGTCATTATCAATCTTTTAAAATAAGTTTTCTGCATCGATACAACAATTATACATAACTTTAAAAAAGTTATAAGTCTAAAAATCTGCAAAATAATAACAATTATAATAAGAAAAAATACATGATTTCTATAAAATTGCCCCAATAGACTTATAACTTTTTTAAAGTTATGTATAAATGTTGTATCGATGCATAAACCTTATTTTAAAAGATTGATAATGACATATAGTTGTCGAGACGTTTTAAGGAATTATATCAATTAAGAAGTTAAGATGACTAGAGAATGTTTTTTTCCTAATATATAGAAATTCAGAAATTGTTGTTTTGATCAGTCCTTGGCAATTCAAAAAGTAAATAAATTAGTAATAATAATAATGATAGGAATGTATTAAAATTAAAATTAAAGGTGGAAAAGTTAATTACTGTTAATTAAAAAAGAGAAAACAAGTTTTAAAAAACAAATTTATGCATAAATTTTTCAAAATAATAACACAGTGTTTTGTATTTTTTTGTTAACTCAGAGTATTACTGTTCTCGAAGATGTCTAAAATTATACAGTACTTTAGACCCGCAATGCTTAGCGGCGTTTCGGATTTATTGTAGTGTAACCCCTCGTTTTCCACACTTCTATTCATGAACCCTTATTTATCACTAAACTGAAAACAAGAAGATACAATTTAAAAAAGCAGATAACATGAAAAAATAACACAGCTAATTGAGTTCTCAAATCTATATACATCATCCACACGAAGTCCGGTTGAGCTTTCCTTATCCGATCATCGTAACTGTGGAACTATGGCACCGTGGTTATCTTATTTATATATTTTTCGTTCTTTCTTTTAATTTTTTATTAGTAGCTAGCTCAAAATTGAAATCCAATTAGTTAATTAAATAAATTGTAGTAGTATCCTACTGTAAGCCATTATTTTTGTATTGTTATTCTAAATGGATTTGACATCTTTTCAAGTTCATATTAATCTTCGTGAAGCTATCACCTGGATAATATTAACCGGGTGCATGCTTCGCAATTCCGCCTTGTGTCATCTCCTGAATTCTCCAGTGGTTTCGTCCTTTTTTGGACAGAATATTCTACGCAACATCTTGTTTCCGAATACTTTAAGCCGTTGTTTATCCATCAGCGATAGCGGCCACAAATAAAGACTTTATAATTATTAATAGGCCGCATTTAGAATTATCGATTTATTTTAATTGTGGAAACGGTAGATAAAGAGTCGATGTCTTGAATCTAATAGGAGTTTTCTCAGGTCCATCACCGGCTGAAGATGTTTCTTATATCTTGGCATTCCATATCCGCCGACAGATCGATTTATTCATGCTGAGGAGGTTATCCATCAGGTGTGGCCGGGAAGCGAGGGCACAGAAGGGAGGTCTCGGCAGCCCAGGGGAAGGACTAAGGTTTATAAAACCTGTGTTTGATGTTGATAAACCGTTATGAATGGGCCATAAATAGTGGCTATTTATCCACAGGGGGGGGAGGGAAATTGTGAAGAGTGAGGGGGGCGGGGTAATAGCTTTCATTCATCTTCTTCGCATTTGGGAAAGTCGGTAGAAAAAGGCTGAGTCAGGGCCTACACCTATTGATAGCCGGGTTCAGCCCTTCCACCCGGGCGGGGGAGGGTTAAACAGCCCTTTTATGCCAGATCGATTCCCGACCCTGATGAGGAGGGCAAGTAATAATAAGCTTTAGATTAGTGGGGCCGATAGGAAAAACGTCTGAGTGTTTTTTTTTGTTTTTAAAGGCAGTATTAGTTCATCATTAAACATAAAGTTCCATTATACTCCTAATCATCTAATGATTTATTATGTAATATAATATTCGAAAACTATTTGAACAATACTAACAAATATCCTTTATAATAATCGATATATCAACACTAAACTTAAATATTTTTTTACTGTTCCTGTACCACTACAACCCGTTAAGGGTGTAAGGTTCAGTATATGGTGGAGACTGTCCTGTTTCAAGGACAAAGGTTGTGCGGGGAGGTGAACCTCAGGAGGGCCCTAGATTTCATATGATCCATCTCCAGCTGCTAACAGATTAAATAAAACTCTTGCCAGCAGCTGTATTTGAGCCAGGATGATAACTCGGTGCTCTACCACTGAGCTACTCCGCTCCCTACTTCTACACTTACTAGACTATTATATACATGACTATTATAAGATCAATATGGACTTACGGCGTAGAGATTCGTGGATCATATAAGCCATTTAATTCCTCTCGTATCTAATCCTTCGTAAATTCCTCAATGTTCCCTACTTCATTACGAATTAAGTCATTAATATGACCTTAATGTCCCATTAGTTGCACATTTAGCCCAAACCCGATATCAATCCTTTCATTACAAAGTTTATACACATTCTAGCCCACTAGTTTCAAACTTAAATATCTTTTAGACCCCGATAATTCTATTATTAATAAGATCCTCTCGTAGCTGTCTGAAGTAGAATTTCTTATTTGAGTACTACCACTGAATAGTTTCTCTGCTCCTCTTTATCATTGCGTAGCATTAATTTTATTTACATGTTGAAATGTTATAATACAGTTGTGAATTTTAATATATAAATAGTTTAAGAAATACTGTATTGTTGCATATTCAACTATTTTTGTTTGTGCTAGCTGAGCTGAATCGTGTTATTTTAAATTATGGGTTTATAAATTTTTGTGTACAACAATCCGTATGACATATTTCAGGAGTTACTAGTCTCGAATAATATTTCCAGAATGCATGGTTATATAATATGTATTATATGTATTTTGATTATGAAAACGATATATTCTCGAAACGTAGTCAAAAGAAAGTTGACTGATTTGAATGAGTCTCAAGAACTGAATGTAAAGTTTATATTAATAATATGTTTATAACTTGTTTATATATATATATATAATTTAAAAAACTTTTTCAAAAATATTTTTAGTAAATCATTTTTATTTTTGACCCTAGCTAAGTTGAACCTTATGGGTCTGGGGTTTAGTATATGGTAGAGACTGTACTGTTTCATAGACAACGGTTCTGCAAGGAGGTGACTTGTCCTAGGTCACGCTCAACCGCCAGATTATCCCCCTTATTTTGGGTACCCTTTTTTATAATATTTTATAGAGGCTGGGGGTCCACAGGAGGGTCCTAGATCCTATATGATCCATCTCCCGCAAACAAACTAAATAAAAATCATGGCCTGCAGCGGGATTTGAACCAGGATTTTCGGCATGGCAACTCAGTGCTCTACCACTGAGTCACTCCGCTCCCTATATATAATCTATATTATATTTAATTTTAAAAACTAAAAAAAAGTATTTTCAGTAACTTTGACCCTAGCTAAATTAAATCGTGAGTAATATATACAAATTTTCTTGTAATATAGAAAAAGTTATACTTATTAAAAACTTTCCAAATGTTTACTTTTTTGGTCCTAGCAGAGTTGAATATATTTATGTGTATTTTCATCAGTATAACTGAGTTTCGTTAATATTAATCCTGTTGATACCCAGACGAGGTTTTGATAGTTGCATTATGCCGGAACCTCGGCACTGATCCTTCGGTATTAGCTTAGTGGAGAATTAGGGAAGGAAATTAGAAGGCTGAGGGAGACTCCATTAGAAGGCCGCAAGAGGTCGCCCGCTGCGGCTGACTAACAGGACTCCGGGGGCCGGCCTTGGCAATATCCTCCCTCAGGAGGCTCTTCTTCCCTCCTTAATTAATGCCATCCATCAGGAGTTTGTCTTTGTCTCTCCTTCTTCTCTCTCCTCCTCTTTCTTGCGCTCATTGCTTATTTTCAAAAAGTTAGTTGTGAAGCAACCGACTTGAATGAAATAAAGAAAGAAAAAGTTTGATCGAAGAGGATTTTATGAAAGGGATTAATTTTGAGTCATGGGAACTTAGCTCAACTCAACTTACTGACTGATTGTAATTAAATTTATCTCATATATTTTTTATTTATTTTCAGTTTATTGAATTTTAAGAATATAATTATAAAATAATTTGTTAAATACTCTCGTTAACTACCGTGGTTATTATTTTGAATCCATTCATCAAATAGTTCTTCTGATTTTGAACGCGTTGCCAAAATCTTTGTTAACGTTTTGCTTAGCATAATGCTTTCTTCCTCGGGGCGTAGTCTGAGACTGAAAATGTCCTTCGGTATTTATATCAATTCGGATCCGGGTGCGGAGCCTAATCTTCCAGTGATCTGATTAGCTGGGCTTTTTCCGAGTGGTCTCTGATTGGTTAATCTACTTTTTTCAGGATTTTTGGTTTCTTTTTTACAACTGGTATGTATGTAAGCCATAATTTCTATAATTTTTATCTATCTTTTCTATTGAAATTTTCGGGGTGCTTCAGTATTTTCATTGCTTCTAGTGGCTTAGGTGATGGATATAAATTAAGTAAATTATTTCTTCTCAGCATACAAGTGGTAAAGGAGAAAAAAACCTGAAAGAGAGGAAGGACCGACCAAAAGCCAACCAATCGAGCCTCACCCAATCAGGAACAAGACTGTCTAAGTGTAGCCAATCAGATCACCGAAAGAATAGGCACATTTTCGCCTTTTTTCATAACTGTTGGCTTAAAAACAGTTCTGTCTCAACCATGTACTAAACCCAAGAGCCTTCTTGAAGACCCTTGAAAGATCTTTCAGATGATTTTATCTTTAAACTTCTTGAAAATAATATAACAGGGAATTTACCATGACTAGTACCTATTTTTCTCGAACGAAACGAAGTAATTATTCGTAATTACTTATTTTATATGAGTTGATTCCTCCATAAAATTTCGCTTGCTTGTTTCCTTAAGCCTCTTAAAGAAACACTTAAAGTCTTGTTGTTTAATTGAAACCTGCTGAGATAGGCTATCGGATTACCCAAACACGAATGAAATCACGAAGATTGTGTTTCCATGCTGATTTAGTAGCGTTTAACGTGACGGCTAAGTCAAATAGCTCTATTAGCACTTGAGGGAATCAGCAACTTGTTGATGTAATGTTTCCAACCTAAGTGAAACTAAATTGTTGATTGCCTGAGATTGTTGATTCGTTATGTGTTTCTCCTTTAGCGTGTTTCCTTTAAATGCGATTCTTATCTCAGTTCCAGAGTTTTAATCCGGTGTTATAATATAATTAAAGATCGCAGATTAAGCCCCAAGATTCACCAAAAGTCTCTGTTTCACGTTATCTTATCAGTGTTAGTAATTTACAGTTACTTTATTGACTAATAAAGGGAACGGTGTATCTTAGGGGCAAAGCGCTGAGTTGCTGCGGTTGGGGTCCCAGGTTTTAAACACAGCCGGACAGATATGTTATTTAACCTAGTAAGAACTATAAATAGAACTTTTAAAAAAACCTATGCCACTACAACCCGCAAACGGGTCTGGGGTTCAATACATGGTAGAGACTGTACTGTTCATGGGTAACGCTCATGCAGACAAGTGATTTGTCCCTGATCACGCTCAACCGCCGGATTCTCCCCCCTTCTTTTGGATACCCACCTAGATACCAGCCTATAGAAGTTGGATAAGACTCAGAGGGTCCTAGATCCCATATGATTCATCTCCTGCTTTGAGGGCTGCTATCAGATTAAATAAAAGTCTTGCCAGCTTTGAGCCCAGGACTTTCGGCATGGCAACTCAAGTACTGAGCCACTCCGCTGTCTAGATAGATTTATTTAGTCTTCTCCTCTTCTTCCGCCAACGGTGTGACTAACCCTTTTGTAGAGTCTGATCCTTAAATCCCTCTCCCGTACCTATTGTCCTGGGGGGCCCACCCAGCCTCTATAAAATATTATAAAAATAGGGTACCCAAAAAAAAATCGGGTGGATGAGCGTGACCTTGGACAAGTCACCTCCTTGCAGAACCGTTGTCCATGAACAAGTACAGTCTCTACCATGTACTGAACCCAGAACCATTCACGGGTTGTAGTGGTACAGTTTTTTTTGTTGTTGTTATATACCTAGATTTTTTGGCAAAATTGACTATATCGTTTTTTCTGGGCAATTTGAAGGTAAATAAAAAATACGTTACTGTAGTGTTCAGGTTTATTCAGAATAGTTGCAAAAACTTTTGTAAGAGTAATAATTTCTTTCCTTTTAGTTGTCCGGTACTAAGAAACTTCCTTTAAAGAAAACTTTTTCCCCTTGACAGTTTTTTAAAAATATTTTATCAACTGAATTCTTTTTATTATTACGAATAGTTTTTAACTCGTTCGTATCTGAGGGTTAATGGGCGTTGAAATCGTGAGCTATTTAGGAAATTGGAATCGCTCTGAGGGGAATAATGCAATTTGATTAATTGAAAACAGGAAACAAACAAACAATGATTGGAAGCTAATAAGCGGACGGGGCTAAAAGGCAGGCCATCCAGCCGGGAGGAGGCAGCTCATTGGCCGACTATCGAGGCGATAAAACTCGGCCCGGCACTAAAAGATATTTACTGTCTCCGAACCCCCACCGACTCCGCGGCAATTATCCAACTTTTTTACTGCACCTTCTCGGCTACATCGTTATCGATGTACTGAGATAAAAAGTGTATCCAGTGTCTTCATTGTAGCATGGATTATAATCTCGTCTTTTTTATTTTTAATTAGTTCTCGTCTCTATTCCAGAGGTTTATTGCAGTCCAAATATTTTACTTTTAACCCGATTGAGCGTATAGTTTGGTTTCTCCGCAGTGGATATATTAGATTTTCAACATATATGTCTCAAGATTTTAATATTGAATACTCAACAGTAGAAGCCTACTACATTAAGGAAAACAAATATTTTTCGTACATTTTTGGTATTATTTTATATGATTTAAATTACGTAATATACTTATATTATTGGTTCGTTTCATATGAAATGTCCGTTTTATTATTTACGTTTATTGCAATGAACTGTGATTAATCCTACCATATTTACTACCTGTACAATGAAAACAATATTAATTAGCATGCCATCAAATAAGACCATTCATCAATTTTAATAAAAAAGTTTAAATCAATATCCTTAGTTGTTCTTACATCAGAGGATAGCTCTTGTAATAACTTCTACAAGATGTAATGAAAGTTTCATCTGCAGAACTTTCTTTTTCATTCGATCGATCGATCGATATATCGGTTTTATATAGGTTTTACTGTTGGAAACAAGGTAAAGCCCCTTTATGTCTGCGTTCCAAATAGAGACGGCGGAACGCTTGGTAAACTTGAAGATGAATCTAATGATCCAATTCATTAGTTCCCTCAGAACATTTATGATTATACAGCATAACCTTTATGTATTTTTAGCAGTTCTAGAAAAGATTATGATACATATACAATTAGTGTACTCATATTGATGTAAAATATAAAGTATTAGTGGCTCCAACTATGGAGTAATAGTATGTAAAGTGCAATCATAAAAAAATCGATATAAAAAAGTTTTCACCCAGTCTCCTTCCAGTAAGGAGGAGGATCATGTATTTTATAAATATCTCTCTCATTAAAAAAAAAAAGAAGTGTTTTCCCATTATTAAAATAATAGTGTATTTTGAAACGAGTCAATGGAAGGAAAGTTATAATAGGAAACAATAACGAAATGAATAAAAAAGAAAAACGAGTAGCAAAATAAGCAAAAGATATAATGAGTGGACAGAAAATTAAAAAAGGTCTATATTTGATATTTGGATATACTACGAAATAAATTTTAACCCGCTTTGCTAGGATTCGAACCCCAGTGTCCAGTGCCGGAGTTATGTATATATATATATATATATATATATATATATATATATATATATATATATATATATAGACTATATATAGAAAATATAATCAAGATTTTATTTATTTTATCATCTTTTTTTATATATAATCCTGAAGATTTAACTTAGGTTTCACTCAGTTACCTTTGCCAATTTGTTCTGAAAAATTAATGACGCAATTCTCTCTCTTTTTTTTCCCTCCATAACCTAGCAATAAGGAGTGTCACCGCTGTTAGGTATTACATAAGGAACTGTACCTACGTAACTTGTCAATAACAGTCCTTTATTCTTTTTTATTTTTTTTATTCATAAGAACCATTGTTCAACATGTTTTAACTTTTTTTTGTCTGTAAATGTACTGTTGAAATGCTTTTTATCATGTCTTGCAATGTTATTTTAAACGTTTATTGTATTTTTTTGAAATACAGATAACTTTAGTTTTGACTATTATATTCATAGACAGTTAAAACGGTGAATTAAAGTAATATAGATTGATTTCAGGAAGGTTTTTGAAGTAATAACACTAACATTTTTATTAATTGTTTGTTTGAATAAGATTAAAAGTTAACTGATTTTAAATAAGATGTAAATATACTTTAAACATCCGTTTTGGAGAATTAGGTTTTGTAAAATTTAAATATATTTAATAACTATTCAGTCTTTAGCACGATGTAAGTGACCTTTCAGTTTTTTTAAAGTTTGAATAAACATCTTCATCCAGATGTTTATTCAAACTCCAACCACTCTTGGTTAAGTGGCGCTTGGTGAACGTTTTATTTTGATGTTTCAGGAAAAAAAAATACCAATACAACCCTTGAAGTGTCTTGTGTTCAGTGGATGATAGATATTTTACTGGTTTACTTGACCAATAGTTGTACGGGAAGGGGGAGTGACCGAAATCACGTTTAACCACCAGGTTTGTCCCCCCATTAAGAGGATCCACCTTATGGTGAATGGATGATTCCCAAAAGGGATTACAGATCCCATAGGTCCCATCTATAACTGTTTGCAGATTCTATAAATTATCTGCCAAAGCCGGAGCAGGATCTTGAGCACAGCAACATAGAACTCTACCCAATGAGCTACCGAGCTCCATGATAAAACCATCTTTCAGCGTATAAAATCATCTAACTTATAAAAATTGTAATACATTAGTGGTGAAAATTTTATTTTCTAGGAATACTCTATACCGTTTGATTCTCATCAGTAATCGCTGCTTTATGATAAGAAGAACATTCATCAAAACAAGATTAGCATTATTTAAATAAAACATTATTATCTATATATAAACTCATGAAGTTTAACAGAATCGAAACAGATCATAGATAGAACCTGGTTTTTGTATGTTCTGTGTATGTAGGGAATTTGTATAAATGTTTAGAAATATGATACCAAGTTTATAGACTCTGGGTTAGCCTCAGTCAATCTCCAGATCCCATAGAGTCGATTCACGTCTATTAAGAGAATTAATTATTGGTCGTAGCCGTACTCGAACCTGGGACTTTTACCACAGCAACTCAGGGTTTTTTTCCCTCGGCGATTCTACTTCCTTATTTCATACTATACCTACCTCACCATTATTATCGTTGTATGCTAGGCACTGTGCGTCCAACGAAACGTCAATGAAATGTTTATGTTCACACATGGTGAAATATATGGTGTTCATTTCGTTATAATAATAATAAATATTCATTGAGATAAATTATACAAATGCCATTTGAAACGTAGTGTATTTGTGGCCTTCTTTTGAAAAAATCCCTCAGAGGAGCGCGGATGGTAAAACCTCGCTGGTTTTCATTTCCTTCGAGAAAAGACGTATATGGTGCTATTTAATTTTCGGATCTAATGAAAACTTCTGGAACATAAAATTATATAGTTATGGGCCAACGCAGCATCTTATCCCAATGCTGATTCAAATTCTGACTTACTTATTCGCCTTCCTATGTGTAATCTCCTATCTTAAAACTCTCGTCTTTAGTTCAGTTTAGATCCTTAAGTGTGTACTTGACATAAAATCTGTTTAAAACCAGACTTGTGCTCTAGATTATTTGATACTTCCATTATTTAAAAAAAATACTAATATGTACATTTGAAATATCAAAAAAATTAGTCATGAAGAATTCCTATTGAGTTTAAAATCCTTGTTTTGTTTTTTTAATGAATATTAAAAATTATTGTAAGTACACAAATAGAAACATATAAAACTATTCCCCTACCTAAATAACACCCGTGGTCTAGTTTATTTAACAGAAGCGCTTGATTCTCCAAGGCCGCAGCCATCATGAAACTCGGTTCTAATTCGCTACCTGCTCGTCCTCCATAAAATATACAAACTCAACGACTGTCCGGACAAAGGGCTGGAACACGTTCCGTGCAAACGACGCCATTCCTTACCAAAACGTGTTGTAGAATTCATTAAAACATAAAAGTGTCTCTAGCCTGCCCGGCTACGAAACAAAGCAAGTTTATAGCGAGCAGTTTTATGGAATGGTCTGTCCCTTTGAACGCATCTTTCATGCCGAGAGAGTATTTCCTCCGAAATAGAAAGTATATCTGAGTTACAAAATTATGTTACACTATTCATGTCTCCGGGAAGAAACATTAAGAGCATCAGGAAGTTTATTGTACTCTCAAGCATTGGGTAGTTCATAAGCGTATTTTTTACTTTTATTTTATAGCTTTTTTACCAATGCAACCTAAATAAAACAAAAAAAACAAAAAAAAACTGTACTAATAAAACCCTTGAAATGTCTGGGGTTCAGTACGTGGTAGAGCCTGTACTGTTTCTTGGACAACGGTTCTGCAGGGAGGTGATTTGTCCTAGATTACGCTCAACCCCCAAATTTTTTCAATATTTTGGGTACACATTTTATAGAGGCTGGGTGACTCTAGGAGGGTAATACATCTTATAGAATCCATCTCCGGCTGCTAACAAATTAAATAGTCTTTCAGCTGCCGTTTTTGAGCCCTGGACCTTCGGCATAGCAACTCAGCGCTCTACCACTGGGCTAATCTTTTTTACCAATTCAATACGCGTTTAAATAACTTATAATGTAAATTATGTGCGTAAACCACCCTTTCCAATAAACCATTATGGCAATATTTTTAGATTTTATATCATTACTTTTTTATTATTTCTAAAATTCAAAGTGGAATTAGTGGACTTCTGTTGTTAACCATGTTAATGTTTACAAAGTAAATTGAACTCTTGTTAATCCTTTCTTTTTTTATAATATTTACCATTTAAAAGAGCTTTACCTACAATTCCATCAAATATGATTATGGAAACAAACGCTTTTCTTGTATATTTTTGTCATAGTTAAACTTGGACACAGCAAGAGCTGCAAGAAATATCACCACCGCGTACGAGGAAGGGTGTTTTTACGTACAGACCAATCACCGTAAAGTTCTAAGCTGATGAAAGAGATTAAATTATAAATAAATAAATAATGTATTTCTCCTTTCTAACCATCACATTCACGTGGGGATACTGACATTATGTCAAAAATACAATATTAATTGCTTAATCGGAATGGACATTTCCTCTTACACGACAACGCCAGACCTTACGTTTTACGAAATAGTGAGGAAAATAAAAGATATACATCCGGCCAGAATCTCGGACAACTTGCTTAAGAGTAAAATTTATAAGAGTGATTCTCAAGTCAAAAACGCATTTTCAGATTTTATTTCATCTCGAAACCCTGAAATTTTCACTTTTGGGGTTGAAAATAGAATAAAATGTTGGAAAAAATATAAAATGAGGTTAAATATTTTGAATAAAAGGTTTTGATGTCATCAAGTTGTATCACTAACTTTTAAATAACCTTTCCTGTGAAAATGGACGTTTTGTTTGAAGCAACCTAACACTTTTCATTCTTGGTCCTTAATCTTATTTTATCATTCGGTATTCCAGAATTTCCATAATTATAAAATCTTGAATAATTATTAGTTGAACCTATAAACATGAAGAAGAAATTACGAGCAGCTTTGTATTAATGATTTTCGGAAGGCAAGGGAGCTATCGGAAAACCGAAGGGCTGGAATTCTCCCTGGAAGGAATGCTGGGCTGCAAGAGTCCGAAGATACAAGGGCTAACCCTTGCCGCTGCCTTTCTTTGATCTTCCAATATCAATGACGTTTCCTACGAGCCCTTCTGCTCCGTCTCACTTGTTTGAAACATATCTCTATGCCTATCTCAACCCATTCAGCAAATGGCAGATATAATATATAAAACATATTTACTCTAGTACATTTTACTAGTTTTGTTCTTTGAATATGCAGTGTTTTTTACCATATTCCATAGCAATGAACTTTCCAATTATGGTTGCGCCCTCTTTCTAAAACCCCAATTTTCTGCCCAACAGCCACATATCACTCACTAACTTTATTTAAAAAAAAAACATAATTAGAGGAATTGTAATCTGGATGTGGATAGATAAAGCTAACAATATAACGGTGATTAGGGGATACAAGAGGCTTTGGGATCTTCTGTGATCCTGCTTTGCTCTCCAAACGAGATCCCTAGGTCAGTGCGTAAATAATGTATATATTATTGTACATAGGTTTGAATATTTCCCTGGGTTTCTAATACATATTGCCCTAAGTGTGGCATATTGTATTCTATTGCTATCCAATAAATATTCTCATCTAACAACATTAAGGAGACGGCCTAGCGAATAGTGCTCCGTCTTCAGAAATTGGGAAGGATAAATTGCAATGTAAATGTTGCGAATCAGATACTCAAAACAGGTACTTAATGGAAGATTAAGAGCACCATCAAAATGTAACCAACTAGGTCGCATAAATAAATAAATTTTCATCAAATTGGATTATTGATTAAAATCACATCTTTCAATGAACACCTTGGCTAAAACAGCGAATGTCTCTATAAGTTATGATTTAAACTCAACGAAAAAACTCATAAAACATTGACAAAGTTTATCGATTATGATTTAAAGTAAATTTCTTGAGCTGTGTCATAAGTATATAAAAAACAAAAAAATCATTACATAAACTGGCTGCGGATAAAGCTAAGAAACTAATGGCTATTAGGGATATGAGAAGCGCTCAGATCTCATATGATCCTGCTTGACGGGCCTTGGGTTCAGTGTGTAATAGACTAGTGTTTCTCGGAGAACGGTTATGCAGCGAGGTGATTTGTCAGAGATCGCGCTCAACCGCCGTCATCCCCAATTAGGTTATCCTCTTTTTAGACGCTGGGTGTGCCCCAGGTGGGTCTGAAGATCCCATAGGGTCTATGGCTGTTAACAGAGTAGATATATTTTTACATACATGGTTATTTGGATAATATCTCGTATAATATGCTTTTAAGTCAATTGCTATTTACTTACAAAAAATGAATTTGCCTCAATTATGAACTTTGTAATTATTTAAAATTGCCAACAATCCACGGGCTCCCCTATCAAGTCGAGGCTCTGGGCGTGGTTCAGGGTAGCCCGGTCCTAAAAAATGATACTGTATTTAAGGAAGGGAACTTTATTTTCTGTTAGTTAAGCCTTTTTAACCTCATTTCCTCTAAAGTTATAACTTTTATTTGTGTAAAATCATCATTTAAAATATTTTGAGGGAAATAAAGAATTTTCACTTGAAAAAATCAACTGCTCTCTGAAATTTTGCCTTAAAGTCTAAAATTATCAAATATCATAGCACGATCAGCTACAAATTATTAAATAAAATATTTGTTCAATTATAATATTCTTTTTCTTTCCGACGCTACCACTCATGTTAATTCAGACCTTCCTGAATTATAATATTAATCATATCAATATTATAATTCAGCCCTCGCAGCTATTAGATCTCAGAGAACATTCATGTTTCATAGTACCGTTACAGATGATTCATTTAAGATCATGGCTTTCCAGTCACTTGCTTATCTTCTTCATGTTCGAATTTCCTGAATAGCTGGAGATGGATCCCGTGGGATCTGGAGAACCTCTTGGGTTCCAGCCTTTACACTCAAATCACCTCCCTGCACAATCGTTGTCTCAGAAATAGTAAAGTCTCTACGTCGTATTGAACCCAGGATCATTCATGGGTAGTAGTAGTACCGTTTTTTGTTTATTTTCTTAACTATATGATTTTAGATATCACATATATTGTATTGGAAACAAAGTTTTTTTTGTTTGTTTTTTTACTTGAACTTTCTTCTTATGAAATATACTATTTGAGAAAGGTATGTATATATGAATTTGAGTTCACAATACATGTTTATATATTGTAATAAATGCTTTTTAAAAAAGTGGATTTGATTGTTCTTGGTAGATAAGAGTTTAGGGTTTTATATCCTTTGGTGTAAAATAATGTTCTCTATAAAAAAATAATATAAAAAATGGATGACTTTAAAATGTATTTCAAATACCACGGTATTATTTTTTTAAAAGGTTTTAGTTTTTTATATATTTATTATTTTTTCTTCATGATTTTTAATGTAATAATCTACTACCAACTTTATCGTTATTTTTTAATTGTAACTTGAATTAGCTGCAGGATCTTTTAGAACAGGGATGATTAAATAGGATGATAATCTGTAATTCAATTACTTTATCTTCAATCATTTTATCAAAAAGGAATCTAATTTTGTTCATCCATCCCCGTCGATTACTGACCCATCAGTTTCCATTAGGTTATCTCGTAAAAAATTTAAATGACCATTAAAGGATTTTGATTAACGAATCGAATCAAAAACATTTATGTGTATGTATAATTTTTCAAATACATGCCTTGAAAGAAAATACCTCACTATTTCTAAGGTCTTTTTATTTATTTTTTAAAATATTTAAATGGCTTAAATTTTCAACAAGGCTAGAATAATAAAATTACACCTTCCAGGTATCCTACCGGGTTTTTTTTCAGAAAAAATACATATTTAATTTTCGAAATTATTGGGTTAAAATAAATTACCTAATAGCAAATAATAGTCCTTCATAGAAAGCAAAATAAATATTTTAGAAAGTATTAATAAAGATTTTAAGTAGGTTCCCTTCATCCTCTTATCAATTTCTGATCCTATGAAGAATTGTGCATTATGGATTATACCATCTACATTTTCCTATTTTCATAGACTTTATTCCTAAACTATTATGGGTTGCATGAAGTGCAGGGAAAAAGAGCTAACTCAAATACCAGGAGATGATTAGTTTAAAAATATGCTAACTGATAAAATACTAAAGGTTCCAACCTTTCACTGCAAATATGGAGTTGACATCTACAAAACATTCTTCAAGTAATTCATTGTGGACAAAATCACATCCTTATCATGTGCCTTATAGACAGCAGGCGAACACGGAATAAAAGTTGGCACCACACCAAAGACTTGAACATAGGAGGCTCCGAGGCGCTGAAAACGAAATCACGACGTAGGTATGAAGATGCCGATGGAAGATCACTACTTGGCAAGCAGCCTACGGTGGTTTCCGCGAGTTCTGAAAACATACCTAGATAACGATCAAGAGAGCTTCTGACTGTAGGAAAGGAAATGAAACATAATCGGCGAGACGAAATGTACGAACAGGATACTATTATCGGTCCCAAATTGCTATCAGAAATTACATGTTCATATTCCAAAAAAATCTCAAAATGATCCAGAGAAGATAACGCGTGCTGAATTGTAGAAGATATCCTTAACGTAGCTCTCTTTAAAAAAATTCCTACATCCATAGCCTCATGGGAAAGCACCAACCATGGAAAAGCCTTTGAATTCTGTTCCTCAGCGCATTTAATCCCCAAAACTGTAATAAACCATAACTTATTAACCATTCATTCTTCATAAAACTCTAGCTACAAGAATTCTTTGAAAACTACAGATTGATCCTTCTCGCAAATCATCAGCCTGTCCACTATTCACTCTCAAGGTAAGATTGCTGAAACGCGTGACTTTTGAGAGTTCTCTTCTTGTTTCAACTTATCCTAGGTTTGTTATTCGTCCTCCTTGGTTGTGTTTATTTAAAATCATCCTATCCCAATACCTTTTTTTTGGAAAAGACGCCTTCCCATTCCTGAATTATTTCACCATGCATTTGATTTCAGCTATTTTGATAGAACATTATATGAAGGAATATAATTCTTTTTAATGTTGAACATGTTAATGTCACTAAGAACATAAATCAAGTGATTTAGGTCATGATATTATCTGTGCAAGGGCGATTTGAAGCAACCGTTGAAGGCAGCAGCCCCTGAATATCGAATCGAAGAGGACACGGGAGTCCCGAACAAACACCAATATCCCACGACCTGACTCGTTGTGTGCCCAGAGAACAGCCCTAAGGTCTTTTCCAAGCCGTAGAGTTAAATATTCACTTAGAACGGTCTTCGAACAGGTTCTGTTAGGACTAGAGTGGCTCCTTCAATGATGCAACGCCGGCAAACAACCATTTGAAAATTTAACGAACCAGTTGAGGAGAAAGATTCTACGTGACGAATTCATTGGCGAATGTTTATCCACAATCTTATCGGCTTGATCGAGTACGGGTACACTTCAGTCGGTCAATGGAAGGCTCGAAGCTGCTCTTACAAAATTTATCAGTTTGTCCTTAATCAAGTCCTAGATTCCACCGTAATATCTGGAGACCGACGAAAATATGTATTACCGCATATTACCAAAATATTCAGTCATTTTGGTCAAAACCAATTGTATTATAATAATGGATTTAAAATATATTTCCCATTTTGTACAAATGATTTACTTGGAATCTTAATACTACTGAAATTACAAGAAACTGCTCGCCGTTACAGGCTACTTTAACACTTACTTGATAAACGCTCCAAGCTCCGAATTAATTATAAAAGACTTATATACTTGACTATTATAAGATCTATTTGGACTATAGAGCAAAACTTTGGCTCCCTGTTTTAATATTTGAAGTAAAAGGAACATGGAAACAAGAATTATTAGAAAATATAAAATAGAATAGAATGGAAATTCTTGGTATTTTAATAATAACGGAACTTTTTTTACTTTACAGAGAGGTGAATAAAAAATATAAATGTATTACAATTGTTAGCGAATCGTGGATCATTTCACAATTTTATCTATTAAAGGATGTTAATTTATTTATATATATGTAACTAATGAGACCCATATAGATAAATAGCAAAATCTTTTTGTTGCTGTTGCTAGTACACCAAATTGACCGCTAGCGTTTTATTGAGTTTATAGCATTTTAACTTATTTAAGTCAGTTGACTTAGATGATTCGCAACAAAATTTCTTCAAAAATAAACTATAATGGTTAACATTTTTGTTTGAAGTATTTTATTTAAGGTATTTATAGAGTATACATGAGTTAATTAATGGGGGGCTCGAAACAAAACTCGAAACTATTATAAATGTATCATTCCTTCCTTTATTAAGTCTTGGAGTCCAATGTTATAAGAAGTAGCGATGAGAACTCTGCTTCGGATACAAGAATTATAAGATAAATTAATATAAAGGATTAATAATTATTTTTATAAATTGATTTTTTTCTTTTTACTATATAAAAATGTTTTAATAAAAACAAATATAAAATCTATTGTTAATTGTTGACAATCTAACAATTTTCTATGTAATGGGATGATAATTTAATTAGATATATTCGAGAAAATAATGAGACACGCACATAGAAAAATATTATTTCATGATTAGAATCCCTTATAAAAAAAAAAAAAATTAAAGCTATTAGTTTTGTAAATAATGAGTTCTTAAGTCAGTTGTCTATAGTTGTCCTAAATAATGAGACGCACTTATATACATAGCAACATCTTTTTATTTTTGTTAATGTTTCGTTATAGCAATCATTTGCGTTATATTCAGTTAATAGTATTTTAACTAATTAAAGTCAGTTAAAAATGGTTTGCAACAAAATTAATTTTAAAAAAACAACAGAATTTTTAATTTTAAGCATTTAATTAGAAATATTTTTGATTTGAGCATATGCAAATATTATGAATTTTGAATAGTTGTCACTCAGTTCGTCATAAATTAAATCCGGCGAATAGAATCCTCCCGTTGGAAACGTCAACGATGAAAGGAAAAACTTATTTTAGACTTATTAATATTCAGCTAGCAAATAGAATAAAAGTGTAAATATATGTGCATAAATATACATGTTCAAACGGATCGTACCTGCGTAGGGCTCAAACTTTAAAATTTTACCAGGTATTATGCAAACACAAAAGGCTGTTTCGCCCTGGTAACTAGCCCTGGGTAGTTTGCTTTTCTATGAGAATGACCATATTGGTTTGCTAGGTCCGCGTATTAGGAATAACACGCATCGCTAAGTATCGCAGTTCCATTAGGAGTATTGCTCATTGGACTCTATGATGAGGTTTCTATTTGGCTTGTACCGAACGGTCAAAGGTAGGAACGCCTCACGTGTTCTGATGAATTACTAGAAATTACTGTTATTTCAGTAGTGAAAAGTATGAAACACATAATGGGCCGTTTCGGTTTGTTTTGAGGGTTTCCCTACCAATATACCAGTTTAATTGATCGGGCACTCTATGCGAAAAAGCGGCTGCATACTACGTGAAAAACGTGTGCTTATTCATTTAACGTTACTTTTTGATGTTATGATTAATCGGACGACAGTACAGTGAGAATCCTAAATTTTGCCTACACATGTATAATTAGTATAGGATAGGATACTTTTAACGAGTACCTGGTACTGTACAGACTCAGGACCTCCATCTTACGTCCCTTCCGAAGGAGGGAATAATCAAAGATTTTTAACTCCCTTTTAAAAAATAACAGTATCATCTGCCGGCCTGTGAACCCGTGATCCTCTGTATAGAAGGTTGATACGGTAACCACAACCCCACAGAAGACACTTAGGTGAAAAAAATATTTTGTTATGAAAACTTTTGTTGTCAAAACAACAATGCTCACTGTAACTCGTAATTTATTTAACAAATTTTAATTTTAACTTGCATTTTAACTTTATCTAGCAAGCGATAGATAAGGGTGGCATTAAATATTTTAAATTAAATTATAAAGATTGAATCGCTTTAAAATTTCAATTCTCAATAGTGATCCTTAAAACATTATTAAATACTGAAACTATTATTGATCTCTTATTTTCTATAATAATGCATCGGTTATTTTTTTAATTTTAATTTCGCACTGCGATAGATATGGGGCCAAAAAAATTTAATTTAATTATAATATAAATAAAAATTAATTAACCATTACGATAGGTTGTAATTAACTTTATAGTAGGCAAATGTTCGTATTTACCTGCCCTATTTATAGCAAAAAATCATAAACTTATAAATAATTAAATTAAAAAAAAGAAATATCACAATGACAGATATTTCAAATGTACCAATTGAATTTTCTTAAATATTTTATTTTGAAGAGAAAATCATTGTCCAGGGACGGGATGTGTAATAAAATAAAATACACAACAATAGAATTGTTATTCATAAAAAAATAAGTTGCTCCTTAATTACTAATCCATTAATTGTCTGCTTTTTAGCCCATCCATTACAATAGATACGATTAGATAAAGGTATCTCATATTTATTTTTAATTTATAATCTGTTTATCTTAATTCAGAAACAATAATTTTAAATTTGTCGTGAAAAAGTGAAAAAAAACATTTTATAGGACAGTGAAAAAACAGTTTAACAACTATATATCTTGATATAGGATGGAAATAGTTGAAACATAGCAAATAAGTTGAAACCTACTATATTATAAGTGTGCCGACGTTTCGACCTACTGTGTAGGTCATCTTCAGGGCTATGAGAAAACAGAATAGACTGTAAACATAGAGATACAGAAAACATAACATAATATAGAGATATAGAAAAATTGAGCGAAATAATTCCTAATATGTATTAATAAAAAATATTATTATAAAAAATTCCTATATGTATCTTGATATCAAACAAAGTACATTCAAAATCAGTACGTATCGTCACATACTTCACCTGTATCTTTATATGTTGTCTTTTTGTCGTATATATTACTATATATGCTTTATGTTAATTATCAATCGTAAATTTTATTTTATACGATCGTAAATTAATAATTATTAGATAGAAATGTAAATTAATAAACCATAATTGAACATCGCATTAGGAATAAAATTGTAAACTGTGCTAATAAATAAATTATCAAAAATAATATAATATTTTAAGGTCGAATACCAGTAGGAAACCTAAAAACTCGACGAAAGTTATTATTTTAATCAATTATGTTAATTGATCACTAATTACTGTAGTAAGGAGATATTGGTTTTAATATGGAGGAAGATAATTTTATTGTTGATATTGCAATTTTATATATACATTTTTATGTTTTTATTTCGCCGTTTCAGGCTACTTCAACATTTACTGGATAAATGCTCTAAGCTCCCAAGCCATTACAAGAGACTCATATACACGACAATCATTAGACCCATCTGGACTTACGGAATAGAGCTTTGGGGCTCCACTAAGCCATCGAATTCCTCCCGCATCCAATCTTTACAATCCAAAATCCTTCGGAAAATCCTCAACGCTCCTTACTTTGTTACGAACAAAGTAATCCATAATGACCTAAACGTCCCGTTTATTGCTGATTTGGCCCGAATCCGATATCAATCTTTTCATGACAAACTTCATTTCCACCCAAACCCACTAGTTTCAAACCTCGCAACCTCTTTAATTCCTGATAATCCTCCGAGGCGTCTGAAAAGAAGATGGCCTCGTGGCCTTCTAAACTGAACTTTTTATTTGAGTACTACCACTGGGTAGTTTCTCTACTTGTCTTTAATTTATTCAATCATAATATTTACTGGATGTATTCTGTATACAGTTGTAAATTTCAATAAATATATAAAAAAAAAAAAATGTTTTTATTTCATTAGTTTTATTTCCATAGGCCCTGGAACATTTTAAAAGTACACTGTACTTGCCAAAGGGCTGTGAAAAGGGAACAATGACGGAGGTATCGGATGGGCTCCCAGGTACAGCCATCGCGCCCCCCCCCCCTAACTTTGGTTTAATCTTTCTAAAAGCCTTCCCTTCTCATTTTCATCTCTCCGATGAGTGGATTTGCTTCAGCGCCTGGGCTAAAGTGGTCCGCCATCTGTAGCCGAATAAAATAAACTTTGTCGAGAGCATAGTTCTCCAATCAGAATCTATAGTACGTTATCCTTTCATTTTCCCATACAAGGGTGGCTCTGACCTAGTTCTAGCGATCTCTGTGTTAGCAGCGATACTAAAAATCTCCGGGATTTAATTTTTTATCCCAGGAAACCTCGTGTTCTGGTTACTCTCCCTTCAGCTCAGGATGAAAATTTAAAAATACGAACCTGTTTTCAATCCTCTCGTGAAAAACACTATTCCCATTCAAACCTCCCTTACCCGGAAACTCCCGATAATCCTCCAGATAGAAAAAGAAGTCCTGTAGACCTTCTATTTTGTTTTCAAAATTTACAACTGTATTTTAACAATACTAACTAAAATATTATGAATGTTACTTAAAGGCATGGGAAAAGGAAAGTAGAGAACCGACCCAGTGGTAGTACTCAAATACCAAATTCAACTTATTTTCAGACCAAAAGTTTGTCTGTCTGTTGTGGGAATAAAGTTTGTCATGAAAGGACTTTTATCGAGTTGGGGCCAAATCATCAACAAATTGGACGTTGAGATCATTATGGATGACTTATGATAACCGGTTCTAATGACTGGATACCGGAGGAATCCGATGGCTTAGTGCTCATCAAAACTGTACTCCGTAAGTCCAGATAGGTTTTATAGTAGTCATGCCTAGTAAGTGTTAAAGTAACCTCCAACGGTGACATTCTAATTTATATCTGTTTTAGACATTCCACTAGCGGGTTTTCTTTTGATGAAATTGACATTTGTCATATAATGATTTTATTTTCAATAGCCATTACTTGCTGTATTCCAAGTACACAATTGTAAAGTTCAATAAACAAAATAAATATATATGTAAGTATGACTCCTAATTTCTGGAATCTTACGATAATTTATTTTATAGTTAATAAAATGATATAATTAAAATATTTAAATGATGAATTTACGTTCATAACTTTTTTATACATTATAGATAATTATTTTTAAAATAACTACAAATTCTTTTAAACATTAATGCTGTAATCAGAAATTACAATCAATTAACTGTACTTCTATTTTTTTCAGGTATGTGAAAATTTAATGATCACTTGAAGTAGGATCAATGGAATGATTGAGGTATGTTATTTCAAAAACACTAAATATGGTGAAATATTTTAAGATTTTTTTCATATTGGAAGTAAATGTATACATTTAATTTATATCATTTACACCCAAAAACGTTTAAGTAACCCTTTGATACACTCCATGTCTTAGATATCAATTACACAAGAAGGGTTTTCTTTAGATCCATTGCAGTATCAAGTCTTTGTAAATAAGTATTGTAAAAATATAATTTTAAAAGGTACTTAATAGAAATAATAAACCGGTTCCACTACTACTCATGAACAGTTTTTGGTTCAACACATGGTATATATGTCATAAAAACTTTTCTGTTTCTATATCAACGTCTGTGCAGAAAGGTGATTTGGCAGAGACCACGCTGAACCTCTAGGATTTTCTACCAATCAAAGGTACTTGAACTGGAGGAGGGTATTGAGATCCTTTTGGGAAGGTTCATGTCTGATAACAGAAGAAATAATTTATCTGCTTAGGTGGTCTCGAACTTGGTATCTACGGAATAGTAACACCGTGCTTTTAAAATGTTCTTGATAATTCGTTATCAAACGCATTGAATAGTATCATCTCAAAGATCACTGCTATAACATAACGATGAGTTGATGAATGGTTGCTGATTTAAATGGATTATGCATTCAAGTGAATTATGCGAGTTATTTAGGGATCTTCATGACAAGATTTTATTTACACAAACATCTTATTAACAATCGCGGACAATCCATCGTTGAAACCGCGCTTCTTCGTGGAATAAAAACATGTTTGTAACTACAATGCAAATGACCACTGAATGTTCATGGGATTCTCATGGGCCACTGAAAGTTCGTGTAAATTTACAATTCCCCTGAATATGGGACGAGGGGTGCTCTAAGTCTGAACTTAATTTATTATTTAACGATCCTCGGCAACTATGTTCAAAACTGAAAGATCATTGAGAACTCTATTTGGAGCTGAGAAATTGCTGAGAAGCGCAATGTGAGAAGAATTTCTTTCAAGTTTATATTTTATTTAACAAGTTTATAGGTCTTAAAAAATGGATATTTGAAGAAAAAGATGGAATAATTTCAATTTTTATTACTTCTCGTCCAGAATTGAGCTAGTGAAAAACGCTGTCATAAGAGATATTGTTAAAGCGAAAACGATAATGCACAAAATTGGGACCAATCAGCTGAAGTGGTATGGACATCTGAGAAGAATGGGTCCCGAGAAATGGGCTAAAATGATATTGGGTTATATCCCAAAGGAGAGACGAAAAAGAGGCCGTCCAAGGAAAACTTGGCTGCAAGGAGTTGAAGAGGTGTTTGTAGCAAGAGGCTTGGCGGAGGGAGTTGGGAAGACCGAGTGTATTGGCGACAAAATGTATTGGGTTTCGGGATGTGACCAAATGTTGTAAAAACCCAAGAAAAAAAATTACTTCTCGCATATTTCTCTATTTTTAAGAATCTGTGTGAATACTCTTATAATGATCTTTTTCTAATTTTTTTTTGGAGGAGATGAATTAAATAAAAATTCATTGTTGAAAGGAATGTAAAGTCTTCTGCATGACTTTGGTTGTCCCATAGAAAATAGTGAGCATTGAGGGACCCCTAGTTTAAATCTCTTGCACGAGATGTTTCCTGGAAGCGTACCTTATTTAAGTAACACCGCGGGCAGTGACCTGATGTAGGTCTCACATCAAAGGATGTCCACCGTTTAATTATTCTGCCGGGAACAATGTTTGATGTTAATATCTAGTTCTATTTCTCTCTCGAATATCGTTGTCGTCAAAACTGCGCAGTAAGGTGGAGCAAACACTCGTTTGTCGGTTTTTAAGTGGCATTACTATTAGGTAAGACAATGTTTCCTGAATGTTTTTTTTTTAATAATTTACTTTAACATTTTTATTAGGACGGACATTTAAAAAAAAATTAACAATATATTTGTTTCATTTAATGAGTAGCATTTGGAAATAAGATGCATTAGAGCAGTGGTTCCCAACCTTGGGGGCGTGAGTATGTCAGTGGAGGTGCTAGTCCAACGGCCAGGTGTTTAAATGCCGCAAAGAATTGAAGATGGCTGCATTTTTGATATGTTTTAAGGGCATGTATGAGTAGTGTAAATCCAAGTTTGCAACCATAAAAACGGATGGGAAAACTTTATGTGGACGAAAAACCTCGAAATTTTCGGAGTTAAATCAGTTTATGGCTTTTATTTCCTAACCGATGCGTTTTTTTATAAAAAACCATTGATGGCCATTTTTAATGTAGATTAATTTTTTTATAATTTAAGCCCAATCGCAGCTCTGTATCTTTAATAGATTCTGAGTTACGTCCCTTTGAAAATTGGTATTTTTTTCTAAAAAGACCAAATTTTAAGTTTTAGCCGACTTTCGTAACCAACACCGGCCGAAGGAGTGATCCTACGATAAAAGTCAAGGTAGAAAACTTAATTGGGTTAATTTAAGCACAGACCGAGGCCTGTAGGTGTAATAGATTCTAACATACGCCACTTTGAAAATTGGTAATCTTTTCCAAAAAGTCAAATTTTAAGTTTTGGCCGACTTTCGTTATGAACACCGGTCGAAGGAGTTATCCTACGATGAAAGTCAAGGAAAATGGAGTTGTAGTGAATTAGCTTTAATTTCAGCACAGAACGAGGCCTGTAGTTATACTTCTCTTGTTGATTAAAATCGGGGAAAGTGGGTGTTTTAAGAAAATGACCTTGTACGCCACGATTCAAACTAAAACAGCTTGTTTATTGTAAAGTATAAATATTTACTTGTAAATTACCTATAAAAAAATAGTGGTAGTAGTAGTAGGCACTACTATGCAGGGGGGGGGGAGCCTAGTCTCCCCGATGTTTTTAGGCCATCAATAGTTTTCTCATCTGTTTTTTCGGTTGCAAACTTAGACTTACAGTACTTAGACACGCCCTTACAACATATCAAAAATGCAACTCTCTTCAATTTTTGGCGACCTAAAGCCCTTTTTTAGTACCTGGCCGCTGGCCTACGCGGGACTAGTAGAAAAAAAAATCTTTACAATTTTAGTTAATCTTCTCTTATCAGGGCTTCTATACTCATATTCCCATACAATTTATTGTGCAAGGGGTCTTAGTAGGAATTTTATTTTAACGGGAAATGTGGTACAAAAAAAGTTTGGGAACGACTGCAGTAGAGTGGTTTTTAAGAAAAAAATAACATTTAACATTTACTCGGGGCACTTGTATATAAAAAACCACTTTAACATAGTGACATGTTCTCCTTAAAATTAAAAAAATAAATGGAATGATTAATTGTGACTTGTGGCAAAGAAACCTTTATTTAGATCAGTTGCAGTTTTTTACATGTAGTACAATGAATTTAACAGTAGATTTAAATATGAGTTGTGATATTCTGGCTTAACTTAATAATTTTAAACCATTTCAGTTTTTACTAGAACAACATATTTTATTAATTAAATTAATATTTAAATAATTATTAAATTAAAAAGTAAAATGTAAAAATCTCTAAACCATTATTTAAATACTGAAAGTTTTTGGAAGTTTTATTTTATACGAGTATCTAAGTGCCTCGAGTAAGCTTGTCTTTATCGAGTAAGTTTTATGTTATATTAAACTATTAGTGCAACATATATTTAAATTATGTATTAATGAATTATTTCTTTTACACATGATTATTAATATTATATAAATTAAGATAATTAAAGTGGTAATATAATTAAAGTGATACCATCGCGAAGATCGTAATACTCTTGGTTTTGTAAGGGAAAGAATTCCTAAACACATAATTAGTAGACCGAGGATTTCGTTAACAGTGATAGCTTCGGATTTAGGGGGTATGACAATTTGGAATTAGTATTTCACTAGATTGGCATCGGGCATCCGACTTCCTTATGGATTTTATAATTACTTTTATTTTTAGTATGAAAAGGGAAAAAGAGACCTTAAATAAATGTTAAGCTAGTGGAAAAATTCCAACAAAAAGCCTTTAAGTCGCCAAACTAAAACAGAAATTGAAAATATCTGTCCTATATCCTATTATAATTTAGGATATACTTTGGAATAGTCACCGCTTTTTCCACGAAACCCTTTAGAAAATCATCAGATATTCATAGATACGTATAATGTGATTTGTATACGGTATGAGAGCTATACATACTCAGGAGTTCATCAAATATGTAGAATCTTATATGGCTGAAGCTGCTAAATTGGTATAGCTTGCGGAATTAGATGGCGTTGAAGGGAAAACGATGCTAATGTATCAAATGGAACAACCAACAAAACATTGTCTGAATAAATATTTATTACTTTTGTTATCATATTACCCGGCATACATTTTACCTTTCATAATGTATATTCACTCAATTAAATAGAAAAATATCATAAGTATAAACAAATTAATATCAAATAGAAGTGATATAAAATCATAATATTTACAATTGAGTTGTTAACGAAAAGTCTGATGCTGCTAAGAAATCATATAACATTTACTCATCATTTTAAATAAATTATTTAAAAAAAATAAAAAAATAAAAAATAAATAATGGGGAAATCTAAATAGTTTACATGGTATTATTTTCTAATTGTAGTTCAAGAATTTTCAAAACGGCCTGCGCAGAAATCAGCTGTGCATAAGGAAACCAAGCCCTTTTCCCCACTATCTGGTTCCTTTTCCCCCGCGACTTCTCCAAAGTCTTCAATTTCACAAAAAGTCGTATTATAAATTTTAGACAAAAATAATTTAATAATTTGGAGATAACTTACAATAACTTTGTTTATAATTATATTAAACTATCTCTATCTATAATAATTATGATTAGTTTTTTATATAGTAATTAAATATTAAAAAATATTATAAATAACAATCACATTACAATCAAGTTAACGTTTTCCTCATTAACTTTACTCCTCCTTAACTTCAATTGTTTTATAAATTAGAGATTATTTTAATTATCAAGTCCCTACATAATTTAAACATAATCGTTTTTGTACTACGTATAATGAGATATGTTTAAGAATTTTAATTAAACAACATTAAATATATTTTAGAGGAATACAGTTTCAAAATTCGGCATTGAGCTCTTCCATATTATGTTAATAATAAAAAAAGCTATCTGATTAAAAATAATTTATTTCACATCACGTATCAAAAGTTTGAATTACTTTAAAAATATGGGCAAACGAGCAATTGTGTTTATACACTTAGCAGAGAACGACGTTTTAAACCCTATCACCTTTTAAATTTTGTTATGAAATAATAATCATCAAAATAATGTAAAAGAATAAACATTTTTTTTAGATCAAAATGTACTTACATCACTTTCAAAAATAACAGCTCATTTCTTTGTAGAAATAACAGTTACTGATGTCCATAAGTGAGCAGTTAACTATCTGTTTTGGCTCAGAAATATATTGCTCATTCGCTCACTGGGTGCAGATCAATACCTTTATTATGTTTTAACTATCTTTAAGTTATTCATTGGGTTTTGTGGACAGAATTACTTAGATATAATGATATGGCGGAAAAATGGAATATTTAGAGTTTGGAGAAAAATAATTCTGGAAATTAGAATTTTTACGTCTCCATTATTGTATATTCCGCTTCACCACTGTTTAATTAATAATTAGATTGTAACAAAAACGTTTTTATTCCATTAGAGAGTTATAAAAGGATCCTGCAGACCCCCCAAGGACTATTGACCAAGTCTATATAATGTGAGTACGTTCTCTTAATAAGGGAAAAACCGGGCGGTTGAGTTTGATCTCTCTAAATCATCTAAATCACTCTACTATGTTCTGAACCCAAGACTCTTTCATGTTTTTTATTTAGTTCTATATCAACTCCTTATTGGTTTGAATTAAGTCTACCTCTGAGATTACCATACTTCCTCTACTTGTGTTGTTTAAAGGTTGTTAAATGAAGGGTCTGATTATTAGCAATCACCTCCTTGCCTAACCGTTGTCCACAAACCAGTACAATCTCTACCACGTACTGAATCCAAGAGCCGCCATGGGTTGTAGTGGCACATGTTTTTTTCTGGTTCCAAGGTGACTAATTAATCTTTTAGGAAATATAGTATTCCATCTTATTCTCACCCCTTCAGTTAATAGGAAGACCTTAGCCGGGATTGTAGGCCTAAGTGGTTCTTATTGCGAGGCATGGATTGGCCGGCCGGAGCGGCCGTGGTATTAGCAAGTTGAGGAGGGCTGGTTTAAAGGTCGGCCCAAACCCTCTCGGCGGAAGATCAAAGACTTGCCAGCCCTTGTTTCTGCTCAATTAGTCGCTCTCTAGCAAACTGCCTAGCGCCATCTCCTCAACTAACATCCACCAATTCCAACCTTTCTTACTTGGCAAAACTTCCAGATTTCTTTTGAATATAATATTCTGTTTGTGGGTGAAGTTTGCAGGAAAAAACAATTCCTCTAATGAGACCAATCTTCTAAAAAGAACTTTTTAGCTAATAGTCGAAATTTTAAAAGGTTCTTGTGCATAATACAGTGAAATGAATGTGACTGTTCTAATCTTATCACTAAGAGCTTTTAGAGGAGCCAACCAGATGTCCTCCCAATCCTTGAATTGATTGCCTAGGCAGCCTTTATAATTTGATAATTTTGAAGATTTTCAATTATATATTATTATAATCTTGGTACCGTAATGTTTTTTTAATAGTTTATTTTGTTTTGTCTCTCATAGCCTTGAAGATGACCTACAACGTAGGTAGAAACGTCGGCACAATCAATAAATAAGCCCTCACTTATTTAGTGTTTTATTTTAACTGCACCCCCCCCCCCCAACTATTTCATTCCTATATTGTTATGACTGAAGAATATTTACAGTAATTCATATACCACTTCTAATGAATATGGACTGTTAATTAGGGACTGATAAGGGACCATCTGTTTGGGAATTTAGGGATCGTAGGATGTGCTTGGTTTTGAATGAGGATAACGAATACGCATGACGGATATCAGGTGGGAGTCATCAATGAACCTGCAATGATAAAACTTTGTGGGAAATGCAGAATACGACTTCCATTTCACATCGTAGCTATCCTGTAACCAAACATTTGTTTTTGACATAATTCCAGGTCGAATCTTTTCGGAGGTGCCACTGGAGCAAGAATTGCTCCCGAGGTTGGAAGGGTCACCTTACGATCTTAAGGCGCATTCAAGAACTCCTACAGATTCCTTTCATTTTTTTTGTTAGTGTTTACATGAGAATCTCTCACTGACATCTCAGGTGCAGAAGGCACGCTAACGCTGGGTGAATATCAAAAGTGTTTCCCGTGAAAAACCGTGTGATTGTCTTATGGCTGATAACTGTTTTTGGTTTAGCTGGTTTAGAGAGATGAATGAAGATACATACCTAACATGGAATAAAAGTGATTCTGGAATGCTCAAAAGTTATATTCACGATAAAAATTGAAAATCTAAAATGTTCATAATTATAATCATAATTCAACCCTAATTAACTATTTTATTGTACAAATTTACCTATTTTTTAAACTTTTGCATTTTTAAACTGTACCGTTTCCGTATGATGTTTAAGGCCTTTTTTATTCTAGATTTTTTAAGCTTATTACTGTCAGTAAATAAAGAATAATCTCAACTATTTTAATGATATTACCTTCAAATTATTTGTATCCTTCAAATGCATTGTTGGCTAGGAATTGCTTCATGTTCAAATAAAAAAAATTCTTCTACTCTGTAGGTGCTAAGAAAAAGCAGAGAAGGTGTGTCCAAATAGGAAACACACTGCGGGGGTTCCTTACTGCCGGCATTTTTCACAGTCAGAGTCATTTTCTAGGCACGTACCGATCCGACAATTCCATTTTCCTCTAAGGGTTTTCACCCGCCTGTCTAATATTATTTATTTGTTAACATTCCTTGTTATATGTCAGGATCGAGAGTAGTTTATCGCAACAAATCTGGCTTGTCTCGAGTTAAATTTATGGTGGATAGTTCCAGGCTGAATGTTATTTATAATCATTAGAAGGATTAGGCACTTACTTATTGAACTACAGATAAAGATAAGTGAGCTGATATAATCATTATAACTATTAATAGTTTTAGAATTGATTGTTATTGCATTATGAAGCAATTTTAAGGAAAAACATAAAGCATATGAACGTTAATAAGTTCCCAAACCCTCAGAAAATCGAGTGTGGTGACTACGAGTAGTCATAATGGGAGACATAATTACGTATTTCGGTTTCCAAAATAAATATATTACATTGGCTAGATCCTGATTATTTATTCTATCACCCTACTATTAATATTGGGGTAGCTCTAGAGGATGAACCCTGTGGGATCTCGAGACCCTCCTCGGGGTCAGCCGGTCTCGTTAGGTGGTGGGGTATCATTAATTGGGGGAGGAAAGCTGACGGTTTAGCGTGGTCTGGGACAAATCACTTTCCTGCACAACCGTTGTCCTTGAAACACTACAAATTCTACATTATACTGAAATTGTACATTGAGCCGTGGTAACGAAAACTAATCTTTAATCCTGAGAAATCTCGAGATTGTTTAAGCGCTGGCTTGAATTTTATTTGTTTAATAAGCCTGAGCGGATTGAAATTTATTTTCTGGCAGGCAGGAGAGAAATTATGGTTCTTGGAGAGATAAATTATTTAATCTGGTAACAGTCAGAGATAGATCCTGTTGGATACCCAGACTCTCTTGGAGCTCACCCAGCTTCTAAGATGTGGTTACCCTGAATTCGGGAGAAAACATGACGGTTGAGCGTTATCTAGGACAAATCATCTTCCTGCACAGCCATTAGCCTTGAAACAGTTGAGCCTCTTCCATGTACTGAACCCCATACCCTTCACGGGTTGTAGTGGTGCAGGTTTCTTGAATCTTTTTATCGACATTTAATGATTATAGTTTTGTTGGTACTTTATATTCCTCAAGCTATCATTCAATAATCGTCCCCTACCTAAATGATTATTGAAAGTTTTATGGCAGTATATAACAGTTTCAATAACTCACACATCATGACAAATTAGGATAATATCATATAAGCTCAGATACGAATACATCTCATCAGATGATAGTACATGTCATTTTAACGGTCTGCAAAAAAAAGGAGCTGAAATAGTTAGTTTTTTGTTGTTCGCAGAATGTTTTGAAGTACCGGTTCAAACAAACACACCCTTGTTTGCTGTCCAGTCGGACCACGCTCCCCTGCCTGTTGATCGATATCCTGGCCATTGAAGAGGCTCTTACCAGATCGATCTCCCTCCGACGGCCGCTGAAGAAGAGCTATGATTAGTTAAGAGTTTGAGTGCCGTTCCAATCAAGAGGATTCTAACGAACCTGGACAAGTTTGCCTTTGAAGACAAGCCGGCTAAGGGAGTCCTGATGAGGTGGACCGGGGCAACTATGTGGAGGAGACAATGGCCGCCACTGTCTCGCCTCGGAAATATTTATCGTTCCTTCTTCAAAGAGCCCCTGAATATTTCATTATCCTCCTCCTGCCTTCTTGATTAAACCTAATTTTTTATTCCGGGAGTCAGTTGTCAAGCTTTTTCTTATCTACAGTGAAAGTGTATTTCGAGAGAATACGTAATATGATGACTTCTGCTGGCCAGGCGCAACTGAGCCAACAAGCTTAATTAAACCTGCCCTCAGGAAACTATTCCCAGTTTGTACTATAATCCTCCTTCTAGTTTTAGATTAGGTCTCCCTACAAAAAAATATTTAAAAAATCCTTGCTAAATATGCCTTAAGTACGTTTTTATATTAAAATCTTTGATACATAATTCGCTTGATTTGATTAAGTGCTGACTGCATTAATAATGAAGACCTCAACTATTACAATATGATACAGGTACATACAGATACAGTAGATACAGGTACCTTGTGGGTACTCCCACTACCTGCTCATCCTTAACCAATTTATTTCGATATTCCTAGCATTGTAAAAAGTATCAGAAGAAGAGCATATTAGTAGAGGTGGAAACCTTACTATTTTACTTTCAGCATACCTTATATTAGTTTATTACCTTAGCTGAAGATTATATTTTTGCGTAACTAGTTATAAGCTTATAAACAGAGTAGGCCCAAATTTTAGATATATTTGATTCCCGATCTAGATCTGTAGCTGACTGTGGCCATTGTTCTGAAACACCACAAAAACAACAGTAAACATACTGAAATCGTTCAAAAAATCAGCAGTAACTATAAAAATGAAAGAAACATCCTAGTAAATTATGAGATCGAAAAAACACAAGATGGGTTAAATGCGCCCAAAGTAAAGAGTGTTTAATGGGATAAGTAAAAAGATTTCAGCTCTTTCGACTATGTTGGCTTTCATCCTACTTAATCCGACAGGAAAAGATTACAAACAATTGTTTGAAAATTATACCTTAACTAGCTTTTGCCCACGGCTTAGCTCGCGTGGAATTTGGTCTGCCAAATAAAGTTTCGTGACAGATCATTTTAAATAAATAATTTAATTTTTTTTAACTATAAGTTACTCGTACATATGAAATTTCAGATGTCTAACTTCAAAACTGACGGATTCCATACAATCTTTGAATCCCTATTTTATTAAGGGGGAAACCCTTGGGGTAGAAAATGTCTTTCTTAGTTCTCATTTAAGCTATACAAAGAACCTATCTGCAAGTTTCAAGATGCTAAGTTCAGTGGTTTCTGCTGTGCGTTGACCGCTGGGTGTGCCAGTCAATCAGGTTACAGTTTTATATAAACTTAGCATGTATGGTGTGTTGATAAAAAGTAGCCCATGTCCTTCGCCAGGCTTGAGATTATCCATATCAAATTTTATCACAGACGGGTCAGCACAGTCGTGAAACATACATTGACACTGATTAACAAACGGGACGGACAGAGGTTTTCTGCTGTTCGTGTTAGTAAAGCATTAGTATTGGATTTATGGAAAAGAATTACTTAGTATAACGGTTTCACTTGTCATACGGCAGCAGGGGGAAATAAACTTCTTTTTTTTTCATTCTGTTAAATGAAGAAGTGAACTATGATACTTGATTTATTTTGTTCAGCGAAAATATGTAGATCTTGGGAGTTAGAAACACGTGAGCATACAAATTCTGCCCCCCTTTTTCACCCCCTTAGGGGTAGAATTTCGGAAAATCCTTTCTTATCCGATGCCTACGTCATACAAAGAACACACCCTCAAAGTTTCAGGTCTCTACGAATAGCGGTTTAGTCTGTGCGTTGATACCTCAGTCAGTCATTCAGGACAAAGCATTTTATATATATAGATTTAGATGATATTAGTATAAAAAAAAAAAAAACTTTACCACTCATGAAGGGTCTTGGGTTCAGGACATGGTAGAGACTCTTCCTTGGACAACAGTTGTGGAGGGAGGTGTTTGTCTTAGATCGAGCTCAACCACCATGTTTCCCTTGTTTAGAGAAACCACTTTAATAAGGCTGGGTGAGTCCCAGGAGGGTCCCAGGTCCTAAAGGATCCATCCCCGGCTGTTAACAGCTCAAATAAAATCCGCTACAGCCGGCAAGGCAAGGCAACTTAGCACTCTCGCACTATCACGCTCTCCCATATTAATGATATAGTGTTTTAATAATATATTATCTAGTTAGGAGCCTGATTATTAAATCGGATGTCACCATCTTGCACAACTGAGATTAACTCGGTAGGATTTGGAGGTTGATTCGAGGATATGGAGGCCAAAGTAATAGGCTGATAGATCAGTGTCAGGAGTCAATTATCGAGGAGGTCCCGGGCCAAATTAAACTCCTGCAAAAAGTGGCACTGGCTGCCTCTCCAATACTCCGCCCGGATCTACCCCCATCGGGCTCACTGATAGCTTTTACAACAGGGTCGCTTATTTATTTTTTAATGGATCTCCCGTCGGAACATTTTTATAACGATATTTTTTTAATTAAATTTTTAAAAAAATTTAATCTTTTATACAGTTTTTTTTATTCTATTAAAAACAAATTAAATTTTTAAACTGACACGAGGGTGTGAAAAAATCCTTTTAAGTCATTCAGACACTTATTCAAGATATGATGTTAGAGCATATTTTTTTCTTTTCAGGTATTAGTCATACAAAGCGAGAACGATAACAAAGGGTCGTTTAACTATGACAACGTTTTTAATAGAAAATATTTTAATTTATAAACAGTAGAGAAACAATTAGTTCCGTGAATTGAGCTATTCATAAAACGAATGCCTGTATTAATTAATTGAGGGAAACCATGAAATACATTATTTCAATTAAAATTATTCTCTAATTTGAGCTTTTAGCTTTTAGATCATAGTAACAATTTCCCACACTGCGTCAGAGAAAAATAAACGTTAAAATACTGGAAACAATTATTCATTCTGTACATCTTGTACGTGGTGTAAAATAGTTTTGTAAAGAAAAAAAAATCTAAAGCATTTCATAATAAACCAACAAGAACAAAAATGGAAGGATTTATATATTTTTTATGAAAAACGAAATTTTTAACTTTTTTCAATGGAAATGACAAGACCATAATGTATAAGGCTATATTATATACCTAAAGCATTAGATATTAATTAGATAGTTGAGATTGAGGTATTAAACCTTTTTGGCCTAAAGTAACGTTGTTACAGTCTTTTTATCCCTTCTTAAATCGATTCTTAGGGACAGTAGGTACATTGAGTCGTGGTGAAGATTGTTAATCATTAAACCTGAGGAATCTCGAGATTGTTAGAGCTCTGTAAGTATGTAGGTGAATTTTATTTTTAATAAGTCTTAGTAATTTTATATGTTTTAATAAGGCTTAGTGGATTGAAATTTATTCCTTGGCGAACATACATTTATATTTTGGATCTTGGAGAGATAAATAATTAAATGGCAAAATGATCTCATTTTAAAACATAGTAAAACGTTATAGTAGGGAGGAGTTGGGTAAAAAAAAAAATCCTGGAAATCTTAAGTGCTCGAATCATGCAGTTTAATCTGATAACAGTCATAGATGGACTCCTTAGGATCACCAGATTCTCTTAGGGTTCACCCAGATGGCGGCTCCCCTTAATTCGAGGTAAAACATATGGGTAAGCTTGGTCTCGAACAAACTACCCCCTTGCCCAGCCGTTGTCCTAGAAAAAGTGCACTCTCCACCACGTACTGAACCCAAGTACATTCATTGGTTGCAGTGGTATGGGTTTTTTTAAAAACTTAATAGCATTCACCATATAAACACCTTCATGAAAAAAAAATACTATATGTTTATGCTGATCCAATTAATTTTTTGTAATCTATGCTCTCGAATTCTTCTATTTAAATGTTTAAAATGTATATTAATACCCCTGAATATAAAATGTTACTCTGTATAATCATCATCCCTATCCGCAAATATCCAATTGATCGGATGGCTGGAGCGGACAGCCGAAGCTACAAATATTCGACTAAAATATCAGTGAAATGTGATCTTATTTATTTGGGACGGATGTTGGAGGAAGGGAGATATTTCATATTTACGATGAGTGCCGGCTCCACCAGGGCTCACTAATTGAAACCCATTTCTGCCCCCGGCTAATTTACACTAACCGAGCTCCGGACCATTCCGATCTTCCGCTAGGATTGTCTCTTAGGGAATTATTTATAGATTCCTTCCTTTGCAATATGCATCAGATGGTTTTAGGTAAGTAGCGGTTCTCCCTCTGCTTTTCTGTGGTCGCGATGCCAGGTTGATCTTTGGCTATTGTATATCTCTTTTATATCCTGTGGCCTCATTGTGTGTTGTAAGCTATGCAGGAGTACATTTATAATAACCAATAAACCAATTTTTATTTTGTTTGAGTTATTCATTTAACGCCACTTTATGGCTGATTGGAGAAAGAACTGTGATTAAGGTTCTTGTGGGAGCAGCTTTGATGCAGGTATCTTTTTATAGTATGCAGCTTATTAAAAACTAGATCACTTCGTTGGAAGACAAGATTCATTTTTATTCAGACAAACTCTCATTTGATTGAGATATAATTTTTCAGAGCAATAAATTGCTGTTTTCTTTAGAAACACATACGCAGAATAAAAATGAAAAATAATATCTTATATACGGAGCGTATAATTAAGAAGCTTTATTTGGCATATCAGTAACGTTTATTGTCTGCGGGGATATCATTTAACGTCACTTCATGCTTCTATGGCTAATGGGACGACGGCACTACAGTGGCAGCCCCATGGTATCAAGGTATGCTTAGGATAGGGTTCTTCAACTAGTATTTGTCATAGTGCAAGCTCGGGCCTTGCACTTCCGAAGGACGCCACATCTAAGCATTTTCTATCCCCTTTTAAAAAACCTTTTGAAGCTTTCCGGGCTACGGACCCGCGACCTCAGGCTTAGAAGTTCGTTATCCTTAACACTATACCTCAGGCCACTTTATTTGAATATTGTTATTTTTAATTGAAATAATAATTCAATATTTTTTTAAATATTTTTCCTTGTTAATTAGTAATATTGGCGTTAAAAAAAGAAACTGCCGAAGTCTAAACCATTAAGCGTCTTGAAAACTTCAGGTTTATTACAATTTTTGCAATATTTCACTTTATTATATAAAAACACATAAGAGTTTTCGGGGTCAAAAGCGGATTACACCTAAATTTCAATAATTGTCATTTTCACATGTTTCGCTAGTTGAGTCAAGTAATTTTGTATAACAAGACACATTGCCGCCTTATTATTCATAATTTTAGTCCGGTTCTGAACCAGAAATTTCGGCAGCATAACGCATTGTTTGACTAAACTAGCGAAAAGTATGAAATGTCATTTTTTTAAATTTGTAGTTAACCGCCTCATATTTGTTTTCATATAAAGCGTGGAGATGGAAAAGGGGGTAAATCCAAATTAGAAAAATTTTCAGGAAACACAAAAAATATGCATAATATAGGTGATTGTTTATTTGAGACAATTATTTTTAAAGGTGAACAATGTACCACCGTATAGAGGACGCTAAATTTGTGAGAAAACATTAAAAAATATAAAAATGATAAAATATGGATTTACCACTTTTTGCATCTCCACGCTTCATATCATCCATATTTATTTTCATAATTTTGTATAACACTTTTCCCGCCTCATTATTCATGCCTTTAGTCCGGTTTGAACCAGAAGTTTCGGGAGCATAAAGCATTGTTTGACTAAACTAGCGAAAAGTGTGATGTGTCAATTTTTTTAATTTGTAGTTATCCGCCTCATATTTGTTTTCGTATCATCCATGTTTATTTTCATAATTTTATAATGTACAAGAATTAAGAACTATAGGAAATTTAGAACCTTCCTTTACCATTAGGTGAGCCTCATATATTTTATTACTGAAGCTAATAAACCTCGTTCAGTCAGATTATATATGCGAGTTTATGTATAGATTTTAAGGAAAATATTAAAGATTTTAAGAGAAATATAAAAGCTCATGAAAAAAATTGGTACCGGATCCTACCGTGGGATGAAATGGGTTTATGCACTTTCTGGGTTACCGCTTTTTTTTGTATGTATCATCGTTTTCATTCAGGGGAATAAGTAGAGGTAACACAAAGTATAGCATTGAAATGAACCAACTTGAATTAATATCTTTTGGTAATTTGCTTCCATAGTAATATAATAAACTCATCAGATGTTTATTATAGCAATGAAAGGACACGATTGCCCCGTTCATGTCATTTGCATCGACCACACTTCGGCACTATTCATGCTTTACGATCTCTAAGCGTGTTCTGGGGTAGAACTTCCACTGAGTCTAAAATGAGATTTCCTCTTTATGTAACAGTTTGGCTGGTGAAAGACCGATATCCCCTTCCCAGATTGCGTCCCGTTGAGCCGAACCTGCCTTCCTCTAATTGAGTAAGGCGCGGAGAAAAGACATCTCAGCGGCAGTTCACCTAGCGTTTTCATCCGGCTACGCTTGAATCAGCCTGTTTCGAAAACTGTGTTGGGGATTAGGAAACAGCTCAGTGTAGTAGGTGATATCCCTTTAAATAAGTAAACTTGTTTGGAAAATTATCTAATTACGCAATTAATGAAAAAGTGCTGACTCAAATATACACGTATAATATACGTATGTGGGTAACAGGAACTAGTGAAGCAATACTCCATGTCTACAAGAGTAATTATGTGAAGACAAATGAGACATACTGAGTACGAGCAATCTGGTCCACCAAAGTCAAGACGAGAAAGTTGTCACTTAGATGAGATATACCGAATTTACTGACATTGGTATATTAGCAGTTGATTTGTATAATAATGCTTCAGTAAATTGTTGGAATATTATAGATTTTTTTTGTAGTGATACACTACATTTTTTTTTAAATTGAGATTATAAGAGTAATATAAAAAATAATAAAGTTGATCGTAGTTATAATTTTAAGAGAATTTGGTCTAGTAAATCTGTCTAATTTGTTTTTCTTGTACCTCTACAAACCATGAATAGTCTTGGGTTCAGCACATGATAGACTGTACTGTTTCTTGAAAACGGTTGTGCAGGAAGGTGATTTGTTCGAGGTCACAATCAACTACCAGGGTTTCCCCCTTATTTTGGGTACCTACTTTATTCAGGCTGGGTTAGCCCCCAGAGGGTCCTTGATCCCATAGGATGTAGAATATTAAAGAGGCCGAATGAACCATAAGAGGATATGTAGGTCTCACCTATACCTATATATCCCAGGATCCATCCAAGGCTGTTAACAGATTAAATAGTGTATCTATCTCGTTCAGATCAATACAGCAGCTCAATGCTCTACCACTGAGCCACTCCGCTCCCCCGTCTAACCGTTAGGACCTATATAATGTTTTATTAAATACTGAATTTTGGTATTTGGGTGGTTATTAACCTGTTTTTGTATTAATTAGGCCAATCAACTTAGTCGAAAACAATCAAATAAATTACTATCAGGATTACTATTTATAAATATTAATTAAGTATTTTTCTTCTGGGAGTCTTCCGGTTAACTTCTTAAACTAAACTTATCATTGAGTGTGGAATAGTTATATTATTAATCAAGTGGAATGCAAATGTATCATTAATTGTCAAAACGCAAAATCTCTGTTTTTGTAATTGGATTATTTTATAAATGTGTAATTTTGTTATTTTTAAGCATTATTATTTTTTAACCTGGCCCCTCTAAAATGTATACAATAAATCAGGCTGGCCAACTATACATTAGCTTTTTGTTTAAAAGGTATTTTATATTTTAGGGATAAATTCTAATTTAATAGGGGTGAATCCAGGCCTGTTAAAAGCTAGTTTATTTATATCTATAAAAGTACCTGGATGCAGGAGGACAAAACTGGCACGGGTCCGCGCGCTGGGAATTCCATAAATTCTCACTTAGTTCTAATTAACCCAAGTCCCCGACCTCACTAATCCCCAATTAATTGCATATAAATTCTCTCAATGAAATTCCAATTTAGTCCCTCACAAAACGACCAGAACTTCCTTCCAGGACCTTTTTTCTTGTGTAATTACCTGAGCGAGTATTGAAGTCTTTATACACCTCTATCATAGGCAAGATCTCTTTCGGAAACTCGGTATATTTCAATGCTTGTGAATATGCTTCTGAAGTCCGTGGGAGTATGTTTCTTCAAACCATGAGTACTCTAAGCAAATAAAATCAAATATGAAACACAAACTTTCACTAAATGTAAAAAAGTCGAAGCACATGATAACATCTAAAGCAATGCAACAGTAAACGGGCTATAAGTTATAATTGATAAGATTGTAAGATTGGTTTGATGGCCTAAGTTACGTATACTTGTGAGCTCCTAACCCTTCAGTTGTCAAAATATTTCGTGTTGTCAGCTCTAAGATATAGATAGGACTAGAGTGCTTAGAGAGTTGAGAGGAGATGGTATGGTTTGAATATAGTATGCAAAGTGAGAAGTCACTAAGTTAGTTCTGGAGTAGTCTCTAAGTTATGACGACAGTCCATAGTTAATAAGTCTATCTAGTTAATTAATATAATAAAGTCCCTATATAAATCTATATTATACTGTTTCATGTCACAATAAGTATATACCTTTCTAACAAGTCGTCCACCGTTTGTTAACAAAAGAATGGCAATCCCCAAATAGTCGTAAATAATCGAAAAGCAAACTGATAGAAATACTTAAGCACAAAAGCTTATGTTCAAAAATGATGTTTTTGAGATACGTGTGTTAGGTAACACTATTTTGCATGTTCTTTTGTAAAGTCTTATGTCTACATTCACTGGATATAAGTTTTTGTTTTCACTCAAAATACACTACTTCATTCATTTTTGAAAAACGTTAATTTTGTAGATGCCTTACTGTGACACAAAGGCTTCTTCTTCTTATTTTTCTAACTTCTTTTTTGCCTCTCTACGTGGAGGTGCCTTCTCCAAGGTCTATTGATAAGTTGTGAATCAATGAATCTAGTTTGCGGATGATTATTCCAGTACAAAAGTCCGAACAACTTCGAGATAACTGGCCTCCAGATGACTATGATCTCCTCTGGAGAAAGGGCGGCTATACACGCAGTATCGGGTCCCTGCCCCTCCCCAAATAAATGGCTAATGGCAGCAAGAAGACTGGGTGATGGGGATGGCGACCCCATCTTAAGGAATAAAAACCATAACAGGAGAAGCGACCTGAGTTGAAGTTAAAAATCAAGTTGGATCGACTCAATCGAGATGTTACGTGTTGCAGTATGGACTTTTTTAAAAAGGAGCAAACGAGAAAACTTAAGGCATTGAAAATGTTGGTAAATCGGAGATTTGTGAGTATAAAGTGGATTGACAGGCACTAACGTAGAGATCATGAGAAGAATAAGAAAGGAATAAGAAAATATTACGATAGAAAACCAAAAGCTGAAGTATCTAGTGCAAGTCATGAGGCGATAAAAATAGAACATGATACTACATCAAGCAAGAAATCAAGCAAAGGAGAAGTATTGGCAGAAGTTGACACTCATGGATTCGAAATCTACGCGACTAGTTCAACTGCGAGGCAAAGCTATATACACTGACGGTGTGACGAATACTGATAGCCTTGATGGTTGCCAACCTCTGTAGCGAAGAGGGCATTTAAAGAAGAAAGCTGACTCCATTTTGATAAAAAACAACAACATTATTTACTGTCGTTCTCTGTTTCTAAGCACTTTATTTAAATTCCTTATTACCTTTATACATCAGCTTCCAAGTGGAAATATAAGAGAAAGGATAAGAAAAACAAAAAGAAAAGATGAAGAATGATTAGGAAAAAAAATGCTTCATTTAGCACAAGAAGTTGGGCTAGAAGATATTATAAATAAGTCTATTATAAAGTTTGGCTGAAAATTCTAATGATTATGGACTTAAATTATAGTAATCCTTTCAAATACTGACCCTATAATATAAGATTTTCGAATAGAATGGGGAATTCACTTAGAAGTGATTCCTGACATATCAAGATCCTCAAAATATTTGGTTTCTGCGGAGAGGTATCACTACAACCCATGAACGTTCTGGTGTTCAGTACATGTTAGAAACTGTACTGTTTCTTGGACAACGATTGTTCTGAAAGGTGATATGTCCAAGATCACGCACAACTGCCAGATTTTCCCCTTATTTCGAGTAACCAATTTTAAAGAGACTGGGTGAGCCCTAGGAAGGTTCTGGATCCTATAGGGTCCATTTCTGGCCACTAAAACATAAAATCAAAGTCTGCCATTGATCGGGATTCGAACCCAGAACCTTCGGTATAGCAACTCAGCGCTTTACCACAGAGCCTTACGGAGAAGTATAGCTGAAAAAAGATACTTAAAATATGGCTGGCTATTGAATTTACGAGTTTGCTGTTCTTATTAGTGATTAAATGCTTTAAAAGCTGTGATTAAGGTTCTAGTGGCAGCTGTTGTGACGCAGATGTCTTTTTATAGTCTCCAAGTTATTAAAAACTGCCTCGTTAAATTGGGACACAAGATTTTTTTTTATATAGACCAACTCTCATTTTTTAAAAGCCATTGATTAGTAATAATATGTCAAGTTTACTTCTGAAATACAAACTCAGAATTCACATAAAAAATATTTTATGAATAGGACTTAATAGACATCATTCGGAATATGAGTAAGTTTATATCAGAATACAAAATTTTCGAAAATTATAATGGATTTTTAGCAGGTCTATAAAAAGACCATTGTCTTTTTTAATCTTCTCATAGGAAGTCTGGGTAACAGGGAGTAGGAATGAAAAAAACGAGTGGATTTTAGTGGTGTGTTCACGTGTGAAAGTTTGTGCTTTTGCTATGAATTTACCATTTTTCTCAGAACTTTGGGTTGTGTCGTTTGTATTTTGTGTTGAAGGATGTGTTTTGCTGGACCTTCAGGTTCTACTCTATATTCCTTGTCCATAAGTCGTTTTTTTCGTAAGTCAAGTGAAGATATGTAGTCCAGAAGATGTGAGAGTTGTTTGTAGCGTTTAATCAGTTCTTGTATTTGCAATTTCCATAAGAATATCCCATGTAAGTCTTTATTCCAAGCATAGTCCGAGTTAACTTACATACGTTTTAGATGGCAACATAGTCGTTGTAAATTTTGACTGCTGGACACAAAGCTTTCCGTTGGGAGCTAACGTATCTGGTTTTCGTGGCGGTTATTGTTCATACATTTTTTTAAAAATTTATTTATTCCTTATTTTAATATGTTTTTCTCTGACTAGAAATACTGTGTTTTATTTTTGATTACTTTGTTACAGAAATAAGATTTTTTTCAATTATTTTCAAATATTCTTTAATTTGTTATTTGCTATTTGCACCTGCGCAATTGGGAATACAGAAAATTTGATATAACTGTTTATTTTTTCTCATTGACTTGCAGAAACATCAAGTTTTGGAAATGATCAGTGGTTCTTGAGCAGGTCTTTTGGCCTTTGTCTTTTTTATCTTCCCTTATCAGACCCGGGTAAAAAGGAAGATTATTTTTTATTACTTTGTTATTGATAAGGGTAATCTTCACAGGTTAAAGATTTTTTTCAATTCTATGCTAATATTGACTTTATATTATTGTAATCCGTATATTAGCAGCAAATATTTAAACATTTCATAATCGTAAGCAGCGCAATTTCTGAAATGCTTAGCTTTCAATTGTTCCTTTATTTAATCATTTAACGTCGCTTGATGCTGCTATGACTAATCGGACGATGCTACAATGGGAGTCATAAATTTCGCCTATCCAGGGATAATAACTATAGAGATCTTCAACGAGTACCTCACAGTCTGTGGACACCCTTTTTTAGGTCCATTCTGAAGGACGGCATGACCAGAGAGTTTTACTTCCTTTAAACAATCCTAAGCCCCTGCACGTCGTAGCTTTATATTTATACCAATGGTTGGAAGTCCTTTTATACATTTTTTTCTGCAGCTAAATTTTTTTTTTGCAAATTAAAAAAAATGATATAACGTAATTAGGCCCTTAAAATAAGCGAGGTAAGAGAAGTGGGTTGGAAATGAGAGTTAACTGTCTAATCAAACCCCCACCTGACCACTCCATTGTTTTAGCAGGAAAAATATCCCGTCAGTATAATGAGCTCGGGTGAATGATAGTATTTCATTACTCATACCGTTAATTATTTTTATGGCACTCGAGGGAGCTATATCTGCCTTAGTTACATTTCCCTAAGTTATATTCCCAATTTTGATACTCTTGTATGAGTTAAGCTCAATTGAGACTATAAATTTTATTACAGTGGAAGGGCTAACTACTTTATGACTTAAGAAATAGTCAGTTACTCAATCCATTATTAATATCCAATATGTAATTAGTCAAGATATAAAAAAATTAAAGTAACTATTTTTTTCTTCTTCTTCTTCTTGCCTCCGATGAGGCCAGCTGAGGACCACGTGCCAATTTCAATTCTTCCCACTTGGCTGTCCACTCTTCCGTCCCTTCCAATATTTCTTCATCCTTATACTATTGTGTTTCTTTCTGTCCTCCGACCATCTCACCCCAAGTTTCCCCCTCACTCTTCCCCGGAATCCTGCCATACTCAAGATCTTCTTTCTAAAAATCTCTCTGTCCAGAGTGTCGTCTTCCCTTATATTGTTGCTTTCCAAATCCTTCTTTACCTCTCGAATCCAGCTAATTGTTGACTTTTTCTTTTACTTGAATATCTTTTTTGTTAATCTCGAGTCATCCATTCTGAAGACATGTCCAAAAAATAATAGTCTCCTTTTTCTTACCGTTTCTGTTATGTTTTCTACGTTCCTGTATATTTCATCATTGGATCTTAATTTCCATACTTCTGTCGTTTTCACTGGGCCTAGAATTTTTCTCATTATTCTTCTTTCAAGTAAGTCAAGCTTATCTACTCTATAGTTTAATACTGAGCATTCACTCGCATATAGGCATTCTGGTTTCACAACTGTAGAGTAGTGTCTTATTTTTAGATTTTTAGATAAGCATTCTTTTGTTTTAAACATTCTTCGTAATGCCAAATGCTCTTTCCATCTTGTGTACTCTTTCTTCTATTGCAGATTTTTCTAAACCATTTTCTTGGATTACTTCTCCCAAATATTTGAATTTCTTTACTTTCTCCACTCGACCAATATCTGTTACCAAATACTTTGGAGCGTTCTTGATGTTTGTAATAAATTTTGTTTTTTCTACGGAGATTTTCAAACCTGTTTTGCTGGCTATTTCTTCTAAAAGATTGATTTGTATTGTTGCAAGTGTAATGCTGTCCAATAGTATAGCGAAATCATCTGCGAATACTAGGCTATTTACTTCAATACCCTTGTGTTTTCTTCCCAAAGTTAATGGTGAAATTAACTATTTTTTATTTTTGTTAATAATTATTTTATAGGTAAGGGAGCGAAGTGTCTCAGTGGCAGAGCGCTGAGTTGTAATACCGAATGTTCTGGGTTCAAATCCCGCTCGCTGGCAGACTTTTATTTAATCTGTTTGCGGCCGGAGAGGGACCCTATGGTGACCCCTCCAAGGTCTCACGCAGCCTCTATTAAGTGGGTACTCAAAATAAGGGGGAAATATGTTGGTTGAGGGTGATCTAGTACAAATCACATGACTACATAAACGTTGCCCAAGAACCAGTACAGTTTTGAACCCAAGACCTTTCCTTGATTGTAGTGATACAGGTTTTTTTTTGTATTTAAATGGTACAAACAAACCTCATTGTTTACCTATTAATAGATCATGGTGGAGGCTATGTTTCATAAATATTTCTATTCTGATAATTGATTTCAACCACTCCAAACTTATTTTATTGAAAAGTACACCGTCAATTTATGGGTATCTGCTTAGCAAGAATATGTGGTGGTGTAGGCAGAAAAAAAAAATCAAATCGTAAGAATATGAAAAAGATGCAAAGTGATATAAAACGAATGGTGAGTAAATCAAATTCTATTCAAATTTTCCGATCGCGCTAGAACTTTTTTACAGTTTTAATTAATAGTAAACGTGACTTTTTACATTATATCGCTTAGGAGGTAGCCCTCTATTTAGGAATAAATAATTAAATAAAAAGAAAATAATTTTTGACTTATACGAATTATGATATGGAAATTTATGTAGTTAATATCTATTATTATCTATTTTTTAAATAAACTATTATAATTTTTTTAATAAACTATTATACAATTTTTTTATTTATTGTTCTTTTGATGGTGATTACTTTTTAAATATTTTTATTTTGAAGAGAAAAGATTTGTCCTGGGCTGGATTCAAACCCGGGTCGTCCGCATCTCTTGTGCGGTGCTCTAACCATCTGAGCTACCAAGGCTCGTAACCAAGCCAGACAAATCCATTCTCTTCACTGATCCTATATCCTCGTGTTCTCGCAATTTTTGCGATGTATACATGGGGAAGATTTTTCATTGAACATTAATTCAATTAGGATCCCGTTGACTAACGTCAATTTTATATTATTATAATTTATTTTTTATTTAGACAAAAAAATATTTGTCTTGGCAGGGTCTCTAGCGCGGTCTTTTGTTTTCATCTTCATCTTTTCTATTCAAAATGAAATATTTAAAAATAATCACCATTAAAAGAACAATAATTAAAAAATAAATTATAATAATATAAAATTGACGTTAGTCAACGAGATCCTAATTAAAGTAATGTTTAATGAACAATCTTCCCCGTGTATAAATCGCTAAAATTGCGATAACACGAGGATATAGGATCGGTGATGAGAATGGATTTGTCTGGCTTGTTACAAGCCTTGGTAGCTCAGATGGTTGGAGCACCGCGCTAGAGATCAAGACAAATCTTATCTCTTCAAAATAAAAATATTTAAAAATGTTATAAATATGAATTAAAATGTAGCACCAATTATGATTATAAATTATTTACATAATAGTTGAAAGTATAGGGAAATTATCAAGGTATCCTGATTGAGCCACGTCATTGCTTAATGATACTATGTAAGTCTTATCCTCATCTTGTCGGAATTCGGTTCCATTTGGAGGTAGATCTTTACAGAACTAGATAGAATCCTCATTCTACCCTGGATCCATTACAAGCGTTTGTGAGCGGAGTATACTGACAATGATCCTTTGTCTTGATGGGGATAGAAAGCTTCCCATACTACCTGGGGGTCGATAAAGAGTATTAAGGATGCGAAGTTAGAGGATGTTTAAGGTGGTCCGCGTGTCAACGACCCCTTATCTGCAATATGAAAACAACCTCTTCCTATTCAGGTTTGACCATCAGCTATCATGTAATATAAGAATTTTGTGTGAATTTCATATCTGGAATTCGTACAGTTAAATTTTCTTTTTATTTGTAGTACGTATATATATACTAATTCTTCAACTTCTGGAATTAATGGAGTGTATAAAAAAAAAATGACCGTTTCACCTTCCCCATGGTGAGAAGATGGCAACTAACAGTATCTTTCGATACACCACACTCCCTGGGAAGTTCGCGAGTACTTGTGGACGGATTTTACTCAACAGCTTCCTTCAGAACTTCATCAATATCCATTAATTCTGCCTTTCCAACGTCGTATCCCCCCTGCTAAATTTTTCAAACCAGCGCCGTGCATTGCGCTGGTCAAGGACACACCCCCCTTCATATTTAATAATTTCACGAATTTTTTTTCAGTAGTGTCTTAAAATTATGAGAATTTCGTAGTACACTGTCATGCTTCTTCTTTGAAATATATAACTAAACTGAGGTTTTTTTTAAAGAAGTCCAGTGTTAGTAAACAACCTTAGAGTATGCTCTAAAGGGATTATTAAGTGTTGGTAAATAATAAATAGCATTAAAATATTTAAATCAATCTCATATATAATGCATTTACAATCTGAGTATACTTCTTATTTATTACAACAAAAATTGATACAAATAAAAGCAGTTGTAGAGTTTAATGGTTATCACATTTAAGTTGATACCTAGATGATGAAAATTTTGGAATTTAATAATATAATATTACACTTTTCAAGATGAATTTGAATTTTAGTTTCATAGAGCTATCTATATATGTTGTTGGATAATACATAATGCTTATAATTTAGCAGCATTGAACTATTGAGAATGACTATTGGGCGAAACGTCAAAATGAAAAAGATTTTTGTTTTTGCTTTATTATTGTTATTGAATGTTTGCAGTCCAGGGAATAATATATGAATTAAAAGGAACTATGTATTTACTTCCATCCGGACCATATTCTTCTCCTAAAAGATATATAATAAAATAAAAATGATTTTGCCCTATCAGAGAAAATCGGAGCGATAAGAGAAGTTAGCACACTTATGATGATCGCAGCGCCATCTAGCAACTGTCCAATACCTGCCTCGGCAAGACTAACAGCTTCTGTCTTCTCTGATTTGGGCCAGTATCCTTTCACCTCGGCCGTTCTTAATCATATAACCCCTCCCTGTAATTTATTTATTTTATATTTATTTGTTTCATCCTTCACCGATTAGATTGCTTGTTAAACTAACCGGTCAAACATGTTTATAGACCAGGGTCGATAATTTTTAAAACCAAAAAAATAATAGTAGGATGAAGCCCATTTGAAAAGGAAGAGAATATAACAAAAATAAAAGGAACAATAATTTACGGGCGATCTGAGATCGGGAAGTGGAAGGGGGGGGGGAGGTTTTAAGGGTAAAAATTGGTTTATCTCGATTTCCGGCAAAACTACAAGTCCTATGGAAAAAAGTTAAATGGCAAAGTTGTAGGTAATAAAAAAGATCTACAACCTTTAGATACCATAATCATGACATTTTTTTTCTCAAGCCAGGTTCTGGAAATGTAAAAGCTAATTTTTCACGTCTAATAGTTTCAAAAATGAATCCTTCAAAAATATCGTTGCATTTCTGCATTGTTTTTCTGGTTGCAATACAACATCTGGATATGCCGGAAAAGGAAAAAGATGTATCGTAAATTCATTATTAGACGATAAAAATTGACAAATGTGGCCAATATTTTTAATAAAAAAGATGCAAACAAAGAAGATATCGAAAAAATGGATTACAATTTATCAAATCTATTTATAAATTTAAAAATGATAATATAACACTGAATCAACGTTGCGTTATGCCCAAATTTACAGAAAATGAATTAATTCCGGAAATATTGCTCAAAAACTATTTGCTGCAGCTGTGAAACTGGATGTAACAGTTTAAAATGCACAAATTTATGTTCAAATTGTCATGGTTCTGAAAAATCTTCCAATGTGGAAGAGTAAGTTAATGATTCAAATGAAATTAATTTTTAGTAAATAGCTCAAAATTGTACATAATGATTTTTAAAAAAATTTCGGATTCGAGTTTTTTTCGTTTCTTTGCGTTTTCCGAGAACATTTACCATAGTAATGTATATTTTTTTACACCATCAGTAAGTAGAGATTTCCATGAACAAAAATCCCACCAACATTTTTAAAAAAGCAGATATTTTGACGTGAGAATTTTCGATTGAAAATTAAGGTGCTTTTTCGATATTAAGTCAAAATAAGGAGAATAAATAAATATTTTGAATTAAAAAAAATTACATTGTATTTGGGACATAAAAAGGTAAGTTTTCACCAAATTTCGTGAAATTTTTTTTGTAAAAGATAAAAATAAAAAACCAAAAACTTGGTTATTTGAATTTTTCGCATAAATTTTGAGTATATGAGTATAAAGTGTAAATACAAAGGATGTAGATCTTTTTTATTACCTACAACTTTGCCATCTGCCACTTTTTCCACAGGACTTGTAGTTTTGCCGATAATTGAGATATACCCATTTTACCCTTGAAACCAGCCCCTTCCACTTCCCGGCCTCAGATCGCCCTTAAATTATTTTTCCCTTCATTTTTGTTATATTCTCTTCCTTTTCCAATGGATTTCCTCCTACTATTATTTTTTTCAGTTTTTACCATTTTCAAAGGCTTCTGCACTGGTCTGTACTTGTAATTTCCACTTAAATTTTACATTTTAGAGCCAATAAACAAATCTACATGATCGGCATTGCGCATGATACTATCAAGTGGAATCTGATTTAATTTTCAGCTTATGCAGTTGTCATGCCGAAGGTTCCGGGTTACAATCCGTCTGTGGCAGATAATTTATTTAAGCAGCCTAAGATGGACCCTGTAGACTCTGGACGTCCTTCTGAAGACCCTCCACCCAGCCTCTACATAGTGATTATCTTTGATTGTGGAAAAATTAAATGAAAATGAAAATGAGTGTGACATAGGACTTCACCTCCCTGGACAATTGTTGTCTTTGAAAATATACAGTCTCGACCACATAGGTGAATCCAAGACACTTTATTGGTTGAACTGGTGCAAGAACAACATTAAGGCTAAGTAAGGAAACATAAATATATAAGTCTTTACGTATATATTTATATTATGAATATACGAATGCATCATATCGATAGTATTATCTCATTTCTTTCCGCCGTAAAATAGTCAACATAATTGCGAAGTAGTATATTGACTTAGTAAGGTAGTAAATTAGATTCTGTGAACAAGTCTCTTTGTCGAAGGTATCCTAGGGATGGTCAAACGTCTCCAGTGTGCAGCGGTGACATCAATTCTTCGAGATAGTAAATATCTGCTGCTCCGGTGAAGAAGTGGTAATGTCGTGGTTAGGTCTTGTCGAATGGAGCGGAATCATGACGTTTATTGGCTTGAAATGGAGTTGCAATATGAGCAGTTACTCTTTTTTCAGCCAATACCTGACTTATCATATTAAGTAGTACGAAAATCATAAGATTATCCTTCCCTAAGAATAAATACAAATGGAGATAATACGTCTGGCTATTCATTGGGGTTGTAGATATATATATATATATATATATATATATATATATATATATATATATATATATATTAAACCGATCTTTAAACACTTTGTAAATATGTACGTATAACTTAAATAACGAGTAATACAAACACTAAACATTATTTGTGGTGATACAATTGATGAAAATGGTTTTTCAAACTTAAATGTTAGCAATATAAATGGGGACTGCACTTGCCTCTTACTGGCTATGAAAGCATACGACCAAAACCGATGGGAGGGTTTTCCAATCCGAAAGTGGATCCAACCTGCCTTTAAGATAAGGCAGCGGAGCGCCCCCCCCCCCACTTAGAGTTATGCAAATGCCTCTGACCCGGCGGTGCATTATAATAAAAATACCGTATTCGTGGAACGGCCATTGGAGGAACAGCAGCTACCGGTAATGAAAGTTTTAACGATGGCGGTGCCGAGACAGAACTGCGCCGTAAGCGACCAACGGCTTCCCTCTATGACTCGTTATTTTTTACAACGCTTCATAAGCTCCTGCTTTATGCTTATTGCGAGGCCGGAAGGATGTAGGTACTCCTCTTCGAACTGACTACTTGCTATCATGCGTCGTATGATCAACTTCGGTATGCGAATATTCATCGGGAGTTTCCGCTGCCCTTTCGAACCTAAACTTCAGATCAAATCTACACGCTGGGTTTGAAGAAAGAGGTTGTATTGGAATGAATGATAGTTCTGGAAATATGAAAACACCCCAGAAAATAGTTAATTAATTTAACTATTGATTACTTTATAATGCTAAGGCAAATCGGACAATGCTACAGAGGTATAACATCAAGAGTAGAGAGAGGCCTCTTCTTGGCAGGTATTTTAAAATTAAAATTGTGTCTACCTAGGTAAAAATTCACTTCTTTCATTCAGCGGAGGATAGTCTTTGGTTACTTCGTAGATCCCTGGATATGACACCCTCTTTGTTGCAAAGGGATGCATCCGATTGGTGCATTGGGCTATCTGAATATAACAGGCATATTGCCGTAATTTTCTTGCTGATCGATGACCTCAGTATCTTCCAGAGTTGTTTGCAACGTTATGAGTTGATAGCTGCTTTTCATGTAAGTATTAAGTGTTATTTAACTGTGATATTTAATAAAAACTAAATCTTTCCGCGGTAATTGCCTGGATTCTTCTTATATTCTACTTCCGGGATGGACCGTGTCATGTCGGTGCTATTAACCACTCATTCGCTCATCATGCTGTGAGCTTCCTCAGGGTTGGTCAGTTAATGAAGAGCAGATTTTTTTTTGTTTCAAATCTCGTTTATTGAAATAAAGTATTTACAATTCAGGGTACAATATATAAGATAGTAATTACAATATATATATATATATATATATATATATATATATATATATATATATATACACATATAATTTATTTCTTCTTTTACCTGTGGGTATTTTAAGAAAACAAAATGGGCTGAGACCGCTTAAGGCGTATACTCTACAACCGCCACATGGCCGCTGGGTTTATGTATAAGTCCGCGAGAGACCGCTTTTTGAGATTAGGAGAAAGGAGGAAAGATGAAAGGGGAAGAGGAAGGAAGAAAAGGAAGCGGGTGATTGGACAAGAGTGTCCAGACCCCTACCATAGCCCAAAGGGGCACTGCCTGGCCACCTCCCAGGTCTGGGAGGGGCCATTATATCTTTAAATAATGGGTTATCATAGGCCTTCAACCACTCAAAGTATTTGAGGGGCCTCCGTCTAATGTAATTGGAAACGTAAGCAATTTTTAGTTCCTTGTGCAATATTTGTTTTCGTGCTCTTTCGAGCCTCTCACTATGCGCCTCAGGATAGAGGACTGGAATTGTTGTAAGGGCTTTGAGACTGGATTTATGTAGGTGCTTAAGTAGCGGCGCACCATGGAGCAGTGTGGGTCTGATTACAGATTTATAGATCTGGCACTTCAGACGCCGCGAGAGCTGCTGCGAGCATAGCGTGACTGAAGAAGGTGAAGTGCCTATCTATAGTAACGCTAAGGTAGAGTAAGGTGTTCGAGGAAGGGGTTTCTTATTTTGCTGGAATGTCCGTTTTAGACGGATTCACTCTGATGCCACTCAATTTTAAATCTTTAACCATTGGGAACGACGCCTTTTGAGCTTTTTAAGGGCATGGCAAGCGTTGGCGCTGGAAGCGGATATCCCCATATGGTCCGCATAGACCGCTAGAAGAGCGGATGGTTGGAGTCGGGGTATTTATACCTGGGTGGCGTGGTCCCGATCGAAGTCGTCTTTCCCATTGGCTGATCTGTACCTGTCGTGTTGTGTTCGGGTTTGTTCGTGTGTGTTCGGTGAGGAGGGGTTCATCTGTATGTGGATTGTGAGGTAATGTGTGGGTTTTTCGTTGGATTGCCGGATACCAGTTTTTCTAAGCTTATAGCCATCTCCCTTATTGAAATTGTTGGGTTCTTTGACAATTTCGATATCTTCTCTTATGTTACGGATATGGTAATTAGCTTCTTTTACAAGGATGGTAGTGTTTTCAAAGGGTGTTATTACCTCACTATCCACATACAGATGAACCCCTCCCCACCGAACACACACAAACAAACCAGAACAACCACGACCAATACTTCGATCGTGACCACGCCCCCAGGTATAAATACCCCGACTCAACCATCTGCTCTTCATTAACTGACTAACTCTGATGAAGCTCACAGCGTTATGAGCGAAAGCTTGGTTAATAGGCACCGACATGACACGGTCCATCCCGGAAGTAGAATATAAGAAAAAATTGTATGGATTGTCAATTGAAATTAAACAGATAATTTAGTCATTTACTTTAAATCTGATATAACTAATATACATCATCGTCATTATCATCATAATCATTCCTCTCAATAGCTAATGCAGCGTGATGTCTTCTTCTGTATTTTCCGGACCACGCCATACGGTCCTTCACCATTTAGGAGGAAAACATGAATTTCACGTCTGATGTTTCATTGTATATTTCTCTTCACTGAGCATTCCTTAACTCTGTATTCCACTGGACCTTCCTTAGTACACCTTAGCCTCTTACATTATCTTGGCCAGCCTTTTGTTTTTCATATATTGTAAACAATCTAAAAGGGTTTTCCTCGATAACTTTTTCTGCTAAGAATATATGGAATTGTTCTTGGGCAATTTTAAACTTACTTTAGATGCCGTTAAACTACTTTATTGTAATATAGGTAGAGAAGAAATGAAGGACGAGAGGCTATTGTGTAATAGTTCGTGACATGTTTTTGTGGTATATTAATATTTTCTGTGAAAATGGAGAAATTATTCAAGGATGGCAAAACCGTTGTAATGCACTAGATTTGCCGTTTTATGTGTTTCTGCTCAATTTATTTGTTTATTGATTTCCAATTAATATTTAGGGTGGAAGAATATAGTCTATTTGAAGGTCAAAGAAATGCTATTGATACCTTCAGCCCGTATCTAGAACTTCGAGGACACCTGAAAGGGGCAGGGAGAGGACAGGGTATAGTCGAGGACACCTAGGGAAACTAGGGGAAGAAATAAACCCAAAACATTCATCTATCAAAATAAATGCAAGTTATATTGAAATAAAAATTACATTCGACTATTATTAATAAGGTATTAATGTAATAATAATTACAAATTTAAACCGAAATCCCCAGTCAACAAAATAAAACTCTAATTTAACATAGTATTCACTCTCAAGAATAGTACTAAATAATAACATGCGATCAGAACGAAATCATATCCCAGACCCCCCTCAATAATTGTAATTGCTAAAACCACTAATAAATTAATAATTTAAAAAAAAAATTAATTTATTGATATTTACAACTATAATATGATTATAACAAGTAAATCTGCTGATATGTATATTATGACATGAAAAACACATGTGGAGTAACTACTCATCGGCAGCACTCCAAAATTAATAATAAAACAATTTCCTTAATCTATAACAATAATCATATGCACTAACAATAATTACAAATTTAAATATTCCCCATCAGTAATCATTACCTCATAACCGCTAATTAATAAAACTCGATCCATCACCTACAACCATAATCATATACACTAATAAGGATTATGTTTAAATAAAAGATTCCCATCTGTTTTGTGGCCGAAACGCTCCGAATGGCATAGAAAATAGTTAATTTTCAGAGTTGAGTGACGCTAATTACAACTGAACTACAAGCGGGCTTCACCCAGAATAAAAGTCTGACTGCATTATAAAGCAAAATGCCTACCTTCCATCTGGTTTCTTGCTCAGGTCCCTCGGCTTCTCACTGTCTTCAACTCTGACTTTTGGGGGAAAACGGTCTCGTATTTGAAGGCTTATTCGAGCTAGCGTCAAGATTCTTATTCCGGGTCCATGAGGTGCTTCAACCTGGTGGTCATGGTTATCCCGAGAATCTCTTGAATTGAATTTAACTTTTTAAATATTCGATCCGACCCGACTTGTAGGTGACGGAAATGCTGATTAATTTCCGTATTGGGCTGATGACTCGGCGTCGCCACAGACAGACAATACCCTCCTAACATTACTTAACATTTAATAAAATATACCTAATTAAAATTATCTGAGTTCTTTACACCATGGTTGTTTAATTTTTATATATTTTTTGATTTACAATTAATTTATTCTAAATATGTCTGTATCTTGTCTATCTAACCCCGAAGAAGACCTGCAATTAGTCGAAACGTCGACATCTAACAAATACTTCATTACTATTTATTCTTTGACCTCCACCCGGACTGTTTTCTTTCCTATAGATATAAGGTCAACTAATATTATATAAGAATACGAATAATATAATATTAGTTTTCTTTATTGTATTTACAATATTTTTAAATTAACATCCATTTAAGGTCTACTATATGAGGAAGATACCTATATAATTGAGCACACGGTTCGCATATAAACAATTTAATGATGATAATACCTCGCCTTTGTGTATTAATTAAACTGTTCCTCACTAATAGGTTCATTTATAGAGTGGAGTAGTATTATAGAGCGCGGTGGCTTGTAGCACACCTTCCTCTAGGATTAATTAAGAGTTGCCAGTTTATGGGATCGTCATCCGGTAGGGAATGGAATTAGGAGTCGGTAACTAAGAGAGGCTGACTATAGGCACAATGGAGACCTATAGGAGGCCTATTGCGCGCAATTACCGGCTGCAGATAGCTCCCGCGGGTGCACCGCCCCCCCTTCATCCCCCTATCTTCTCGCCATAAACAGGGAGTTATCCTCCGTAGGGTCCTTAATGTCCTGTTAATTCCTTCTTTGATCGTTATCTTTCTCCCTTTGTTTTCTCCCAGAGATTGACCCTGCCCATTTATAAGGAAGGTATTGATTAATATTTTTTTAGTAGCTACTTCTCGAAAGAATCCATTTAGTATAGACTTCGTTAATGTGTAAATCAGGGTCACCTGTGGTGTTGGCATAACAACCTACTGCACAAGATAGCAGGTTCGCCACCTGATAGGTTCTCTTAGGATTTTTTAAAGGCAGTTACCCTCCGTAGTGTAGTACTTAATGTCCCGTTAATTCCTTCATCGATCGCTATCTCTCTCCCTTTGTTTTCTTCCTGAGATTGGTCCTGTCCATTTATACTTCCCTTATCTTACTTCTTGATAGTTATTTTATTTAAGCACATCCTCAAAGGATTCCCTTATTATAGGCATATATTAACGCATACATTATGGTCACATGTGGTGTTGGTCCTCATAAGGTCCGGAGCGCGGCAGGTAGCCTGAGGATTTTTTTAAACAATGTTATGCTCTATAGTGGTCCTTAATGTTGAATTAATTACTTACTTGATCACTATCTCTCTCCTTTTGTTTTCTCCCTTAAATTGGTCCTGTCCATTTATACCTCCCTTATCTTACTTCTTAATATAATGTATATATATATTTTTTTAAGCACTTCCGGAAAGGATTCCTTGATTAAAGGCTTCATTGATGTTTAAAATAGTGTCATTGGTTAGCATAACACCTACTATGCCGAAGATCGCAGGATCGCAACCCGGCAGATGATCATAGGATTTTTTAAACAGAGTTATCCTTCGTAGGGTCCTTAATGTTCCTCTTTGTCGCTATCTCTATCCCTTTGTTTTCTCTCCGAGGTTTTTCCTGTCCATTTATAAGGAAGGTCTCATTTCTTAATTAATATTTTTTTATTAGCTGTAGGATTCATTTAGAATAGGCTTCATTAATGTGCAAATTAAGTACAGTAGGGCACATAATTATTGTTATGAGACCTATAAAATTAATTTATATATTAATTAATATATTTATATATTTTCTTAGTTAAAGAGAATGAAGGAATTTTTCCTTTATTTTAAGTTTTAAATTGTAATTATGCTGACTCCAAAAATTATATGTATTTTTTTTTTATTAAAAACGATTTATTCTTAATACTAAAAAAAAAAAACATTTCACATGGCGTTACGGTCTTTGGTGTCCTCGACAATTTTCTTCCACTCTAAACGATCGGAACTGAAGAGCAGCGGAACTCTTTTTCATGTCCTCACACCCAGGAGCCTAAGGTCTGCTTTCACATCGTCCACCCATCGCAGTCTAGGTCTGTCGCTTCCTCTTTCTCCTTCTGGATGTCCATCCATTGTCAGCTTTGGGAGCCTTTTTTTATCCCAATCAGGTTCTCCAAATAGAACTCCCTGGCAAATAGAAGCCCTGGAATTCTTGATTAATTTTGATACGTAAAAGATCTCCTTCTTTGGTTGGGGCATATTCTCTCTCCCAAGCATTCCATAGTTTCTCCTACTGCTTGGATAGAGTCCAATGGATGGACGAAGTATCGTCTTAGGTACTCTTATTTTAATGCTTCGGGGTATAGCTCAATTTTTGAATAACCATCTGAGGGACCAGTATGCTCAGGTTTTCATATACCTCATTTCCTTTCTATGCAATAATATGCCTGCTTTTAGTCTATGAAGAGGTGGTGTAAATCTACATTCCATTTGTTATGTGAGGAAAAGGATCATTTTCTGGTTACTTGCTGAGAATGAAAACCATACGGGTAATAATCCAGATTTTTACCTATTTAAAAAAAAGGAAGATCAAACCAGCCCGGTTCGAAGAGGCAGAAAATATTTACAGAAGATGTAGATTACTTGTCGGATATTCAAGAATGCAACTGTCACAAGATGAAACTAAATGCAGGGTTCTATAAATCAGGCCCAATAATTCTATAAATATAAATCAGGGTTTTCGAAAAAATCAAAGCATATGATGGTAAAGAAATGGACGCAGGAAAGAAAGGAGAAACACCGGCGACGTATGCAAGTGCACTAAGCAAATGTCGAGGCTTAAAGAAGACAGTTGAAATACGTGGTCTGTAGTTGGCTTATTCGGAAGAAAAAGTCTAAAACTATATTAATATTAACAAGCATTATTATTTCTATAATTTCTTATACACAATAGAAAAATTACAAATAAAAATAATACAAACCTATATTAAGTCATTTTGAAATATGTTAAACTAGTCAATAATAAACGTGATTTTAAACATGTTTTCCCAATAAATATCCATTATTACAATTCCTCCTCCTATGATTGCCAGCTAAGGCCCACCTGAAATAACATTCGTGGTTTTCCTTTCTCCTTTCAATATTGTTTCTTTCTTCATTCCGTTAAGCGCCTTCTTCTTGACTCTCTTCTCAAAAAAATTAAATTTGTTTCTTTAAAATAGCCTCTATTTATACACATTTCCCTAATGGCTTAAATATTCTATGAACCATTTAATACTTGTTTTGCCATTCTCATAAAAAATGTAGAAAATCCTCTTTTAAATGTTTTCATCCGATCTCTTTTGATGGCCGCAATATGTCACTCTTACTTTCCCGATTGTGGAAATAACTCTCTCTCTTGGAGGATTAATTATTACATTTTTTCAAAGGAAGCTCTAAATGTTTTGTAAAAATAAATTGAAAGTAACTACTTTACCTGTTTTTTTCTGTAAGAGTTTCTAGATTTCTAATAGACTCCGAGGCTCTTAAAAGTTTTGAATGTTATGAAAGTGACCACATATGTTATTAATGCAATAAATACTTACGATATCATCTTTGAGATCACATATACGTAATTAATCCATTACTTTCAATGTTCAAAGGAGGGGATTATTTCATTGATCACTCCCGCCTGTGAAACAAACTCGTTTATGGGTTCACAGACAGTATACTTCTTGCCTAACAGCGTACTCTAGACTGTTAACGTGCATAATCTTCTAAGAACCTTATTTTATTCTAATTCACGATTCCTGTCTTAGGAAATTCAGATTTCTACTCCCTGTCATGATAGGCAAATTTAATATAGATTTTTAGGTAATCAGTCATTAATTTATTTTATTTTTTAAAGATAGCCCTTGCATCATTAGAGATACTGGAGTGAGTAGATTAGAACAGGAAAAGAAACTAAGAATAGATATATTACATCGGAAATATTTATATTAAAACATTTTTTTTTTTGGGGGGTTTCACAACTTAAGGAGTCATATGCCCAATACCCAAAAGCCACTGCTCTCTGTCTATCCAATCCCCCTCACGGAGACCTCTGGCTGCCATGCATTCCTCTACATCCTCCATCCATTTTTTCTTCGGTCTTCCACACTTTCTTCTTTCAGGTGGAATATAGTTATGAATTTTCTTTGGCCAGCGGTTTTCGTCCATCCGCATTAAGATGCCATACCACTTTAACCTTTTAGTTCCGATCTTGTAAAGGATGTTCTATTGACATCCGGCCTTGTCTCTGATTGCTGCGTTTGTGACCCGCTTGGTTCTCGATATACCACAGCTTCTTCTCCAGAAATCCATTTCCATGGAAACCAACTTATTCTCCGCCTTTTTCGTGAGTGTCCAAACCTCTGATCCGTAAGCGGCTGCGCTCTCTACGAAGGAATGGTAGATCTTCTTTTTAGTTTCTAATCTTATTTCCTTACTCCATAGGGTGGAATTTATCCAACTTATTATTTTTTCCCCATGTTTACTTTATGTTCGATGTCACACTCACTAACTCCTCCAGAAGAGAGCCAGCATCCGAGGTACTTGAACTGTTTGCAAGCATTGAGCATCCAGTCATCGATATCAAGTGGTAATTTGGGAGCGTTGAAAACCATATAATTTGTTTTATTTTTACTGATTTTCAGCCCCCATCTGGAATATGTGTCCAGGACCTTCCTCACCATATAGCTGACGTCATCCGGATCCGATGCGATTATTACTTGATCATCGGCATACTGCAAATTGTAGATTACATCATCCCCGATTTGAGCACCCATTCCACCGCATGATCTTTTCCAGTCTTTAAGGGCTTTTTCTTTATTGATGTTGAAAATCAGGGGTGAAAGGCAGCATCCCTGTTTTAAACCTTTGTTAATTGGGAAGCTTCTAGACACTCTATCTCCTATTTTTATTGCCCCGTGATGTTTTTATAGAGCCCTTGAATTGCTCTGATAAGGTATCTCTTAACAGACGTATCTTCCAAAGCCTTCCACAGTTTCCCTAGAGGTACGGTATCGTAGGCCTGGTGTAAATCTACAAATATCAGGGGGAGTTCACGATCGTGGGCCATCTTTTTTTCTATAAAATGTGAGAGGCTGAAGATTTGATCAGTGCAAGATCTTCCAGCTCGAAAACCCGCCTGTCCCTCGCTGATTTCTTCCTTTAATTCATTTTCAATACGGTTTTTAATTATTCGGCCTTCTTTTTGACTCTCTTCTCAATAAAATTAAATTTGTTTCCTTAAAATAGCCTCTATTTATACACATTTCCCTAATGGCTTTAATATTCTATGAACCATTTAATACTTGTTTTGCCATTCTCCTATTGCCATTCAAAATGTAGAAAATCCTGTTTTTAAATGTTTTCACTACTCAGCGAGCTGGTAACCATAATACCTCTGTAGTTTGAGCAATCCTTCTTTTGACCTTTTTTGAAAACTGGGGTGATATATCCTTGCTTCCATTCTTCAGGGATCTCTCCATCATTCAACAGAAGTGTCATACTCTCTGCCAGTGCCATTTTGAGTTCGACTGGGCCTACTTTTATTAATTCTATTGGAATAGAACCGGGACCGGGAGATTTCCTATTTTTCATTTCATTGAGAGCTGAGTCCAGTTCTACAACTGTTACTGGCGGTATGTCTTCCTTATTCGATGTTATTTCATTCGATTTATTCCAAAAGAATTCGGGTCGCTCTTCATGGAATAATTCTTTAAAGTGATTCACCCATTCCTGCTCTTTGATCAATGGGAAGTTATCTCCGCATCTTTTGGGGTTTTTCAAATTTCTTAAAGTCCTCCAAGCAGCACTAGACTTTTGCACATCAATGTAAGTGTCCACATGCTTGCAGGTTTTTTCCCAATAGGTACCTACTCCCTTCCTTCTAATACTTTTTACTTTTTTACAGGCATTTTTATAATCCCTCAGATCCTTCTCATTTTTAGAGTTCAGCCATTTAATATATATACACTTTTTCTCCTGGACAGCCACCTCAGCATCCTCATTCCACCAAGGTTTATTTTCCCCTCTAACTTCTTTCCTTTACTCTCCGACGGCTTCCAAAGCTGCGGCATGTATACACTTTACTATATTCTCATAATATAGTCGATCATTCAAACCTCTCTCATCATTCAATTTCTCCATTAGTCGGTTCTTGAACAGTCCTTTTACCGATTCTTGATTTGTCATACTCTCAATTGAGTATCGAATTGCTTTTCGAGAGCCTGAATTTCCTCTGGATTCTGGAGAGTCTCTAAAACGTTTGTGAGATTTAAAATGTATTACACTCTTTAAGAGAAAGTGATCCGAACCACATTCGGAGACCCTCTCATCACTCTAACATCGTTCACCTTTATCCTAGTGGTGCGCCTGAGTATTATATAATCTATGATTGATTTTTGGCCCTTAGTGGGCTGGTGCCAGGAGAATTAGTGAATTTCTTTATGCTTGAAAAATCCATTTAATATTCTAATTAAAACATATACGTATGAAAAAGAAGAACGATATTTAAAATTGCAATTTAGCCTTTTATACTTGTAATTTATTATGAAATAATGTCCAGGTTGTAGATACGTAAGTTGAAAATAATGATATTTACAGAATTATTTTAAGATATTGTCAATCTTTATTTATAGGGCCTATAAACTGAGGTTTATAATCAGTAACCTCCCCTTTTGAACGTGTGCCGAGGCCTTTGCCTTTGAAGTAAATGTATAAATGAAGAGCTTAGCGTCTCTTCAGTGAGGTTACACTCATCGTGGTTGCCAGTATTTGATTTAGCGTAGGCTTTAGGAAACATTTAATGATATTAAGCGCTTGAGTCAAATATTGTAGGGGGATTCGCACATCAGTTATTATATTTATTGCGAATCAGCAATCTCCCCGAGTTCTCTTCGTGCCAGAACAATGGAGTTGAGGAAGTATTATTGTAATTAATAATAAAAAGGCAGATAAGCTCGAAATGAGACGTAAAATAATTATTATTTGGATATAATTGGAATGCGGGGATGTTTAATTTGGTATTTTGTGGTTAATAATAATAAAATACAGTTTTGTATGCTGTAAAGGGAAAATATTTATAACTAAAAAGTATTTTCCTACTGTATTGGCGTGATATACATATTTTATATCATAGTAATTACTTTTATTCTATGGTATAACTTTAATATAACAATAATATATTTTTCGTTTTATAGTACCCAACACATTTTTTTTACTGAATTCATTGTTTCTGTTAAATATAAATATATTCTTTCTTTGAACTTTTTCCATTGAATTAAACAAGTAAATCAATATTATTTAAAACCTGTCTAATTATTAAAATTTAAGCTAAAGTACTGATAAATTAAAATAAATATAATGAAAAGATAAAATGTTTAATGAAATAATTAGTAATCATATACTATCTATAAAATGTGTAAGTTGTTGTATGAATACCATGTACAAGAACAACGATATAGAACAAAGATATAACTTAAAGAATAGCATTAAATTGAGTTAAGCCTTCAGTGGCATTGTAGTGGTTGAAAATTTTAATTTAGGAACGACATAAGTGTTATTCCATTTGCAAGTTTTTTTGTAATAAAGTCATATTTTGAGATGTATCATTGATGGGAATAATGACATAATTTAAAATCAAGAAAGTTTCAAGCTTTTAAAAATTTTCTTAAAAAGAATTCCTGAACCGTTATTACAATAGGAATGCCTGACTTCACCAATAATTTTTACTAACTCACATAGCACTTTCAAATACCTCTATTGAAAAACTAGGTTTTTGATTTTTGTCATTGTTCTTTGGAAGAAGTGATGTGTAATGGTGGATGTTTAATTCATTTTTCAGTTATTCTTGTTTCACAGCGTTCTTTGTTGTTCACGTTTAACTATATTTTTTAATTAATATTTTGTTGTTGTTTTGTTTTAGAATTATTATTGTATAACTTATTACCTACGGATATTGTTAGAATTTTCCGAGGAGAATAATCGTATTCGATGAATGTAAAATCAAAGTATACTTCAAATTCCTGCCATATACTGTCATGAAAGCTGGTCAAATGTCCAACCGAAAAATGTGCGAGGCTCTTAAAACAGTGAAACCACAATAAACGGAACGATCGTCAAAGCGACGGTAGAATTCATGTTTTTGCGGGTTTGATTAAAAATGAACCCTTTGTTATATTTTGGTATTCGTATGAATGGATAATCCTTTTGTTTCCGTTATTTTAATATGTAATTGAAAGTTATATCTATTATCTCCGATCGAGAAAATTTTATCAAATTCCTGTTAATAAAAAAAGCAAATAAGATCAATAAAGGGAATAGTAAAATTTAAAAACTATATTTTATGAAACCTGTGTATTTTTAACAAATTAATTATGATTTTAAACAATTAAAAAACTAATATTGAAATTAAAAATAATTTTAATTAAAATCGTCACTATCTCAAGCTATTGACACTCAATTTTAGGAGCACTTCAAGCATTTGTTTGTTGTATATGTCACAAAGGAAAGATGTTTTCTTTTTTTTTTTTTTTTTTGTCTGGCATATGTAAAAAACTTTGGCTTGTTTCTTGGGATTTTTTTCACGTTCTCAACAAAAGAAGTGATTTCTTTTACGCATAATAAATCGACAATTCTGTAAGTTGGTTTCTGTTTCGCGATTGCGTCATTCTGGTAATTTTAGAATATTAGAATATTTTAGAATATGCCACTCTTATTTTCGTTTCCCTGTCAGTGTCTTGCAGCTCTGACGCTGTATCGTGATAACTTTCGATGTAGGCTCCGTCATCAATATATAATTCGAAAATATCAGCTTCTTCTTTCTCCAAGTCATCTAAGAATAGGTGATGACCTCGGATCATCATTCCATACAACTGTTTTTGATGTGCTTGGTTGGAGTTCCACATTTGTACCACAATTAAATGGTAAATAAAAAATGATGTATAAATTCGAGAAAAATAGTTTATATTTTAATAATAATTATAAATTTATACGAATAATTGATTAGTATTAATCAATAAATATAAAACATTAAATGAAAGCTTACCTAACAAAAAATCAAACAAGTCTCACAAGTACTGAGGGTTACTCGTTGCTTATATTTTTTTTTACAAACTTTCTAACCATCATTCTAATTTCACATTCAATAAGGTGCTGATAAGATAGGAGGCTACTGGAGCGGGGATTTCCCATTATCGGAATGGTGGGAAATTCCAGGAAGTGGCTACCGTAAGGTCCCGCGGACCATGCGTCAGTACATGAGGGATAATATAGTAAAGAACAAAAAATTACCTTCCTTTTTTTTATAAATAATAAAATAGGCTTTGGTTGATAAGTTGAAGCACTCACCGAGGATATCGGTAGGAAGAACTCACCCCAACTTAGCGGTAATCTCCTGAAAAAGTGATTTATCCTCCAATATTCGGTTCTTAGCGATGAGATGGCCATCGAAGGAGGATCTACGTTCGAGAATTTTAAGTGTTCCTCCTAAACATAATGACCTACGTCCATAAGCTTTATAAAGAATACCTAGAAGCCATCATCGTAATTTTACTCCTTATAGAGTAAGCCCGGGGTAGGGATTTTCATGCCACTATGTATCTATGTATCACGCAAAACACTCGAGGGAGCGCGCACACATCCATACAAATAGAGAAACATACTTACTAATACATTGTAGTTTTAAGAACGATAATATGGGGAACAGGAGAAAATTTCTTTATGTTCGTGAGTAATTATTAATTAATAATTTGTCAGCAATTACGTTCATTCAATTATTTCGAACTTGTAATGATTATTATTTATTATTTTCAAGATAAATTTATTTTTCAAGCTTATATTTGAACAAAATTGTCAGTTTATCTCTCAAGTAACCTAAAACTGTTGGAACGATTGTAAAAAACTATGGGGAATGGTATATATATTTTTTTTTTATACAACATTTATTTTTTAAATAACATAACTAAAGTTTATATTTCAAGCTGATGTAGGTCTGAATGCCAGTTCGGGGGCAATCGCAAGAGATTGTTTCATATACAAGGGATTAGTGGAGTTTAAATGCTTTGGCGTAAATTATTTAAATTAACGAGGAAATGTTCAGCTTGATATATCTTTTGAAATGTTTCAAATGGTCGGGGAGATGTCCATCTGAGAGTAAAACAAAACAGAATAACTATAAATATATAGTAATAATATATACTAATTATTAAACAGGTAATATAAACATAAATGGTTGGAGTGGCAAGATTGAGACACAATGAATAAAAGTTAAATTATGATATAATTGATGAGAAATAAGAAGAGTAAGAAGATAGTGGATCACAGGGTTTCTGTTTCGGAGATCTTTTATTTCCAGTTCTTTAATGTCCTTCTCGGTTTCTGTCAACCAAGCAGTACTAACCTTCCTATTTTGCCAGAAATTGGACATTGGTCACTCGGTTTGGAGGCAATCTTGCAACATGAGCATAGAAAGCTACCCTTTTTTTCCTTGCATAGTAAGAGAGCCTCTCTATATGTTCGTAGTTATGTCGCCTTCGGAAATCTCCATCTTCCTTTACCGGGCCTAAGATCTTCCTGAGGATTCTCCTTTCTCTAACTTCCAATTTCTCCACCAGACCTCTTCGGTTCAAGGAAAGACACTCCATGGCATACATGGCTTCTGGTCCTATGACTGACGTGTAGTGCTCAAGTTTCAAGTTGCGTGACAGGCATTTCTTGTAATAGATGTTTTTAGACAGTTGGTAAGCTAGTTACAACTTGTTGAGTTTCATGGATAATGATGCTCTTTCTGATAAGTTGGGTTCAATCCGCCAAGATACTTAAATCCCTCAGTCCTCTTGATGCTTCCCTGCTCTAGTAACATCTCTCTGTTAGCTTCTTTGATATTGGTGAAGAATTCTGTTTTCTCCAGCGACATTGAAGACCAGCTTTGGCTGCCTGTTTTCCCTGCATTGTTGCCATTTCAACAGAATCAGCAAACAGTGCTATGTCCTCTGCAAAGGCCAGGCAATCCACAACCAATCCTTGATTTCTACAACCCAGGCAGACTAGGAGTTGTTTAGTAAATACAGATCCATTTCATTTAATTGAATTGCATTATATTTATTGTGTGCTGATCATAATTACAAGTCAAGTTATATATATACATATACTTACAAAGAAGAAAAAGGAAGCCCTTTCGTTAAATGCTGTCACATAAAGCAGTTAATTATAAAAATGTAAATTATTTTATTTAAATGTGTTATTATGCCATCCCTCATGTACCCATAACTATCCACATCTTGACATTATTTCTTTTTCCTAACAATGAACTAGTGTAAACGCCATGATCTGGATTGTTAAAAGATTGTTGGGGCACGGTACACAAATATCGTATTTGGACATATCTGCCTTATATGATAAAAATGTTATGTATTTTTAAATTTACATTGATCACCTGAAGTCATAAAAATACAAGGATAATTACCGACTTGGCAGGAACAAATCCGATATTAATGATGTTAGTTAATTAAATCCGCTATGCTAGCAAGACGGTTATCACCTGAAATGAGCTCGAGGCCGCGAGGCAGAAGGTAACATCAATCACGAGGCAATATAACAACCTTAAACATCATTCCGACCCGGAATTGAGCATAAACCCCGAGCTGCGTCGGAAATCCCAGCTGAGGGAGCTGCCAAACACAGGGTTGTTAATAATTAAAGTAGCTCTCTCCACGAGCTATTTCCGACCGACAAAGCCACCCTCTAGCTCCCTGTTAACCCAAGACTGTTTTATTAACAAAATTTCTGTTTGCCTTTTTTTTTTTATTAAGTCTTATTTAATAATTTATAAATTCTCAGAAATCCTCTCATATTTGGTTCGTTAAGGTTTTAAGGCATTAAACGCATACATGTTTAATTCATAATGTTTATGTTTTTATACCTTGATTATAAACGTGTATTTACAAGGGAGAAGCAGTGAAAGAGCATCTCTTTGGCAGTAGATGGCTCAGTCGCACAACCAATCTGAGAATGTACATAACACTTGTCCCAGTATTGAGTAAAACATCAGCTGAGCGTATTTAGAGGTTTCAAAGAAAGTTGTTGATCCAAATTTAGGGACCTGTAGAGGAGAATGACTCGCTTTGGCTCCGAAAAAACTAAGAGCTGTACACACTTTAATGATGATCTAAGTGTCTCACAATTTTTTAAGGTGAAGACGGATCAGATGGCTGGAACACGTAGAGCTCAATGAGGTAAGATCTCTTGGAAAATCCGAAGAGAAGATGGAAGGATGCTGTCACCGAGGATCTGAAGAGAACATGTGTAGTCATCAGGCGTGCTAACGACAGGTGCGCCGTAAATCAATGAATGAGTTAATTTACGTCCAGCCCTAAAAGGAATCTATGGATTTTCGTAGTGTGAGAAATGTAGTTGAGACACAATTATTAGTTTTTTAGATGTATGCCTTACGAACAAAGCAGGATAAACAAAAATTTAAGGACAACACATTTTCTTAACAAAATTTTTATGCATTATATATTAATAACACAATCAAATTTCGGCCAAGGCAGTTTTGCCTGTTCCGATTTCAATTGGATTAAATCTGATCGTTTCACTGTTTTTAATTGGAGCCAACATTTCTTTTTCCATCTGGCCTGTAGTTGAGAATGGATTTGGGTATTCTATCACCTTCCCTCCTCAAGATGTCTTGATGCCATTTCGTTCTATTTTCTTTAATTCGTACCTTTACCACTACAATCCATGAAGGATCTTGGGTTCAGTACATAGATACTGTACTGTTTCTAGGCAACAGTTGTTCAGGGAGGTAATTTGTCCGGGACTACCCTTAACCGCCAGCCTATTCTCCCATTTAAAAGTATGCATTTTATAGCGACTGGTCTTACAGAGTCCATTCATGACTGTTAACAGATTATATAATTAATTTGATACAGCCGGATTTGAGCCCATATTGTTCAGCACAGCAATCCAGGACTCTACATAATGTGATACCCCGTTCCTTATTTTCTTCAACTATCTATGTTATTCTTCAAACATTTCTCTGATTTCGGAGCTTCTTCTTCGATCTTCTAGTGTATATCCCAATTGCACTCTTAAAAGTATCATTTCAGTAGTTCCTCGATTGGATTGTTGTATATTATGTCTGTAATATTTGCTGAACTATTTTGGACGCCCCTACCATCTGTTACCCGGCTAAATATCGAGCCAGGTACGCACTCCAGAGATACCCCAGCAGAGGAAGGTCCATCAGTCATGGACCCCAGCAAAGGCTAGCAGACGCACTAACAAAGGAGTACCGCCTCAGAACTAGCGTCGCGACCGACCAGGCAGTTGGTGGCCGAGGAGCGATAAATTTCTGAACCAACTAACACCGTAAATTAGCAGACCAACCGCTCTCATTTGCCCGAGCTCAGTTCAATAACAAACTTAGCCGCCCTACCTAACGGAACTCTGGGTCTCAATGGCTTTTAACAATTTATAGCTAGCTCCGGCTGACAGCTGGAAAAAACTGCTTCCACGAGCTCTATCTCCCGTCTCATTGAAATAGCCTCCTCGTTAGTTATAAGTTGGTTTTAATTAGGTACTTTAATTTGGATCGCTATTAAATAATAATTAACAGCTAACTATTGGTGGTTTTGGTAACTATTGAAGCAGGGTAACTCAATAGGCATAGAGCTAAGTTGTTATGTCGAAGCTTCTGCGTTCAAATCCGGTCCTGGCTTAAATGATAGATACAGCCGCGGTTGGGCTCTATGGGATTTGAATACCATTCTGGGCTCAAATCAGCCTCTATAATATAATAATCAGAGGAAAACCCAATCGCAATGTGGACATCTGTGTTCTCGACGAAATAGTACAGTCTCTGTCGGGCACTGAATCCAAGAAGGGTTATACAAAAGGTGGTACAGATTTTTTTTTTAATAAGTTATTCATTTATAATTATGGATTATAGTACTATGTGAAAGGAGATTGAATAATTTGTCATCAGTTGATACATTTTTCTAATACTCAAAAAATGAATAGATTTTTTTATCAACATCCAGAATGAGTGTTATTGGAAAACAATAATAACCTACGCTATGATGGATATTTGGGCCTGTACATGGCAGATTCCCGGTTTCTAAGCTAACGGTTGATATGGTTGCGATCATTTCAAAGTTTTTTACTAATTTAGGGCTCTTAAGATATAGATGCTACGGGCTGATATTCAAACTCACTCTTTACAATTTCCCTCCATACTTAATATCATTAATTAATATTTAGCAAACCGCTCGTTTAAAGTAACTATAGAAGGCCACTACTCGACAGTACGTACACTCACAGCCAGTCTCCCTCAGGGCGGGGTTATTTCCCCAACGCTCAACAGAATTTATATTAATGACATACCGAATACATTCAAAGTACAAAAATCCCTATTTGCAGATGATACTGTTTTTTATACTACAAGTTATAGAACAGACACAATTACAAATAGACTGACTACAGCTTTTATAAAAAAATTGAGAGATTCTACAATAAATGGAAAATTAAAATAAATTTAGATAAAACCCAAGCCATATTATTTACTAAGAGACGACCGAATAATATCCCCCAACTGAATGTAAACAGAATGCATGTACCTTGTACAAATCAGATTAAATATTTAGGACTTAACATAGACAAAAGGTACACCTTTTTCTTTCCACACTGATTATGTGTGCAATAAAGCTAACAGAGCTCTGTGTACTCTATATCCTTACTTCAATAGGGATTAAAAATTAAGCACAGATAATAAGTTATTCCTATATGAAGCCTGCTATATAAAGCCTGCTTACGATCTATTCTAACATATGCATGCCCAATATTTAGTTATATGTCTAAAACAAATTATAAAAAACTACAAACATTTCAAAACAAATGTCTAAGAATTGCATATTACACTAAAGTTAAAATTATGCACAAAGAATTATATATACCGTATATTAATGAATTTATCAATAAATTATGTAAAAAATTCTTTAATAAGTGTTAACACAATACAAACCCACTTATAAAAAATATAGGGAACTACATTATTGTGGGATACCAAATAATCTTATATTATTTTTATTGTCCATGTGGATGTATATAAGTTACTAAGAATGTATAGATACAATTTTTGTTTATTTGGATAATAATTTTTTTTTTACACTGCTGAAAGTTTTTTGTATTTTTTTTCTTTCATTGTATATGTGATTCTTTATAGATACATTTAAATTTGTCTATTAAGTTTTTGAGTTTGAGAATGGTCTGTTTGGTATATCATATTACTTTTGTAAATTGTAACAAATTATATTAGAAATAAAAAAAAAAAAAAAGAAAAACAAGATGTGTTAAGGTGGGTGAGCCTAAGAGGGGTTTCCAGATCCTTCCTCAGGGTCTTTATATGGTTGTCAACAGCTTAAATAATTTAACTGCCGATGCTGGATTTGAACTCGAGAACCTGGCGTAGGTAGCTCAGCGCCTAACCCGTCCACATATAATTTTCAAAAATAACAGTTCTTCATCACCTCAAAATTTTTTTAATAAAAACCTGGGGAGAATATGACCTTCTGTCTCCCTATGACTAAATCATTTAGAGTTTTTTACCTTTTGGATTAGCACCTGGGATTGTCAGTCTAACCAGTCACCTTATTCTGTTGACTTTCTTGTTTTTTCACTACCTATCAATTTTTAAAAAAAATTTAAAAGGATCGATACTTTATATGTAAATGGTTCAAAGAGGTTGGGAGTTGTTTTGGGTGAAGATAAGGTTGAAGATTATTCATATCTGAAACTGAGGTTTATATTGACGTTCATTCAGGCAGAAAATCTGATGCTTTCAGATGATAAATGAAATTACAGTGTCAATTTAGCTTCCATACAAGAGAACCCATTAGTAGATCAAAAAGAGCTTAGAAAAACCAAACCCAGAAAAATAGTATTTAAGTGACATTTGTTATAAGAATAAACATGGTTTAAATAATATGTATATAATTAGAAAATTAATTAATGAATTATTATATATGAGGGTGATATTTTATATTACTTACATTATCAGTATAATTATATTACCAAAAGTAATATAATTTGTTTTAAATCTAAAGTGCTGTAACGCTATTATTTTATTGCATAATAAATCATTAATATTAAATTGTTCGTATCAGTTTTTATATTTTTACTCATGAAATAAACTGTAACTCATTACTCACTTGAATATTAAATTATCCGTAGTAATGGAAATTTCAATTAATTATAATATTGGAACTCTCTTAACCAATTAAATTTTCGTTTTGTAACCAAACTCGTGTAATATAAAAATAAACAACCATTTAATTAAAATTAATCAAATTATCATAAAATGTAATAATTTAATTACACCTTTTATGAACGTACAAGTGAATGAATATAACTTAGTAATGCATATTATTATGACTTTTTTAGAGAATGTTCAGTTTTATGATAAATTGATAAAATAATATTATACAGTTAGTAAATTTAGAAAGTAGAGCATTAATAAATTCGCATAGAATTAGATATATGGTTTGAGATAGAAACAATGGTTAAGGTCTAAGATAATTAAAATCTTAAATGCTTGTTATTTTTCTGACTCAAAATCGTTTGTCCAGAAATTAAAAATTATAATTTATAAACGTATTTTCTTTCCAACGATTTTATAAGTGTGTAAAACGTTGCAACTAATTTTGAAGGGTGGAGAATGTCTTAAGGTTAATGAAAATAATGCATTGGATATAATATTCGATGCATACAAGGTGGAGTCTATTAGATAATCTAAGAGGTCAAATATTGAGGAAGTAATTTAATAAAATTTAAATTTTTGCTTTGCCACGATTGTTATGTGTTTTTAAAGGCTTAGTCACGAAAAAATTCATATAATGTTTAAAGTATTATTGAATATATAAAACAAACGTTTAATGATTTTTCAACACTACCTTACTTCCCAATCAGATGCTCTCTAATCAGTCATAATTATTAGCACATATCCTTTAGTAGTAAGTGATGATTTTTTTTTTAAAGTTTTCTCCACTTACAACAGTATTTTTTAATATATTTTGTTTATTTTGTATGCTTAATTCTGTTTTTTTTATTTTTTTTCATGACAAGATCTTACGTTTTGGTTTATATTTACTTTTAAGCACTTATGTGAATAGTATTTGGAATTCTATTATTACTGTACACATTTGTGGTCCAAGGTCCTAGAATAAAATTAGTTTTCTATTCTATTGCTAAACGGTTAGCCGAGAGTTGGCCGAGTCTTGGTTGTTTTTAAGTCGGCATAGAACCTATTGGTCATCAACGTCTCCTTAGGCTAAGTTTAACCGAGCTGTAGGTGCAGGGACGGGACTAAGAAAGGATGTAATGTAATTTGGATTGGGTGCTAAGATTTGTAAACATGCAAAACCTGAGGGTTTGGTAAGACTTTTATAAATCTTAAAATCTACTTTTAGCATTCCTTGAACTAAAATTTACATTCACTGTGCCTCTCGCATAAGATCGTTTTGCTCCAGTGCGTAGAATAATTTGATTTGACTTAATACCTTAAGAGCTAACATCAAACAGAACTGAGCTTTATCCCTGGCATGTTCTGAATCCAAGGAGCAGAGAACTTCATAACTCCTGAGCGTGTTCTCATTAGACGCTGGCACGTAAGCGTAAACTTAAAGAGCAACTCAAACATGCGGAGACAGCAATCCCAACTTGTGGATTAGAGTTCCTGAATAAAGTGTGAGGACAATTCTGGAGCCTAAGATAGGCGGATCTCGGTCCTTAGCCGGGTCGTGTAGGGCTTAGGGCTCCCTCCTTCTGTGTCTCCTTAGGTTAATCGTCCCTCTTAATAGAGCTCATGGATTAGGCTCCATTATCATGGAGTAGGGCTAGTCTAGAGTTTACCATGTTGCAACGACAACTTGGTATTTGAATTTTTGAGTTACAAAATTTAGGGTGTGGCTCAGAGTTGCCACAGTGAAGGTCCTGGGAATCAAATCCCGCTGCTGGCAAGACATTTCTTTAATCTGTTAGCAGCCGGAGATGGATCCTATAGGAACTAGGACCATCCTGAGATTAATCCAGCCTGTATAAAGTGGGTAACTCAATTAAGGGGGGAAATCAGGCGGTTGAGGGTGATCTAGGACGAAGTCCTGTCTCTACCATGTACTGAACCCCAGATCCTTCACGGGCTGAAGTGGTGCTATTAGGTAGTTTCTTAAGACTACACCTACATTGGATCCGATTCGGTGCGACGTGATTCTATCACATACGATGCTGGGGTGTATACATTATACATATTTTACTATACATTATAGTAAAATATAAATGTATTAAAAATAATTAATAAATAATATTAATTTTATAAATTTAAAGAACCAAATGTTATAGCTCTCGATATATTTCAGTCATTTGGTTTGCTAGCGACGTCTCATCGTATCACACCGGATCCAATGTAGGTGTAGCCTTAGAAATGTCCATTTTCAAAGGAAAGGTTAACAACTTAAACTCAAAAGATTTTTACTTAAAGGATATACCCACTTTTTCTAAACATTCCCAACGAGTTATCAACTTTTCAATCCCAAAAATGAAAAATTCAGGGTTTTGAAATGATATAAAGTCTAAAATTACGTTTTTGACTTGAGAATCATTTCATCAACTTTACACTCAACGAACTTTTCTGAACAGATGAAAATTTGTTGAAGATAAGTATGGCGAATAAGACGGGTTCTGTAGCCCAAACGGTTTAGTTTCTGTCGCGAAACTTGATGTCTGGTGTTGTCTTAAGAGTATATGCCCCTTCTATTAACCAATGTTGTTTCCCATTCATAAGTTTTTGTTGTATCATGCGAATATTCCTGCAGTAGGATGTAGACGTAGTGGTTTCAACCTCTAGGTGGAAATGAGATATGAATTATTTCTGCTATTGACCACCACCCGGAATCCAATAATTTGTTTGGATAAAAATTTGGTTGTGCACGTCTCCAAACGCGGTTGTAATGTATCTTGCAGCTTGGGCTACCGAGTGTCCGAAGTTAAACTCATAATACCATGTCATTAATAAAATAAATAAATAAAATATCATATGTAATTCCGTTCTTAACGAAAATCGTTTAATTGAAGTGATTGTAAATATTGTCAATCAAGAAAGGATTAATGATAGATAATTAAAATCTGTAAACATTAACATAGTAAGCAAGAGAAATCTAGTAATTCTTCTTTGAATTTTAGAAATAATAAAAAGGGGCAGCATTAAAATGTTCAGAACTCTTTTCTATCTTACTTCTCCATTTTAATGATAGTGAATCAAGGCATGAGTATTAGTCGATGACAACGTTCATTTTCCTTTTTACGAGATCCTCCAAATTCCACAGGGTCCATAGGTGGCTATTAACAGATTTAATTATTTATCTGTCATTGCCGGATTTGATACCGGGACCTTCGGCACGAAAACTCAGCAACAGAGTGGGGTACCCCATTTAAGAATCTTATTAGTATATATAGGACTAGCTTTTGCCCGCGACTTCGTCCTCGCAAGAAGTCGAAAATGTTTCTAATAGGATTTTTAATTGGTTTTTACATTATTGATTTTGTTATAACACATAAATTATTATGTTCAAATGTTTGAATACTTATAAAATATAACAATCTTTATTATAGTGTAGGGATTTAAAGGTTAAATAAACATAAAAATAAAATAAAATTTGGTTATATTTTGTGGACACGAAGATCGGCCTTTGATCTGGTAAAAGCTACACGGGTGTATTATCTTTTTACAATGAAATGGAAATACTACACACCTACCGCAGTTTTCTTTGTAAACAACACTATTGTTTTTCCTTCGGGAGCTAGAATCACCAGGCTACTCTATGCGCTTATTCTTGAGTATGGCTCATACAACTGGCCGTAAGAGAAGCAGCTTTCCCTCAAGTCTGATCCCACCACCTTAAGAGTTTGGCCTTGAGTTTTTTTCATAGTTATTGCGAAGCAGTCTTTGATGGGAAACTGCACTCTCCTGAATTCGAAGGGGTAATTTGATGGTGTTAGGGGAATCCTAGGAATAAATACAGACTCTCCTCGAGAACAACCGATCAGTATAGTTACCTCGATTTAATTGCGGTGCAATGTTTTCACTTGCAATCTGGTCCCATTGCATAGTTTTGGAGGATTTATATTACGCAGCAGCATAATTGGCGTGCCAAATCTCAATTTTAATATGTGAGTTGGCTTTAGTGTATTCAGGAACTATAGCGGATAATGAATGGCATCATCGGAGTTTGTCACTGAGTCGACGGATTTAATTTAAATCTAAAGCACTAAGGAGTATTGATATCAACTTCGAAGCAAATCACCGCCAAAATAACTTTCTACCCCTGTTTAACCCCGTTAGGGGATGAATTTCAATAAAATACGAAACACGGCTTCCATGAATTCTGTTAAAAAAAGTTTTATGCAAAATTTGAAGTAGATTGGAGCATGGAATCACGTTGTCCCATACAAACCTTGTCCCCCTTTTTCACCCTCTTAGGGGTAGAATTTCGGAAGCAGGTCTCTGCGATTAGCGGTTTAGACTGTGCGTTGATCCGTCAGTCAGTCATTCAGGACAAAGCATATTATATGTATAGGTTTTAGGGTCAATTTCAACCTTTTCCAAATCAAATATAACTTTTTCCATTTCAGTAATAATGTTTCCCATTTCAAATGTTAATTTTTCCTTTAATTTATTCATAAATACTATAAAATGAAAAAGCATTCAATCATTTTTATTATTGTCTCGTTTATTGTTCCACAAACAATATTATTTCGAAACTTAATATAATTGAAATACTCAACTTCCAATAAAAAAAAATTGTAATATAATATCCATAGATAAATTTAAGTCCAGTGATAGAAATTATAGTTCAGGAGGTTCACCTAACCTCCATATAGTTCTGTACCGTTAATTAGGTAGTTGAGCCTGATCCCACACAAATTATGTTCCCGCACAACCGTTGTGCTTGAAACATTACATTCTCTATTATGTACTGAGCCTAAGACCCTTCTTGCGTTGTAGTGGTTCAGGTTCATAGGTTTAGGTTTTTTTGTTTTCTTCATATTTGATAGGTGTAAACAAAGTTCAAGTGTTGTATAGTACTTTGAATTATTAATAAAAACTAAACACATACAATAGCCAGGTGCTTGAGGGAAAAAATGGAAGTAGGTTACCACCAGGGTCGGCAAGTTTGTGGTTAAATTTTTATTAGTGGCCGGAGGGAAAACGTTTGTCCGAAACTTTTCAGCTTTCTCAGCAAGTTTTCCTTTTTGCCTCCCTCCACCCTTCTCACCCACACCCTATCTCTCTCTCTCTCTCTCTTACCCCCCCTCCTCTCTCTCCCCCTCTCACTCTTCCTCCACCCCAACCACACATTATTTAGCCCCTTCCTCATCCAGGTCAGAATAATGGGCTCTCTGGCCCGGCAGTTGTATCGACATTTTTTTTTATTTCAATGACTGCTGACTGCGTGCTTCGAAAAGAAAATATTCGCTCAAGCTTCCGCAGTTTGTTTTCGTATGCGTCCTCTTTTTTCTCTCTCTCTGTATTATTACGCTTGGTCAGTAGTCAGTAGGAAAATATATAGTCATTGCATGAAAATTTATTCTTATATATTTGTGTTTACATAGATCTTCTTTTAATGTTTCTAAGATGATTAATAAATAATCGGAAAGCCAACAATTATGAAAAAAGAAGTAATATGTAACATAATTTATAGTTGTCAAAATAATTAATATCTAAAGATTAATAAAAATTATATAAAATATTTATTGAGAGAAATTATACAAATGCCATTTGGTACATATTGTAATTCGGTTCTTTCGTAAACCTCAACTAAGGATTCACGTGGAAGCGTGTATGGAGAAACCTCCCATAGAAGGCACCCCTGGTTCATCTCTTAGTAGTAGATCCCTGGTCCAGAGATGTTTTAGTCTCCTAAACTGATTCAGTGCTAATGTGTCAGTAATGCTTGTACCAGATAGTTTGGGTGATCAGCAAGTGGATCATCAAATTGTTTGTAGTTTTTCTTGACGAGTGGTATATTCAGGTCTTTGTGTATTCCATTATTGCTAATATACAAGGGACAATGAGTAATATAATGAAGGAATTCTGACTGAAAGATTTGAATGTTCTGTAAATGAGAATTTTTTGCATTCCTATACCAGCGAGGCATAGGTCCATATCGGTTTCAGCAGCATGTTGTAGTTAGTGATAATTTATTTGTATGGTAAAATAGTATTAGGAGTGAGAGCCGATGATTTAATCTTTTTTACAAGTTGGTCATATGTTATTTCCAAGTCATTCTTCTGTCCATTGTAATGCTCAAGTATTTTGTCTTGATTTTCTTTGGGAGTGGTGTATTGTAAAGTGTTAGTGGGGGTCTATATCTAAACTTTAATGAAAAAATGCTCAAGATATTTTAAATACAATTTTAATTAAGTTTGACCTTCATAGGAAATCAATGACTTCTTGTCCTCCAGGGTCCTTTAGTAATACCCCACTGACTCCTGTAAAACAAATCCGATACTCAGGGTTATGTACGGGCGTGATTAGACTGAATAGAAAAAAAGATAAACAATTATAATGATATATTAGTAGAATAGAGTCGGGGAATTAATTAATTTGGCCAGATACTGAAGCATGTGGTTTATTAATTTTAAATATAATTACAGGTTATGCATGTTTTACAAATAAAGAAAAATAAAGAAATTATCATTTTTACAATTAAAGAGAAAAAAAAATGAAACATGAACAAATTATGTAAAAAAAAAATGAGGTAGGAGAATGCAAGAAGTGGTATTGATTGGTGAAATTGGTGAATAAGAGGGAAAGGTTGATGAATGTAAATGTAAATAGGAGGGAGATGTTAGGGAACAATTAGAAACAAACCTTCAGAATAATTTGTATATTGTATTGTGTAAGGAGAATAGTGGGAAAGATGGTGAAGTTGGCGAATATGAGAGAAATGGTGGTGAACATGAAGATGAGGTAAGAGGAATAAGATGGGGAGGTGAGTGTGAGTGCGAAGTCGGTGAGTACGGAGGGGATGTAGAAGGAATGAGATAGTGAAGTTGAAGAATAAGAGGGAGAAGTAGGCGAATATGATGGTGAGATAGGATAATATGAGAGAGGCGTATATTAATATGACAGTGATGTAGGTGAATCGGAAGGAAACGTTGGGGAATAATTGGAACTTAAGACCCAGGAGAAAAATTTGTAGAAGCGGGAGAATGGTGAGACTGAGAATGAGTAAGACAAAGTAGGAGAATAGATTGGGCTACTAGGTGAAGATCATGAGCTGGATAGAGAATACCAAGGACTAGTAGCGGATAAGAGTGAGGAGATTGGTGAATATGTAAGAGAGGAGATTGGTGAATATGTAAGAGACGAGATTGGTGAATATATAAGAGATGAGATTGGTGAATATGTAAGAGAAGTGACAAATTTGTGCCTCCAACTTTTGAATGGCGAGCATCCCTATCAACGGCGATCGGCGAGCGTTGATGGTAGGCGAGAGAGAGAAGAAGAGATTCGAAGGTGAAGAGAGTCCTTTGGTAGGCCTGGTTGGACCGGTGGTGGGTGATCGGCGAGAAGTGGCTTCCTCAGGCGGACGTAATTTTGAATGGCGAGTATCCCTATCAATTGCGTTCGGCGAGCGTTGATGGCAGGCGAGAGAGAGGAGAAAGCATTCGAAGGTGAAAGAGAGTCCTTTGGTAGGCCTGGTTGGACCCGTGGTGGGTGATCGGCGAGCAGTGGGTTCCTCAGGCGGACGTAAGATGGGATAGATGCGGAGAGCAGTAGTTACCTCAGGCGGACTCAAGAGAGGATACAGGCGTCTAGCGGTTAATTCCTCAGGAGGACGTAAGAGGGAGTATACGCGGTGAGCGGCGGTTTCCTCAGGCTAACGTAAAATGGGGTAGACGCGGTGAGCGGCGGTTTCCTCAGGCGAACGTAAAATAGGGTAGACGCGGCGAGCAGTATTTTTCTCAGGCGGACGTAAGAGAGGATAGATGCGTCGAGCGGTTGATTCCTCAGGCGGACGCAGACGAGGATAGAGGCGTCGAGCGGTGATTTCCTCCGAAGGACGCAGAGGGGGGTAGAGTCGGTGACGATAAATGTCTCTGCGGTGAACGGTGAGGCCGTTTTAGGTTACTGCAACACTTACTCGACAAATGCTCTAAAAAAAACCTGTACCATTACAACCCGTGAACGGTTCAGTACATGGTAGAGGCTGTACTGTTTTATAGACAACGGTTTGACAAATGCTATAAGCACTCAAATAATTACAAAAGACTCATGATACATGACTATTATAAGACCTATTTGGACTTACGGAGTAGAGCTTTGGGGCTTCACTAAGCGATCGAATTTCTCTCGTAACCAATCCTAACTATAATTAACTTTCCAATCCAACAAAGGTTATATTATACGTTTCTCACTGTAAATAATCTACACCGGATTCGAACCAGCACGAACCAGACACCGAAGGAGCCCCATCCAGCGATATAGCCCTGAGATCAGGTTGCAGCCGCACTTAAGAGCTGTTAACCGCTCTCTGGCCTGCAGTTCTCCCCTTACCGGCTATGTCCTAAGTTCCTCGGGCTACAAGCCTCTGCAAACTTCCAGTAAAATATATTTATTTTTTAATGAAAACTAAATAAGTCTACTTCTTTAGGGTCATAACAAGAACAAGAAATCTAGGATTTAAAGCTTATTTTATTAAAAGATTTCTGAAAGAATTCATGAACTGGGAACATTATATTATGTTTTATCTTAGTAACAGAACTTGAATTGTTATGCTAGATATGTAAATAGATTTGATTATACTTTTCAGTGTTTTTTTTAGATTCACACAATACAATTTTTTTTTCCTTTTGAACTAACCCTTTGACACATTCCAAACCTCCGTATACTATGTACCTTTAATTACATTTTTAGAATAAGGATTAACAACATATGTGATAATTAAAATATATAAAAAACATTAATACTTATATCCTGTTACAATGAACAAAAATTAAAATTAATACGATGTAAAAATATTATTAATTTGATGTCAACTTTTCGAAATCTTTTTTGTTAATGAATTAATGAATTCGAACCGAAATGTATTATATAGTTCGTGTTCAGCTACTGGCCAATATTTCTCTCTTAAAATTATAGAAATACTTATTTATGGCCTTTCCCTTTCACACGTTTGCCAGTCATAAATTATATGTTTAAATGTCTGTTCTTCGTTGTCTATTGAACAAGTATTGTCATTGATTATGTGAAATCTGCGTAAGTGATTTGGTATGTCCATGTTCAGTTTAAATCTCTGTTAGTTTGTAATTTGTGGATTTTATTATAATTTATTAGTTAGTTGTTTAATTTTTTTAATTTAAAAATTTTTTATTTTGAAGATAAAATATGCCCCCCCCCCCGAATTACTTATACACGAAGAACGAGAACATTCGTTCTCGTGTATACATCGCAAAACTTGCGAGAACACGGGGACATGGGATCAGATAAGAGAAAAGATTTGTCCCCGCCTGGTATTAACTCCGGTAGCTTAGTTGGTAGAGTCCTGTCACGGTAAGGGAATATCTTTTCTCTTAAAAATAAAAAGTGGATTTTATTAATTTGTAGTTATTGTTTGACGTACATACAATGTGTATGACTCCTAAGATCGTCTGATTTTCCATAGCAGCATAAAGTGACGTTAATGAATAAAAAACCAAGACTAGATTGGTAATGGTTTAGAGAGTGTTAAGAAATGACACGAGTGCTAGTGACATTGAGGTGTTTACAAATAATTCTCGCTAGACTAGGTCTGTTGATATAATCGACTACTAGGACTTAATTTTCTACAGAATAATCCTACGGTTACAACTGCTTTTAGTCGATGTTGCTCAATGAACAAAAACCTGAGCAGAGAATAAACTTAAGTCGAGAGAGGAGAGGGGAGACTGCTAATGGCTGCCAGTTATTGGCCCAATCAGTGCCAGCCACGGCTGATACTAACTGTAACTGTTCCAGTGACCGGTGACGTCCGGTCCCTCTAACTTAAGGTCTTTAACACATATAACGTTCTTTCCGGATATTAATGTGATAATTTTAAAATAGGAAAATTAGAATTTTTCAATAAAATAAGTCATATTTATTTATTATGTATAAATGATTTATAACAATAGAAAATAGGTGTGAATATCTCTTAATCAAAGCGTATGCGGACATCCCTCCATACATATTTCCCCTTGTTTTGGGGTCATTAGTTCAGATTTTCATTTTGGTAATTAATCCTGAAACACCCTTAAACTTTATATCATATTTAGATCGAAAAACTAAATAATAAGTTTAGAACTTCATCGAGAACAAATCAATGCACAATATGTTTTTTAATGTCAGGCAGAGATGTTTCTTTCTTTTTTTCACATAGTTTACGCCCACATTTGAGCACTTGAATCAATCCATGTAGAGTACAGTCTTCAAAATATTAGTCTCAAAGATGTTTCTTGTTTAATGTCCTATTTCTATACATGTTAATAATTATTGCATTATCATAGAGGGTCTATTTACAAATTTATCAAGAAAACTTGAAGATTGCGATGCCTTAGCTATGGTTTAAATAGTTTGGATAAATTCTGGGATATAAGTTATTAAAGAAATCAATTTATAGCGTCACGAAGATTATGATGGTCTTAGTGGCGAACGTATTTCTAAACAGTTAATATGGGCTGTGCCAACTGGGAAGCCTCTGAGAGGTAGACCGAGACATAGGTGGGAAGATTGAGTTAAGTGTTATCTGACGGATTTGGGTTTGGGTAGTGGTCTGTGGACAGAAGTTTGTAAGCAGAGATTGGTGCTATCGGCATCGAGCTTCGTGTTCGCTAAGCCTTATTGTTAAGGAATTTTCACATCTTATATTATATCTTGCCCAGGGTTTCATTGCAATAAATATATCACCGAGCCTCTGGATTTTCCCAGCTCATTCACTTACGATAGTGAAGCTCGCTTGAGGTGAAGTATTAAAAGCACACTACAGGAATAGGCAATCCCATGATTTCCCGGGAGAGGGCGGCTATCGGCAGAGATGAGTTTTGTTCTCCTGCGCTGGAGCAGTCCCTAGTGCCTCTTTCACTTCGCTTCTCCAGTCATCAGGCACAGAATCCTACTGGAGATGTATCATCGCTCTTGTAAAGCGGCTCAGGAAGAACACGGTTTTCCTCTCCGGTCTCATCACTTAATTAAATAAAATGGGATAGGAATGAAACATTATTCGAAAAGGAATGTTGGACGAACCATTGTAATTATTTTTCTGTTTGTAATTCATCTATTCATAAACGCAACAATGATGGGAAATAAGAACAGGCATGCATAGTACTAAAACCCATAAGAGGTTGAATTCATATATCTGAAGGCCATGAATGAGTATACATATATAGCTTTTTTCAGTGAATTTCATAATTTTGTCAACCAATTTTATAATTTTTTCAACCAATATCATAATTGTTTCAACCTATTTCATATTTTTTTTCAACCAATTTCATAATTTTACCAATCAAATTCATAACTTTTTCAACCGATTTCATAATTTGTAAGATGTCGTGGGGTGGTTGTCAGGAAATCATATAACACCAACAAAAGAGGTGGTACCCATCGTATAAGTTTGACACCCGAAACTCTTGCTGCGATTGAGGAAGTAATTGAAGAAAACGCAGCTTACACGTGTTTCGATCTCCACAATTCATAGAGGACTATTTCAGTTGAAAATTACGTTAAAACGCGCTTCAAAAGAGGTTGACCGTATGAACTTGGAGTTGGCCATTGAGCCAAGAAAACAATACGCTCTAGATTTTGAAAGCTGGAAACCTCAAAATCGCTGTCTCATCGTCTTCATTGGTGAATCCGGATTAAACATCTATCCACAAAACTGAGCAGTTAGAGAGGTTATGGCGCCATCTTCCTATATAATAAAATACCTGACACCACTTTCCTAATGTTGAATCCGGCAGAATATGCTTTCTCTAAAGTAAAATCAAAAGCAAGAGCGATGTTGTCTCCTGGCAGAGGAATACAGACCTTGGAAGAGGTAATACATTGTCCATCACTAAAATACTATTGATGTGGGAAAGCTGATAAATTTTTCAAGCAATTCAATCAAAAACTGGCAAAATAAATCACTGTTACGAGTCCTAGAAGCTATAAGAGAAAAGTGAACGACCTGTTGGTTGTTGATAGCCAAAACGAGAGTTGTGCTCCTCCTTGGTACTGTCGGCATATTTAGTCACAATAACTTGTCGTGTTAGCTTTTGAACTAGCCCGGTTTCTTGTTAAATGTAAGTTTAATCCGGATTCATCAATGAAGGCGGTGAGAGAACGATTTTGAGGTTTCCTATCAAAATCTAGAGCGTATTGTTTTCTTTGCTCAATGGCCAACTCCGAGTTCATACGATCAAGCTCTTTTGAAGCGCGTTTTATCGTAGTCCTCTATAAATTGTGGTGATCGAAACATTAATGTTTCGCTGAGACAGTTTTTCTTTTATTTCTTGTAAGTTGTAGTCTGCGTTTTCTTCAATTAGTTCCTCAATCGCAGCAAGAGTTTCGGGTGTCAAACTAATACGATGGGTACCACCACTTTTTTGGTGGTATATGATTTCCTGACAACTACACCGCAACATCATACGAATTATGAAATCGGTTGAAAAAATTATGAAAATGGTTGAAAAAATTAGTATATATATATAGATCTTGATATCTGAAGACAATTCATAATACTATGGAGCCATTGTAACCTTCTTTAGCAAAGCCTGGAGGCACTCCAGGATGTTCCAGCCGGTAAGTAAACATTCAACAAAAATCTGTTGGTATCAGTTCCGCAAGTTGTTGCTTTGAGTTGTAATTTTTCTGTTGTTTCCTTTTTAATGTTCGCTAAAATGAAAATATTCGTGAGTTTTAGTATGGTGAGTAAAGTGAAATTATCGAAAACGTGTATATTTCGCAACCACTTCATTTAGAAATAGACGTATGAACAACTTGAACAAGCATTCACCAACAACTCGGACCGAGTTCCATACATATTATATTAATACATTACATATTACATATTATATTAATAACACATTAATCATATAAACGCTAAAAAGGGATTAAATTGAAGTACATATTTCAATTCTGATAATTGATAATTCTGGGATAAGGAATGGAAATTTATTTCTTCTTGCTTATTCTGTATTGAAAAAAAATACAGCCTCAACTACAGAATACTTGTAAATTACAGTTATACAATATGAGCAAAGAGTAGTACAATTAAATTGTGTAAACTGTAAAATATTTGGGTAAGGTACCTTCCCCCCCAGTAAATATATAAAAGTCAACATTCACGACGCCAAACTTATTTTTTCAATCACATTGATTAATGTGAAGGCCATTGCCTATATAGCAATATTTTCACTATATTGTTCAATTATGGTAATTAACAATTGAAGCAATGGCTATTTAATTTTCAAAAAATAAATTATATAATAGTTCACTTATATAATATATCATTTAATTATATAATTCACTTCTTAGTATTTCCTGTTTCATTAATCTAGATTTTCTATATAACAGAAAGTATGTAATAATTTTTAACGTTTTTATTACGGTGTATTAAAATATTAATCGGTCAAATTATGCATAGTTTGTAAATTAGAATATATTCTAAGAAACTAAATTATTTTCCTTACTTTGAACATTGGACTCTACAGGTCTGTACAGGTTCCTACGCAGCGCCGAGTTCTCAGTGTTGGCCGAGCTGTGAACTAAAGTGTATCGAAGTAATTCTTAAAATTATTGCTTATATTTCGAGTTTATTTAATCTGTAATTCAATTATTTCTGGTGATTATCAAAGAAATCACTACAGTTTTAATCTTACAAGTGGAAATGAGGTAATAGTTCACTTCTTAAATAATTAATGTTTCCTGATACATTAATCTACATTTGCTATACAAGAGGAAATATATAATAATTTTTAATACTTTGTTACTACGTATTATAAAAGTAAATTATTAAATTAGGTATAGTTTAAATTTTAATATATTTTAAGAATCCACTATATTTTAATTACATACTTTAAACATTGGACTCAACACGTCCGTACAGGTTTGTACCTAGTATTTGGTTCCCAGTCATGGCGGAGCTATGAACTGAAGTGTATCGAAGTAATGCTTAAAATGATTGCTTATATTTCGAGTTTATTCAGTCTATTATTAAATTATTTCTGCTTACTATCAAAGAAATCACATCAGTTTTCATCTTACAAGTGGAAATGAGGTAATTGTTCACTTCTTAAATAATTAATACATATTTCCTGATACATTAATCTACAATTGCTATACAAGAGGAAATATATAATTTTTAATTAGGGATAGTTTAAATTTGAATATATTTTAAGGAGCCATTATATTTTCACTACTTTAAACATTGGACTGAACAGGTCCGTACAGGTTCGTACCTAGTACTTGGTTCCCAGTCTTTGCCGTGCTGTGAACTGAAGTGTATCAAAATAATTTTTGAATAAATTGCTTGTATTTCGAGTTTATTAAATCTATGATTCAACCATTGTAGTTACTAACAAATAAATCAATGGAATTTCCATCATACAAATAGACATGAGGGAATAGATCATTTCTAAAATAATTAATATTTTCTGTTACATATATTTGCTATACTACAGAAAATATATAATAATTTTTAACGTTTTTATTATCAAACGATTAAACGATTAAATTGGGTATAGTTCGAAAAATTGTTTATGTTATCAAAAAGGAAATGACAGACTTATTCACTTCTTAAATAATTAATATTTCCTGTGCCATTATATCTTATTTGCATCTATGGAAAATGTATTATAGTTTTTAATTGAGACATACTGTATCATGTATAATAATTTTTAACGTCTTTCAATATACTTACAGGTATGTATGATATATTTACTTGCTGTATATTATAATATTCTTGGGGGTATACAATACTACTTACCATCTCCTTAAGTAGACATTCATTTTTTTGTAAATTTTTCAAACGTCGGAAACATTTATACTGTAGAGATATTTTTGAGTAAAACTCATATATTTATTATTAAATATATGAGTATAACATGGTTCGATTAGTTAGATATATTAGTTTCATTTATTTTATTTTTTAATTTATTTATTGATATTTACAACTGTATTAAAATAAAACATCAATTAAATGGTCTAAGAGATGCATAATGACAAGTAGAGAAACTACCCACTGGTAGTACTCAAATCACTAGTTCAACTAAGAAGTCACGTGGCCATCTTCTTTTCAGACGCCTCGGAGGATTATCGGGAATTGAAGAGGAAGCTAGGTTTGAAACTAGAGGGTTTGAGTGGAAATGAAGTTTGTTATGAAAGGATAGATAGCGGGTTCGGGCCAAATCAGCAACAAATGGGACATTGAGGTCGTTATGGATGATTTTATTCTTAACAAAATAAGGAGCATTAAGGATTTGTGATTGTAGGGATTGGATACGAGAGGAATTCGATGGCTTAGTGGAGCCTGTTTTTTTAAATTTAAGATTAGATAAAAATGCAAACATAACTGAATTAAAATAGAAATTATAAAAAACGTTATTCACTCTCTGACATATTTAGTTATTTATTTGTTTAATTACATCATTAATTTTCCAAATTCATACTTTAATTGCAATAATTTAAAGTATAGATAGTAATATTAATCACAATTATAACCAATAATTTTAATTGAAGCAACTCCTTGTTAGATAGTATTTCACACATTTAAAATAATTAAGGGCATCATAATACGGCATAATAAGCATTAATAATCAATACGCTTCTCTCGCTTTAAAGCACTCATAGTCCTTAATAACATTATCCTCGATACGGGGAGAATTATAGATGTGGGATCGGATCATTAGATTGAAGCGATCAGTTAGTTGATGGGGTCCGGCCTAACATGTATTGCATGTCATATGCATTGCTGGTCATGAATATTGGGTACTCCAATATGGTGATTAACAGGATAGGGCGCCAAATATCGGTAGTGATTCCCTTCATAGCACGTACTTTTTATGATAATGAGTCTCATCAATTTTATGTTACAAGTTTATATAGATATTTTGGGAATTATGAATGTTGAAACTACGTTCATAATCAAGGATGGGGGTCGAAAATCAGGATGAAATAGTACATGTAAAATTAAACAGTCATTTGTAGCCATTTCGACCCATATTATTGTTCTTCTTCAGGACTCAACACAAAGTTACGGAATAACGTAACGGTATATAATTATAAATTAAATATAAATGTTTAAAATAAAAGTGAAATGTGAAAAGATAACTGCAATATTGAACGATTCAAAATTTGGTTATTATTCCGGAGGTTTTGGCTTGTAGCTGTGTCACAACAAGTTTTAACTTTTCATTCGTATCCCTTTTAATATTTTCCAAAAAAAAACAAGTTATCATGAGCTTTAGTATGGAAAGAAAATGTAGTTATGGGAAATGTAAATGCTTGAGTAATAATTACCCATATTTGCATTCTCTTTATCATACTCCAGCTTACGATAATTTGTATTTTGGTAACCTTCGAAACAGGTAACCAAAATTTATATACAATACTACATTATATTATATATTAATATACTATATAACAGTATATTAATGTTTATTTTACTTTTACTTTTACAAAGCATCTCGTAATTAATACGTAATAAAAAGTTTATTATTTATAAACAATAAAAATCAATAAATAAATGGGTTAATGTAAAATAAATCAATAAAAAGGTTTGATCCCAAATATTTCTACAAAGCATTTAATTCATCGTTGGTGAGTATATGTATCATATATGTCATCACATTTACTCCATCAATATCTGTTTCAAAATAGAATAGAGGTCGATCCAAAAGGATTAGTTACCTGTACTACAACAGTCCGTGAAGGGTCTGCATTCAGTACATGGTAAAGACTGTACTACTTCTTGGACAACGGTTGTGCAGGGAGGTGATTTGTCCTAGATCACGCTCAACCGCCAAATTTCCCCCTTATTTTCGGGTAACCACTTTATAGAAGATGGGTTAGCTCTAGGAGGATCCTAGATCCCATAAGATCCATCTCTGACTGCTAACAGATCCAAAAGGCAAATGAGTTAAAAAAATATTTTTACAATCCGAAGTATACTTATTTCTTTGGAATTAATTTTGTATAATAAAACCCTCTCTTCTAGATATATGATGCAGTGCCCTCAAAGCAGAAAAAACCTCCATAAAATCTAAATGTTTAAATCCAAATTGTCTGGATCGACGTTTACAGTGTACAGTGTTTATTGCCTAAAAGCGTGCCCAGAAACAACAAAGCCACAAAATGTAAACGCTGGGACAGTCGATACATACCTCGATTGACTGTGGAAGTTAAATAACTGGACTGTTTGATTAATTCCACTCAGTTGATCTGAATCCCAGATATTTATAAACATATATATCAATATTGGTTCGATTCCTAGATTGTTTTTTGTATTTGTGTATCTAAGAAGTTGGAAAACAAGGAAAAAATTGTTATTCAGCTAAAAGTAATTAAATATTTGCAAGTATATACAAAGCTGCGTTGACACATGACCAATTTCAAATAAAAATAGTCAACAAGGCCACTTTTGAAAAATCATTATTTTTTGACAAATTTAAATTTTGTATTGAAAAAGGGAAAGTTCAACAGAGACATTAAATAAATGTTAATACATTAGTGGAAAAATTCCAACTAAAAACCTTAAGTCTCTAAGCTAAAACAGGAAATTGAAAATACCTGTCACAAGTGTCAGTTTGAGTCTGTTCAGCAAGGATTAGTAATAATTATGATTGGAAGTTCGCTTTAAAACATAGAGCTGTATAATGAAAGAAAAAAAGACGGTACTTGTATGTTATAGTATCACCACTTTCTAATTTAATAGAATTTATTGAATTTTAACATTATAAAACACATGTAAAATTAGTAAACTATACGTTGAAATTGACATCTAAAAGAAAATGTAATATACGACGAATCCTTCCATAGCAATGGGTTTTCGGAAGGATCTACAAAGAGACAAATGAATCTTTCCTAGAATTGATGCAGGATAGATCGGAAACCACACTATTAGCCCTAATAGTAAGAGGGATCCATCCTGGAAGTAGTGTCCAACAGCTGGAAGGGATACATGAATCAAGCTGGTTTATGTCCATTGAACTGTGAACCACAGTTACAATTTTGATGACCCAAGAAGGTTGGCAAATACCCAGAAGATTGAACGTTTATGGAGATCTGACAAGTGGGGTAACAAACCAAAACAAAAAGCAAACCGCAATTTTTTGACTTGCTATCTTGCTGAGTTTATGTGGCGAACACAACTCAAGGGTAAGGACCCTTTTGCCCAAATTTTATTAGATATTAGAGAATTTTGGATTGATTTAAACAAATAAAATTAGTTTAATAAAAACACATGTTTATTATTTATTTCAAATTAAATTATAAAGTGGTGATACCATAACATACAAGTACCAAAAAAACTGTACCACTACGAAAGAAGGGTAATGCATTCAGTACATTGTGAAGGCTGTGCTGTTTCTAAGACAACTGCTGTGCAAGGAGGTGATTTGTCCGAGATCACGCACAACCTCCAGGTTTCAGACGCTTCGGAGGATTTTCGGGAATTGAAGAGGAAGCTAGGTTTGAAACTAGAGGGTTTGAGTGGAAATGAAGTTTGTTATGAAAGGATAGATAGTCGAGCCAAATCACCAACAAATAGGACATTAAGGTCATTATGGATGACTTCATTCTTTACAAAATAAGGAGCATTGAAGATTTTACGAAGGATTTTGGATTGTAGGGGTTGGATTCGAGAGGAATTCGATGGCTTAGTGGAGCCCCAAAGCTCCACTCCGTAAGTCCAAATAGGTCGTATGATGGTCATGTAGATGAGTCTTTTGTAATTGGGAGCTTAGAGCCTTTGTCTAGTAAGTGTTGAAGTAGCCTGAAACGTCGAGCGGATTCTTGTCTTTTCAGTCTCGTATGAGGATTCCAGGTTAATCCTTTGTCAAGATGCAACCCTAAGTGTCGGATCTGTTCTACAGGCATAAGTGGGATATTATTAAAGGATTCTGAAGGGCAGGAAGTCATTGGTTTACGATGTAAGGTAAAACTGATTTGATGCGGTTTTTGAGAATTTATTTTAATTCTACAGTTTTGACACCATTCTTCAAGATCAGTGATATGGGATTGGAGGCTTAGGGATACAATAACTGGATCGGTGTTGACTGATAATACCCATGTATCATCAGCATACGTGGTATGGATAGTATTAGGATGAGTTGGGATGTATAAACTGTATAAAGGATTGGGCCATGGATACTACCTTGAGGAACTTGTTTAGTAATTTCCGATAAATTCAATTTTTTTTGTTTGTCCATTGTACTTTTACCTCGGAAAGTTTTACCAACCTATTTTTTACCAATAAATAGAGTTTCTATTTACTACTAGAAAACAAATTCGATTGAAAGATTTTATTATATTGTAAGTAGATGTTTAGAGCTTCATCTGAAATAAACAATATAAGTTATCTTCACATCATTCATCCAATAAACTAGAAGATATCTTTTTCGGTAATCTCTAAGTTCTATCAACTTATTTTAAGAAGTATTTTGGAAATGGAATTAATAAAATGCCAATTTTTTCACTGTTTATTTACGAAGATCTACCGGGAAGGGGAGTCACATGTGGTGTAGTGGTTAGCTTAAAACTTTTCTATGTCCAAATATGTCCACATTTGTAGCCCGGCCGATGGACTTATGATTTTTTAAATTGGAGTAAAAATATGCTTACTTATGCTCTTTGAAGGGACGTAAAATGGCAGTCCCTAAAATCCCTACTATAATTAAACCTGGAAAGAAAAAATTTAGGAAAACTGTAGCATCGTCCGAATAGCCAGCATAAAGTGACGTTAAATGAATAAGCAAACAGTTATCTGGGTCGTTCAAAAATTTAAGATATTTTTCCGTTTACTAAATTGTTTACTAATTTACAAAGGATTATGCTGAAAACTATAGTCAATATCGTATGTATAATTACAATCATAATGATGCCTGAAATGACATAACTTTTACTAGTTAGTTATTTATAGGTGATAGAAATACATGTGGCTTTAATTAGATATCATGTAATGTTTGTAATGCACTATTATTAATAAATTATATTTTAAAAAACTCAAGTGGCCCAACGGCTGATGAACATGAATACGCTGTAATAAAGCTGACGGAGTGTAAGAGGGCCTCCGACTGGAACTAATACCGGACCACTAAATATAAACTAGAAGCCAACCAGTCCTAGCTTTCATCACCACATCAATATCTATATATGCCACATGCCTACCTCCTCGCCAGGTGTTGTCTACTTCTTTATGACATTCTTACAGACGATTAATAACTCGATAAATCCGTAAAATCTAGGCAATAAAAACCCCGTAGTCGTATCGAAAAGTTCTCAATACAATCGATCATCGATTATCAGAACGTCAGTTATCCAAACCTTTAACTATCCGAATTGGCTTCTCTGAAAACATACAAAGAAGAGTCTAAACTGTCTTTCTATAAAAATAAGTTTGAAGAGTATTTTCTCAAACGTTTCAAGGAATTATTATTCAATACTTATTCCTATACTTAAAATTATTTTAGACGTAATTGCTATGAGAATGAAGTAAATCTTGAAGCAAACTAATAACACAACTTTATTTTTGTCATGACTTGACAAATCTTACCATTTACGTACATTGGCGTTTGTTTGTTAAATTTGCGAACAACATATGCATAGGGCGACCTGTGGTCAAGTGGTTAGCGTAACAAACTAATAACCCCAAGATCACGGGTTCGTAGCCCGGCAGGTGGCTCTAGGATTATTTAAAAGGCGTAAAAAATCCTTAATTACGCCGGCCTTCGGAAGGAACGTTAAACGGCGGTCCTGAGCCTGTACGATGTCAGGTACTCGTTAAGAATCCCTATCCTAATTAAACCAGGATAGTCAAAATTTAGAGCTCCCAATGTAACATCGTCCGATTAGCCATAGCAGCAAAAAAGTGACGTTAAATGAACAAGAAACAAACAACGAACAACACAATAAAATAATTATTTTTTTTACTCTCATACAATATGGTGTTTAACATTTTCCGTGTTTTAAGTGATTTCGTTTATACGTACTTTTGATTGTCCGAACCACACTCGACGACATTGGGTTGGATAATCGACGCTCTACTGTACATGAATTTTTATTGTTTTTATAAATCAGAAATTCAGAGATCCTAGGAACTCTAAATTCCCATTGGCCATTTCAATGATTTCATAAAATAATAAAATAAAATAAAAAAACTGCAATTTAGGATGATATTAGAAATATATAAACTTCTTGGAATCCTGTTGGAAAAAAAATGGCAATGGTACGAAATATTTTAACTAAATAAACAATTTACCAAAAAAACTTTTTGCATTTCATATAACTTCTAGGGAATTACCTTCATTTTTCTAGTGCCCACGACCAAGTACCTTTAATTATGCTCAAAAACATATTAAAAAGAGTGAGGGAATGAAGGAGAGAAGTGAATGTTGAGTGAAATTTTCAATGGTTCGACTATTTTTAATTATTTTAGCTCGTTTAAATATGTAAAACACCATGAAGGGAGTACTAAGCTACCGGAGTTGATACCAGCTGCGGACAAGTCTTTTCTCTTATCAGATCCCATGTCCCCGTGTTCACGCAAGTTTTGCGATGTATACACGAGAACGAATGTTCTTTATAAAAAATTATAAATAGTAATATGACGTATGCCAACATGTTCCTAACATTAAAGTAATGTTCAAAGAACATTCGTTCTCATGTATACATCGCAATACTTGCGTGAACACGGGGACATGGGATCTGATAAGAGAAAAGATTTGTCCCCGGCTGGTATCAACTCCGGTAGCTTAGTTGGTAGAGTCCTGTCACGGTAAGACAGAGGACCCGGGTTCGAATCCGGGCCGGGGGCATATGTTTTCTCTTCAAAATAAAAATATTTAAAATTAATAGATATGGATCAGGAATGAGGAATATCATTGATTTCTTTTATTTCTCCAGAAACAACACTAACTATTACTACTTGCTACACTCTATATTTATATACTCTATATTTCTATCTCTTTGTATTTTATAATAATTATACCATCATTTATCACCGTCATCCAGCTCTAATTGTTTTCAAGTAATGTCCCAAGTACGAAGTCATTCATATGTATCTTCACGGTCGAAAAGACTTGAGATTACCCGCAGAACTCCAAATCCCTTAAGAAAGCCTTCCATTACAAGCGGCGATATCTTGGTCCATTTGGCGCACTCATCCCTTATCTCCCTCCGGTGGTAATAAAGTCGAGGATTTGGTCTCTTTTACAGCTACCTCTTCACGTGTCTTCTCTTGATGGCATTTCACCATCCGGTGGTTTTATCAGCGTATGATGAGATGGTTGCGTGGGATCTTAAAGGTTTGCTCTGTTGTTTAGGATTTTTATTTCTCTTTTATGGATATGCGAATAAATAAATGTTTTAGGCGATACATAAAATTAATTCATCAGAAATATTTTATAAATTGAAGCCAAATATTATTATAATCGGCTACAAACAGTCTTTTTTTTTCATAATTTATATTAAAAGACGGCTGATTTTAGTCTACTAAATGGGGACTGATTAAGATAATGAAAGAGAATAAATAAAAGAAAATTGCGTTTAGAATAATAAGAAATTATCTATCATAAGTTCCAAGGAAAATCAGTATTAATGCGCTTATATATTACAATATACCGAATGAGGGTTCAAGATTAAGAGGGAGGCCCCGTCTCAGGTGGCTCGACGATGTGGAGGATGACCTGAAGGCGATCAGGATAAACCGCTGGAGGCGCCTTGGGGCGGACAGAAGCGAATGGCGGAAGAAGGCCAAAGTTCTTCAAGGACTGTAGAGCCCATTAATAAATATAATATATTACAATAAATTATTGAGTATAGTTTGAATCAAATTGTAAGTCATTTCACTTTTGTTTGCTTATGACAAATTGTAAGTCATGACTCAAGGGTAACATGGTCCTAATATAAATAAAACAATTTTATTATGAGCTTCTTGCATGAAATTATAAATTTATTTTGCGACAGATTAAACATATAATTTCTATTTTATTTACTCTTGTTTAATCAATATTAATTCGTTACAAATTATGTGGGTTTTATATTTTTCTGTATTTATCATCCTACTATATTAATTTTCTTCGTTCTTGTTAAAATAATAATAATCGAATACTTGGATTTCTATCATTTTGAAAAATAATTATTTAAAACTTGTTATTGTAGTTATAATTGTCAAACAATTAAGTATTCAATAGTTTTCAGATATAAAATCCTCATTCATCGCAAAAATGTGTGAGGAGATTTCTTGAATTGAGACTTTGAAAAAAAAAATCTAAATTTCAAATATCTACCTTTAAACATTTTTAGCTTGCAGATCATTTTTTTTTTTAATTTGGAGTTATCTATTTCTGATCTCGATTTAAGAAATCTCCTCAAATGAATCATTTACTTTAATCTTGTATAAATTAATTCCTATATTTGACGTATTATATCTTGTGAAATAACTTTTTTTTAGGTTTAATTCTATGAACTACCAATGAACCACATTCTTTCGTCTGACTTATAATAACATAACGTATAACATATTTTGTAATTTCAAACTTTTAAATCGAAACAAAACGTTACAAATGTTTTCGAAATCTTCTCGATGTTTATGTCAGTATTTTCTTATATTGTACCAAAGAAGTAGTAGTTTTGCAGGAGAAAGGGCGAGGACCAAGAAGTTGAGAGTTATGTCCAGGTTATAAATCTTAGTGTCTAAGGGATGGCTTATCCTTCGTTCCCATTGTCAACAACTTCGTCTGTGATGTTCAAGTCTGTGTTTCTTTTTTTTCTACAAATGCCCAGAAAAAATACAAATTTTATTGATTTATATTTAAATACAATGCAAATTTGTAACAGAAAACATAATAATTTTTAGTATGTTTATTATTACTAATTAATATCTGTTGTTATTAATGTATTCATATTAAATTAACAAAGTAATCTATACTACTACAACCTATGAAAGTTGTTGGGTTGGTTATATGGTGGAGACAGTACTTTTTCAACTGATGTGATGAGAGATGATATGTCCCGAGATCACGCTTAACTTTCAGGTTTTCCCTCAATTGAGGGTATTTATTTTTTAGGGACTGGGCAAGTCCCTGGAGGGTCTGTGTATTCTTTGTCTAATGGCACGACAGACGCCTAAAGCGGTCCTTGGCCAGCTCAAGCGTTTTGACGTTAGACAAGGAGGAATAAACATAGCCTAAGCTGCAGGTAGACAATACTGGGACAAAATGTTTGTAGGGACTGTATGTATAAATATATTTACCACAGCATGATTTGGACCTGAGACCTTCACTGGCATTCTAGACTCTGAGCTACCCTGTCCACCTCGATAGATAATTTTATATATAAAGATATTGACATTTAAAAATATTAAGTTGGTAATGTGGCGTTAAAATAACGATGAAATTAACAAACAAGTTTTAGTGATAATAGAGCAACAATTAATTATTAATTAGGTTATGTATTAAATGCAGATTGAAAAAATAAATAGAGCTTCATCGGAATTCGTCTGTTTGTTAAGTATGAAATTTAGGGGAAAAAAAACTAAGTTTAGCACTGACATGATCACTAGAAAAAACATTAAGATTTTACCCATTTTTTAAAATTAAACAAAAACATAGATCTAAATAAAATAATTGAAAATGGCATGTTAACAGTTAATAAAAAATGATAAATTCTAAAGAATAGGAAAGTATAGTTAATTGAACTAAGTTTTAACTAATATTCGTATATAAAGAAGGAATTAGTAGAATCATAAATAGCATAGATGTTTAGTGAGGTATAACAAGGAAAAAAAGCAATATTTTTGACATTAGTATTATACCGATTGTATTTTTTGTAGTTTTGTAATTTAAAGTAATTTATAATTTTTGTTTACAAACATGGATTGAATATTATATATTTTATAAGGTAATTAATCAAGTAACTGATTAATTAAGATATTATACACTTGTTTGGAATGTGCAGTCAAAGAAAAAGCTACGTTGAAAGGAAAAATTCATTCAGGAAAGATTCATTTTTTTTCTTATAATCAAAGATTTTATTTATGAATATTACAATTTCTCTCTCGTTTATATATATAACACATATTTATATATATATAAATAATCAAGCAGTATGTGTGTATAATGATCCCTTTTATTACCCAAGGGAATGGTGGATGTAATAGAACATGTATATTCACTTATAGAACAATAACCAAGTTCATATCACTGCAAGTATCTCGATAGTTTTAATCACGGGAATGGGCCTGCTGATGTGTTAATCATTGTCGCCCTAAGCTCTCTCTACACGGTTGCGGGGACTCCTAACGTTCCACCTTTATCCTTCTGTACCCTATCCTCGAACATAAGGCTTACAATAGTAGTTACTTCACAATGTGGTGGTCATCCTATAGTAATTAGGTTAATGTTATAGGAATGGCTGAATTACAATTATAAGGCGTGTTGTAACTATATCTCTTCTAGTGTCTAAATGATGCGATCCAGCAACTCACTGTTGGTTTGATAAATTATATAAATTATATTAATTGATAAGTTTTTTTTTTACATCTTGTCCAATCGCATTGACTGTCACTTAAGATTCTTATTAAACTTAACAGACTTGATTAAGATATGTAGGCGTAGATTGTTTGTTATTGTTCATTTAAAATATTGCTATTGTGAATGAATAACACACATACACCTGGACACAAACACACATTTTTGCTTATCCATTTAGAGTGGTTGATGTTTATAATGATGGTTCAATTACCAATGTGATGGTGACTTTTATAGTAATATTTATGCTAGAAGACATAGCGGTAAGAGTTGTGTTTTCTAGTCGATGATTCTTTGTAGATTTACTGGAAACCAAAAAAAATAAATTGTTTTATAAACACTTAATGTTCTAATGATATTCTAGTACGAGTGATTCACATATCAAGATAGCTTTCAGAGCACTAAGCTAGTCCTTAAACGTGCATAGAGTACCGTCAGGAGCTCAGTTTGTAGGGTACTTAGTTGCTGTACTGAATATCCTAGGATTTAATCTGGCTGTGACAAACAATTGTTTTATGTGTTAACAGCCTTATAAGGACTCTTTGGGGCCTGGTGACCCTCCTGCGGTTCATCCAGTTTCTATAAAGAGGATGTACTTAATTGGGTGGAAACTTGCTTTTCAGTGTGATCTCGGACAAATCATACTCATACTCAAGTATACTCATTTCCATTTACTGAACCAAGGATCCTTCATGGGTTGCAGTGGTACAGTATTTTTTTCTTGCTGCTAAAGGTCCACTAGATACTCCTAATCCTCCTCAGTTCAAGGAGATCCGTCGTACCATCGGTTTCGCAGGATATCCCCTGGCAAGGGTATCCTTTGAGACAAGGATGAACCATAAAATACGTCCAGGAGGACTGGAAAAGGAGTCTCGGGGGTATAGTCTCGTACAATAGACACCCCTAACTAAATAAATCGTTATAACTATTGGTAATTATTTATTTAAAATATATATTATGCTTAATAATAAATGTATTTTATTATGTTTCTATCTTATAATACAAACGACTATGACTGACACTAACCACCAATAATGCAATACCCCATACCTACAAGAGTTAATAAATACTTAACTGTACTTTTGCTGTATAAAATGTTAAATATTATCAATTTTTAGTTTTTAATAAGTAAGAATTATTTTTTTTGTTTTGTTTCAGGTCAGTGCTATGAAAGAATTGAAATGTCTTATAATGGATGAAAAAGGTAACGTGTTAAGCAATAAACGATTCGGTAATTAAATTATTTTAAATTTAATCAAATTGGAGTGTAATCATTGGAGTAATTTTAAATGTATTCTTTACATAAATAATGGAGTTAGAAATTCCCCGTAGATAGGGAAATTACATTAGTAGTTACAACTGGATAATTGTTGGAGTGTATTTCTCAAAGGAATTCTAAATGGTTTTTTCATGAAAACGTTTCCTGTTAATTATACCGTAACATGGCGGATGAACGTTTGGTTCTTTTATTGATTCTTTTAAATTAGTTAGTTTAAGTCGAACTGGTAAATTGTGTAGAAATTTGACCTTTTTTACTTTTTCCTTTCTAAGTACGTTTAACGTAAAAAAATTAACTATTTATTTTATTATTTATATTAAAGAATCAATTAATTAGGTTTCCGACAAATATATAACTATTAAAAATTTGTATTAGTCCTATATAGCATATTTTCGGTGTCTACTGTACAAGCCATTGTTAAATTTAAATGTTCATGAATCGGAAATGAAGAGATATGCTGATGAATAATTATTTCAATAAAATTAATTATAAATTGTCACTTTATTAGCGCTTGATGATCATTCAAATAATTACATAAATTTACAACGTAATAATGTTCACAATAGTGATTTAACTTCCGTGTACAAGTGGCTTGAAATACCATATTAATAAAGTGGTCTTAGTGCTTAAACATGTATGATTAAATATTTACCTAAATTAACAAACAGTATATTATGTACTATAACATCCTTGAATTCCTAAATGTTAGAATAGAATAGAAAATAAAATTTATCCTAGGACTAAGTCCCTTTAGAGTTACAAATATGAACAGAAAAAGAAACATAATATATGTCTAGCCAGAAGGCTACATGATACAAATCATAAAGGGTGTAAAAAGTGGAAGATAACAATTTAAAAGGAATTACTTAAACAAAAAATAATAAGTAAATAAACAGTACGAATCCTGACAAGATATTAAGCAATTAAAGAGAATTGATAAATCCATAACATCTGTTAAATGCATGAACAAGCATGCAATAATTTCTTTACATGATGTACTTCTTCTTAAAAACAAAATTAAAACATCTAAATACACAATGAAATGTTCTATACCTTCCATTCTAAGCAAATGACAAACCAGCTTATAGGGCATCTTTTGTGGAAGCTAGGAGATGTGGGAAAAGCAAGGATTTAAATGATGATAGTGTGAGAGCATGACGGATGTTAGGAGAGAGGGAATTCCACATTGTTGTTAGGGCGGACGAGAAAGCAACGCGTTCGAATGCTTTGGTTCTGTGGGAACGAATATAGAGAATTGAAAGGTGAGATCTTGTTTTATGGCGTTGGACTGAGGATTTGAATTGGAGGAGACTGCAGATATATGAAGGATAATGAGAGTTAATGGATTGGTATAAGAATGGACCAAGGAAATATTGTCTTCTAGAAAGGTTTTGGTCGATAGTAATGTCTAGGTTTTTCACAGAGGACCTTGATGGGGTGATCGTTTAGGATTAATGTTGGGAGGGTGTGGATGGATGTAAGGGGGGAATTGGAACCTGTAATACACGATAAATACTGTAGTATCAAATAGCATTAAAGATGCGATGAATTTTCAGTGATGTAACTTAATCATTATGATTATCGTCAACGTTGATATTTTATTCCATTTAATTTATAATGCTAAATTAAAAGTAATTTATTTAGTGGTTTCTTAAATAAATTACTTTTAATTTATATTTACTTATTTTTTATTTTTCGGAAATTCGGAGATCAATTTAAACCATTTCCGTGATTCACTTAATGTCCGCATTTCATTTATAGCTATTGATTAGTATGAAAATTAAAAAGTTAATACATATGATTCAAGATTCGTGTGAAACTAGCTTTTGCCCTCGACTTCATCCGCGTTGTTTTTGAATAAAAACTTAAGTTGGGTTCAAACGGGAAGTGAATTTTGAACTCCATGAATGAACTCCATATTATTCAAAATGACTTAGGGCCTTGGTGAATTCAGTAAGCCTTCCAATTCCTATGTTGATCGAATTTAATTTGCAGAACTTTCGATGTGTTTTCAATTTAAATCGACTATGTAATATCCAAAAATGCAATCTCTGGGAGTTGATTTTTCAAAAACTTGAATACCATTCTTATTTTGTTTAAAAGTAAAGCCTGCTTACTTATTTTCACATATCTAACTTAACATGTTAGGATTCACCTATTTTACACTTTTAGGGGCTAATTTTCAAAAAATAAAAAAACACCTAATTCTTTATGTAGAAGCTAAATCTAAAATTTCATGGTGCTCGCTTCAAAAATGACCTATTTTCATTACAAAAGTTGTTCACCCTTTTCACCCTCTTGGGGGTTGAATTTTCAAAAATCTTTTCTTAGTACGATTTGGCTTTATAAAATGAACCTACTGTCCAAATTTCAAGTCTGTAGCTTATGCCGTTTTGGCTCTGCGATAGTCTGTCAGTCAGGACAAACTTGTTTATACTATAGGTATTATAGGTAGATGTACTTTCAATAGTTAAAATATCAACATGATTCCCTAATATTGGCAATTCTTTAAAAAAAATCGCGCTTTTAAACTAAAAATACAAACTTCCATCCCTTATTGGAGGCTTCTGAGGATTGATTTTGCAAAATCTTGAATACCATTGTTATTATGTTTAGAAGTAAAGCCTGCATACTTATTTTCACATCTCTTGCTTAACATGTTACGATTTCCCCAATTTTAAACTTTTAGGGGTTGATTCTCAAAAAATAAAAAAAACACGTACTTCTTTATGTGGAAGCTAAATCAAAAATTTCATGTTCAGCTTCAAAAATGATATATTTTCATTACAAACGTTTTTCACCCTCTTAGGGGATGAATTTTCAAAAATCCTTTCTCAGTGGGCTTTTGCCTTATAAAATTTACCAATTGTCCAAATCTCAAGTCTGTAGCTTATGCCATTTTGGCTCTGTAATGATCTGTAAGTCAGGACAAACTCTTTTATATATATAGATATATAAGATTTATTTAATATCCGTGTTGTACTTCTTGTTTGAAATTGTATTTTATTACTTAAAATGAGAAAATGAATAAAATTGGAAAAGTTGAGTAAGTATTCAAAACATTAATTGAAATTAATAAATCACACAGGGAATTACTGTAATGTGTAGTACTTTTTTTTCTGTTTCTATTTCAACTTTATTCCTTTATCATTTAAGATCTTTCCTACACGAATTGAAGAAAGTTCAGGTTTGTGATTGGTTTTATGCATGTTGTGGTATCGTAAAAGCCGAATGCATATATGTAGTTCGGTTGAGTTGACTATTTGCGAGATCCATACTAGAAAACCTAACCGAAATCTCCAGAAAACGGCGTGGAGGAACCAATTTCTTTTTCAGCTGACGATGCAATATCGACGTTGATATTCTCTTTCTTTATTTTCCTTCCAGTTCAGAATTTGTGTGTACTGTAAAAATGCAATCTTACAACGTTCCAATCATTGTATTATTAATAACTCATGAATTTTTAATCATACGTTTTGGCGAATTTCAAAGTATTATTATTGTAATTTATTTTATATTTATTATTCTTATGATGATGATAATTTTTAAAATACCGAATCCTTTATAGGATCGGTGAAGTGATTGAATTTACGAGCCTGGTAGCTCAGTTGGTTAGAGCTCTGCGCTTGAGAATGCAGAAGATCCCGGGTTCGAATCCCGGCCTGAACAAATCTTTGCTCTTCAAAATAAAAATATTATTATTGTAATGTAGAACCAAGTTTATTAAGCCATTCCATCGTGTTTCAAAAGTTACCAGCTTTTAATTCTTATATCTGTGCATTGTACTGTCTATGAAGGAGGTTTATTGGGTTCATCGATTAGGAAAATTACACTCAACTGCCTTTCTAGCCTCTACAAGGTGGTATCAAAACTAGCTGCTAGAAGCTAGAAGATTTAGGATTTTTGATTTTACATTTGATTGATTTTACATTTCATTTGTAGCAATTAAACGCTTTTATTATTTAATTAAAAAATTAATATACAAGGCTGTGCATTTCAGATACCTAGTAAAGCACGCGGTAAATTTAAGAGGATTCTCTGTAGGCAATGCCTGTAAGAGAACGGATTGGTAGGTGTCCAATATAAGTTTCCTTTGGCAGGTTTAGTAGAAAAACGTGAGTAAAGGCTAAAAAGGAGTATAACGTTTAGGCAGGATTTAAGAAAAGAGCGAGCCAATGATCAGTTGGAAAAAGAATTCTAATTAAATTAGCGAAAGGAGTAAATGAGGAAACGCTCTGTTATTGGCCGGGAGGCCTGTCTGTCCGCCCAATCCCTCACCTTTTATTAGAAAAAGGCCTCCTCATTGGTCATTAATGGTGACGAGCCTTAGCCAATAGCAATCGAGCAACACATTCTACATTCTTTTAAATGATACCTTCACCAGCTGAAATTAATCCAAATCTCCTATCCTGGGCTGAGAATTATTAAATAAATCGGACTCAATTCATATAGCCGGGAAGTCTTTTATTTAATTATCTTGCTGCCAGAGATGGGTCCTATTAGATCTAGGACATTCCTAGGGCTCACCTAGCTTATATAAATTGGTTACATAAATTAAGGGGGGAAAGTTGGTGGTTGAGCTTGATCTAGGACTAATCACCCTCCAGCACAACCATTTCCAAGAAACAGTTCAGTCTCTACAATGTATTGGACCCCAGACCCTTCACGGGTAAGGATTTTAAGAATTAATTTTAATACCGAATTATGGTTTAATGGATCTTTAAAAAAGAAGATGCCCAATATAAATCGCCTCAAATGTTCCTTACAAACAAATAGACGATATTGTCAAATATAGTCTTCAGCAAAATCTTGTTCATTTAGCTACCAGGAGGATTGGCAGTGTAGAGTATATTTAGGGGTGAAGTTTGCGAAGCGTTCATGATAGTAGTTGGAATTCGCTAGTCTTATACAGTGTCATATTTCATCCAAAATACTCGATAGTGCATTCAAGTCGTGTACATCTATACTGTCTACAGGCTCTCCCACGCTTCTTGTGCAGTTCTTAAATTCCTTGACAGGTTACTAGGACCACTCTACTTTGGCGACAGAAGGTATAAGTTCTGAGTGGGACATGGGTATCTAGAATAATGTTTAGGTACAAGGTTCGGATGTTTACCTAATAGAGGAACAAGTGTAAATTTCATTTCGTTTCAAGGTTTCAAAAATTTGCAAAGATTGGGTGTTTTTAGGTATTTGGCTTCAAACTCTTTACTTGTTGAACATATCTTTTCGCCCAGATGCATTTGGTGGGACAGATTCTCCTGCCTATCGAGAATATTGTTTTTACTTTATTTCTCAGTAATTAGAGATTGTTGCAAAACGAACAATGTACGGATAATAAGTTGTTATTTTTTCGTTGAGTGCTCATGAAGTTAGAAGTTTTCAGCAAACATAGTCTACAGCGATGTTCTTCTTCTTACTTCGTAGCTCTACATCCCATTCATGAGCCTAGGCCTTCTCAATACACTTCTGCCAGTCCTCTCTGTCCAGTGCAGCGGCGTTCCAGTTCCAGAAATTTAATAGACTCCTGGAGTCCTAACAGACTCCATCCAGCTTGGGTCGCCTTATTCTTCTTGTGCCCTGTACTTTTTCTTCAATTATTCTTCTGGTTCCTTCCTTACCTATCAAGTTAGTCCATGTTGTTTTAAACTCGGTAAAGATACTTTAGGAGATAACCTTAAAATATAAATACAATTCAAGATACATGCACTTGAAATAAATTTTATTTATAATAATATTTCACTGACATAATGACATAAAGGGTTGAAGGACTATTCAAGGGTTGAAGAACCTCCAGGTGCCGCCGTCAACCCTCCGCGTTGCATTGTTCCTCATGTCATCAAGATAGCGCTTGGCGAGAGCCGCTAGCTTCGGGTCCACGGTCTTCCTCCTCATCTTCGTGATTCTGTAGAGCTTATTCTTCAAAGCCACATCAGGCTGCCTCAAGGCACCAATCACCTGCGAAGATTATAAATGTCAGTTCGATTTAATAGTAAAAAAAAAGAACTAAAAACCTGAAACTACAACTTATGAAAGATCTTGGATTCAGTACATTGTAGATACTGTACTGTTCCTAATAAGGGTTGTGCAAAGAGGTGATTTGTCTAAGAACTTGCTTAATCACTAGGTTTTTCCTTAATTATGGATACCAATTTTATGTAGGCTATGTGATTAATGGCCTAAATTCACTTGTTTTCTATTGATGTATAGTAAATAGTTTAGGAACGTTTTGCAGCGCTATTTCTAGTAACAGGAAACCTACAACATATACCACAAGAAGAAATATATAGGAGTATACAAAATGAATAGAATAAGAAAACATTTTGAAAATCTAATACTCAGAGATTACATGTGTTTTTTGTTTATGTTACTCCTGATGTGATAGTGATGTTGATCATTGATTTGACATGAATTTTCAAAGGTACCAAATATTCCAGTTTTATAACAGTTGTTTCACAATCACAAATAAGTTTTTGAAAGAAAAAAGTGAAACGTGTTTTCCAACAAACCAAACATATTCACAAAATATGGTTTGAAATGGAATAGTACTGTAGAATGTGGTTCTGAAATGATATCTCTCCCCCTTTTTTTCTGTTCTTAAGTTGATATTTGTAGCGGGGTAAAGTAATCGCATATATATCTATACAATTTCAAATAATGCTTACACCAAGATTATACATGTGCAGTCAAATTTGTTGTTTTATTACAGAAATTTAAAACCTGTACCTCTACAAGCCATGAGGGTTCTCCGGCTTAGTGTATGGGACAGTACTGTACATGGAACTGTACTGTTTCAATTATATCAACTTCTTAAATTATCCAAATTTAATTGAAACTTATACCAATAAGCAATAGCTGTCCACGCCTTTCTATTGCTTATAAAGGCATTTTAATTTTTTAATCTTAAATTTACTTGGATCCGCAACACGTCTATTAGTACAATGCTCCATATTTAAACAAAATTTAAAAAAAGCAAGCCAAGGTAATCAAAATCAACTTAATAAATCTTACCACATTCTTAATGTCCTCATAATCTACTGCAGTCCCCGATAAGCTCATTTTGAATAATTAACCTTGAATTTTTCTGTGAATATTCTAAATCTACTTCAAGCATCACATATGTTATTGGAATATAACTAAAACAGAGAAATTATTTAAACATGTGAAAAAAATGTTTACATTTTTAGATTCATTTGTGCTCCAATTATTAAGTAAAATTAGGAATTTTAAATTAATTATTGTAGGAGATATAATTTGTTAGCAAGTCAGAAATAATTACTGTGAATGAATGCCACGGCTCACAAATGAAAAATCAATAAAGCATATATTTACGTTAAAAAATAAAGAAAGAACGTAAAAAATTATTGACAAATGGTTTATTATTTGTAAAAAGTTATATTTCAAATTTGTCTGGTTTATCCATTTGTACGATAGTTCTTATCGCTTTGATTTAGACTCTGGATGAATTTTATTTCAAATGTTCTTCTTCAATGTTTAGGGATATGTTTCTGTTACCATTTAAGAGAACAATTATGGGAGAACCAGAAATTTCTCTGTTTTTGTCAGACTAACAAATTAAAATTATATTAATAATAATAAGGAGGTTTAGCTAACCAGACGGCTCGATGCCTATTCAACCAATCTCAGCTTATGCACTACCCACGAGATAACCCTTAACATAATCCTCCCACCTACGCCTCGGTCTACCCCTCTGAGGTTTCACAGTCGACACAGCGCTTATTAACTTTTTGGGAACTAGTTCGTTACTAAGTCCAGCAACTTTCGTGACGCTATGAGTTGAATATTTACTGGGTGCATGATTCGTAATCCCGCGTTGTGTTTAAAATTATATTAATGTTTTATAAAAATGGTCAGTTACTTTCTGTCCGAGCAGCCACTCCTACTGGCCCTGAAAATGACCTACATAGTAGGTCGAAACGTCGGCACTTAAAATAAAATAGTTTCACCTATTTTTGCGTGTTTTCTTGACTGCACCCCCAACTAATTACATCCTATTTTATAAAACTATTGATCAGCTATGAAGCGGGAGTACATTGTTTGTCCCAAGACATTGTTTATATATCCAAAGCCTTATATAATCTGATATTGTCGGTAAAAAAAACTTTATTGTAGCATGTAGAATCAATTAAGGGTGAAATGGAAAAGATTTTTCTAAAAGGCGATATTCATTAAGAAAATACCAAAAAGTAATCATGAATTGGAGCCAAAATTCGTAGAGTCTGCACTTGAGATAATTCAGAAAGAGACTCTTAGCTTTAGGAAGATAGTCTATAAAGTGTAATACGCTATATCTCAGCTGATAATGGCCCGATTTCGGTGTTTTTTAAGGGAATTTTACTAGCTATCGATTGACCATAATAAAGCCGTACCGGATAAAAGAGAAAAGCTGTGAAATGTAGGAACGGTTAAAAGGCGTTTTTTTTTCAACTTTATGTTGTGATTGAAGGTATCTTGAAATCCATAAACCTCAGATTTTCAAGGGTGTCTAGAATTTTTCCATATTCAATTATCAAAATTAGAAAATAAAACATGAAATAAATGCAAGGCATTGTAGTAATAAAAATAATATTAATCTAAATGATTTGCGTTTTTTCTATTATTGCATTCTACCAATGTATTATTAGTGATATACTTCTTTTCATTTTAAGAAATTATGATAACATAGATTGATTTCAAGAAAGAATGTTATTTTTATTAACTAGTGTCAGATTTGCATCTTTATGAACCATCGTTCCAATAATATATAATTATAAAAAAATATGAAAACAAATTTAAATATCCGTAATCTTCCTCTCTGACACGATTTCTTGAGTTGGTACTTGTGCTGGTATTTTTAGAGAAACAAAGGGAAGAAAATGCTTTATTCTACCCCCAACCGTAACCTGATAATTTCAAATAGTATTTTTTTGGTTTATCACACCAGATTACACTAGTGATTAAAATTAGGAAATTTCACATGAACTGAGTTGTCCACTGTGTATAAGGTAATAGTATGAGTGTAGTATTCGGATTACACAGCAGTAGTGAAGCCAATTCAAATAAGTGATATTTTCCATAATCATTCAACCCACAAACAATTAGTTATACATTAAAAAATTGGTGTACTTCAATCAGACTCATCATGATACTTGCTGCTTATAGCTTCCCTGACCTCTTTACACTATTCTTTCAAAGTGGTCTATGGCACACACTGCATACGACCATCAGCCATCCATTAATTTAAGTTAATATAAAATCTGTACAAATATTACCAATGAATGAGCACGTGGTAGGTACTGTTTCTAGAATATTTGTGCAGGGAGGTGATTTGGCTGAGATCAGGCTCACCCACCAGGTTTTCCCTTGAGGATCTTAGATTCCATAAGGTTCATTCCTGTTAACAGATTAAATTAAATATCTGTCACAACAGGATACGAACGCGGGACCTTCGACACAGCAACCCAGCGTTCTACTATTGGTCTAACCCACTCCTTTATGTTATAATAATTACCAAAAAATGAATTTTACGGTATTCACTGAATCGTTTTCTCCTCTCCCCTGAACTTTTTAAGTATGGAGGAGAAGAATTAGTCAAAGTCCTCTATAATAAAACAATGGATATCTGGAGGATGGAGGAAATCCCTTGTGAGTGGCGCAAAGCGGTTATATGCCCGATTTACAAGAAGGGGGATGTGCTTGATTGCCATAATTATCGTGGTATATCCCTCTTACCATGTGCTTATAAGGTGTTCTCTCGGATACTTTATAAAAAAACTGCTTCCTTTTGGAGAGCAGAATATAGGAAAGTACCAGACGGGCTTCATGAGAGGAAAGTCTACCACGGATCAGATATTCTCCATTAGAAGCATTCTGGAGAGGTCCAGGGAGTATAATATCCACACACACCACCTGTTCATTAACTTCCGAATGACCTATGATAGTATAAAGAGGAACGAGCTGTAAAAGGAAGGAGCTGCTGGAAATGGGAATACCACCGAAGCTGATACGACTGATTAGGGCTACGATGAAGAAGGTGCAATGCACAGTGCGTGTTCAAGTTGACCTGACTGAAAGCTTCGAAACTCACAAAGGGCTGGGACAGCGTGATTGCCTCGCATGCCTTCTCTTCAATTTGGCCCTCGAAAGTGCAGTGCGGAAATCTGGAATACAAATTAGGGGAACTATATTCAATAGATCTATAATTTTGGCCTTCGCCGATGACATTGTGGCAAGAACCCCTAAAGATTTAGAAAATGCTTTTATCAGTCTCCAGGTAGCAGCAGGTAGATTGGGTTTAGAGGTCAATGAATCAAAAACCAAATATATGCATGCAGGCCCACAACTGAATGTGCATGAACCATTGCAATAAATTTGAAAGGGTGAATGAATTTGTGTATCTTGGATCGCAGGTGAACGCGGATAACATGCCATATAAGCAGAAATCCATCACAGAATTATGTCTTCAAATAAGTGTTATTTCGAGTTACTGAAGAATTTTAGAAGCAGGGGTATTTCTTAAAACACGAAGGTGCATTTGTATAAGACCAGTTCTTACTTATGCCTCCGAATTGCGGACATTACCCAGTTCACAGGAAGCCCTTCTCCTAAGGTTCGAGAGGAAAATTTTGTGGAGAATTTATGGCCTAGTTTGCACCAATGAGATCTGGAGGATAAGGACGAACGCTGAGCTAACAAGACTCTACAAGAGCCCAGATATTTTAAGGGTAATCAAAGTAGGCCGGCTTCGATGGGCAGGTCATATAATTAGAGTGTCCCAGGATCAGATTCATAATATTGTCCTAGAGGAAAGGATTTATGGGACAAGAAGAGTGGGAAGACCTCGGCTCCGAAGGATCGATGGAGTGGCGGCGGATACCAGGTCCATCTTGGGAATCCGCAATTGGAGAGCAGTGGCAACCAATAGAGAAGACTGGCAAACCAAGCTGCAGGAGGCTCTCTACAGGAGTTGTAGCGCCACAAATGATGATGATGATGAAGAAATGAATCGTTTTGTCCAGTTGAAGAAATCTCATAATTTAATGAAATGTTGGCTTCGAATTTACATATTACATTATTCTTACATCTACTTATAGCATAATACGTGTGTTATTGAGGTCACAGCTGGTGTAGTGGTTATCATAACAACCTACTAAGCCCAAGATCGTGGGTTCGCAGCCCCGCAGGTTGCCTCAGCATTTTTTAAAGAGAGTAAAAAAAAATGTTTGGAAAAATTCTGAAAAACTCCCACTGTAGCACCATCCCATTACCCATGAAGTGTTTTTAATTGAATTAACAAACGTAAACGTTGCTATATTCGCTTCACTTCCCAAACAATTACCTCAGGGAAAAGTCAGATCCATTAATGCCTCCCTGAGATCGTTACCACTGAGGTACAGTGATACTGTCACATTAATTACTTAAAACATATCTCACTCTCTTCCAAAGGTTGACTGACTAGGTGTTGTTTTGTAAATAAAGATCCTTTTTCGTCTAATTGAATAACATTATATTTATTGTGTGCTGATCATAATTACAAGTTATATTTCTACTTACAAATAAAGAGAAGAGGGACCCTCCTGCCAGGTGTGACAGTCTACATCTCGACTTGTCAACGACTACTCCTGGAATTCTTGTATCTACAGGTACAGACCCTAAGGGACACTCACACAACCTGCTCAGTGACCCTTAATATATTTATTTAGATACTCCTAACGTTCAAAATGGTGTCCAATAATGCAGTTATTACTAAAACGGTAAATTGTTTAAATTAAATTCGTTATTAAGTCATTCTACTTCTCCCTATAGCTTGTCATTATCTCTTTTCCCAAACAGTGGGAAGAACTGGATCGTTAAAAAAATGGGACACTATATAAAATACTTGTATTTGGCCATATCTTCCTTGATTAATACCTACTTTATGTATTGTTAAATTGACATGCTCACGTGAGGTCATACAAATACAAGGATTATTGCCGTCTCGGCAGGAACAAAATACCAAGTTTCCTTGCTTCATGCGTACAACTGCCCTGTCCTGTATTTTAAGGGAAAGGTACCGATCCGAAGGGACATTGGAGCTACCTGCTCAATGCGCCTTTCCCTATATATTTAGGTACTCCTAATGTTACAAATAGTGTCACTTATGCTATTAAATTTGTTCTGAGGTATTTAGTTAATAATACTTCTTCAACAGGACGCTGAATACAGTAGACTAGGATTGGATATTGAAACATATTGTCCCTGAAGCGAGGGAAAAGGGCTGGATGATGGAGCATTGTGAGGAAGGGAAGGCTGGGTATCGATTGGTGGAGGTGGCGGGAGCTGATCGGATGTGCCAGTCCATTGTTCCACTCCGCCGTGCCATTGTGCTCCTTTCTGTCACTCCACTGTCCCCCGCTTTCCAAATAGCCGCCTAAATTCATAGTTTTCCCACTTTTATTCATATTTAGGATCACTTCATCTCTCACGTTTAACCTTTGGTCTTTCGAAAGCGTAATTTCAATTCAATTTCACCTTAAGGGAAACAATACTTAACATAATAGTTACAATAAACACAATAGAGTTCTCATGAATTCAATTTGATTTTTATTTATTTGTGGGTGTTTAGTCTTGACCAGTCTAAAGACGTAAAGCTCTCAGGCTATCAAGCCTATGTTTTGTTGGTTATAAAATTTTGCTATCATGCCAATTTTATTTTATATTGTAGATAAATAAAACACACACATTCATAGTAAGATGGAGAAAATTCAGATAACAATACAAAGATTTAAAAAAATTTAACTTATTTTTATAATTTAGACAGTAGGTGATGTGTTTTTAGCAACTGAAATACCATTACGACAGTAGCTTCGTTGTCATCAAGTGACTTCGATAAATTTGGGGCTAGTCCTTTTTGAGTTATTGTTGAAAAATAATAGTTACATTCCCAGTTTATTTATGGTTTTTCAGAACTTATTTATAGTAAAATGCATATTTCATTGTCGAGATATTCTACGATAAGTCGATACACAATATGATTAATTAAAAAGCAGTTAAATCTACATGAGCTATGTCCATTATTTAATTTGCTTTTTTGTAATGTATACTTTTTTTATGTTTTTTGATATTTTTGTCTTATATATTAATTTAATACATATCGACGGTTTTAAATTTAAAATATTACTTTGAAAACAATAGACTGATTAATTTCAATACAATATTTTGGGAATTGTTTTATATTTGATGAGTTCCTCTATGCTTTTTGAAGAACGATGTTTATATCTTAATTGAATCCATTTCAATGTTTTTTAAAAATTAAAATTATTCCCTAAAAAATATTTGAATGATCATGAAGAATAGGAAGATGTTAACCAATTCATGTACCATTATCTGATTATTCATTCATGTACCTATTTCCACCACATACGATTAATTTTCAAAACATAGTAAAACAACTGGTTTTATATTTGAGGAGTTTTTCTATGTTTTTTTAAAGAATTTATATATTAATTGAATACCTTTCAATTAAAAATAATTCCTCAGATAATAATTGATTGATGTTGAAGTACCAGTAATATCGGATGATGTTAAATCATACCTTCATGTACCATTTTCTGACTATACATTTATGAACCATTTTATAAACACGATTAATTCCAATATTACAGGATCTGTTTATATTTTATCAAAAAATTCAGCTTATTAGGTGTCTGGAAAAACTAACTAATTATAGATTTTTTTTTACATTAACTCATATTACATCTTATGTTGTACATTAACCACCATCGTTATTACTTAATTTGTTTTTTAATGTTTAATTTTAAGATCAACGATTCAACAAATATTCAGCAGAATGAAATGCAATCGCAAAAAAGCAGGCATATCAATTATTCGACGTGCTACACTATTTTGTTATCGACTGGCAACCAACATTTTTGTGGTTGTGATAACGTTTGAAGTTAGAAGCACAATGGACTATTCCCATGCCTTCCTCCCACCCTCGTTTTCATTCTTGATTTTGATTGGCTGTCAGATTCTTCTGTAACGCTATCTTACGTATTGAATTTTGCTCGATCCTCCAGCGAAAGGTAAATCAATAGCGGCTTCCTAGAACCAGTTGTTTTGCGGTGAAACTAAAATACTTTTTAGTTTCCCCGCCCTGGACATATCTTTTCTCTTCCAAATAAAAATATTTAAAAATTATAACAATTAATAAAAAAATAAAATAAAACAAATTATAAATAATATAATAACGTAAGTCAACAAGATCCTAATTAAAGTGATGTTCAATGAACATTCTTCCTCTTGTATACATCGCAAATTGCGAGAACACGGAGATGTGGGATCGGCGAAGATAATGGATTTGTCTGACCGAGGTACGAACCAGGATAGCTAAGGTGGCAGAGCACCACGACAGAAACGTGGGATAAGACCACTGGAAAATTTAGGTGATTACACAATGCGGAAATGCGAAGTATGTACCTGGTTAATATTATTGAAGTGATAGCATCGTGAAAATTAAGATGGGCTTGTAAAGTTGCTGGGCTTAGTAGCGTAGGAATTTCTAAAAAGTTAATAAGCGCTGAACCGACGGGAATGCGTATGAGGGGCAGACCCAGTTGTGGGTGGGAGGATTGCGTTAAAAGTGATCTGTCGGATTTGGATTGAGGTATTGGTCCGTGGACGGAAGTTTGTAAGCAACGATTCGGTATCGGGTATCGGTATCGAGCCTTCGGGTTCGCTAAGACTTATTATTATTTATAGTGTTTAGAATTTCTTTTCAAAAATGTTGGAATGTATAGTGCGAAACGCTATGTAAATGGATGTAATTACAAATTATTTTAAAAAAGTATTTACTTCACACTTCATGCATATCTCTGTCCTTATAGAGGTCTAATACATAGGGTCACCTTTAGCCTAACGTTTATCATTATAGCCTACTCTACCCAAAATCGTGGGTTCTAAGCCCTACAGATGGCCTTTGGATTTTCTCAAGGGAATAAAAAACCCGTAGTTAGGCCGTCCTTCGGAAGGGACGTAAACCCGGTCCCGAGATTGTACGGTGTCTGGTAATCTATAATGATCCCTATACAGACCAGTGCAGAAGCCTTTGAAAATGCTAAAAAGTGAAAAAAATAATAGTAGGATGAAACCCATTGGAAAAGGAAGAGAATATAACAAAAATGAAAGGAAAAATAATTTACGAGCGATCTGAGGTCCGTAAGTGGAAGGGGGAGGTTTCAAGGATAAAAAACGGTTTATCTCGATTTCCGGCAAAGTTAAATGGTAAAGTTGTAGGTAATAAAAGGATCTAAAACTTTTGTGTTTACACTTTTTTTTACATAACTTAAAAATTTATTTGAAAAATTCAAACAACCAGGTTTTCGGGTTTTTATTTTTATCTTTTACAAAAAAGAAAAAATCACGAAATTTGGTGAAAACTTACCTTTTTATGTCCCAACAAACTTAAATATTTTTTATTTAAAATATTTATTTGTTCTCCTTATCTTGACTTCATATCGAAAAAGCACCCTAATTTTCAATCGAAAGTTCTCACGTCAAAATATCAGTTATTTTAAAAAAGCCGGTAAGCTTTTTGTTTGCTGAAATCTCTACTTTCTGATGGTGGAAACAAATGTTCATTACTATGGTAAATGTTCTCAGAAAATGCAAAGAAACGAAAAAATCTCGAATCCGAAAATAGTTCTAAAATTATTTATTTTAACATTTTAGGAATATAAAATGAATAATATTATAATACGACAATTTAATTTTTTAAATGACAGAGTGCTTATTGTCAAATTCGATCTAGGTCTCTGTTACTTTCCCTCACTAGTGAGTGAAAATGGTTTTCCCTCACTAGTGGGGGGAAATGGGACTTTCCACACCAGTTTTAATGTGGGCTATAGACAGTCTGGAAGACAAACTTATGTAGTGTTTTTTTGACTGCACCCCCAGACTATCTATATCCCACATTAGATCTTCCAGTCAAAAATTTTCCTCTGGATAATGGATAGCATTACTCAATGGTTGCAGGAAATTTTTTTCCTTTCATTTTTGTTATATTCTCTTCATTTTCCAATGGGTTTCATCCTACTATAAGTTTTTTTTGGTTTAAAAAATTATCGACCGTGGTCTAATACTAATTATACCTGGATAGGGAAAGTTTATAACTCCGGTCGTAGCATCGTCCGGTTACCCATAATTGTATAAAGTGACGTTAGATGAATAAACAAACATAAACTTAGTCCATTGAGAAGAAATGTCGACAAGCTGTAAATCATTTTTGCTTATATGTTTCCCCGTCGACGAACCCCCAACCAAACATCAGCAAAATATCACATTAGTTGTCCCTTTATTGTATCTATTGCCATGATATTTCGAGGAATGGTAGACATTTCGTTAAAGGAGTCCACTTTATGTGATATTATTTTCAAGTTGAAGAGTATTCCCAAGGCAGGTTTTCCAGGGAAGAGCGAAAGGTGAGGTACTTTGTAGAGTCAAGTTTGGCCCGGAGGGACGTATTCCAATCTCAGAGGGGACAGCCTGAATAGAATATAAATTTGACTGGCGTAGGTTCCCAAACGTGTTGCAGGTAGAAAGGTCTTTTTCAATTTCTATTATTTTTTTATTCTAAAAAAAATTGTTTTCAAACATCTTTGTATAATAATTATTTATCCATAATAAGAAAATACTCTTAAATTCTTTGGCCACATAATGAGGCTTCCCGATCACAGACTTACAAAAATAATAGTATAATACGTAGCATCCCTTGTTAATGGAAGGGAATGGATCCAAAATATTAAGAAAGGCTTGGAATCAACCAAAATTACTAATGAAGACATGAACACAGAAACAAATTTAAACTGAAAGTTGAAAAATGGGAGGTTAAAATGAAAAAGAGAAGCCAGTGACAAAAGCGCCGAGAACTGGAACAAAATGGAATGAAGAAGGAAAATCTAAATTCTCACAAAGAATGAAAACCTGGTGGACAAACAAGAAGTCTCAGATGTCAACCTTCTTAACTTTGCGTCTTTCACTTTGGGAGCTTTACGACTGATAATAATGATAATTATTTATCCTTAAGTTTTTATTAGCGCAATAAAAAGAAAAAATACCCGTATTATATGTTATTTTTGTAAAGGTAGAGCGCTGTGTTAACATGCTGAAAATACAAGTTCAAATCCCGCTGCTGGCGAGATTTTTATTTAACCAGTTAGCAGCCGTAGATGGACCCTATAGGTAGGATCTAGGACCCTCCTTGGGCTCACCCAGCCTGTATAAATTGGGTACCCAAATTAAGGGGGGAAATCTGGTGGTTAAGCATGAATTAGGACAAATCACCTCACTGCATAACCGTTGTTCGAGAAACATTACAGTCTCTACCATGTGCTGAACCCCAGACCCTTCACGGGTTGTTGCGCTAAAGTTTTTTTTTAAAAATATATAACGTCAAAACCTGTACAATATCTTTATTTATTTGATTCTTGGTATCAATAATTCTATCACAGTTAATAATTATAGGGATTGGGCTCCAGAAAAAAGAAGAAAATGAGGTCGTCCTTCTTGGACATGGTTACTTTAAATATTGGTCACTGAAGATATGCCAGCGAGGGGTTTCTGAAGTAAAGACTGTAAAGAGAAGGAATGGAAAGAAGGGAACCTGTGGAAATTAAAAATAGGATGAACAGAAGATTTAGAAATGAGCAAGAATAAACCAATAATCATTACACTTATGTGTGAAAAAATTGAACGATTCTCTAAATGAACGCCCTTGGTCCATTAAATATTCACATCTGTTGGTTTGTTTATGCATTGAACTCCACTTTATGCTACTGCGGCTTATCGGACAATGCTAAGTTTTTTTTTTCTATCCAAGTATATTTAGGGTAGATATCATAAACGAGTACCTGAGACATCTGACATTCTGCCTGACACATCTAAACTAGGATTTCTAACACTCTTTAACAAATCATAAATCCACCTGCTGATCTTGGAGTTTGTTGTGCTAACCCCATATGGGTGAACCTAATATGTATATTTACGCATATATTTATATTAAATATAATTTCTTGTGCTATTTTATATTTAATATAGGACAAGAAATTGATATGAACGTTTATTAAAATGTTATAATTTTTTTTTCTTCTCTTTGAAGTTTGTAAATATCAAAATACAACATCTCTCAATTTATTTATTCAAAGGGAGAAAGAATAGTATAAATGAAAGGCACTATCTCGATAGAATTAAAACGAATCCTTGCAGAGAGAAGGCTTTATAGCCGAAATGGGAATAAATTATCGAAGAAAGAAAGCTGGAGGAGACACAGGGAATTCATTAGCTCCGTATTTGTCTTTATTCTCGAGTTGTTGGAGCTCGAGCTCTTTATTGCTACTCCCCGGTGTCTCAAAGGTAGTCCGGTCTTCTTTCCTTCTTCTTCTTGAAGGTCTTCGGGGTTATTAAATCTAGGTGTCCAAGGTTCAGGGGTTCTACTTTACAGAGTAATGAAATGTATTATTGATATAACACAAGTATATGTTTGAAAACCAAAAAGATGTACGAAAAATCATAGTGTTTCCTTTGTAATAACTTTAAAGATATGAGAAAACATATTTAAGATAAACTTAAAGATGGTACAGGCAAAATCGCCAAATATAAAATGCCAATATATTTCTGAACCATCTTATGTAGCAATAAAATTATTATTAATTACAAGTTAATCCAAATTCTCAACGATCGCCTTAGTGTAACCTTGCTTTTATGCATTCGTACACAATTATTCATCAAAATAATTGTGTGAATATAAAAATAAAAATACTGAAATTTGCAACTGCATTATAACAATATAACAAGTATATAGAATAAATTATTCATAAAGTGATGAATAAAGTCAAGCTTCAACTGTTCGCTACCCATTGATAGTACTCAAACTATTTTTTTGGAATTGAAGAGGTAGCTAGATTTGAAACTAGTGTTGGGTTTACGTTTATCGTGAAAGGAGTGATATGTAGTTCGAGTCAAATCCGCCAGAAATTGGAAATTCAGGTCATCATGGATGAATTTATAATAACAAATTAAGGAGCATTAAGGATTTTGGATGGAATACGAGAGAGATTCGATGGATTAGTAGAACCCATAGTTCTACTACGTCCAAACATGTCTGATTGCAGCCATGTATATGAGTCTTTTGTCATTAATTAGTAGCTTAGAGCGTTTGTTTAGTAAGTTTAGAAGTAGCCTGAAACGTGTTGAGTGAATTTAATTGGTTAATTTAGTTAGGTAGGATTCTGGGGAGGGGGCTTTGTTTCTCCTTCATCAAAGGCCCAACAGAAAATTAGGAGATTCTCCTGCTATGTCCTTGCCCTAGCTCCAAGGTCTTCAGCCTATCTTCAAGGATGTCCACTTGCAGTCACATCTGCCACTAAACTTTCTATCCATATCCCATGTGGTCTTCCACTAGCCCTCGCTCCCTCTAAATGGCTATTACAACTTTTTGGCATCCTGTCATCCTCACAAGATGACCCAGCCATCTGATCTGTAATCCTCAGTTACAGTTAGATACAGTAAATATCCTTATTTATTCACTGGAAACATTTTTCACTATCTTTTTGCGTACTCTGGATACGACTTAACTATTTTTTTTACGAATGTATTTCTTAAAGGATGCACAATGTATAATTTTTTATTGGCTGAAGCAATATGAGCTTTGAGCTTCTTCTCTTCATCCAATGACGCATTAAATCTGGTCTAAGTTTATTTGAAATTGGGGACATTTGGAAAGGAGTTACTGCCTACCGTGAACAGATTTAATGTATGCCTCATATGGTTTCTTTTCATTATAATTGAATCACTAACTGCAATAAGACAACGAGTACACTTTTATAAATTTTACGAAAAATAGGATTTTGTCCTGAACTAGTTTCCGATCTGCAGTAAACAAAATATTGAATGATGTGTTCTGTCTCTGGTAAACGATAACAATTAAAATATTCCAAAGGTCGACTAGATGCATTTCTGGAGTATCTGATTCAATTATCTTTGTGCGTTCAATTGAAGTCGAAAACTTCTTTTATTAAATTTTGGATATGTAGTAATTATATGTTAAAACTTGGGAAATTTAGAAGATCTCTTACGTTACAGGAATGGAACTATCAGCTTTCCCCAGTACTCATTTTATGTTTAATATTGTTGACGTGCATATATTGTGTGAAAGTAAAAAATAATTGCGGCAATTGGAGGTAAAATACAAAAAGGGAACTGAGATAGCTGGTATCGACACGACTGGGGTGTCCATTATCAAAAGTTGGTGGAGAAGCCGCGTGCTGTCATCGGCAGCGGGGCCTGAGTAGTCATTAGTGGTCACTTAATGGGCTATTCTCTTCTAGTTCGTTGTTTTAAGTATAGTCCTCGTCCGGCCGGTACGCAGTAGTTCAATTATTAATAAGTCAATATGGCAGGCATCGCTTATGCCGTGGAGTGCCTAAAAATAATATTAGAAAAATAAGTATGTTTTAATATATAGTATGTAATTTAAATTATACAGTTGGATAGTTTAATAAATAATGACATTGTAATAAGATTCGAAGTATTTTGATTTTTTTTAAATATCTCCCTAATAGAATAAATTGGCGGGGAGCGGAATGGCTTAGTGGTAGAGCGCTGAATTGCAGTTCCTAAGGTCCTGGGTACCCATTCTGCTGGCTGGCAAACTTCTATTAAATCTGCTAGTTTCTGAATGTAGATCCTGTTGGATCTATATCTCCTGGGGTGGTGTAATCTGGCGTGATATAGGAAGTCAATTCCATTCATAACCGTGACACATAAACACAAACTCAGACAAGGAGACTGAAACGCCTCTGGAGCACAGATCATCTTTAGACAGATCAAACAACCTAGGAGTGAATGGAGGTTTCTCCATCCAGGCTTCCACGTAAATCCCATGGAGGAGTTTTTCAATTGAAAATAGAACAGTAAAGATACTACTTCACAAATGTTGTCCAGTACAGTCTCTAACATCTACTGAAGCCAAAACCATCCTTGGTTTTTAGTTAGTTAGATAGAATAGGGTGATGGAACATTAGTGACAATCCAAGACGTTTACACCCTACTTCTTCGCTCTAGTTAGATTAGAATATCTTAGGGGTTGAATGAAGGTAAGGAGGGAGATGACACAAAAGGTAGAACTAACACATCGAGACCCGCTGGGGGCCCGAGGGAACTGCGCTGCCTTTTACTCTTTACGTGCCTCGTTATTTGTTATCGGTACCAGTCGCATTGACAAATATTTACCGCTCTCCGTGTTGTTACTCAAAACAAAGCTGTAGATGTACCTGGCGTAATTGCTTTCGATTGCTAGTTAATTAGCCAATTAGTGATAAGGTTCGGTTATCAAAGGTTGTTTGTCTTGTAATAGATGTTTATAATGATTTAAAATCTATGACATTACAATTTTAACTACTGGTCTCTTAAACAGAACTATAATAATTGAAGGATACTTTTGATGAAAAGATTAGTTTAAAATTATTTTAATTTGCCATGTAAAATCAATTATTCTATCCCTGTACCACCATAGGCTTTAAAGTATAGGATATCCTTCAGTATACGCGTATGTTTTATGTACTTAAATGTTACACCAATTTTAAAGGACCTTACGATTCAGGTAGGCTCATCGATAAAGCCGATACCACTAAGAATGGTGTATATTCGGTAATTTAATATGAAATGTCCATTTTCAAAGGTTATTATTTAGTAAAACAATTGCAAGAAACCAAAACATTTTCTTTAAAAATATATACACAATTTTCTCAACGTGTAAAATTTTAAATTCCAAACCTGAAAAATTGCCCAAAAGGTTGTCCAAATTTCTGAACAGAAATTAGTTGGAGATACGTCTAGCGAGTTAAGTCGGTGTGGAAGAACTTCGTAAAAGGAGGTCTGGCGTTGTCGTGCAAGAGTATAGGTCCTCTTCGATTTATCAATGCAAGTTGTTTTTGTAAGTTTTGATTGTATATGCCAATATCCCTGCAGTACGATTTAGATGTGATGGTTGCATCTTTAAATATATTTAATATTCTAAGATAGGAGGAATGAATTATTCCTGCCATTGACAATCATACAGAAACCAATATTTTTTTTATTGGAACATTTATCAAACTAACGGTAAAAGGTTCGTTTGTTACAACACCCTTACCAAAATACGGTGGTAATGTTTCTTGCAGCTGGGGCTCACCTAATAATAAAAAACACACGAAAATCAGGTATTTCCACGGTGATATTTGATGATGTGCTAAACAATATTCGTTCGATTGTAGTGATAGTAAATATTAACAAAAAAGACAGCATTAGTAGTAGCTTATTAAATCTGTGGGCATTTACATAGCAAACAACAAAAGTCTGCTAATTCCACTTTGAATTTTAGAATCAATAAAAATGGACATTTCATATGAAACTACCCTCTTTCTGGCAGCTAAGCATTCAGACTAGTTTAAATCCACATAACTTGGGATAGGTCGACTATAATGCAGTGTAGGATTACTATATTAATCGACGATTTCCTAGGAGGTGACATAAAAAAGGATATTTAAATACCCTCCTTTATGAGTTTGGGCATCGTTTGTAAAGCGAATAGGTGACATTAAGAAGGCTAAAGCATGCCTGAGTCTGAGGTTTGTCCTACTACACCCCAGGGGTCATCTCGACGTTTATCTACCTCCGAAGCGCCCAGTAAAAACGAGCCCTTTCAAATTTATTGCCGGAGGGGGGCGGGAATCCCATGTCCTAGCGCTGTAATATCCGCTTCATTTATTTACCTGCAAATACCCAACTATATTTCATTACTCCTTCCTGAAGTCTCTCTTATTAATCTCCCTTGTTATATTCGAGGGCCGTCTGTTTACTTATAAGAGTTCCGCACGAAAACATACTTCAGTGTTTATTAAGTTATAAATTCCGAAGATATGGTATAGGATATCATTTTTTCAATAATTCGAAAAAATACAACAGAAAGAGAAACTTTATTTCTTCTTAATATAAATATTTAATGATGAATTAATAATTAAAAAAAAAAAACTGTACCCCTACAACTGTTTCTAGGGCAACGGAGGAGGGTCTGTAGATCCCACAGTGTCCATCAGTAGCTGTTAACAGATTAAATAAATTATATATCACAGCGAGGTTTGAACCTGAGACCTTCAGTGAAGCAATGAGATACTCCCCTCCTAAATCTCCCTCCCATACAGATATGAATTCACTATATTTTCTATATGCAATTGAAAAAAAAATATTGCTTCTGAATTGAGACTGAAAAATGATTTGAGCCCACGGATAGGCATGTATTTCGATCGTGGTTAATATATTTATTTCAGTAAAAATTACATTTGGTCTTGAATTTCATAAAGTATTATAACTATTAATTCACTTTCAAATCACACAGTCGTGATTGAATTATTCATTACAAGCAATAGGTGATCATCACAAAAAATCACGCTGACCCCCCGAGAAGTCTCTAGATTCCATAGGATCCATCTCCGCCAGTTAAAAAAAATGTATCTGCCACTAACGGATTTTAAGCCGAGACTTTCAGCATAGCATCTTAGCACTCTACTCACAGAGCTACCCCTCTCCCATTAGCGATAGTTGTGAGCCAAAACCTTTCACTTTGCTCATTTCAAAAACAGATCACTCGATTCTAATCTGAACTTTAAGTGTAATCAAGATTTAGATAAATGTGTATTTCATGAGAAGATCCTCCCCGATACTTATTTATTCTGAATATTGTGTTAATTATTTATTTGGTGGATTTTATTTTTTTCCGGGTTTTTTTCCGTATAGACCAACCAAGGAACATTTCGTTTCAACTTTCTTCTATTAGGGCTGACCTTTAATTACCGCTCCTTCATACGTCGCCGGTGTTTATCCTTAGTTTCCTCGGTCCATTTCTTTTCTTTAGTCAGCTTTCTTCTTTTCTAAAACCCCTGGTGTGCATTAAGTTTGATCCTGAGACGGTTGCATTCCTTAATTTTTTCACAAGTAATCTCCACCTCCTGTAAGCCTTTTTTTTATTAATTATTTTTGAATGATGTATAGAGTCGTTATATTTTAAAATTTCTAGATATGAATTTATCAGATCTTCATCTTCTTCTGTTGCTCTACATCCCATCAATGAGCCTTGGCCTCATCGATACGCTTCCGCCAGTCCACCCTGTCCAGTTCCGGATATTTAATAAGTTTCATTTTGTCCTCACTGATCCTATCGCACCTTCGGTCGCCCTACTCTTCTTGTGCCTTTTCTTCAATTATTCTATTGGGCCCTTCAACACTTGTCATTCTGGCTGCAGGTCCAGCCTAGCGTTTCCAAGCTTTATTGCTTTGACCAGATCTGGGACAGATTTGCCAGGTCCGCATTCGATAATAGCATTCGTTTTTATATGCCATTAATGTAATGTTTATATCAGATCAAACAAAACTTATTGTTTTATGAATTAATCATGGCGTCAGATTGAAGACACTATTTTGAACCATTTGAAAAGTAGTTCAACTGGAATTTTTCTCTTTTATGGAACGTAGAACCTCAATCATTAACCCTGACCAGCAGCTTTGGTATTATTTTTATTAAATTGGCTAATAAATTGTTTAAAAATGGACGGGAATGGGTGAGGGATATAGAGGGGGTAATAGAGAGATAGAGGGGGGGGGAGGTAATAGAGAGATAGCTGGTAAAATAAGCGTTAAGAGGGAGAGGAGAGACCCCGGCGTGTAACACTAATGATACTGGCTTACGAAAACATGGCACAAACAACACTCGAGCCCTTCCCAAACATAACAAAGCGAGATCTGAATAAAATGCTCCCCGCAAGTAGGCTCCCTTCTCTTGCTCTGTATTTTATCCGATCTTCCCAGCGACTTGCTTCAACAACAGATGGATCTTGTTTATCGAACTGAAGAACGCTAGTGCTAGAAAAATAATTTTACGGTCATCGCGTCTTAAATTGTTGCTTTCAACTATCCACGACTTTACTTCTTCACGTATAATCATTATCAATTCGAGAATTGATAAGACTCAGTTATAGGAATTCTGGGAAAAGCATGTGTATAAAAAATGCAATGTTGTACCACCACAACCCAAGTCTTGGGTTTAGAATAAACTAGAGTTTGTGCTTATTCTGGGACGCTCAACCGACAGGTTTTTTTTCCAATTAAGGGTACCCACAATGATAAGGCACTTGAAGAGTTAATGGTAGTAATTGAGGTGACCTGTCAGTGGCGGATTAAAGGTCCAGAGCGCCCTAGGCAATAACTTTATCGGCGCCCCTGTACCGGCCATAAATGGCCATCTTAATTTTAACTGATTGTTTTTGTAATTACGGTGACGTTGTATCGTCACATCCTAGACTAGTAGATCAGGGCCCTTGTACTTATGCTAATGCGCGATATGTTATTTTTTTTATTTATTTAAAAATTCTGAGCTCGCGCGCCCCTTGTAACTACGCGCCCCTAGGCACGTGCCTAGTTTGCCTTACGGATAATCCGCCACTGTGACCTGTGGTTTAGTGGTTTGCATTACAACTTACTATGCCCAGCGGTTGGCCTTGGGATTTTTTAAGGTAGTAAACAAATACTTTGTTATGGAGTTATACGGAGGTGACGTAAAAATACAGTTCAATTTAAATAAAATAATTTTAAAATAAAATACAAAAACAAATTGAATTCAAAGCATCTATGATTGAAAGTGTCTTTTGATGCCCTTCTTACTTGAAAAAGTTTTCAAGGTTTCTGTTCATTTGAACTCTTTCCTTCACTGATTTTTTTTATGATAGATATTTTGAACCCTGACTGAAAAACGAATTGCTATGACCGATAAGTCAGTTGCACTAAGGCATGTGGGATTAAGTATCTCGCATCACAGCTTATCGTATTGGACTCTGTTCTTAATGACTATGATTTGATTCCCTTTTGTGTAATATATTTATAAAGAAACTAGCTGACCCGGCCACGCGTTGCTGTGGCTGTTATAATAGTTTTTAAAAAATATTAGTTAAAATTTGAATTTTAAAGAAATATGAATGAATGAAAAAATGAATTAAATAGATTTTTGATAGTGCATTTTATTCATCTTATATCTAAGTATAGTATATAATAAATAAAAAAATATACAAAATTCTTAGCTGATAAAATATAAACATTAGTTTAATGAATGAAGTTGATTTGTTTAATGATCATGGTTGATTTTTAATTATGGCTTATAATATTATTTTGAATTATAACTATTTATTTCAATTTAATTGAGCGCTAATCGATGCACAATATTTTTTTTTATATGTCCTTTGCTAATACAAATAGATTAAATGGTTTACCAACACGTGAGTATGCAACATATAATTGTCTATGGGAGAAAAGTGGATGTTCTAGCTCCAAAACGCGAATGGACATTTTCTGGCCGTGAAACTTGTTGATGGTTATAGCAAAAGCCAAGCGTATAGCATAATTGAAGTCTTTTGAACGGTTTAGGTGTTGAGATGATACTATTGGAATACGAGTACTTGGCAACAGGACGATTTCTCCTTTAAAGACTCCAGTAAACATGGCTGCTTCAATAACATTCCCGGTGATATTTTTGATGATCAAACGTGTACCATTACATAATTTTGGAGGATTCAAATTACGCAGATGAATAGTTGGTGAACCGATCTTCAACCAAAGATTGTGTGGTTCACAAAATTCAAATGGATAATTTACGGCTTGGTTTTCATCAACAATAGTATCGATTGATTTAAAGGACTTTGGATCACCTGGTATATTTAAAGTTAGTTTCGTCATCAGCATTTTTCGCTTCCAAAATAGTACGATTATGGAGCTAATTATGGTCAAATGTAATTATTTAGTACATCCGGGAATACACTCCTAATTAATTCATTCTAATCACTGCTACGATTGACGCATAATCAATAATAATAACCGACACATATCACTTAGGAGTATGAAAAACAGTTTACATTATATACTCAGACCTACAGAATATACACTCAAAATTTCATAAGAATCGGTCGAGTCGTTTCAGAGGAGTTTTGTTACAAACACTGTGACACGATAATTTTATGTATTAGATATAATCAATTCATTTTCAGCCCAAGAGTTAGTTACAACACCCGTTTAACTGTAGTATTTTTTCTGTGATACTCATAATACACTTGTAAATAAGCAAGAAAATTGAGTTTGATTGATGAAAGTCAGAGCTGTTTTAACAGGGCGTGGCACTCTATGCCAAGTTTAAAGCACCTTACGATTAAGGTGGGCTCGTCGCTGTAGTATCTATACCATGCCGCTAAAAATTTGGACTATTTTAACACTGTAGTGTAGAGGTTAGTATAACAAATCGCGAATTCGCAGCCCGGCGAACTTGCATTAAATGGAGGGCACGTAAATTGGTGGTTACGACCCTGTGCGGTGTCAGGTACTCGCCTCTATTCTACTTATAACTCGATAGGCAAATTCAGGACTGTAGCAATTTTCAATTAGACATATCATAGAAAAGTGACGTTAAATGAAGGCTGGTACATTTTTCCGGTCTTAAAAAAAAAATCCTTCCATTCATTTCCAGTCATTTATACCTAAAATTATCCTTTATTTTCCTTTAGATTTAGAGTAGTAATCGTTAACTAATTAATACTGATGTACGAAGTTTTAAAATAAAATCTCGTAATAGCATTAATGTAATTACATTAATTAGCTAACGAATGAAGTTCAGTGAACAGTGTTAGTTTGTAGTGTTATTTAGAGGGACAAAGGACCAATGACTGGGTTGATTCGACCAATCACATTGAGCGTTGCGGAGAGCAGTGCCGTGTCGACGGTCCTTATTGGCTACATGTGGGCCATGTAGTGACGAGTGATTTGTGGCCCTCCTCTATCCATTCTATGTTCCCAGCAGCTAGCCGTCCAGTGATTCAGGTTGGGCTTGCATACCACTATAGGTTACATCGTTCCAAAAATATGACTTCAAAACATTCCAATTTTTTCTCACAATGCTTCATAAAATATAATTTGATACCCATCCTTAAACGTCCAGATTAATGTTTGGAAAAATCTCTTGGAATTGTAAAATAATGTAATATTTAATACTGAACGACAATCGATCGTCAGTTGACTGACACCTTTTGTTTTGCTATTCATTTCTTGAGGAGTTAGGTGGCTCAATGGTAAAATGGAGATTAGCCGAGCCTCTAGGATGGACGGTGGATCACTTGGGTTCTAGTGTGTTGGCTTAGAAACTGTACTGTCTACCGTGTACTAAATCCAAGATTCCTCATGTGTATTTTTTAAATATTTTTTAGATATTATATGTCTGAACAATATTGTTATTGTTTATTGGCATTGTTAATTAATTTGGGTAACTTTTAACCCAGAAGTTGATTTTCTGTTTAATGTCAGTCAGTGATTAACTAATTGAAATGGCGATAATTCAGCTTCTTGTATTTGTATTTTTAGATGAATAATTTCATATAACTAACCGCCAATTATTGATCCTGGATTAATCTTACTTGGTGTAATTCATCCAACTAGAAAAAAAAAAGTCATCTTTATTATTAGTTTATGAAATAAAAGCTTTACAGTTTTGGCCACTTCCGTTCATGCAAAAGTGGAAAGAAGTGTTCAATCACTTAAGTTACTTACGAGTTAAGGTTAATAATAAATTTGGTATGAAGCTCGGAGGGACCAGAGGCGTGGATCGAACTGGCTTTGTCCCCTTTCAACCCCTCACAGGCTTCCCCTACGCTCTCACTTCAGTCCGTATTATTTAATTTTGCCCCCAACAGAATGGACCGGCAACCTGTAGGCTGTCACTAAGCACAGGTTATAGGGTTGGTGTCTTAACTCCTGTGAGGCCTCTTTAGTTGTATACGTGTTCACGCAGCAATCACTCACTTCTTCCTATTTCTATCACCTTAGGCTATGAAAATAATTAATTATTTTATTTTTATTATGAGTAACAATTTCGTATTCTAATTACTTTTTAAAATAACAAACAAATAAACAATTTTATTTCTATTAAAGAGCGAGGTGGCTCAGTTATAGAGCACTCGGTTGCCTTGCCAAGTGTGTGCAGATAATTACTTCAATCTTTTAGCTACCGGCGATGGATCCTTTCGGATCTGGAGACCCTCTTGTGATTAACCCAGCCTTTTTAAGTAGGTACTCAAAAAAAAGGGGAAAAACTAGATGATCAAGCGAGGTCTTGAACAATCACCTTGCATCAGGGTCCAGATTTTTTTTTTTAGAAAAAGAATGATTGATGGCCTGGAAGAGGTACTGGTAGGTACTATCCTTCGTCTCCCACACAATGAAAAAAACTTGTACCACTACAACCCATGAAGGGTCCAGCCTTCAGTGAAGGGCATAGAATGTACTGTTGTAAAAGGTACCCACTCTATAGAGGTTGGGAGACCCTTTGAGGGTCTGTAGATCCCACAGGGTTCCTCAGTACCTATTAGAAAATGAAATCACATATCTATCACAGCCGGATTTGAAGCCAAGACCTTCAGTATTGCAATTTAGCACTCTGCATACTGAGCTCCCAATAGAAGCAGTAGTTAGTTTAAACTCTCCTCTTTGTTCATTATAAAGTAGATCAAATTTTTATAATCTTGATTTGAAGCGTTATCGAGATTTAGATGTATGTGTGTTTGAAGATTGAATCTTCCCTAAATCTGCAGGGAGGTGATATTTCCAAGACGCTAAAGTGACAGTTTTTTCCCCATTTAAGGATTCTTACTTCACAGAATCTGGGTAAGCTATACATAACCCACAGAGTCCATTCGTGACTTTTAAGTCATTAAATAATTTATCTGCAACAGCTGGGTTTGAATAAGAGAAGTTCAACATAGCATTACTTTGAGCTATTCCGCTTACAAACTCCAATCCCATATAATTATGAATTCACTATAATTTCTATGTGCAATGAAAAAAAAAATGCAGAAACTGAATTGAGTCAGAAAAATTATGTTTTTCGATCGTAATTGACATATTTATTTCAATATCAATTACATTTGCTCTTCAATTTCATAATATATAACTATCGATGTAAATTTAACTATAGATCAGACAGACGTAATTAAATTATTTATTATATGCAATGGGCATTAGCGCTTGTGTTTCCCCTAGAGCTAGCCAGAGTGGAATAATGGTCCAGGATTAACTGGGATCCCTAGAGATAGGTGTCAGATTTGGCTAGAGCCACATGAGGGCATTTTATCTGGCAGCAAATCCGCCTGAGTTGAAGCAATTATCTGGACAGGTTTATCAATTGGGCCCTACATCAGCGGGAATTTAGCGCCGCCGATTTCCCTCCTGCTATGTCAAATTGTAGCAATCGAGCGCCGATTAGAAAATGCATCTCCTGACTTCCCATCCAGATTTCTCGATTAGATAATTTTCAATTAAAACCGTTTATGATAATTACTTCTGAATGAAATTGTATTTATTTTATAAACAATACATGTACCAATTATAAAATATGAGTAGCGCTATCCTGCTGTGTTGAACGTCCCGGTTTCAAATCCAGCAGTTGCAGATGAATGATTAATGCTGTAAAAAAGCTATGGATTGATCCTCTGGGATCTGCAGATGCTCCTGCTGCTCACCCAGCCTCTATAAAGTGGGTACCTTTAAATGGGGAAAATCCTAAAAATTGAACGTGACAAATCTACTTTCGTACACTACTAGAGACTAACACTACAGTCTCTAGTATGTACTGAGCCTGATACATTTTCTAACCACTAACTCGTCATACTGAAATATTCAGAAAACAGTGGAAGACTGTCGTTTAATTTAAACAAAGGAAATAACTAACTAACTAATTACTAAGTGGAGTTGTTTTCGGGAATATTTCAATAAAATTCGAGAATATTCAAGTAGCACTTTCAATTGTTTTTTTTTTAATGAAAAACCACAAAAACTTAGAAATATTTTTGTTTTCATATTTTAGTTATCTGCTTTTGTTCCTGTTCGTCTCAGAAAATATAATATAAATATACCTTGATGTACTTAACCTTAACCCTGAATCAAATCTGATTAAACTTATTTTTTTTAAATTATCCTAAAACTAAATGAATTATATTTTGAATTTAGTACTTGATTTTAATCACTTAGAGAATAGAAAATTAGTGAAAAGAGGCGAACGAAGGAAGATGGTCAACAACAATCAGGGTTTATAAAGGAAGAAAATAGTTGGAATAGATGAACGGAGGAATACAATGGCGTAGTAAGGGTGTGAAGTGTAGGGGAAACTTGATTGGCTCCCGCTCTCCCCTCCCTGCCCTATTCAACCTTTATTGCTCCCTGATTGGTCAGTGAACGTTTCCGAGGTTCCTTGTCTGCTCTCGGAGCACTCAGATCTGAGTAAGCGATATAAATAATTACTTTATTCCGAGGCGCATTTTCCAGTTCTAATAATTCCTTCTCTATTTTCTCTAGGAAGAATTTTTAAAATGGGAATCATTTTCTTCTGACTGGTTTTTATTTCAAGAATCCTAATTTCAAACCAGATAATTTAAAAACTTCTCATGCACCTCTCTTTACTTTTTTTTCTCTCGTGTATTTATTGTATTCATGTGCTTTAGATATAATTTAAGGGGGGGGGGTATCCCAGGGTCTATAACCCTGAGTTGCTGTGTTGATGATCTGGAGTAAGTTGGCAGTTATTGCACTGTAAGAAATTCAAGAGAAACTTAAATTGTTAATGATTGAAATAAATATATCATCCATTATTGAAATATATAGGCCTCAAATAAAGTTTCGGGCTCAATTCTGTATTATTTTTAGACTGCACATGGAAATTATAGTTAATTCATATTTCAATGAGGGCTAGCGAGTTGGGTAGCCCATTGTATAGAGCGCTGAATTGTAGTGTTCGAATCCGGCTGTGGATAATGAATTATTTAATCTTTTAACTGCCACGGATGGGCCCTCAGTAATTATTTAAAACGTGAATTGTATTGAAACTGCCATTACAAATTTATCACGCTTAAAATACTTTTTTTAACTTATGTGTAGGCCACGTGAATAAATGTCCAATAAAATTACCTATTTAAGCCTCATTCGATGGACGGCACTGGGTCACGGGACAAATTATAGTATATAAACACGTATTGAAATTATTAGTAAAAAATAAGTGGTTAAGGTCAAGTACAGTTAAGAACAGGTTGTAGCAGTAGGTAGGTAAGGCAGAAATATGAACAAGTGATTGATGTCGTTTAAATACATTTTAAAAAGACATTTATTGAAATTTATAACTGTATTAAGAAATACAATTAAAAATTACGAATGATATATAATTACAAGTAAGTGAAGGCACGGTAATTGGAAATACTCAAATGGCAGATTTAAGTTACAATGTCACCTGGCCATCTTCTTTTCACACGCCTCGGAGGATTATCGGTAATCGAAGAAGAAGCAAGTGGGTTTGAGTGGGAATAAAGTTAGTCTAAAAAGATTGATACCAGGTTTGGACCAAATCAACAATATTTTAAATACATGAAATACGTATCAACTTAGACTTCTCATTCTTTAAAAAAATAATTCAGACAATATTCTAACAACTGAAACCCTATCTCTGTGTACTAAGAGAGCAGTCTACCGGAAATCTGAGTTAAGCTGGTTAGAAAAAATAAAAAAAGCGTAAGGAAATCTGAGCATACTCCCGAAGTCTATTAGCCGTAGAATATTGAAAGGTTGGGAAATTTGAAGACCTTTTCATATTTTGTGAAATTGTCTGATGTGTTTTATTAGGTTTCACTTAAATAAAGTCACATGAGTTATTTATGCTTAATTTCTTATTTGTTATGTAATTGTCTACAGTACAACAATGAATATATCAAATCAATAGAATTTATTTATGCCAATTTACCTAAAATATTCCATATTTTTTAATATTGATCTCCTTTACCTCGGGAGATGGCTTTAATTATTAAATTACAGAAATGATCTTTACAAGTACTTAAGTATTTATTATTATTTTTCCTAACAATTTGAAATATATGGGCTATTTAATTTTTTTTTTAAACCAGCAGTAAAATACTGTAACTAACTAACTAATTCGGCCCAACAACCCAGTGATGAGTCCTGGCCTCCACCAGCAGCATCCGCGAATCGTCGCGGTTTTGAGCAGCTGCCATCCAGTTCCGCACATCAAGGATGTTCCCTGCATCAGCCGCCACTCGGTCACTCCACCTAACCTGGATCTTCCTCGTCTTCTTGTCCTGTATAGAGGCTCTGTCAGCAGCTTCCTGGGCAAATCTTCTTCACTCATGCGAGCCACATGCCCTGCCCACCGCAATCGGCCCAGTTTTATGACCTGGACAATATTCGGTTCTTTGTATGCGTCATAAAGCTCCTGGTTCTTGCGTCTCCTCCAGTTTCCATCCACCAGCACTCCTCCAAATATCCTGCGAAGGATTTTCCGCTCAAACAGGAGGAGTTCTTGTTCGCAGGCCTTGGTCGTTGTCCAGGTTTCCGAGCCATACATCAGTACCTACAGGACGAATGACGGTCTTGTACAGGTGCAACTTTGTTTGCCAAGAGAGTATGGGGCCAGCAGGCTATTTTCTCAGATCAAAGTAACACCGGTTGGCAGAGACAATTCTTCTTTTTATTTCGACATTTACTTGGTTGCTCTGAGTCATCGTTAAGCCTAAATACACAAAATCGGAGACCTGTTCGAACATGTACTCCCAAGTACTTAGTCTTTGCCTGGTTCACGTCGAGTAAAATACTGTATACATTTTGATTTGAATCATGTGGAGCTTGCGTTATATTTTTGAGGTATGCCCTTGATTATTGATCAATTTAAATAATTGGATAGCTGCTTCACATTTAATTAAGGCCATTAAAAATGCACCTTTTTAAAATTTGCTTTACATATGAGCAATATTTTAATAATTATAAATGTTATTGACTTTAATTTTCTAATATTATCAGCGGACCCGGCTGATGTCCTGTTTAAACGGTTTAAAAATATTAATATAATAATTTCATAAAATTAAGTTACAGGTTATATATATATTTAAATGGATTGCAATTCTTTTGACCATTTTTATTCTTCATTCTTGAATCCACTTACAATAAAACAAAAGTATCAAAATCGGTTTTTTAGGGAGGAGCTCAATAGATACACACGAATTGAAGAATTTTTTATCCTATACTACATCTTTTATATTTATTAATATCTCATTTTAATCAATTTTATAAATCTTATAATAATAAGTAATTTCAATTTGGGATTAAGGATAAGATGTAAAATATAGCATACGTAGAATCCGATTAGCCAGTAATCCTATTATGGCTTGATAATACCGACCTAAAGCTCTCCTCCAATCCCGTCCTACCCCCTATTCCCTCCTTCCGATAATTTCTTTAGCGATGGACACAGGACAGCATTCTCTGCAATGTGTAAATCCCTTCCAACATGTCCCCGAATGTTTGGTGGGTGTAGTTCGAGTAATCTAATTTATTAGATATTTTATAACACACTGATGAAAAATAAAATAAAATTTGAGAACATCTGAAAAGGTTTTCAAGTAAAACCAGTCTATCCTTACAGTTCTTTTTTTGTAATATGGTACTCAATAAAAAAAAAAACTTTACCACTACAACCCGTGAACGGGTCTGGGGTTCTGTACACGGTAGATACTGTACTGTTTCAAGGACAACGGTTGTGCAGGGAGGTGATTTGTCCTGGATTACGCTCAACCGCCAGATTTTTCACTACTCACATTATAGACGCTGGGAAGGCCCCAAGAGGGTCCTAGACCCAAGAGGGTCCATCTCCGACTGCTAACAAACTAAATAAAAGTCTTAATGGCAGCGTGAATTGAACCAAGATTTTCGGGATAGCAACTCAGTGCTCTACCACTGAGCCACTCCGCCCCTCCTGTACTCAATCTACCAATGGAAAAATAATTGTTCCGTTTTTCGTTTAAAAAAAAATGTACCACTACAAACTATGAAGGTAATATTTTCAATTTTAATTTTTTGCGGATGTTTTTAGGATTTTAATTACTATATTCTTTCATTTTATCATTGCTTTCATAAACTTGTCAATTAGTCAATATTAAAAAGACTATCTACGGTAGAAGGTAGTATTTATGATATGCCGATGGATCATAAATGATGATGGATCTTCAGGTCAGTACATGTACTTTTTCTAGAACAACGGTTATGCAGGTAGCCTTCATAGAGGCTGGGTGAGCGCTAGAGTGTCTGATTTCCTCCAAGTGTGCTGAATTTTTGTTATAATTACAATTATCTGACAAAAATGGTTTATAATAAACGTTTCAGAAGATATATATTGAAACAACTTTTCGGCGTGATGAAATGATATCAGTCGACATCCTGCTAAACGGCAAGTATGGAAAGACCACGTGGTTGGACTACCAGTATATGTTTCCTGCAGTCGTTAATAAAGAAGGCAGAAGGCTGTGCACGCAATGTGTACAGTACTGTTACTGATGTTAGGGTCATTGTTGATTGCATGTTGTTTTTCCTTATCCCATGAGAGGGAAAATAAAACGAATGCTGAAAAATGTGTATATGCAATCATAAAATCCTTGTAAGATTAAATTTAAAGGTTAAAAATCCTCGTCAAACACCTACAATAACTTCTATTTATAGCTTTTAATAAACAAATTATAACCAGTGTATAAAAAAAAAATTATATATAACTCTCAGTAATCTATTTCTAAATTTTTAATAATTCATAACCCTATAATAATTTCATTAATAAGGACTTTCTAACGGGACATCGGAAAATATTGATTCTGTACTCACTTGATTTTGCAGTCACTGTATCTAACAATCCCAATACTGATTTTACGTTCGCGATTATGGTCTCTTAAGACTAGATAATATTTTGGTTTAATGTTATTAATAATTAAACTCGGCAATTGACAAAGAAAAACAATTCTCTAATCTTTGAGGTTTAACGTTTCATGATATGTTTAGCTTCGAATCTTCGTTTTATCATTTTTTTTATACTGGCAATAAAAAGAGCTTTGCGACCTATTCTGTGTGTATGGAAAAATGTAACATTTAAAATTATTGTGGTTGAAGGAATGAACTATCTGTAATCTCATAAAAATGACTTGTTCTACCAAGTATTAATTAGAATAGAATAGAATAGAATAGAAAAGTAACTTTATTCTGGGACAAAGTCCCTTTAGAATAACAGATATGAACAGGAATAAAAACATAATATTTATCTGGCCAGAAGGCTAAATGTTACAAATCATAAAGCGTGAAAACATGACAGAAAACAATTTAAAAAGAAATATATAAACAAAAATAATAGTAAGTAAATAAATAGTACAGATCTTGACAGGATATTAAGCAATTACAGAGAATAGATAAATCCATAGCTTTTGAAATTGAATGCATGAGCTAGCATTCAATAATTTGTTTACATGATGTACAGCTTTTCAAAGAGCAGAATTAAAAGAACTAGATAACACAATGAGTTATTATATACATGGTATTCTAAGCAAATGACTAACCTACCTAGAGACTATCCTTTTGGGCAGCTAATAGATGTTGATACAGCAAGGATTTGAATAATGATAGAGAGGGAGTATGACGGATATTAGATAGGAAACTTATTCAAAATGTTAAGTTATGAAATTCTAATTATTTTTTTCCGCTTTGGAGGGATAATAATGACTCGAAAGCTTTTGAAAAGAAAATGGTTTTTAATTATAAAATAAATTTAACAGCTGTTTAACAAGTTCGTTTCTTTAATTATTTTTTGTTAATGTAATAAAAAAAAAAAAAATAAGTGAGCAGCAAAATTCAAATATTCACCACCTCATTCGGTTGTTTTATTCTGATGTGCTTTGTTGTGTAAAATAAATTAATAATATTTTTATAAAATGAAAACTTTTCAGAGGTAGAGTTTTTTTTCTGTACCTCACATTCCTTAAGCATTTGTATTGTTTTTAATAAAATTGTAGAATTCTTTTTTTTTTGTAAAAATGTTCATTAGACAATGTTTTATAATACGCCAACCAGAAATTGTGTACAAATTTCAGATTATATTTTTAACACACATCTAAATAGAATAGAAAAATTATTTTAATCTGTTACTAAGTACTTAAGAATAACCGATGTATACAAAAATAATATAATATATATCTGCCCAAGAAGCTACATAGTAAGAATCAAACAGTATTTAGTTATGTATTTGCAAATAATAATGAACTAACAGGTATGTTGTGAAGAAAAGAAAAAAAAAACGCCCATATTATGTATAAAAAATATATATCGTAATATATGTAGAAAATTAACCATAAGTTATTAGTCACTTTTGATGGACATGTGCTGTTAGTTATAACTGATTAGAGATCATAAGTTTGGGAATATAAAAAAGCATTTATTTGAATCCGGATAAGGAAGAAGCATGGCGGATATTACGTTGGACGGAGCTATAAGATGTAGTGGAAAGGGTGAGGAAGAAACGTTCGAAAGTTTGGTTTATGAGAACGAGTATATTGTACTTTGGGATTTGATTTGTTAGAGACTATAGATGTATGAGGGATGTTGTTAATTGATGTTTTGGTGTAAGAATCAACCTAGAAAGTATTTTATACGGATGGAGGTGAAGAGCCACTTTAAAAATTATTCCGGAGGTTGTCACTTCGAGTTGAGTTTTAACAAGAACAAGTTTAAACTTTTCATTCGTTTTCCTTTTAATATTTTCCAACAATATAAGTTGCCATGAGCTCTAGTATGAAAAGGAAGTGATTATGGGTAATGTGTATACTTCGGTAAGCACTTCAACAAGCATATCTGCAGCACCGGTGAAGAAGTCGGATTTTCTCCAGAGAGAGTTAACTGCTTTCAGACAACCGGATTCATTCTCGTAGTTTTTGGCTTGAAATGGAATTGTAATTTAAACATTAACTCCTTATCAACCCAATGCCTTACTTAGCCCCTTATCCACTACGAAAATAACTCGATTCCACTTACATAAGTACAAGAAACTTATTTTGGAGAAAATTAGACTTAACCTTTCATTCATCTTCTATACTTCAAAATATTAGTTGAAACTTATATTTCTTGATGAAATGATTACCGAATCTACTCATTACCCATAATTACATTTTAGCTCACGATAACTTGATTTTTTGGAAAATATTAGAAATAAAACGAATAAACTTAATTCAAAGCAACAACCTTAACAAATACCCACTTTAACTTAAATAAATACGCCACTTTAACACGTTTAATATATGGGACACATGGGACCATAAATATATATATTTAATAAATATTTTTATTTGAAAATAAAAGATATGTCCAGGACTGTGACTCGAACCCGGGTCACCCAGATCGCTAGTCTGGAACTCTACCATTTGAGAGATCCGGGGCTCAAGCAAGCTCGCTCCCCGGTCATGGCCATATCCTTTCTTTTCACTGATCCCATGTCCCCGCGTCCTCGCAATTTGCGATTTATACGAGGGGAAGAATGTTCTTTGAACATTTATTCAATTTGGATCTTGTTAACTTACGTCATTATATATTATTTTTATTTATTTTATTTTATTAGTTATTGATTTTAAAAATTTTTTTTGAAAAGAAAAGATATGTCCAGGACGGGGACTCGAACCCGGGTCACCCAGATCGTTAGTCTGAAACTCTACCAATTGAGCTAGGCATTAGCTATCGTATACCAATAGGTTTTAGCTCAATTGATAGTGTTCCAGACTTGCGATCTGGGTGACCCGGGTTCGAGTCCCGGTCCTGGACATATCTTTTCTTTTCAAATAAAAATATTTAAAAATTAATAAAATCAATAACTAATAAAATAAAATGTATATTTAACAGTTTGATTTTTAACAGGGAATCATTTAAAAATCAATTTCGATGGATTTTAATTTTTTTAGATAAATTTCAATGCTGATTCATGCTGCCTATTAAACATATTTTAGTGTGGCGGTGATGTATTAGTTGATTGCTAGTTGCTTCAAGAAAAAAAATCCTAAAAAAAAAAATTCCATTGAAGTAAACAAATATCCCCATCAGAGAGTTGTAATGATAGCTATTTGAAATGATCGTAAATTACGCGCGTTATCACTGAGTGGTTCTGGGGGGACCATAATTTATATTCTTATTCCATCGGAGCTATCTCGCCCGGAGTGTGTTCCTCCCTCGACCTAATACCGGCATCCCGCAGGGTTCAATTCCGCGTCCCTATTGTTTGTTTTATTCATGAAATAAATTGTCTTGACGCCCGAATTCCCAATGCGAATATATACCTTATGGAAATGATTTACAAATATGAGAATATGTTTGGGTATGAATCAAGAATGAAACAAGTGACAAGGTATTTTTCCATTCGAAATCTTACTGTTGGTCGTCATGTTAGTAACTACTTTCACACAAGATTTCCATCAATACTTTCTACATAGAGGGTAGTGGAGATTGACTTTTTTTTTTAAATTTATTTATTGAAATTCGCAAAAGTATTTTAACAATTGAACTAGTAAATGTAATGTATGATAAATAATGACAAGGATAGGACAAGCAGAGAAAGTACCCAGGGGTAGTATTCAAATAGATTTGACCCAAATTTTTATTTACTGCTTTTTTTTCTTTTTCTTTTCGTATAATTAGCATAACTTGCTCCTCTTGAGATTTTTGTATCGTAATTAACATCATATAATTATTTATATTGTATGGAATTAATAATTGATTGTTTGGTTATTTCACGTCACTTTTAGCTACTACAGTGGGAGCTCTAAATTTTTCCTATCCAGATTTAAAAATGATAGGGATTTTTAACGAGTACCTGACATCGTACAGGCTCGGGACCCACGCTTAACCTCCCTTCCGCAGGACACCACAACCAAGCATTACTCCCTTATAAAAAAATCCTAGAGCCACTTGTCGGGATACTTACACGCGATCTTGGGCTTAGTAGGTTGTAATGCTGACCACTAGACCACAGGTCGCCCCTGATTTATTATTTTCATAATACTAGAAGATTATCGTAATAATATTGATACAAAAAAAAATACGATGACTATCTTGTAAATTCAGACAACAGAAACCGTTTTGTAAAACAGAAACATTTTTGGTCATCTCTAATGTGATGATTAGTGAAGATATGATGTCTAACTATAACAGTATAATATATTGTCCCCGAGAATTTATTTCTGGCCTTCCAATAACGTTGGTAAATAATTGTTTCTAAAATCTGTTTACCTAATAGTTGTACGGTTTTATTGCTTCCTCATACATTACTTTCAATTGGAGAAAGGGTGGATCCATGGTTTCTTGAAGCTAACTAATGGGTGATATTAATATTTCTGGATCGGGAAATCTGGAATATGAACTGCTCGACAGCTTAGAACTCAACTGTTTTTCTCGAGATTCATTGCTGTTATATCAAACTATAAGGTAGGACTTTCCTAAATTTAAACGTTTAGTTGGTCTTAGGATAGGAGATAGGATGATTTTTGCTTTTTTGAATTCAAAAAGACCCAAAATCAATCAGATACCAATGTGAGACATTAATATATATAAATCTGGGTCCTGAATGGTTCAGAACTCAAAACGTATTATGAGCCCGTTCGTGGTGTCTCAGTATGACGGAAAACTGTGTAGCAAAGGCGGAAGTTACTAAGCACCTGCCGATATGCTTTGAAATCCCCAAACAACTCGCTCATAACAGGCCGCCACAAAAGGGTTATCAATGAATTGACGAAGCTCCATTTAGGAAGGAAAATTAATTACCTGTTTGGAAGAGGTGTTCTCAATTAATACAAATGGATCCAGAAGACAAGCCGTTTCGGATTAGCGGAGATCAGAAAGGCCGGAATGATTATGGATACCATCGCATCGGGAATGAATTACCTTGATTAACTGAATGGAGTGAATGGTACAATCAATATTGATTACACTGATTTCATTTCTCTCTATTACATAAATAGTTTCGTGCGTATAATAAATTTAAACAAGTCGTGGGGGTTTGTTTTAACTGCAGCGAGTGCTAGCTTTAATAAAGAATGATCTAGAAAAACTACTTAGGCCTGGTTGTTTTTGGAAAATGACTCCATACTCTCTCTCTCTCTCTCTCTCTCTCTCTCTATCTCTCTCTCTCTCTATCTCTCTCTCTCTCTCTGCCAACCCCTCCGATCCCATCGTCTTTATGTTATTAATTATTTAAACAGTAACAAGTTATTGTTATTTGTGGATATATATTTCATTCCTGAAATGCTTAAGTATAAATATATAAACATACCAAAATATTTAAGATTATTCGCATTAATTAAATTAAAAGTACATTATTCAAAGTATATGTATTTTTGTTCAAAATATTCATGAAAATTTTACTTTTGGTGTATTAATATGGTTTTATTTTATTTTTTAGTATAATTATATACCATTTCTGATGTTCAAAGTTGGGAGCAGAGTAGTTGACTGGGTATATTGCTATGCTGAAAGTTATAGGTTCAACTATGGCTGAGAGAGATAAACTATTTGATCTGTTGGCAGCCAAAGTGTTGTCGTCGCCTCTATAAAGTGGGTACCATTAATCAAGGGAAAAACTTGGCACTTGAGTGTGATCACATAAAAATTACCTCCCTGCACATGCGTTGTCCTAGAATAAGTACAGTTCTACTACGTACTTCATGAGTTGTAGTAGTACAGGTTTGTTATTTTTTTATTATTAAATATTAATAATAATAACTAACAATTCCTCTTTGTTTCTCATTTTTCGAATTGTATTTGAAATTCGAAATACATCATTTATTCGATGTATTGGCCAATATCCATATAATTGGAATTTATCATAAATTTAGTGGTACAGCTTTATTTTGATTGGTAGAAGACGGTTGACTGGGATTTTCTAGGGTGTAAATAGTTTGGATTATATAAAAACAAATTCCCGGCGTACGATAAATTTATAAATATATAAAGTAGGACAAATTAACACTGGGTCGTAAAATATTTAATTGGACTGAAGAAGAACGCCATTTAAGATAGAAAAATCGGAAAATTGAGGTTTGTTAAATAATAATTCTATACTTCAACCATTACAATACATGTTATTAAATAAATCAAATATATATCTAACTTTAGTATGTGATATATTGATAAATTCACTTGTGCATGGGGTATTCAAATGTACTTCATGGCAAAGCGTTTCCCTGCCTCTGTGGGACCCATGAATGGACCTACTTAAACTAAATTTAAATATATTGTTGTTTATGAATTGAATTTTAATGTAAGAATTAACATCAGCAATGGTTTCGAGGGTCCTCATGAAATGTAAACATGGAACGAGGAATACATTTCCCTACATTACAAGAGCAATCTCCGTCCATGAAGGAAAAATCAAGTTTTTGATTTTTTTTTGTAAAGATTTGTTTAAAATTCATGATATTCTGATTTTCTTAGCTAGTATAAAGTATCCACCCATTCATTGCTAAGTATATTATATTGTAATTATATATGCTCACAAAGTTATATGCTATACTCGTAGAACTATTTTTAGTGCAATACGCACGTAGTCTAATAACTTCGCTATATCTTTTTCGAATCTAAAACATAATTTTAAGAGGATATCATCGATACAAATGCTAAGGATCGAAAGAGTCTTTTCAGGAGAGTTAAAAAACTTTTCCAAGCTTCAATCAAAAACAGCACGTATTTTAAACCTATTACTGGCGCACACCATAGAGCACATCCAGATGAACAGAGCTACGGTGTTTATTTCATTGGACTGGCCCCAGGCCTTTGACTGTGTGTCTCATGATTAGTTACTCCGACGCTTGGAAGAGTTTAGCTTTCCCGCCACACTATGTAGTCTGATCCAAAGCTATCTCAACAGAAGATCATTCGTCGTACGAGTCGGTAACAGTTACCACCACCTGTGAAGTACCTCAAGGATCCGTATTGGGGCCACTGTTTGTGATTTTCACAGCAACCGTGGTCGCAATGAAGCATCCAGGAGCAATGGTAGCAGGATCAGCGGATGCTATTGGGATTTACGCTACCAGCATCAGCACCCCACCTGCCCTTAACAAGGCACAAAAGGCGACTGAAACCATAGTGAACGAGCTGAAACTGATTGGCATCAGGGTGAATCCGTCTAAGACGGATGCCACCGTGATGTCATTTCAGATTGTGAGTAAGAAACCTCTACCGAAGACTTTCACTGTGGACTGCGAGGATAGAAGATTATCCACGTCAATCCTCTACCTTGGCGTCAATTTTTATAGGAACCTCACCTTCTCAAAGCACGTTCAGTCAAGATTGAAATCCCACAGGCTATACCATCTGCTCTTGTCGCCTCAGCTCTCACTGAGGTTGAAATTACAAATCTGCAAGTCCATCATAAGACCTACGGTGCTATATACGTGTTTTTAAGCATTATAGATAACTCTATATGAAGCTTAAATCAATTATAAATCCTAAATCAACCACTAGAGATTGAAAACGAAAAATATATTTTTTCACATTTGGTAATTGATGAAATAGTGTAGTTCACAAGGGGTTTTAAAAAAGTTATATAATGCTTTAGAAAACAATCATTTCATATACACATAAAATTAGTTTTATTAGAATTCTTTATAAATTCTCTCTTAAATTGCCACTTAAATATTTTAAGTTCATTCATCTCGAATTTATTCTGGTTTCGACTATGTCGTCAAGTTTTTTGCCGACGTTTCGCTGGCCTGTCAGTTTGCTTCCTCGGGACTTAGTCGAGTCTCAATTTTAGTTCCTCAGATTCATATTTAGCCCTAGAATGGCCTGCGAAACGTCGGCAAAGAACTTGACGACACGGTCTAACCAGATGAAATACGCGATAGATGGATTAAAAATTCTTTGTAAGATTTCTTGGTCTATTAATTTCTTCTTAAAAATACAAGGATTGCAGTATAAAACATAAGCTTTCTGTATTTTTGGTTATGATTGAGGATTTTTTCAAAATCTCTACATCGATTTTTTTCGAAATTTCACAAAAAAACAGTTGTGATAATATGTTCTCTAACTATGATTTCATTCTTGCACCGAAAAATTATTGAATATTTTAATTTTTTTTCCGCTAGACGCTCATTACATTTACGATTCTTTATATTTGAATTTATCGCTTTAAATTATATTATATCTGTTTTAATGAGATCGTAGTTAAAAATCATTTAAACATGCCATTGTAAATTTGCGGATTATTTATGCTGCGTGTATAGAGGATAATTATTTACAAAGTAATGGACATTCATTAAATTACCGATACGGGTTGGAAATTATATAAACACGGCATTTAATTTTATGAATATTCAATATGTTATCAAATTAACCAAATTTAGTTCTATATACTAGATAATAACCGGACATTTTCCAAAATAATCTGTTTAGGTACTTTTACGTGAGTTAAAAAAAAAAAATTGATGAATTTCTTCAAGAGAAAACATATTCTAGAATTCATATTTTAATTAGTTAACCTAAAAGTTAAATAATACTACATAAGATTGTCGAATTAGATATAAATACATTTTTATCCTGAAAGATCATTAGTCCTCTAGGCATTAAACAGTGCTACATTTTTACATTTAACACCACTTTTTAATGAATTAAAGATATACTTTATATACAATTGTTAAATATGCAGCATATATTATATAGTTTATTCGTTGAACTTTTAAAAAGGAATAATTTATGTTTAGAGAAAGTCATTTCGGCTGAATAGTTTTTCAAAAATTAATTTAATTTATGAGTTAATTTTATTATTTAATAGAAAACTTTATAACGATGCATTTTTCTAACGTATTTTTATTTTTAATTAATAATTTTAGTTGTTTCTTATTCTTTACAATTTTTATTTGTTATTTCCAGAGAAAAATAACAAAATATAAAATAATGATTTTACACTAAATCTGAGCAATTCTGAGAAACCGAACATTATACTTTCCATATTTGGCAGACAAAGACCTTTAAATGTTTTATTGGAATGTTTTTTGAGTTATGTGGTTTTTTTTTATTTTGTAGTAAAGAAATATTGGGAGCGGAGAAGTGTGTAGAACGTTCCCGAGTTCGAATGCAGATAATGTATTTAAAATTAAAGATGTTAACAGCTAAAGATGTACATATAGTATTTTCAGACCGTCCTAGGGCTCACCCATAATATACCTATAATCTCCTTATATTGGAAGGAAAATCTAGTGGTTGATTGCAATCTCACCTCCCCGTACAACAATTGGCATAGAATCAGTTCAATCTCTACTTTTTTACTTTGTAGTAGGGAATAATACTCGCTATCTAGGTCTAAATAGATCTTATATACATCTACTAATGCTATATGTGTGATATGAAGTTCTTTCCTTATACATCGATTCCTTCAATCATGTGATTTACACTATTTTAATTGTTTAAATGAAAGTTATTCTATTTGCAAAAATATTATTGACGATAATATTATAGAAGGTTTTTGTTATGAGCTAATAGTTCCTGAAAGTTAGCTGTAGAGTTTGGAATTGCACCTTTATAAAATGAGGTGCTTGGTAAAGTATTCTGTTAGGGAGAGATGAAGTGAGCCGCGCGAAGACGCCCTGAAAAGGGCTGTGTTATTAAGTTAGGCTTCGTACAGAAGAGGCCCATAACACGACACCGGTCTCAAAAATAAGCTTCTCTCTTCAGGCAGCAAAACCATCAAAAGGGAACATTTAAACATTTTATATTTATATTAGCGTTATAACTTATTCAAATTAAATTTTATAATTAATTTATTAATAGTTATATTTCTTCTTTGTGTGTGTGTGTGTGTATATATATATATATATATATATATATATATATATATATATATATATAATATATTTTCTTGTATTTTATATGTTGTCCTTCGGATGGGACCTAAAATGGTGGTCCATAGACTTTGTGATGTCAGCTACTCGTTAAATATCCTTATCCTATATATATCTGGATAGGCACAAGGATACCCACTGTAGCATTGTCCTATTAATCATAGATGCATAAATTGACGTTGAAAAAACAAACAAATAAATGTATTTAATTTCGCCAAGTGGTATTAAATTTCGGACATATATGGCTTTGTAGTCGAATATCAAAAATAATTTTCATATGTTGTGCAAAACTTCTCAAAGGTAATACGGAAAACTTCTTTATAAAGCTTTTAGATTTTTATTTAAATAGAAGTTCTAACTTGAAACACAAAAGAAAAATAGACCTTAACAAAAAAAAAAGCGAAATATTTTAAGGTTTGGTTTTTAAGACTATTCTGATTGTTCATTTATTGTCAGTTTATGCTGCCTTGGCTAATCGGACGATGCTGCAGTGGGAGCTCTAAATTTGGCCTATCCAGGTTTAATGAGGGTAGGGGTTTTTAATGAGTACCTGACATCGTACAGGCTCGGGATCCCCGTTTAACGTCCCTTCCGAAGGACGGTGTAACTAAGGGTTTTTTACTCAAATTAAAAAATCCTAGGGCCACCTGCCAGGCTTCGAACCCTAGATCTTGGGCTTAGTAGTTTGTTACGCTAATCACTAGACCACAGGTTGCACCAATTTTTTTTTTAAGACTACGTATTTATATTCAGTATTTTATGTACATAAGAAGTAGATAAAATATATGTTAGTTAGAATCTTGTATTAAATTCAAGATGTGGTACATTTCTTAGAGGTCGTTAAAGATTTTCATCAATAATATTTAAAAAAATATAACGCAATATTTCTCAAATGTAGTACGTATACTTTGAACTAAATATGCATAACGTTTTAGATTTGAGTTCAACCTGAAGCCCAATTTAATATTTGAAAGAAAAGAAATCGATGTACCTAAGAAGAAGTTAAGATATATTTACGCATTAGTGTAGTGGAAATGACGCATTAACTTTCGATTACATGAAAATGATATACAGCCTTATTAGAAGTTTACTTTGCATTGTAAATATTTTGGTCCAACAATATGTTTCTGTGCTCTGGAGGTAAAGGACACCATGCCCACAAAATAGGTAATGTATTAGGTAAATTTGTTTTAACAAATACGGTGATCAATGCTTCCAATTAATTATCAATGCCAATAACAATTTAAACAAATGTCTTTAAGTTGTATTTACACGAGCAAATTTTGTTCCTGGAAAATTTGCTCTCCTGAATAAAAATTGCAAAAATTTGACATGATTTACTTTAATTCTGGGGTATATATTTAAATAAATTAATGTTTAACATTTTATTCTAAATCAAAGGAAACCATTAAATTTTAGATAAACTCGAACTTCAACTCTGCATGAAACTCTAAACTGCCCGGCCACAAAGGTGTAGGTAGCTCTATAGTGGGTGGGGATGAATACTACCTGGTCAGAGAAGCCAAAGAAGAAGTGTATAGGAACTCCACTGACCCCTCTAGATCGGAAAGGCCTCTGATGCCCTCTATAGGCTTCCCTCATTGAATCCAGCCTATGATTAATAGGGGCTACTCCCAATCCTCCTCCCCATCCATCTTCCTCCTCGTGAAATATGTTTCTCTCCCCTCCTTCACGGTACTCCTTGATTTCTCTCTTTTTATCATAAGTCTGCATTAGCGTCGATTTATTTAATCAGGAATGGATTATTCACCCTTCTTATCTGTTAAAATAACCCCTCCGCCGTTTTTCCCCTTTTAACTCGAGATGGAAGATCTCTTTATGGATATCCTGATCCATAGATTAATGGATGATACCTCACTTTGACTAGTATTATCTCATTTAATTCCTTAAACGGGGAGGGAATGGGCGTGGACATACCATTATAAGGTCTTAAACCACGCCCACAGAATATTTAAACTAATTTAAGAATATTTCATTTTTCTATTACTGCTTTATCAGGTTCCAAAGATATATAAACATTATACCCAACTAAGAAAATATTTTCAAAATGATTCAACAAAACATTTGTACCTTGTTCTGGGATCAGAAGTGGGCTGATCCCTTCCAATATGGATCGAACAAGATTTACCACTTTGTTATTCAATGTTATTATAAATATAACACCGATTGTGATTTAATAATTATAATAATAAAACTTCTTGAATAAGGTTGAATAATATTAGTTGGGGCCTTATATATATATATATATATATATATATATATATATATATATATATGAGGAAAAAATTGGTGTATATATATAAGTAAACAAAATTCTCTTATATAGAGAGAACTGTTTATTTGAAAGCCGACATTTCGACCTACATCGCAGGTCTTCTTCAGGGCTATTATATAAGGATCCTGACCATTTTCTTCCTCTTATTGAGACTGCTGTATTAAATGAAGACTTCAGGAGAAAAACGAGGTAACTCACGTTTTCCTGAATGTTCAGGACAGCGAATTAAAATCGAAATCTAACAGTATTATTATCATCATCATTTTTGTTAATTTATTTTTTAATGTACATGCAGATTTCTGCTCCTGTCATTCATAAATCGAAGGGATGTTTGAGATGCTTGAAGCCCAACTCCGGGAAGCGACGATATCTTGATCTTTCGCAGCACCATACGGACGATTTTGGTTTTACACTGTACGGACATACTTCTTCTGCCGTGTTAAGCGTTTTGAACTCGTTTTTATCCGGCTAATCTTCACAGTTCAAACTGTTTTATTTCTCCTTCTTTTTCTTAACATTTTCCTGATCTTAAGTTGATCAGTGTTAGAAATCTCCTTTGTAAATTCTAATACATGCATATCTGCCCTGGACCAGCTGACTTGGTCTATTTCAATCTATGTCTCATCTCTCGAAACCTTCTCGACTTTATCTTCCCATGTGTTCTTTCCCTTCTTCCTTCCACTCTCACCTCGTCAACTCTTGCTCTCCTTACTCCCTACATTCTATATACATTGTATTCATGTTAAATAAAGACATTTATATTCTTTTCTCGAAAAAAAGTTTTTGTATTAGCATACTGTGTATGAGTGCCCAAATGTAGCAGAATATATCATACGATTCTTAATGAAGTTCTAAGCGATATAAAATAATCTTATCGCTTCTCGATGACCCCCTATCCACTACTACAATTGCCACAGTTTCCTGTGAAATCCGATAAAAATATATCAAGGAGATTTTTTAACAGTAATAAAGTTTAATTAATAAAGTTTTTCATAGAGAGTGCATAATTTTAGTTTGCAGTGCACTTTTTCTCACATTCTCTGGAAATTTCTTCTTCTCTTTGCTTACGTCTTAGCTTGGAAATGTCCCTATTCATGAAACAGGGTGAACCAGTGTAGTATAAAATTTCAGGAACATGGAAGTTTCTTTAATTTTTAAACGTTATTTTATATTTCATTCACTAAGATATTATTTGAATAAACAATATACAAATATATGTACTGAAATGATCAGTCCGTGTTCCATGCGCCTTTTATTACCCGAAAGATCTTACGTATGTGGGTGGTTATGAATTTTTAAACTAACATAAACTTTTTAATATATCCGGCTCATTGTTTACGATTGAGAATATAAATTAATTTTCATTTCTAATTAGATAATCCTTCTAGGGCCGTAACTCTCGAAGGATTATCAGGAATCTTTATTATATCCATTATCCAGAGCTGAAGTCCTGAGGGCAATAGGGACGCTTTACGGCTAGCGTGAAGGGCCTATCAGAAAGCAGTGAGCCCTCCCGCCAGATAGGCCTTTATTTTAGCCATTTGAGAGTGCCCTTCGGAGCGTGATATCAAGATGTAGTTATTATTCTGGAGGGCTCCGAGATCGTCCATCTCCCAGTTATTGCGCGGTATTCACCGTCTACTATAAAGAATTATTTATTTCAGCCTCAGAAGAAAACATTTAATAATTTCCTTAGTTTAATTGTTTTAGATTAAATTGTTAAAACTAGCATTTTTTATTTTCCCTGGATTCGAAGAAATGGTATTGATATAATTTACTTTTGCTTACTAATTTTTTATTACATAAATTTTAAAAAACTGTCAAATCCCAAAGCCACTTTTTCTGACTTCTTTTAGCCGTTAAACGTTAATCAGCACTGTTTTCATTTTTAAAAAATTAATTTATTCATTGAAATTTACAACTGTATTATAACGATACAACTAGTCAATGGCAGGAATGATATATAGAGACAAGTAGAGAAACTACTCAGAGTTGGTACTCAAATAATAATTTAAACTTAAAAGGTCACGAGGCCATCTTCTTTTCAGACGCCTCGGAGGAGTTTTTAAATTTAAACTAATAAAAGTAGATAAAAATAACGGAAAAAACGATTGATACGACTTATTACTTGATAAGAAACGACTTGAAAAATAAAACAGGCTACATCTTATTTTTATTTTAGAACAGATATTTCAATACGGAATGCAGTGATATAAGAAGAAAACAGCTCTTACAAACTATAAATTGTTTTATCTGTAAACCGAACCTAAAATTATTATATTAATAAATGCAAAATAATCAAGAAACCATATTTTAATAGACTCACTAAGGTGGTACAATATAAGTACTATACTGAACCTAAAGTTCTAGAATAATATCCGAGTGCCTCTACTAAAATGTGAACGACCTACTGTATTAAAATTGTATGAGAATTTGAAAAATTTTTAAAATGGGGATTGGTCCGCCTTTAGACGGACAGGAGATACCCCTCATTTAAAGATGAAGTAAGAATTATTGCTAATCTAAGATTTTTTTTTCCAGAAAAAAGTGATTATTTTTTATAGTGATTTTTTTTAAAGAGATTGGATATAATGTATTTTTTTGTCGATAAACAGATCTGTTTCGGTACATCAATTACTACACGAACGAAGAGTAGCGAATTCCGAAACAAGGTAGCACAAACAACGAAGACAAAGCAACTCTTTGAAAATGGATGAACTGATTGGCAAGTTGAGATCTCGTATTGAGAACAGAAAACTTTTTTTCTGAATGTTATGGAAAATATATTTCTTATTAAGTTTAAAACAAACAATATTCCTTAGAAATATCTAATTAATTATTTTTAGAAAAATCTTTTTTTTTCAATAATTTTGCATACATTATGCTTTTATGGCCAAATAAATAGCAATCAACTTACATTTTCAGAAGTATATTAAATATCTCGCCCGGACTATTACTACTATCACTTTCTATACCCAAGGTCTTCTTGGGTTTGCACCCCAGCGGGTGGCATTAGGATTTATTAAAGACAGTAAAAAATTATTGGTTGTGCCACCTTTCGAAGGCAACGTAAAACGGCGGCACCCAGGCTGTGCGGTGACAGGTACTTGCTAAAGATCCCTATTTTAATCCATATCATATCTGGATAGGTAGATTTAGTGTAGCAAGAGGATATACAAGAGTGTAGCAACGTTAGATTAGCCATAAGCAAACAAACCACTCAAAAGTAATTCCTATTCGTTGTTTCAGATATATGCTGGGAGATATTCTTATGCATTTCTAGTTAAATCTCCTCATTGTTTTTAGTACTTGAACATCTCTATTTCAAATCTTGAGATCTTTAACACACAGGCGATCTTTAATACAATCAATAAACTAAGTTCTCTGAATAGCCCACGCACTTAATTTTAGGCAGTCCCATTCGGCTAATGAGTTATCAACTGCGGTTGGTGAATTATGGCAGACAGGTCTATTAAGTTGCAGAAGACATGGGGTTGCGGTGAGTGCTAACCACCGACAGGCAAATAGTGACTGTTTGAGCCAGTGCGTGCGGTTTGCGGAAAGGAGTCTCCCCAGGTGAAGAGTATACTCGTAGATCATCCGAGCTCTTCGTTGGTTCGGTTCTCCTAATCCACAACATCGGCAGGTTGAGCTCTTATTGCCGATAAAACTGTCTGCTTTATGGGCCGATTTTATGTAATTGTTTCTGCCGTTGATGGTGAAATAATATTGACTGCGGCTTGGCAATTTTTATCTTCACGGATATAGGCCTTTTATTGACACGTGGTCGTTACTGTACGTGATAAAAGTTCATTACGCTATTTTCATGGACATAATTTACTAAGTATTTTTTTATGGATTTAGGGGTATAAAATGTCTTTAGACATATTTTTTTTATATATCCAGCCTTCTTGAATATATTATTTTAACAGTTATAAATTACTCGTTAAATGAGGTAAAGATTTTAGAACACTGAACATTAAATAAGAAGAAAAAATGGTCTGGATGAAGGTAAAATAATTCTCTTAAGTAGGGAGACCTGTTTATTGGAATGCCAACGTTTCGACCCACATTGCAGGTCTTCTTCAGGGCTTGTAATGGGGTCAAGTCTTGAGGCTTAACTTACAAAAGTCAACTAATATGAGGTCAACTATTATTATTCAGCAAAATGGGGTCAAAAAAAAAAGATACAGATAATTATCAACAACCACTTAGTCAGTTAAGCCTCAATACTTGACATCTGAAGAAGAACTAAAATGCAGGTCAAAACGTTGGCTTTCCAATAAAAATTTCTCCCTGTTTCAGAGAACTTTTTTTTACCTCCACCCGGACCATATTCTTATGCATAACGTCAACTAATATTATTATTATTTTTATATTATTTATTTTTAATATGACGTAAGTCAACAAGATCCTACAATGAAAGTAATGTTCAAAGAACATTCGTCCTCGTGTATACATCGCAAAATTGCGAGACACGGGGACATGGGATCAGATAAGAGAACGGATTTGTCCCGACTGGGAAGCGACTCCGGTAGCTCAATTGGTAGAGTGCGGTCACGGAGAGACGAACGACCCGGGTTCGAATCCCGGCCGGATCAAATCTTTTCTTTTCAAAATAAAAATCTTTAAATATTAATATTATTATTAAATAAACGTTAAATAATATTTAAATCAGAAATGTAAATGCTACTTTTTAAAATATTTTTATTTAAAAAGAAAAGATATGTCCAGGACCGGGACTCGAACCCGGGTCGCCCAGATCGCTAGTCTGGGACTCTACTAATTGAGCTATCCTGGCTCAATCAGACTCGCTCCCCGGTCATAGTCATATCCTTTCTTTTCACTGATCCCATGTTCCCGCGTTCTCGCAATTTGCGATGTATACAAGGGGAAGAATGTTCTTTGAACATTTATTTAATTTTGATCTTGTTGACTTACGTCATTATATATTATTATAATTTATTTTATTTTATTAGTTATTGGTTTTATTAATTTTAAAAATTAATAAAATCAATAACTAATAAAATAAAAATAAAACTACTTTTTTTAGATCATTTATCTGTTTTATCGATTTAATTGCTCTTCTCAATATATGAATTGTGTTTATATCTAATTGTTATATGTACAGGGTGGATTTAAATTATACAATTGTTGCTTAATTTAATCCATACATAATTTTAATTTGACTGGAATTTTATTTCTAAAAAAAAAGAAACCTGAACCACTACATCCCGTGAACGGGTCTGGGGTTCAGTACACGGGTAGAGACTGTACTGTTTCTGTCGCAAGGAGGTGACTTGTCATAGGTCACGCTTAACCGCCAGATTTTCCCCCTTATTTTGGGTACCCAATTTTTATAATATTTTATATAGAGGCTGGGTGTGCCCCAGGGCCCTAGATCCGATATGACCCATCTCCGGCTGCATACAGACTAAATAAAAGCCTTGCCCACAGCGAGATTTGAACCAGGATTTCCGGCATGACAACACAGTGCTCTACCACTGAGCCACTCCGCTCCCATTTACTCCAATACTTGGCGAGAAAAAAATGGACTGCAAATGGACAGGCAACAAAGAAATCTTTATGGTATTCGGAATTAAAATCCATAAAAGATGCTGCTTCAAGCTGATGTTATAATCTTGTCCTATTAGTTATTATCCCACTGCTACTTTCAATTTTTCAAACAGTGGTTTAGTGCCGTAGAACTTTTTTTTAATTTTACCGGTTATTATTTCTCTCTTAAAATGTATAAAGCTACGTACTATTTGAAACGGGCAGTCCTACTTAAAGGTTAATAATATATTTCCCGAAGAAATATAGGAAACAATCGTTTCCTTGGATTATGCTTTAAAAATATGGTACATTTTTTTATTGTATGCCTCATTGTTACCATACAAATTTGTCGCTATCCTTGAGGCTAATCTAGTTGTCGTTGTTTGGTGACTGGCTGTTGCGCTTACTTGTGTGGGTCACTTACTTAAAAAAAATAACACTAGTATAACATTAATAAAATATATTGAAACTTACAACTGTTTTATAGCAATGAAATAAGTAAATATAATGAATGATACATAATGGCGTGGATAAAGTCAATTAGAGAAAATATCCCAATGGTAGTATTTAAATAAATACTTAAAACTTTAAAGGTCACGTGACCTTGGACTCCTTTTCTGACTCCATGGAGTGTTATTAGAATTGAAGATGAAAGTAGGCTTGAAACTTATGGATTTGAGTAGGAAAGAAGTTAGTCACGAAAGGTTCGATACCGAGTTCGGGCCATATGAGCAAGATATAAAGAAAATTATAATCTAAAATTTAATGAAAAAATGTGCAAGAAATTTTATGTTTTATATAAATACAATTTTAACTAACTTTGCACTCACACAAAAGGTACATTGCACGTGGCAGTACTCATTATTTTGAAATTAAAAAATAAACCGCCAAAAGTGTCAAGTGTTAGATACCGTAACCGCCGTAACCACCGTAACAGATGGAAAATTATTATTATTTTTTCAAACGACAACAATTTTTTTTTCCACCTCTCACTTAATTCTCTATTTAGTTGATTTACCATTAATATGGAAATTAATTTTTTCATTCAGTCTTATGTTATTGTAAAGTTTACCTTACACGCAAAATATTTGAATACAGAACCGGAATCGAACCCTTTAAGGGACTAAAGGATGCATTTTCACAGAGTTGCGGGGCGATAAGGAAGAGGTTGCTATGACGACCGTATTGAAGACCCGCCCAACCAATCACCTCTTTCTCATATAACAGGTCCATCTTAACCGTTCCATCCTCCAATATATACAAATATATATGTCGTATCTCTCCTCCTACAACCGGCAATAACATATCCTTGATAAAATAAATTACAAAAGATATCTAAAATTGCTTTTGTACTTCTAACTTAACTTTTATTTATTCCCTCTCATCTTTTACCCTTGTTTCGATTCCGGTCTTACACGCTCGCTTCTTTTTTTAGTACGTTTATTTTATTCTCTATAACATGTTTCTGTATTTATCAAGCAGAGGTCTCTTTATCCAATTTCTTAAAATAAATAAGAAATTAGAAATTTCGTTTTAACAGTTCACCTGAATTCTGGAATTCTAGATTTGTATAAAAGTGTAATATTTGTAACGAATGTATTATATTATCCTATTTTCCGATTAATTGTGTGTGTTTATTTTTATTATATGTGTAGAGATCAAGTTTGCAGTCATTATTTGAAGAGTCTGTTTGGACTGTTAAAGTGAGATGAGCTGCACCTCGTTTTCTTTGATTTTGTTTTGTTTTGTGTTCTGATGATGTCTGAATTATCGAAACGTTGACTGGCTGTTTTTTACCGTTTTTTTAAATATATTTTAAGACTTTGTTTTGGGGATTTTTTTGATTGCTTGATTAAATGAAGTCGAAATTTGGAGCTATCCGCTTATGATCCTGAACGTCAAATAGAGTAATAGCACACATTTCACCCATTATTTCCCCATGAACTATATTCAAATAGTGGAAATGTTACTTAAAACAACAACATTGGTCTATTCATAGATTAAATTATTTACCCCTATTGAAGAACATCATATACAATCATTGATTTATGTATCGAGTTGTAAGGCTTTATTGTGATCTGTCTTCCTTATAACTTTAACATCGTTCGTTGATTCTATAGTTATTTATTCTCTTATATCGATTAATAAATTTAAATTTATAAATAAAATTAATAAAATTTATAAATTGAAAATAAAATATCTCAGTTACGGTAAGTTGGAGAAGTTATGAATAGACACTTTTGTATATAAAATAATGTTTTAATTACGTAAGTGATAAAGTAGAGTAATATTTGAATGATAACTCAAAAAGCGAACTGAATATTTTGCTGGAAAATATTTGACTGGATCCAGTCAATGATTACACAAAATGAGGAATGCTTATTTTATTGTGCCAACGTTTTAGCCTAAGGCTACACCTGCATTGGATCCGATTCGGTGCGACGTGATTCTATCACATACGAAGCTGGGGTTTATACATTATACATATTTTACTATACATTATAGTAAAATATAAATGTATTAAAAATAATTAATAAATAATATTAATTTTATAGATTTAAAGAACCAAATGTTATAACTTTCGATATATTTCAGTCATTTGGTTTGCTAGCGACGTCTCGTCGCTAGCAAACCAAATCGTATTACACCGGATCCAATTTAGGTGTAGCCTAAGATGTAGGCCATTTTCAAGGCAGCGTATGCCGAGTCGGTGGTGCAGCGTCAAACGAACACCTGTCAACTCAGTCTACTATCAACATCTTTTATAGGCTACAACATTTACATCCTCAAACGTTGGCACAATAAAATAAGTTTTTCTTATATTTTGTAATCATTGACTGCACCCCCGACCTTTTCAATCATAATAAAGCCTTACAACTAGATACATAAATCAATGATTTTATACGATGTGTTTCAATAGGGAAAATAATTTAATCTATGAATAGACCAATGTTATTGTTTTAAGTAACATTTTAACTGTTTGAATATAGTTAATGGCGAAGTAATGGGTGAAATTTGTGGTGTTACTTTACTTGACGTTAAGGATCATAAGTGGATAGCTCCAAATTTCGACTTCATTTAATCAAGCAATGTTTTATGGTCCTAAGACTTCATGTTCATAACCGGTCCAAAACCTTATGGAGTAATGAGGTAAAGTGTCGCTTTAGACAAAATCGTTTGACTAAACAAACGAAAATTGTGAAAAAATATTTTTTTTTAATTTTGGAGTTGTCCGGTTTTGATCCTCAATGCCTCAAGTAATAGGATTATATTTGGTCATAAAATTATTTATATAATAATTAAATGAAATAATGAGAATCATAGCTTCGTTGATTTCATCTAGGACTAAATAATATCTCCATTATTGTATGAGCTATTATTTATGAAAGTGTTATGGTAAGTCCATTTGAATTTTTAAAAATGTTTAAATTTGAATCTTTTAAATTATTTTAATGATTATTATTTAAAAGGTGTAGAGGATTTAAAACGGCACTCTTTCCTAAGTGCTAAGTGCTAAAAACATTTGCCGTTTGCCCATATTTTTAAAGTAATTCAAATGGAAGCCTTTATATATTACGAATATGAAAAATAGACTAATACCACTTTCAAAAATAACTGCTAAACTTTCAAATTAATCATTTATGAATAAACAATAGTTTAAAAATGTGCAAATATACTTTTATATTGTTTTAATTATTTTTTTATTTTTTCAGGTGAGCTTTTAGATGTAACTGGTTCAAGTTTTGTAAGTACTTAGAGATACAAGCTATACAACTAATATTAGCAGTGCTGCCAACCGAACTGAAATCCGACCCTCAAACAGTTTTGACAAAGACACGACTAGCCCCTGCTATTAGTAATATTAGATAACGGGGGGGGTGGGGGGAGTTTCTGCCTTCTGTTAATTACCGTCATTGCTGTTTCCCTAATAACTTTACCAGGTATAGATAATATCCACGGATGACTAATGTCTTTCTCGTCTCTGATTTCTTCTTCAAGGGGTTTCGTGTTCTGTTTAATATTCTTGAAGTTGGTCTTCAAAATTTCTGTTGACTGATGCTTAGTTATTATTTACTTTTTTAAATAACGGTTGTAATTCACTAAAAAACAAACGGAAATAAAAAACACCTAATGACATTTGAAGTTTTACGTTCGTTTCAAAATGGCGGCTGTCTGTGATGGTAGGCCAAAAACAAAATATATTTACATAAGTTCGAATATGATAAACTTATAAATATCAGTTAAAATCCTTTTGAAGTATGGTATATTGTGTTATTATAATTGTATGTTTTTGTCCGTTGCTTACTGACGTGTTATATATCAATACTACACTATGAGTTTCGAAAAATTATATTTTCTTAATAAAAAACTTTTGGCAGTGCGTGCTCGATTTAATATAATTCAGCCACCTTCTTAAAAGCATTCAGGTTAGGAATTCAAAACAAATGTTGATATCTAGAGTTTTGAAATTGGATTTAAAAAGATGGACTTTACGTTGAATTGAGGGTCTTGAAAACTGGTCTCTAAGTCTCAAATTCGAGGACCGTGAATCGATTCTGTTGGAGCTACAGAAAACGCTGGGCCATGCCCAGTTTCTAAAAAATGCTCTCCTTAAACAGTGGAAACGAACTGGCGGTTGAAGGGGTTTTCGGCTAACTCACCTCCTTGCACTACCATTGACATCGAAACAATGCTTTTATGATTCTTCATGGGCTTTAGTTGTACTGCCACTGATAAATATTCTTAAATAACTTTTTACTTAAAAGAAAAATGTGTTAATTTAGTATTTGTCAATATATGTGAGCATATATTTTAAATAACAAAACCAAATAAAAATAAAAAAAATTGGAAGATATAGAACTATCACAAAATTAAGCTGATAGAGTTAAAATAATAATGAACATTGAATAAGATAAATTTATGGGAAAAATAAACATATAACTTAGAATTATATTTTTTAAATGTAGCTATTGTTCGAATGTATTCAATTAAAATTATTTATTTATCCACTTTTCATAAAAATAGTTTATTTCGTTTAATAAAATAAAACGGTTTAATTTATATTCTATATTTGCATATTTTGAGTCAGTAAAATCCTAACTTTACCCGCGAAACATTGGGTCAAATTTAATTGTTGTGAAAACTTGATATTTATTATTCGAAAGAAATATATTCTTGCATCTATCAAGTGAAAGAATACTTAAAATTAATTCACATTCATTTTTTTAATTTATGTTCATAAATTGCATGAACTATTTGGCACATTAAATTTTAAATATGAAATTGAATTACCTTTGGAAATAAAACATTATGTAGCATTGTGCTTTGATAACAAAGTGTTTTGTTGCTATCCTATTGTGATTTATTTTTTCTATCCAATATTTATAAAAGTATATGGCAAAACCTTTGTGTAGTGATCTGCCACGGGTATGACCTACATAGGTACAAAAGACACAACCCTACTTAGGAAAGAATTTCCCTGTATAGAAGAGTTTAGTTATTTATTGTCTCTCATTTTTATCTATTTATAGTGGCATTACTCAAAGCCCAGAAGGCTGAGCTCACACCGTCCCTTGCTCTATTCAACAGACAGCCCTTAGCCTGGGATTGTTCTCGATAAGGCACCCTCGAGGACTGACAGCTACATAATAACCGGCCCTACAGTGCACTACTGTTGCTGACGCCATCACTAATCTGCTTATCCTCGTCGGTGGCTAGTTGTGGCTTTAACCCCAGTCGGTTTTAGGATTGGCCAGTGGTCATAATTGGATCAACTTAATTGTGGGTTTGATTCTAAATATCAACCTTAAACAGATTTCGTAGATATACTTAATTTGGTACAACTCAGGGTCCTACAGTTATCTGGTTTAAATAAATTATTGGGATCTTGTCCTGAACAAGTTCTCTATACCCATTAAACAAAATTTTGTAGTCCATTTGTGTTGTTATGAAACCTTTTGTAAGTTATACTTGTCGCCTTTCAGCCGTTTAGAATTCATATGTGAAAAAAGTATTTATTTTATTTAATCATTATTCTGCAATAAAAAAGATACATTATACTACTATGACTACTTCTCTACAGCGCAACAACTTGGTGACGATTCCTGGCCTTCTCCACCAGCTTCTTCCAGTCTTCTCTGTTTTTTGCAGATGCCATTCAGCTCATGACTCCCAGGATATCCACACCATCCGACCACCTCAGCTTCGGCCTTCCCTTCTTCTTGTGAGATTAGAGAGGTTCTGTCAAAACCTTTTTACGAATGACCCCATCTTCCATTCTAGCCACACGACCAGCCTATCGCAGTTTTCTAATCTTTAAGGAGTAAACAACTTTTGCTTCGTTGTACATTGAGTAAACTTCGTTGTTTTTCGTAATATTAAACAAAATTAAATTTAAATACTGAAAAAGAAGTACCATTACAACCCATGAAGGCTATTGCGCTCGGGACAAGGTAGGCTTGTGCCGTATCTAAGCCAACAGTTTTAGGAAGGTTTCAATATCAACCCCTTATTTCCCGATGTTTTATTTCCAGTCTTTTAATTTTCATTGATTATTAATTTATGTCTTATGATTCATTTGTTTTAAAATTAAAATAAATGTGGAGAAATTTTATTTATTCTTGTGTTTAAATCCTGTATGAATGATTTTTGAAAGAATACTAATAATAATAGTGAATGATTCGAATCCGTATTCGAAATAGGGAAATACAACACAACTCAGCGATCTATATCCTATGATATCCCGCATCCTTGAATACTAAAAATTAAAATCAAATAAAATCCTAAACAAGTATAAATTTAAAATTGGAGAGAGAGAGATTGACTAACGCCGTATATAGTGTAGGAAGCTCTTCAAAATGAAGAGAAGAAAAGTATGATATTTATGAGGCATAAATAGAGGGAAGCATGTGAGAATGGAACATAAGATCCTAGCAAATGCTAACGATATAGAATTTATTAGATGTAGTAAATAAAGTTCTGAGAGGCCCACAAATATCCTGAAATGTTATGATCTTATAATGTTAGAACATGCGGGAATTTTAAAGACCTTTGATTGCCCTAGAGGACCTTCAGGGATGGAATCGATAAGGACCACTTAATAGCGACAGTAAACGGATTCTGTGCTCGGGGACGATAAGTTCCCTTGGGCCACATTGGCCACATTGCCTTTAGGCTCGGATCGTCCCATCCCAACTGTGGTTAACGTTTAGATCCAGCATCCTCGACCCAGATCACAGCTTATAGCATTCCGGATCATTTCCATGAAATATTTCTCTGTGAATATAAAATAAGTTATGGATTTGCTGGGGAGCGTGGTAGCCCAGTTTGTTGAGAGTTGCTGTGCCGCAGGCCCCAGGTTCAAATCTAGTTGTGGCAGGTAATATAACCAATCTGTTATCTGTGGCTTTTATAGAACCTTGTAGAATTTATAGGTTCTTCTGGAAATCAACCATTCACTGTAAAGTAGGTACCATTGGTTGGGAAATAAGGAAAACTATAATCTCGGCATACACAACCGTTGGCTTAGAAACAGCAGAGTAGAGACTCTACTGGTAGAGACCAAGGACTGGATCCAAGGCCCTTCGTTGAATGGAAACCCTGTACCACTACGACCCATGAACGAGTCTGTGGGTTCAGTACACGGTTGAGACTGTATTGTTTCATGGACAACGGTTCTGCAAGGAGGTGACTTGTCCTAGGTCACGCTCAACCACCAGGTTTTCCGCCTTATTATGGATACCCCCTATTTTTATAATATTTTATAGAGGCTGGGTGAGCCCCAGGAGGGTCCTAGATCCTGTATGGTCCATCTCCTGCTGCAAACCGTGAGTGTTATATATCAGATAAAGAAATTATAAATTAGGACTTACCACTGTTAATCACGTTCTGGGGTTAGTATTTTAAAATTAAACCTTAGTGCCATAATATTTAATGAAAACATCCGGGCATTCCAGGTAATTTGAACTCATAATTATTTTGACTTATTTATATTTCCTATAGGGACCTGGGTGACTTAGTGGGTAGAGCAATGAGTTGTTGTGTTGTAGTTTCAGGGTTCGAATCCGGCTGTCAGATAAATTATTTAATATTACAAATTTTAACAGGTTAAGATGGACCCTGTAGTATCTTCATACCCTCCTGGGGCACACCCGGCCTCCGAAAATACCTAATCTGTTAATGGAAACGGATGGACTCTGTTAGATCGGCAGATTTTCGTGGGAATCACGGTCTCTATAAGTGGGGGAAAACTTGGCAGTTAAGCATGAGGTCGGACAAATCGCCTCCCTGCTCAGCCTTTATCTTAGAGACAGTATTTTCTCTACCACGCACTGAACATGCGGTAGCTTTTTTCCCATCCTTTTTTTAATGCATTTATTCCTAGCTGGGGGAGGGGAGCAGCTGGATAATATAGGATCTATGATCCTCCTTGGGCTTACTCAGCCTCTATAAAATATTTATAAATAGGGTACCCAAAATAAGGGGGAAAAACCTGGCGGTTGAGCGTGTCCTAGGACATGTCACCTCCTTGCAGAACCGTTGTCCATGAAACAGTACAGTCTCTACCGTGTACTGAACCCCCAGACTCGTTCACGGGTCGTAGTGGTACAGGTATTTTTTTTTTTATTCCTCGCTAATAAAGACACTCCGAGGAGTAAAGATTTTTATATTTATAAAAATTGCGAAAAAAAATATTAAGGGTGGCTTAGGAGGACAGAGGTGGAGGTAGGTAATCCAGGGTATTCATTCAGAACTGTCATCTCTCTGCCTTGTATAGAAAATCTATCCTCCTGAAATATGTACGCCCCAAGTCAGTCATTGGGAAAGTATCGTAAATAAAATCATCCAGTCAGGAGTTTAGGATTTTTGATTTTACTTTTCTTTTTTTTTTTTTTTCAATTCATTCCAGCGTTATGGTAGGGGGTATGGCGCTCGATCCACTATTATTCATTCCTCAATCCACTCTCACAGTCACTGCTTCACAGGAAATGGAAGACTGGAATTTGACAGAATCGATTTATAAAATCCGCAATCGAGCTCAACTTCATTTACTTCTCGGCCTGGAAAAAATACGGGATGAATTTAAGTCCCTCCTTTTTCATTGATAAAAAAAAAACTACCCCTGAAGGGTCTTGGGTTCAGTACATGGTTTAATGTTTCTAGAACAACGGTTCCGCAGGTAGGTGATTTATCCGAGACAACGCTCAACCTTCAGGTTTTCTCACTACTAAGCGTACCCTATTATGGAGGCTGGGTAAGCCTAAAAAGGGTCTCCTGGTCCCATACAATCCCTCCCCGGCTGTTAACAGATTAAATGAGTTACCTTCCAAGAGCCAATTCGAACCCGGGAAATTCGGCACATTAACTCAGCGTTCTACTACCGAGCCACGCCCTTATTAGTTATAAATAAAAATTCTTTCATAGAAAATTATTCATGATTTCTACATTTGGATTAAAACTTGAATAAAATAAATAGAAAATTAATAAAATTCAGACCAGCTGTTGAGTACAATAATCTAAATTGCTAAAACCTAAGCCATCTTTTCTAAATCATCCCTTAGAAAGAATTACAAATTCATTTATAACTTCTAAGCTACTGCACAAGGAAAAATGGGTAGTTCAATGTGTAGTTCTCGGGTTAAAGTTCAGCTGCGACGAGTATTTGTTTTGTAACATTAACCGTGCCTTAACCCTCCTGTGGCTTACACAGCCTATAAAGAGGTTAATCGGACACAGCTGTCGGGCTAGTAACAGTCCTTGCTAAGTACTAAGTACTGAACCAAAGATTTTATTGCAGTCATAGTTTCCCCTAATTGGATGTGCTATTATTAAATAGTTCTATTGATTCACGATATCACATTTACCGGCTTTCTGCTAATATTGTCACAAATGACAAAAATAACAACTTAATTATTCACCAACGTTTCAAAGCATATTACAAGTCTTCATCAGATCTTAATAGTAAAAGTATGGTAGTGTAAAAAAAAAACAATATGGATCTAAATGCTGGTGTATAATAAATATTTTCTCATATTTAATCCTTTAATCTAGGATCATTTCTTTCTTCTTAATAAGGATAAGTTCAACTAATACTTATTCAAGGTGGTTAAAGCATATAAAATAAAATAAAGGTGAATGCTACTGACACGATATAATAATGAATATCCACAATCTACAATTATCATTGATAAATAAGAGTAGTGTATACGCCTGTATGTTATACTAGTGTTCTCTCACGCCTACTTCAGATGTTATTTTTATATTCGCAAGATTTATCAGTACTTGCTTCCTTTCCAGAAGTATAAAGTTGGTAGACTTTGGACTTGAAGAACCAGAGCCGCTCAGGATCGATTCGAAGAACTGCTTGAGACTGTTTTAATTGGTAATTAGGTTGGGTGGGGCAAGAACCTCATTCGTCTCTCAGCATCGGGCCCCTTTCCGATTTCCCCGAGTCTGAATTTTATATCTTCGTGAAAGGTCGAGGAGTGGGAAGAAGAAATGTATCGATGTCTCTCGTCAAGATAATTAGTACCCCGAGGGGATCCTGTTCACGGAAAGCGTACTTCAGCCTTCTTGCTTTAGGAAATTTGAAAGGTGAATCTGTAGCTAAATTTAGATTCGAGGGAAACTCTTCCTTTAATTTAGTTATATTTATAAAATAATTAGACTGAAGGAAACTCGTAATAAGAAAATGTAAAAATATACTTGGTGAAGCTGATTCATAGCTCACTATCTTTTACACAAATAAGAACGGGTGTAGCACGTATACAGAGCTGAGTTGCTGTGGCGGAAGGTTACTGGTTCAAATCTGGCTGTGATATACAAATTATTTAATCTAGTAACAGACATAGACAGACTCTGTAGAGTCTGCAGACTTTTCTGGGGTTCACCCAGCCTCTTTTAAGTGGGCATTCTTAATGGGGAGAAGCTGATGGTTGAATAATACCGAACAAATCACCTCCCTGAGGTGAATTCAAAACCCTTATAGGGTTGCAGTGATACAGGTTTAGATGCACCACAATATTATGATGTAAGAAACTTGAAGGGAAATAGTACATTATCATCAACTGTTTAAGACAAATAAACTATTACTAATATATGTACGTTTTTTTCCATCCGATTCTTCAAAATTCAATCGGTACTCCTTAAAATATCTTTTATTGGAGTTTTTAGACTCTATTGTTCTCATATTCATGCTTTGACAGCTAAAAAAATAGGCTTTTAAGGCGTGAATTATATTAAATAGTATGAGTATAATAAACAGCACTTAGTTTCCATGCCAAAAATCCTGATTCAAATTCCGCTGCTGGCAAGTCTTTTATTCAGTCTGTTAGCGGCTGGAAATGGATAATATGGGATCAAGAACCCTCCTGGGGCTCACCCGGCCTCTATAAAGCGGGGACCCAAAATAAGCGGGAAAATTTGGCGGTTGAGCGTGATCAAGGACATATCACCTCCCTGCACAGCCGTCGTCCTTGAAACAGTACAGTCCCTACAATGTACTAAAACCCAGAGCCGTTAACGGGTTATACTGCTACAGTTTATTTTTATATTTTTATAATAAACAATAAAGTTATTAAATGATTTATTTGGTCAATTCTCGACCAATGCTTCCGTGTTTTTTTTCATTATTATTTTTTTAGTATGTGGCGTCTGGACTTCGGTCTCTAAACACTCGATTTAACTACATCTTGATGTATATTTACTCAGACTATTTCAAATATATTGTTTCCATGACTTGACTTATTGATATATATTTTTTTTTCATCACTTCCGAAGTGGAAGAAAGTACCATGTGTCCACCTGGAACAAAGACTTCGGAGGAGAGTAGAGTAGACAATAGAGAGGCAAGAATGGAAGAGAAAAGGGAATAACGGCGGGATACAGTAAAAGGATTAGCCGATAGCTATTATATCTGAAGGTGGTCGGAGGAGATTGAAGGAGAACAGCTGTAGCTCGTCGCCATTTTGGGACTTCATCAGGTCAGCTTACCTAATCCGGTTAGAGATAGCGGCGGATTCAGGTCAGGCCTTGCCTCCTCTCCGTTTGTTCTTGCAGCTCGGATTCTTTTAGTCCACGTTTAAGGGAGTTTTATTGTTAAAGGTTTATATATTAATGCTTAATTAAGAATAGTTGTTCACAAAAGTAATAATCTTTTTATTGTTTCATATTATTTTTTATATTTGCGACTGAATAGCATCGCATCCATAGAGTGCGATTATTTGCGGTGTTCCACTCCGATCCGATGTTTAACTTCACTATATGCTGATACGGCTAATTCTACTATTTTGCACATCCAGATGTGATTAGGATGGGGACTTTTAACGAGTACCTGATGTTGTACAAGCTCGGCACCACTTTTTTACGTCCCCTCGGAAGGATGGCATGACCAAAGATTATTTCCAATCTTCCAATAATTTAAGGCCAACTTCAGTGCTCCGTACCCGCAATATAGGGCAGATCGACTATGTAGTCTGTAAAAAATCTCTTTAAAGTAATGTAAATTTCAATGCATTTCGGCATTTCAAATCTTTATTTTATTATATGCTATAGTTACTCCACAAAATATTTAAAATATACACATTTCTATAAATTTGTCATTTATATTCTAGTTATGCGACAACTTAATTATTAATAATTATATTTAAATGCGTGTAATGGGCAGTAAAGATTATCTTGTGATATATAAATACACTCAGATTTTTGTGAATAAAAGGGATAGTTGTAGACCGGATGGTTAAAATTAAATATAAAACCTTTAATTAAGGTTAAAAGCTTTGTTTGAACTAGCTAACAAGATAAATATATAACCTCAATGTTACCTTTCAGCTTAGATTTTTTTTTATGTTTTGTTATTATGGGAATAGATTTACAAATGTTTTAAATGCTCAAGGGGGAGGTTTAGTCAATAAAATTTACAGTTAAATATAAATATATTGACTGTGACCCCCGCTTTTTATATTATAGCTTTAAAATCATCAGATTGAAATTTTTCAAAAAAAGTCAAATAGCTTTATCACTGATTGAACTTCTTTCTAAGCTTCATCAAGATTGCCTCTAAATTGAAGAATACTTACTTACAGCGAAACCAGTTTTGGTATGAAATCATTTATCATTGTTTTTTTCAAAGATAAAGAAACAATGGATATTTGTTTATTTACTTAACGTCACTAAGTAAAATTGTAATAGTGAAAAGTAAATTTAATTTTCACTAACTAAAGATGAAAATTTACACTTAGTACAATTCTTGAAAAATTAACTTAATTTAGACTTTATATCTGGCAGATTACTCGGGACGACTAGATACGGTACAACTATTGATGGAATGTTTTCACGATTCATAACCCATGTAACTTAAGACATACACGTATCGTATTTTAGTTACCAAAAACCTATTGTCAGAGTAGTTAATAATGATAGTGATACTATTCACGGACTAAATACTGTTCAAAATCATGTTAAATGTAAAATGTTCATGGTAGAACAAACGAATGTTCTCAAGAATGATTTATATAAAAACATTACAAAATTATATTTATGCGAAATAGTTTATTATATTTGATCATTTGATTGGAATGATGTAAATTATATGAATAAATGTTTATATATGCTTTGACTTTTTTTAAGATGCTTTCATTTACTTTTTACATATTCTACACAATAATAGTTCTTAAGGAGTAAACACCAGTCGTGCGTCGGATCTAACACACGTATTTTTATTTTAATATATAACCTTTTGCCACTAAATCCCGTGAACGGTTCTGGGGTTTAGTACATGGTAGAGATTCTAGACCCACTTTATAGGAGGTGAGTCCCAGTAGGATCTTATATCCTTTATTATCCATCTCCGTACATTAAGAGACTAAATAAAAGTCATCCCAGGAGCGAGATTTGAACTAGGATTTTCGGCATGGCAACTCAGTGCTCTACCACTGAGCCACTCCCCTCCTATATACACATGCACATTAAATGTAAGATTACCTAATGTTGTGTTTACCTTGTGCAACTGACGGGTAAAAGTATTTAATGTATTTTCTTTGTATTAAAGGTGTTAATATCGGTTTTTCCGGTGCTGACTTCGCTATTAATAAAGTTGGGGTAATTGATTTTCGCGAAGTTTCAAGGAAGGCTGTTGGTTATTTATTTAATCCGACTCACCGCCTCCTTCTTTCAACATTAATGCTTGAGCCGGTCCCTCTGCTAAAGCAGCCAGCTCTGCCCTCTGCTTGTCTTAATGGAAATCCTGCTTTTAGCCTAATTGAGTCTTGCTTAACCATTCCTTCAACTCAACCTAATCGCCCACTTATTCTGGATCATTTACATCCAAGCTGTTCTGCTTCACTTGGGAAATAACAATCTCTAATGGTTATTGGCCAGTATACAACTGTCAGTCAGTACAAGCGAATTTACAATCCTTATTGCAGGATATACTATTAATACTGAATTCCTTCTCCATAAAAGGAACAATTCATTAAAAAGAAGAGATAATGAACTAATTGAGAACTATTGTTGACTATAGCTAAGATAAGATTGGGGTCAAATAGTGCTTAATGTAACAACCTAATATGCCCCGGATCGCGGGTTCGCAGGCGGCAGATAGCCTTAGGATTTTCTAAGGAGTGTAAAAAAAGTTACGCTGTTCTTCAGACGGGACCCTAAAATGGGGGCCCCAAGACAATGTAATATCAGATACTCATTAAATATCCTCATCATAATTATACCTAGATTGGCAAAATTTAGTACTCCTACTCTAGCATTGGCCGATTAGCCATATCAACATAAAGTGACGTTAAATGATAAATGATAAATTAACTCAGTTGTCCGAGTGAAAATAAATGACCTTTCTCGAAACAATCCCTATAGAGCGATTAGAGTGGTTTGGACACCTACTGAGAATGGAAAATAATAAAATCCCTGGAGGAACAAGAAGAAGAGGGCGGCCAAAATCTTCATGGATGAACCAAGTCCATGAAGGTATGGCGGTATATGGCCTAAGTGAAGAAGATTCACTGAGTAGGAAGACATGGACAAAATTTATTTATATTAGGATGGAGAAAACCTCAACATGGGAAGTTCTCAATAATAATAAAAACATCTAATTCAATACCACTAATCCTCTCCATCAAACACCGTCAAAACCTCAATCAGCAAGATCGACCTTATAACATTCCTCCTACTTACGCTTCGGTTTCTGTCTATAGTCCCAACAGTTTCAATTATTTTAACTTCCTTATGTTTTTAAGGTTTAAGAATCCGTATAGCAAGGAAATGTCCACATATGTATCAGATTTGTATGCCAATTGTAGTACCAAAGAACTTAAAATCTCTACCAAGGTGTACTTTGTTTGCTATTGAAAACATAATTTTATGATGAAACTATGAAGTTCCAAGGTATTTATTATCCATTCTATTTTATCCAGACACCTGAAAACCAATCGAGTGCCTGCCCAAGTGCCAACAAGTCTCTCCAACTATTTTTACCGATGAAGAAGAAAAGAGGGACAGAGGAAAAAGAGAAGTAAAAAATAAAATAAAAACCAGCTTTTGATCGGCAAGTAAATAGGTTCTGATAAAAATCCAGTGGCTTTGTGCTTGACCTGCCTTTGATCCAACTCAAAGGGTCGGGTTGACCTCTCATGCATGCGGGCCCTAGCCGACCTAAAGCCTGGTCCTTCTTTGCCCCCCCCCCCCTTGTCCTAAATAAGGCTTAGGAGCTTGTAATCATCAATTAGTCAGATGAGGTTACTAACGCAAATCTTTATCAACAGTCATTGATAAGGTTCTGGGTCATCAATAAAGAATCGGATTAATGCACACATTAATGATTAAGTTTATTGCATTAACGATTTTAACTGCCTTACAATTGTATTTTTGTAGTTTATTGTAGTTATTAATCTGTACCACGGAAACCCGTGAAGGTTGTGGGGTTCAGTACAGTGAAAAGACTGTTCTGTATCTTGGACAACCGTTGTGCTGGGAGGTCATTCGTCCAAAATCACGCTCAGCCGGTAGGTTTTTTTCTCACAATCAAGGGCACCCACTATATAAAGGCTGGATGACACTCAGAACGGTTCCTAGATCCACCCGTGACTGAAAACAGATTAATTAATAGTTAAGTTAATAGAAAATAAAATTACGGAACTATTATACACCCACCTGATAAGAATAGTAAGGCTATAGCATTGCAACTGGTTGAAGAGGGTATGTAAAGTTATTTGTTCATTCTGAATATCCATTCTATTCAGTAGACTCCCGAAGGTCGTTGCTTAACTGCACCTGCAGTCCTTATAGTTTTCATTTTGATTATAAAACCTTAATGAAATCATAATTAAATTACAATAATTGAAATAGTAGGAATTATTCTCCCGAGCGTTAATGGGAGGGTTTTTATAAAGCTGATTTTTTAGAACAAGGTTTTGATCGTGAAAGGAAGAGTGGGTGTAAGATTGTGTAGGTGTAAAATTGCTACATTTTAATAAATAAATTTAGTTATTCTTCTTATATTCATCTTCCGGGATGGACCGGGTCATGTCGGTGCTATTAACCAAGCTTTCGCTCATTGTGCTATGAGCTTCTTCAGGGTTAGTCAGATAATGAGGCACTCGGTTCGGCCAACATTCAAATGCCATTCTCTTCACATGGCCGTACCATCTTAGGCGGAGTGCCCCGATTTTTTCATTTCTTACTATATTCACATCCATCCTCTGTCGAATTTCTTCGGTTCTCCATTTCAAGCGCCTGCACCATTGAGTACAGACGGGAGCTCATAGTCCAGGTTTCCGAAGAATAAATCAGGATAGATTCGACAATGGTTGTGAAAATACGGCGTTTATTTTCCGTAGACATCTCTGTGTTCCATAGGACCGGATGTAGCATTCTAGTAGCTTTTCGGGCTTGCTCCATCTTTTCCCTAACGTCATACTCAGACGATGCGGTAGTATCCAAATAGGATCCCAGGTACTTAAATATATTTACTTTCTTACAGGCCTCCCTGTCCACCAGAAGCGCATTTGTATCAGGATCTCCAACGGCCATATACTCGGTCTTCTCGAAGTTAATTTTTAAGCCCACCGTTTCGTAGCACATGTTTAGGGCATACACCAGCATTTCAAGGTAGACCTTCCGCCTCGCAAACACGACCTGGCCATCAGCGAAGAATAAGGATAGTAGCTGTTCTCCATCAATGAACGGCTCAACATCTCCACATTGCTTGTACCAAGGTTTCACTGCTTTGTGAAGGTATATCTTAAAGAGAGTGGGTGAAATGCTACACCCTTGCTTCAATCCCTTAGTACTATGAAAAGGGTCCGAAAGGTGGTTACCGCTGTAACCTTTTGAACGCATAATCTGATATATGTCGTTGGTGTATTGGTGTCTCACCGCCCTTATCAGAGCCCTGCTAATGCCTGCTTCTTCAAATGCTATCCATAACCTCTCTCTAGGCACATTGTCATAAGCTTGTTCCAGGTCTATTAAGGTCATGTGGAGTTTCTGCTTTCTTTCCTGGGACTTCTCAATAAGTTGATGTACAACAAAAATATTGTCCGTACATGACCGTCCAGCCATGAATCCCGCTTGTTCCTGAGGGCAAATACTACTTCTCCTTGCTGAATATTTTATGTACAGTTAAAGAGAATGAAAGAAGTAGTGGATAAGTTTGCAAATAAAAAAATATAAAAATACTATGGAGAATTTGTGTAAGACTTCAGAACTTACGCCACTTAGTTTTCTTAAAAGAAATTTCCTGATAAATTAAGACCAGTTAGGATCCTGTATAAATAAAAAGATAAAAAGGCTTTCCTTAAACAAACTTGTTAATTATTAGCCGGTAATTGCGAGGATCAACGTCAGTTATCTCAATTTCTTTTTTATTTATTTTAATGGAAACTTTTTACTCCGGGCTGTGGAAGTTTTAACGAAGTTGGAGGAGGACTTGGCGAGCTTCCCTTCTTCGATGCCCGGCTCAGCCAAAATTCATGCAAAAGTTGCTCCGAGAATTAAGGCGTCAACATTCCTTCACAGGTAATATTATAAAATATTTCAAAATCTTTATTACCTTACCTCATATCGTATTTTATCAAACTCGACAGTTTTGATAGAAACATTTTTTCTCTGATTGAATTATTATTTAATTAATTGAATGAAAATATTTTCATCTTTTTCAAAATAAATTTTCGTATACCTGTTCCGAAATAAAGATATACCACTCTGCAGACCCAATGGTTAGGTCAAATATTGTGCTGTAGATAGAGTTTTTTCTTTTCATTTTTCCATAGGGGTGGCAGTGGTATATTCCATACAGTATATAGAGTTAATCGTATAGAAATTAAGCAATATCTAAATTTCAAGCCAATACCTGATATAGCTAATAATCCACTTAAAAAATAAAACGATTTCTCTTCCTTAAGCACAGGAAACTGATTTTGGAGAAAAATCGACTTAACCTCTTATTCACCTGGACTTTAGATACTCCAGTTTGTTAACGTGGATAATCCATTCATGGCATCTTGTAGGCTCGAATCAGAGTACTTAGATGTTACGTGTTCTCAATCAGAGATCAGGGAGAGAGCATCCAACAGATGCTTCATGTTAACATTCACGAGCATTCTAGATGTCGAGTTATCGGCGTGTACTCTGAGTTCCAGTTCCTGGTGGCACAATGTCAGATACAAAATCATTTTACGACGAATACAGAAGGCCCTTGAAATATTGGACAGTACTAAAGGATATAAATTAACTTTTGGTCATGTGATGAGAAATAAAAAGTACAACCTGCTGCAATTGATGGTACGTTTCAAGATTGATGGAGAGGTCCAGTTCACAGGCTTCACTCCTGGTTAAAAATACTTTTATTTAATCTGTTAGCGGCTGAAGATGGGATCTAGGACAAAACCTTTATAAAGTGAGTACCCTAAATAAGGAGGTAAATCCAGCGGTTGAGCTAAGAAAAATCATCTCCCTGCGCAACTGTTCCCTGAAGAAACAGTACAGTCTCTACCACATACTGACAGGTATTAGTAGGGTGTAGTAGTTCTTCACGGGTTTTAGTAGTACAGTTCTGTTTTTAGGCTATATTAAAATAAAATTATAAATACTCTAAAAATGTAAATTTCCTATTAATTCTTAATTATATATGTATATGTTAAACCATATTAAAATAGATACCATAATAAATATTTTTGGATCAGTACTTTGGATTTCAGTCATCGCTTTAACGGCACTGTGATTCTTGACCAACAACATTTGTAATTATTTTAAAGAATGAAAATTGTTCTACTCTTTTTTTTTTTTTTTTTTTAAATCAGGATCGGTTGTAGTGGTTTTGATGGAGTTTAGTGGGTTTTAGGGGGGGGGGGGGTAGAATTACCTCTACTCCAACCACTTCACACGAACGTTCGAGTGTGTTAGTGAGGGTGTGGAGTGATCTGCGGCGACCCATTTTACGGACGATTGTAACTGCATCGGATTAAAAAAAATAGCCATGCCATTGCTATTCCAGAAAATTAAATATTGGCTATTTTTTATCGTATAATGTAAAAAATAAATTATGTAATACTTCAATAGAGGAAATTTCCATCATTAAATTTTCAACTATTTTCCCATTAGTGATATTAGAAATAGAAAGAAACTTAACATAAATTTTCGTATACTTGTTCCGAAATACAGATATACCACTCTGCAGACCCTCTGCATATTTGCAATTTTACATATACAAGGAGCATAAGTGCGAATAAATGTTTCGGACTTCCTTTACCTGTTTAAAGAACAGTGATTTTAATTAATTAAAGTTATTTTTTATAAATAAGTTTTACAATAGCAGAAAAATGTAGAAAAACCCGCTTAAAATAAAAATAATAATAATAGTAATATTTAATAAATAATTATAAGTAACCATAATAAAGTACATAAATATAATAATAATAATTAAATAAAAATTAAGAAACAATTAAAAATAACTATAAAATAAATGCAGATAACTAGATTACAATACCTGCAAATTGTGATTTGAGATCTGATATGAACAGGTTGAATAGGATTGGGGATAGGATTCAGTAGTCATATTTGGGCCTTGAAGGTGGTGGGCTGTTTCCTCTGGTTAGTGTCTTGCTGGATTTTGAGGTTATGGTGTACTTTATTTGTTTTTTTCTTTTTTGTCCTGAAGATGCCTGAATGAGTGAAATATTAAAGGCACTTTTGTATCCTGTTTTTAGTTAAGGCTCCTTGACTGGAATAATTCCACTAATGTCTTAAGCAACATTATTTAATTACACTTCTGAATACTGTAATGAATTTCAGAGTTTGAATATGTTCAGCCCAAGAAACGGTCTTATTGAAATCATAGTGAAAAGAGGTGTAGTGACTTAATTCACACTGAAACAAAATCTGTACCACTGCAATCTATGAATGGTGTTGGGTTTGTATGTGGTATAGTCTGTTGTGTTTCTTAGACAATGGTTGTTTTACTTAGCTCTTACTATGATGAACACAAGTTCAAATATCTTGGAACATTATTTTTTCCACTTTAATAAAAATTTTCAAGTGTTATTCCAGAAACATCGTGAAGCAAAAGACATTTTTGTATGTTTGATTTTGAATTCACAGTGCTCCTTTTTCATTAAATTATTGTTAACATAACTAATAATGTAATAGTTTAAACTTTACAATTATAACATTTATTTTATTACTTATCATTATGAGGTAATATTACGTACTATGGTCGGGACTGTTTTTCGAATTAAAAAAATTAAAGCATTAAAAAAAATCATAAGCAAATCTTTTCAATTTAATAAATAAATTTACTCTCCTTACGAAATTACATGTTTACAAAATCATACACGTATCCCAAAGGAAATTACGGTGGTACATACACTATGTCCAAGCATTATGTATTTTTTATAGAACCTTGATTGTTTTTACAACCTTGGTTGTTAAAGCTTCAGTTTTAAAATAAATAAACTAACTTCATTATGTTTTAAATAAATTTGTATCTAATATACGCTTTATACTAAGTTAATAAATTTGTTTTGAATTAGTAAGTTTCGATTTTTTATTCTTAAATATAGATATATAGATATCTATTCATTATCTATTCGATAAATTCGGTATATTTTTTTTTTTAAATTATATTTTTCCAACATAGTACAGCTTTGAAACCGAGGCGTTTTCAATATATTGAAGCACGAAATCATGAAAATATATATAGACATTTTTCAAATCAATTCATATTCTATATTGTTTATCAAATTAAACATATTTAATCGAAGTTTTAAATTAATTGCCATTCCATTCTTTTAGTGACAATTTTTCACACACCACTGGAGCCGTTAAATAGATGAGGCTTTTTTTTTTTTTTATTTAATTCAATGATATTTACAACTATAATGGTATTATATCAAGTAAATGTGCAAAAATGTAGTATATGACATGAAAACACTTGTGGAGAAACTACCCATCGATAGCACTCCAATATAGATGAGGCTTAAAAATATTGAGGCCCTTTATTAAAAAGTATAAATATTTTCTGGATACATGGAGATTATTTCAATATACTTACGACACTCTATATACTAGTATTAATTTTTCAATATTTTAATCCCTAGTTCAACATCCAACTAATACTGGAACAGAGATTGTGTCACTGTTTATCAAACTCTTTGATGTATTTATTTTTTATGTCTACCATCCATACGGATTAATACCACAAAAATGCTGTGTTCACTGCGTTCAAACTTCGTAATTTGATTAAAAGGAATAAACTAGAAGCAATACCGTAAATAAATTACAAGATTGAAGGTAATATAAAGTTTATCTATACATATAAAATGCTTTGTCCTGAATGACTGACTGAGGTATCAATGCACAGCCTAAACCACCATCACCAAGACTAGGCTGTGCGTCTATCACCCCGGGGTGAATACCTTCAGGCATGCAGCCCGACATGGATCGACCTCAACGCTGGACCTTCTCCTTAACATGGATTCGCACACCGTTACGGATTGCACTGCATTCCCGTACGGACCGTCGGATCACCGGCCCGTGCTCTATACTTTTGAAGGTACCCCCGCAGCTCCGCCTGCGAGTAAGTACCTTTTGCAGACTGGAAAGGTTACAGTGGAAGATCTCCCCACGATCACCCATATCAGTACAGTGAACGAGGTGGACAGGGCGGTAGGTGTCATTACCACTACCATACAGGCTGCGGCAAACCAGCACATGCTAAAGTTCAGTCCTTTACCCAACGCCATCAGGAAACCTCCGAAACACATCTTAGCTCTCATAAGTCAGCGGAATAACCTGAGGAATATTTTCCAGCGTTCTCGTGACTAAAAATGCGATGACCCGGCAGATAGCCATCATGCGTGACTGGGAAACATCCCTCTGGCATGAGCAGTTGCGTTTGACTCACGACGACCCCCGTCAGTTCTGGTGGCTCGTCAAGACCAACGTAACCAAAAGGAGCGGAGTGTTTCTTTCATCTGGAGGCAACCTGCTAACGCCTGGGGAACAGGCTGAATTTCTGGTGAAGGCTTATGAGGAGAGAGAAGCTGCTTGGCTGTTAGATGCTCCACCAATCCTGGAAGGACCACTACCGTGCCCCAACGAGAATCACATATTCTCCACCTTCGGTCAGCTCGAGTCAGTACTAAGACGCTTGAAAGGTAACAGAGCATCAGGAGAGGATGATATCCCCTATGTGATGTTGAAGATGCTTCCTAGGAAGGGTAAAGCCTTTCTATTGAACATATTCAACACCTGCATGAGGATATCGTACTTTACTGATGTGTGGAAACAATCCGTCGTAGTGCCTCTACTCAAGCCTGGGAAGAGTGGGGGAGTACCTGAGCATTATCGGCCAATCAGCTTGCTTCCTCACATGAGCAAAATCTTAGAGAGACTGGTTCACCATCACATGTCGAAGCACTGCAAAGAGAAAAACATCATCCCCCCTGAGCAGACTGGTTTCCAGAGAGGAGTTGCCTGTGACCACCACCTGGCTAAGCTACAGGCGCACACCATAGAGCACATGCAGATGAACAGAGCTATTTCATTGGACTGCACCCAGGCCTTTGACTGTGTGTCTCATGAGTTGTTACTCCGACGCTTGGAAGAGTTTAGCTTTCCCGCCACTCTATGTCGTCTGATGCAAAGCTATCTTAGCGGAAGATCATTCGTCGTACTGTTACGCTGAAACTGTTTGGCATCAGGGTGAATCCGTCTAAGACGGATGCCACCTTGATGTCATTTCAGAGTGTGAGTAAGAAACCTCTACCGAAGACTTTTACCGTGGACTGCGAGGATAGAAGATTATCCACTTCAATCCTCTACATTGGCGTCAACCTTGATAGGCACCTCACCCTCTTAAATCACGTTCAGGCAAGATTGAAGTTGGCACGACAGAAGTCCCGCAGGATATACCATCTGCTCTTGTCGCCGCAGCTCTCGCTGAGGTTGAAATTACAAATCTACAAGTCTAGCATAAGACCTACGTTGCTCCACGGTGCACCACTACTGAGCACCTCTACAAAAAAACGCTGAAGCGCCTGCAGCATTACCAGAATTCCATCCTTAGGAAGATCGTAAATCGCTCGAGGCACATCGCTCGAGGGGGCACACCACCATACGGGAGGAGATTCGGCTTCCCTCTGTGCCCGAGTACATAGGTCGGAGGCACATCAAATATTTTGCGAACCCACTATTTAGGGACTTGAAAGCACCCCCCAGAACTGGGAGATGGCAGGGCAGTGTCCTCTTGGTCGATGTGTTTATGAACCAATTTATTAGTTAATATGAACCAATTAATATTTTTACTTACTTTATATTTTCTATACAGAGCAGGGAAGCTCAGTGTCTAGAGTGCTGGGTTCCTATAATGAACATTCCGTGTTCGAGTCCGGGAGTGGTAGATAAACTATTTAATCTGTTAAATGAGATAAATCGATTCTGTGGATCCTCCTGTGGTTCACGCAGCCTCTTTAAATAGGGTACCCTTAATTAGAAGGACAGTTTATAGGTTCAGCGTGATCCCTGTATAGCCGTTGTACGTGGAATAGTCCAGGCTCTACCATATTCGAACCCAAGATCACATTTTTTGTGGCACATTTTTGTTTTTTATACCTATATGTATAATGTTTCTATTAAATAACCGTTGTACTCAAACCACACCACATTTCAACTACGCATACAACACCAAAAATCATTAAGATACCACAAGCCAGAAATCAGCCTGAGTAGTAATCAAAAGACAATTGACTGTAGAGCGGCAGCGAGAGCATTAGCATTCCCTACACAGCCAAGATTATTGGTGACAACCCATCAAAATGCAAATACCAACTCTGTTATTTGGGGGTTTCTAGGGCACATCGCCGTAGGCCTCATCGGCTTCAACGACAGATACTTAGTCGAGTGAACTAAGCACGTGTAAGCACATTCATAAAAGATCTTTGAAATGTAACTTTTTATAAAAAAACTTATTAAATAAAAAATGATTCTTTGGGATAAATCATCAAAAAACCATATGAAAAAATGAAAGTAAAAGTGGAAGAATAAAAGAGAAAATGATCAAAAACCAGTGGACTTATGGTTATTCCACAAAATATATATTGAAAAAGGGAAACAAAGACATTAAATATATGTTAATATATTAGTGGGCAGGTATCTATATTGGACAGGTATTTTCAATTTCCTGTTTTAGTTTAGAGACTTAAGGTTTTTAGTTGGAATTTTTCAACTAATATATCAACATTTATTTAATGTCTCTGTTGACCTTTCCCTTTTCAATATATATTTTGTGGAATAACCATAAGTCAACTGGTTTTTTAATAATTTTCTCTTCTTTTCTTGAAATTTTACTTTCATTTTTTCATATGGTTTTTTGTCTTCTGTTCTTGTGTTGTTTGTTACTATTATTTTTTTCTTTGTTTTTCTGTTGTGTTTTTTGGGGTTGTGTGAGTGTATATTGATGTTTCAAATTCTGGAGTATTTATCAGCTGTTTTTATCTAACCTTAGCCGGCTGGGAATCTAGTAACCTTCCCTATGATTCAGTAGTTCCATTTGAGCCTTGGAGGGGTGCGATGTGTTTTTTGGGTCCATTATTCATGTTTTGCTTTGCTGTTATTCTCTTTCTGCCCTGAGGATGCCTGAATAGGCGAAATATTGGACAGTTATTTTCAATTTCCTGTTTTAGTTTAGAGACTTAAGGTTTTTAGTTGGAATTTTTCCACTAATGTATTATCACTTCTTTATGAATGAAAAAACATTTTGAAAATAATAGTTAGAACTATCTCAATTTTTATTTTTGTTAGCCAGCTACAAATATGACTTAGCCACTATTAATATTGTACAATAAAAAAAAAAGTATAATAGTTATACAATTTGTATACAATATAATTATGTTCTTTAACAGCGTTTGTACATCATGCATGACTTCCTAGCGATCTCTTGTTCTCTCTTATCTTCTTCAAGACATTTTCTCTTTTTTTCTTCATTACTTTTAATGCCTCCTGTTTGCAAGACTTCCTGTTTGCGCACCCTAGTCCCGAACTTCGTGAACTTCTCAGACACAGTCATCAGTTTTTTTTGCAGTCCCAAGGGAGGGTCCTGAAGAACAGTTATGATTTCGTTTCTCAGCCTCTTATTGTTGCCGTTTACTTTCTTAACTTGAAAGCTCGTTGACTTAAAAGATAAAAATTAAAATTATAGTTAAAATTTTAAACTATGTCTTGTGATGTAATACTTATATAAAACCATGTGTGAAATAGGTAATATTTTAAATACATCTGTATTTACAGTATCCAAAATCTTGTTATAAAAATAATGTATATACTATTTATAATTTCTGGTCATCAATGCTATCAATAAACAGTCTTCTTCTTTAATGGTACTACAACCCGCGGGGGGTCAAGGCCTCCTGCAACAGACGCCCCCCGTCATCCCTGTTCAGAGCAGCCGCCTTCAAATTCCTTATCCCAAGGATATACCTTGCATCGGCAGCGACGCCGTCTGCCCAAAGCAATTTGGGACGTCCAACTGGTCTTGGTCCATGGATCTGTTCGTTGAGGAGCTTCTTAGGTATTTGGTCATCCGTCATCCTCGCCACATGTCCGGCCCAACGTAATCTCCCCACTTTTGTAAATCTGACCAGGTCGGCTTCTTGATACAACATTCGTAGTTCCGCTTCTACTCTTTATCTTTACACACTGGACCAAATATTCTTCTGAGGATGCGCCGCTCGGACCCCAGTAAAGCCAGCTCTTGATTCTTGTATAGTGTCCAGCATTCGGAGCCGTAAGTGACGACAGGCCTTATTAGTTGCTTGTAGAGCTGCAATTTAGTCCTTCTAGACAGAGATTTGCTCATCATATGCCACTGTAGTCCAAAATAACACCTGTTAGCAGCCACTAATCTTCTGTCTATCTCTAGCTGCATATCATTGTGTTGAATTTATCAGCGTCCCTAGGTAGACAAATTCATCTACCCGTTCAAAAATATAAAATAGTATTTATCTTTGTACAAAAATGACTGTTTGTTTCGTACATGCTCAAACTTGTTTGTTTATACGAAATATTACAGCATAATCAAAGCCATTATTTTCAAATTCATAATTTATATTTTACATTACACTATTTTCTTTGGGTTATACGCATACGATTCTCTATAAAAAAAAAATTCGAATATAATTCTAGTGCCTTAGTTACGATTTTTAGGTAACATAATTTGTTAGTTTGGCTATGATTTCTTATTGGACTTTCCACGGTACTTATTTCAGTCTATTTGATCAAAATTTGTTTTTACTTACTTCCTATTCTCGGGTACCTTATGCTGTAAGAAAACCTGGCGGATGAGTGCAGTCTCGGACAAATGGCCTCAATGCACAGCCTTTGTCACAAAAACACTACAGTCTATCCACGTACCTAACTAAATACCTTTCATGGATTGTACTGATACAGGTTTTTTATTCTTTCAATGGAAAGCTTTTTGTATTGCATGCAAATAAATTAAATACATTTAAATAACTAATCGCTTATTATTTACTTATGATGATGAAACAGAAGTCTTAGACAATTAGTCTCTAAATAATTTTATTGTTTTTTTTATTAACTCAAAAAGTGACGGTTTATTTGATAATCAACCCGTTAACATTGCCTAATTAACCAATAGCATTTACAATTATTTTGTTTTTCTATTTACTAGACTGCCATATTCTTTTAAGATCATAAGATCCGGGAGTCACTGTAAAATTTATTATATAACTTATTAGTCATCTTGTGTCGCATAGATGACTACTTAACTTAAAAAATATATTATACCAAGACAAACCATAACGGATGGGTTTTGGAATTTGTAGTCGGAGTCGAGCCGGCGTGATTAATGGGCGGGGAATAAATTGTGGTCCCGGTGCACCATCAAACTTTTCTCATTAAACTTTTTCATTGTTATCAACGGCCTTATCATTGGCAGCGATTGTTATCATAGGCTGCGGATGCACTTGCTATGATAAGCAATGGATGCACTTGCAGGGTTAGGTGAGTTGCAACTGCAATAGGTCAGGAAGTAGACGATTTTAAGAATATTGCATGGAAAAATTCATGTTACATGTGTATAGAAACATTCCACGTAGGTTCTGAAGATCGGAGTGGAGTCTCAAGAAGTTGTTTAGATTCGCGATAGCAGGAAATACATAAAAGACTTTTGAAAATTAAGACTCACGAATGCTTTTGGTTTGTTTTCAATAGAGGGTTCGTAATAATTAAAATATTTCAAGTAAAATAGAAAGGGTCTCTCAACAAAGCGGTTGAGAGGATTCCTAAGACCTAATTAAAGATATTTACGTATGATGTTTCTGTTAACTAAATTCTTCCTCGTTCTTCTAGCCAATTTTCTCCTCTTTAATCAATCCGTGTTCGATCTATTCTTTTACTTGGTTTTCCTTTATATTCAAAGTTTTCTTCTCTTTTCTTTCTCCATTCTACTTCCTGGGCATATACTCCCCTTTTTGTTTTCATATAACTTTTCGACTATGAGTTAATATGATACACAAAAACATCCAGGAGGAATATATAGTATGTAAATACATAAGTTGCGTTCGCACCGTGGCAGGTGGCGTTAGGATTTTTTAAACGGAGTAAACAATTTCTTCTCAATCTAATTTCAGCACACAAAATATGGTTTTTGGGCTTTTAAAATAAAAACTGAAACAGTAAAATGTGTAGGAAATCTAACGTGATGAGAAAATATAAGTATATAAATACATTCATTATTGTTATTATTACGGTGCTACAAACCGAAGACGGGTCCTGGACTCCACCAACCGCTTCCTCCAATCGTAATGATCCTGAGCAATTCTCTTTCAATTCCTGGGCGCCAAGGATTTCCCTGGAGTCAGTAACCACACCAGCAATCCATATGACTATAAGCCGGCCTCTTTTCCTGATTCCGTGAAGAACTTCAAATACATAAGAAAGATAAATTGGAAACCTTTATTCTTAAGCTATAGTTCGTAATTCTTCGAACGTCACTACATAATTATATTTAATAATTATGACTACTTTACCTAATGGATTACTTTTGTAGTTGACTAATTAATATTATTATTATCTTAGTAAACAATACATAGAGAACGAATTTCATTATCTACACTTTACTGTTAAACAGTCAAGAGAAAGAGCATTCGTTTCTTTGTTTAGATACGACTCTCTTCCTTCCGGATCTCTTGTAAAGCCTATTACGTACGAATCTGATGAACCTTTCTTTCCTGGGTACCCAGTTCCCGTCCTTGGTGAACCTCTCCGAGACTATCCTTAGCTTTCTCTTGAGTTCTATCGGCGGGTCTTCAAGGGTGTTAACAATCTCATCCACAAGGTCGTCTCTAGCATCGTGTCTGCTATTAATAGGAAAACTCATAATTTCGTTTTTGATTTTCTTATAAAATTTCAGAGTAATAAATTGTTATAATAATCTATTATTTGCACATATGCGCGGTATATTGTTTGTTGATTACATCTGTTACTATCTAGAAATGCCGTTATAATGAAAGTTATGTATTTTATATAAGAGATCAACAATGTGGCATACTAAATATTCCTGTTTTTCACTAATCTAACCTAGAAGTACCATATAAGTGCGGTTTGGGATCTTTTCTAGAAGACCCCCACCAGTTACGTTTATTGATAACTGCTATAACCTAATATATATAAAAGAACATAAGTTTATATTCATGTATAATTTCAAACACAACAAATAACCAAGACAATTATAGATATACATTTTCAATTCGGAGGACAAAAATCAAGTCTGAGGTTCATACCTTCAATGAATTGAATATGCTTTCCAACAATCGGAATAATTTTAATGCACTCTGATAAAGTTTCTGAAGTTCTATCAGGAACTCCGTAAAGAAAACATTCTTTACAACTAAAACATACATCTTTTTTTAAACAAATAAATACAAATTTATTTATAAACTATACAATGCAAATACTACTAATCTAAGAATCTTACATCTAATACAAAATACTAAGATCTAGTGATTATAGCTAAGGCCTTCCTTTACCCTAGGGTATTATAAGCCAATTATGCTCTTACCGCTGTATGCGGCGGCTTGCATAATGTGGCTTAGCCTTTGCCTTGGCTTAACAAATGGGAGGGACCATTTTCGAGCTTTACTTTATGAAGGGATATGGAGAGGAGAGGGATGGGAAAGGAGAGGAAGGAGAAAGGATAAGGAGAGGTGAGGATATGGGAGTGGGAGGTGGGATGAGGGGGTTTAGACTGCAGAGTCCTTGGAGATCACGTCTATCAGGTTCCTTGCCATCTCCTAGGCCTGGGGGGTGGCGATATCGCGTTGAAGATAGGGTTGGTACAGGCCTTCAACCCATCAAAGAACTTGATGTGCTCCGGGTTATGTACTCCGGCACCGTGAGTATGCAGAGCTCCTCATAGATAATGACGTGCCTTTTCAAGTGTAGTCCCCTCTACACTAAGATCTATTCGTCGGCTATTCGCCGAAGGACGGAACTTTGAAAGCCCTGCGGTGTTTGGAGGGATGACTGGTACATGTAGCAGAGCATGTAGTGGCGCACCATAGAGCAGCGTTGGTCGTATAATAGCCTTATATATTTGCAGCTTAAGTCGTATAGAGAGCTGTTGTGACGTGAGCAGGGGGTAGAGCCTATACGTCTTCTGTTTCGCTATCTTGAGTTTCTTCCTGACGTGGGTCGAAAAAGTGAAATGCCTATCCAGACTGACGCCAAGATAGAGTATCGATGGTGACAATGGTTTTTCCTCTTCCTCCACAGTGAAGGTCGAGGGTAGAGTTTTCTTCTTTCCGAGCTGAAATAACATCACGATGGCATCCGCCTTAGGCTACACCTACATTGGATCCGATTCGGTGCGACGTGATTCTATCACATTCGATGCTGTGGTGTATACATTATACATATTTTACTATACATTATAGTAAAATATAAATGTATTAAAAATAATTAATAAATAATCTTAATTTTATAAATTTAAAGAACCAACTTTTATAACTCTCGATATATTTCAGTCATTTCGTTTGCTAGCGACGTCTCATCGTATCACACCGGATCCAATGTAGGTGTAGCCTTAGCCGGATTCAATTTAATTTGATGCCGTTTTGCCGGAGATCTTCAATGATGACAGCAAATGCGTTCTGCGCGATCTTCAGTGCTCTCTTTGCAATGAAGCTGGAGGAGTAGATGCCAGTCTGCGTAGGCTGCTACCGTTGCTCCTCGATGCTTTACCGAGACCACTGGTGCCGTGAAAATCACAAACAATAGTGGCCCCAGTACAGACCCTTGAGGTACCCCACAAGTGGTATGGTAAGGAGTAGATAGGCTCTCGCGGACTCTTACGACGATAGATCTTCCACTAAGATAGTTTCTGATAGAAGTGTGTGAGACACACAGTCAAAGGACTGCGTGCAATCCAGGGAGATGAAAGCTGTGGCTCTATTCCGGTGCATCTTCTCTATGGTGTTGGCGTGGAGTTTTGCTGGATGGTGTTCGCAAGAGACCCCTCTAGAAACCCTGTCTGCTCCGGCGGGATGACGTTTTCCTCTCTGCAGTGTGTCAGTATCTGCAGTTGGTGTATCTGCCTTTCGAAGATCTCCTTTCTACGCTGGTTTGACATCAATAAACTTTCCTTGTTATACTTACTCCATGTGAAGCATGTTTCGGCTATTTCGACGCACATTCCCTCGTCTCCTATAATTTGTGGATGAACCAATGGGTCATTAGCACACACTTCCCTCAGGACGCTTTTCCAGTCAATAATTGTACTCTCGTGCCCTTCTCTTCTCTGCATTCTCGTCTACTGCATTTCCATCTTGAATAACGATTTTCCCTGATACTGAGTCCCTTGGAACAGAGTCTGATATGATGTATTCTACCCTTATCTTGAGCATATTTTATGTTTGATTCTTGATTTTCGCCAATTCTATGAAATTCATTTTAATGACTGAGTAATTTATATGTATAATACTATAAGTGAACTACATAGGTTATAACAGTTATCCAAAAAAGTAACTGGTGGGGGACTTCTAGAAAAGACCCGCGATTTGTTGTACAATTCAGGGAGCGGGGTCACTCAGTGAGTAGAGCGCTGAGATGCGGTTCTAAGGCATGGATGCAATCTGTGGGATCTGTAGACCACCATGACGACCACCTAACCTCTGTAAAGGGGTATTCTTCTAGAACATCATTGGCATCATACGGTGCAATGATTGTATATATTTTTTTTAGAACTGTTTAGTAAATGTTTACACAGATATCATGTTAGTAGTTCATACTTTCTTTTTCTGCAATGATCCCTCGTTCTCTCCGAATCTTCCTGGCTTCTCTCTTCTATACATCCCCCATGCCGCTGCCTCGTTCTCTTCTCTATAAGAAACCTTACGTTTTTGAATCGACTCACCCAACCTCCATAAAGTGTTGAAAAATCTCGCGGTTAGTGGTATTCTTCAAGAACATTATTGCCTTTATACCATGCTATTACTGAATTTTTAAACATGTTTTTTCTTATTGGCCGACTAAGAACCACGTCATTTAAACTGTCTTTTTACTTCTTGATATTTGCCCAGTAGTTCCTCATTCGTCCCCGGTGATGCTCCCTTCTTCCTTTCGTCCTTTTCTTTCCCTTCTTTAGTTTTTCTTGAAAAAGCACGCGAGTATCCAGTTTCATCCTGAGACGGTTGCTTTCCAGAACATCCTCATAGGTAATCCCCATTTTATGTAAATCTTTTTCTACCTCTTCGAACCAGGCAGGTTTGGTCTTCTTTTCTTCTAAAATTACTATATTTTATTTATTATTATTTTTAAATGTAGTTATTTTTGCTAACCACCCAGTTATGAAATTGTTCATTAATCCTTTCTGCTGATCCGATAATCCTTCATTTTCTCCGAATGTAGCCTTCTTCTCTCTTTCGTCCATCCCCCATACCCATTCATCATTATATCGTCCACAAGAACCCTTGTGTTTCGGCTCCTAAATCTTTCTGTGTCCAGGCAGTCCTCATCAGTTGCCATTTGAGGTTGTCTATCAAACTCATAGTTGTGTCCAAGTACTCTGTAGTGTCTTCCTTTCTTTATTAGATCTCAATCTGTAGCTTCCCTGTGGTATTCTTTAGCCATAAATCCTTTGATAAATATTTGTAAAAATCTTCGTAATATAAGTTTTTCAGAGATGAGACAAATAAAGCGAATAGATTAAAATTCTTATATTGAAGAAAGTATCGAAAAAACTAATTCTAATTTTTCTTTTTAAGTCCAATTCGCTCATCTCCTTGAATCTGCGAGGCTAGGTACGACCATATGGTAAAGAGTTAATTAACTACCAAACCAGATATAGGGATGCCATGTAGTCCCATAGGCTAGTTGCTATTCCGGAGTGTGTCTTCATTAATTGATCTGATTATACAGCATGCAGATTACGCCGGGATTACTTCGTCTAAACGCTAGCCCGCCTCACAACCCGAGTGTTTGCTATTCAACCTGGTGAAGCAGCAATTTGTGGGTGTACCTGCTTCTCCTGTTTGCTGAGCCTAAACGAAAGTATACTTTTATACGAGAGCACTTGAGGATACCCTCGCCTTCACTTAACTGTGTCGAATCTAAATCGATTCGTCACTTAAAAGGTGTTGAAGTGAACTTCAGATACACATACACTAACACATATATGAATCTGTGTAGTTGGGAACAGGTTAGTTCAATACGGTTAGTTCTATGGTGCAGCAGATTGTGAGTTTTAACATTAAAAAAAAACTAATGATAATATTTTTTAAAATACCGCCAGTTTAGGTTTTACACGCTTATGCTTCCGACTTTGTGGTGATAGAATAAAAATTGTTTTGAATGATTATTTTTTATCCTTTTAAAACAAATGACTTAATGGACATTTTTGTTGATACAATTTTTCCCCTATAACGGGAAAATAACGGCCATATTCCAATTTCTGTTCGTTATTCGTTGCCTTCCAATACTTTCTCATTTGGTTAAAGATATTACCCAAAAAAAAAAACCCGCAATAATTTACAAGAGTTTATCATCAGCATCTGCAAAGTGGGTACTTTTCTTTAGAGGAAAAACTTGTGGTTATGTGTGATCTCGGGCAAGTTACATCCTAGCACAATTTTTAGCTTGGAAACGGTACGGTTCATACCATGTACTGAACCCAATACCCTTGAACAGGCTATTTTTTTTTATATTCGTGTCATTATCTTCTCCTTCTTCAACGGGATGTCTCAACACATCTCTTTCAGAAGCTCTCCCTCCCTGAAGGCCTCGGGAGGCTCCTCCTGGACTCCTTCCATCCAAAGGATCCGAAAAATTTAAAGACCTTGTTTTTTTTAAATTTCAATAAACTTGAAGAGACTCCATTCCTTAATATCAATCATATCAGTAAAAAAGGATTTTTTGTGGGGAAGATGACTATAGTAAGATGAAAGTTATTGAGAGGTAAGGGGCATTGAGGACAATGATTTCGCCAGGATTTGTCAGTGTCCATACTCCCATTTTTCATGTAAAAGAGCACATTCACTTTCACCTACACACTTCTTCTGATTAAGACATCAAGCTTTTGGGTAATTATGAGTTGCCGGATATATGGCAGCCTTAGTGTGTAATTTAAATTTTATTTATTGCCCCGGGCTTGTCTAATATTTCCTTGAGGATAAAGTCACCCGGGGTGGAAACACCTCCGGTGCCGAGATCGCTTCAGGGGTTTTAGATGACTAATTATAAGTACTCGTGTTGGAGATTTATACCAGGGGTCTTCTTTAGTCCTGGAGGAGCATAAATTTCCTTAATCCTTTATATCCCACTTCTCCATGTTCGAGCATTTTTTCAAAAGTACAAATTACCATTTTTATTATAAGATTACTTTTAATTATGCTTTTAAGTTTAATGTTATTATTATTTAAAAATACAGTATATACTTATTACATTTAAAATATGTTATTCTGAATTTTAGTAATATCAGAGTTTGCAATTGCAGGCATATTTTGTATTAGTAAAACATGCTAACAAGAAATTTATATAGATTTTAATAGATTTTATAAGAGATTAAATAGATTTAAATATATTTATTGACACGTATACAACTGTATACAGAATACATCCAGTAAATATTATGATTGAATAAATTGACATGAAAAGACAAGTAGAGAAACTACCCAGTGGTAGTACTCAAATATATTTATTTTTTAAATTATCAAATTGAAAGCCCTCAATTAATCACACAAGACTCGTATCCATGACTATTGTAAGACCTATTCGGACTTACAGACTAGAGATTCGGGGCTTAGCGTCGAATTACTTTCGTATCTAATACTCACAATCTAATTTTCTTCGTAAAACCTTCAATGCTCCTTACTTTGTTGCTGAATGAATGAAGCCATCCTTAATGGCAATAATGCCCCATTAGTTGCTGATGTAGCCCGATCCCGATATCTAACAACATATTAATATTGATATCATTATTAAATGCTAGGAAAAATACACGTAAAATAGATAACGACTAAACAAAAATAAAAATAAAAATAGGAAAAATTTAATGTAATATACATTTACATATTAGATTTAAATTTATGGTCGTAATGAATGCTGCTATTAATTGTTATAATATCAAGATGTATTGACTGACTTCTGTAGAACTTGTGACTATTGAGTTCTATGAGGTTTAATAACATAAATAATAAATTAAGGATGATTTGCAGACAGAATAATTTCTATTAGGACTCTATAGACATATTGTCTATAGCAATATTGTTGTACTGACTGAAGTTGCACCGAATCGATTATCAAAGTTCAGTTCTTCTCAGTAATCTTCTATTTTGAAATAAATATTCATAGTATAGTCTGTAGAGTACTATGTTGCTATGCTGAAGATTCCGCAATCAAATTACTTATTAACAGCTACGAATGAATCCTGTGTATCCCACATAGACCTTACTAGGGCTCATTCAGCCTCTATAATTTTTTTTTATATTTCCCTTAATCGGGGTAAAAAGCTTGAGGTTGAGCGTGATCTTGGACAAACTTCTCCCTTTACAAACCTAATCCTAGTTATTGTTCAGTCTTTATCATGTACTAACCCAAAAACCCTTCATGGGCTGACTGGTTTTCTCTAATTTTTTTTAGTGATAAATATAACTGTTATTAAACCATGTGTGGAAATTGGTTTCTGTAGTTACATTTTTTTCCACCTCTTGTGGTTTAAAACAAATATTTTATTATTGTTTAGAGGTAAAACAAAAAACAAAAATAAAATAAAATGCTGTTTCCATTAATACGGATCGTAACTAGCTCGGTTTAATGGCCTTCCGTGTAACTGTGAAGCGTTTAGTTCTTCAGCCCTTTAAAGGGCATTTAAATTATTTCCGTTTACTGGCCCTTCGGAACTTGCTTTAATTTCTGAGGCTCATCTTTTCTCGCTTAGGGATATCCCTAACTAGCTATTCGCGTGATCCTCTTAATAAGACCGGATAGTGACTCAATATGCCAATATTTATTTAGTGACAAAAGAATTTATGAGAAGTCATATTTATTTCTTTTGTTTATATATGACTATTTATATTTGTGTATTAGTTACCGATTAATATGTCGAAATAAGCGATTAAAATAAATAATAATATTATTAATATAACTTATACCAACGATTTCGTATATATTTTTTTCTCTTTGCTTTTATTTCGGACAAAACCTATTGTTATTAAGAATTAGAACCCTCTTTTACTTCAACGACATTCCCAAGCGAAAGAAAAAATTATTTTACTCTCTCTATCACCCTCTTCCTCTCTCTCTCTCTCTCTCTCTCTCTCTCTCTCTCTCTCTCTCTCTCTCTCTCTCTCTCTCTCTCTCATGCTTAAAATTACTAGTATGATAAATAAAGATTTTTTTGTCTTCCAAATTTATATAAATAAATAGAGGATAAAATTTAAACTATTTTGTTAGCTTGTACTATTTACCGTCAGGTGTGAGTGAAATATTGGGGATATGGAAAAAAGTATTTTTCTGAAAAACTTTACTGATTTTTTCTTCAGATTTATTATAGTATTTGCTTTATTATAATCATATTTTTCGTTTCTTCTTCTTCCCATGGCTCTACAGCCCTTGCAGGGCCCTGGCCTCCCCAACAACGCCTCTCCAGTCCTCCCTGTCAGCAGCTCGACCTCTCCACTGTCTGATCCCCATCCTCTGCAGATCGTTCTCTATATCATCCAGCCATCGCAGCCTGGGCCTTCCTCTTCTTCTTTTGCCTCCTGGTTTGCCATATAATAGCTTCTTTGGGTACCTATCTTCTCCCACTCTTTATACGTGCCCAAGCCATCTTATACGTGTTGATTTAATAAAGGTGACTAGGTCTGGTGCATTGTATAGGTCCTGAAGCTCTCTATTATTTCTAGACCTCCATTGGCCTTCATTACATACTGGCCCAAATATCTGCCGAAGCACCTTCCTCTCCCAGATCTGCAGCATCTTTTCGCATTCCTGTGTCAGGACCCACGTTTCACTAGCGTATGTAACAATCGGTCTTAGGATTGTTCTATAAATCATTAATTTTGCCCTCCGTGACAAGTTTCGAAATCTTAATGCTTTTCGCAATGCAAAGAGACATCTGTTCCCTGCTGAAATTCTTGCTTTAATTTCTGCAGTGATGTCATTCTTTCGTGTCACTAAAGCTCCCAGATATTTGAAGCTGTCCACTTTCTTAAATGTGTGGTGGAGCAGTTGCACATGACTCAGCTCTTCCTGCCCATCATTTTTTGTGGAAATCATATATTGGGTTTTTTCCTTATTTATCACCAGACCCAATTTTTTCCCAGCTTCTTCAAATTCCTGCAAAGCTCCTGAAAGCGCCGCTTTTGACCTTGCTGATATCACTACGTCATCAGCATACGCTAGGTGTTGGGTCATCCTATTACATGTCCGGTTGGTCCTGATTGATCTCGCAGCTTGTTCGAGTGCTATGTAAAATAATACAGGAGAGAGGGGATCTCCCTGGCGCAGACCATTCTCCACCTCAAAATCTTCTGATATCATATTTTGAATCTTTACCATACATCTGGTGTTTTCCAAGGTCATCGCACTCAATCCGACTAGCTTTTCTGGGACCCCTAGAGTTGTCATTACTTTGAGCAGTTCATTTCTGTCAAGACTATTGTAGGCCTGGCAGAAATCTATGAAGAGGTGGTGGAGGTCAACATTGTACTCATATGCTTTCTCTAGCATCTGCCGTATGGAGAAGATATGATCCGTTGTGCTTCTAGTTGGCCGGAAGCCACTTTGGTATTCGCCAATATTTCTTTCAGCCCATTCTCCTATTTATTGCAACTGAAAGTACCTTGTAGACAGTGGGCAATAGACCGATACCTCTATAGTTTTGGCAGTTTAATCAGTCTCCCTCCTTATGTATTGGGCACAACACTGCCATATTCCAGTCCTGTGGCATCCTCATCTCCATCCATACATCAAATACGAGGTTATATATTTCATCCACCGCCGCCTCACCCCCACACTTCAGGACCTCATTCGGGATACCGTCTATTCCAGGTGCTCTTTTGTTATGGAGTGCTCCAATTATTTCCACTATTTCTTCCCTATCCGGTAGCATTTCTTCTTCATCCACGTTTGACGAGTCTCTTCCATTTTCCAATAATGCTGTTTTATCATAAGTTGATCCTTCTTTATTGGGATTTAATAATTCTATGAAGAAGTGCTTCCATCTTTCCAGAACAGATCTTCTATCTCCAATCAAGTTCCCCTTTCTATCTTTAACGAATTCTAGCCTTGGTATATATCCATTTCGGAATTCTCTGGTGCTTTTATAGAACTTCCTGGTCTGTTTGGCTGCAAAGTCTTCTTGAAGCTTATCTAGCTTCTTTGTTTCCTGCTGCCTTTTCTTATGTTTACATACTGTTTTTGCTTCCCTTCTTTTGGTTCTATAATGTTCCACCGTAGTTCGGGTCCTTCGTTGGATCATTTTCTGTCTGGCACTGTTTTTTTCCTCTATGGCTTTTATGCAGTCTTCATGAAACCAGTCATTACTTTGTCTTTTCGGTGCTGCGCCAAGAATGTCCCCTGCTACACCTTTAAGAGCATCTTTATGGCGTGCCCATCTTTCTTCTATATTCATTCCAGTAGATGAGTTGTCGCCTAATCTATCTGCGATCCTATCTCTGAATTGCCGGGCTACAGCATCCTCCTTTAGCTTTTCCACATTATTTTTCGTTTATTTTAGATAAAAGGGTAATAAATTTATCATGACTTCAAATATCCTTTAGTAAGTTATATTATAGGTATGAACACACACAAACATGTATACGTTATTATATATAAATATATAAAATATGTGAGACGTTCAGGATCAAAAAGGAATGATTCAAAAATTAACTGTTTAACATTTTTCGCTCGTTTAATCAAGCAATACTTAATACTCTCGAAACTTCAGATTCACAACCGGACTAAAACAATGAGAAACCAAAGAAATGAGCAATTAAGTAATTTTGGATTTTTTTCGCTTTTGATCCTGAACACCTCACGAGTATAGTAACCTGATAAGGTAACAGGACATAAAGACATAGTGCTTTTGTATGTAGGTATTTGTTTATATATTGCTATTGTACTTTGTCTTTTTGGTGCCGTATTTCTTAGTTTTGTCATTTTTTTTAATTATTAGAAGTAGAACACATTTTACTTATATATAAGAAATTACATCTGTCAAGTATTTTTCCCTTCAATAAATATTCCTATCGTCATGCCCCTTGTAATATTTTCTAAAATAAAATATAGACGATGTAATGGACTTCTTTATAGGCATCTTTGCCATGTTATATTTATTTTTTTTATCGTTACATTTTACTGTTTATTACAGCTATAAGCTCGCGTTACTTTTATGGAGTGCCTAGATGGCAATATTTCGGAGAGGACGGGGCTGTGGAGCAGCTTGTTATGAATTTAAGACCAATCCGCCAAGTCTTCAGGTCCCTTCTAGGTACTAGACCATAAATACGGATGTTTTAGTCCTTGGTCTATAGCTAAATTACTAAACCTAGTGGCCATCATGGTGATACTTATGGTCTCTATAACATCCTAGCAGGTTATTTGGCTAGCAGTTTCCTGACACAATCTCTGGATAACCAAAACTTATTTTACACATGGAATGAAAAATTATATTAGGGAAAAGAAAAAAATATATCACAACCTAAAGGATAAAACATCATATAAATATGTACTAGACGATTTACAATGGATAAAAAAAAATCACCTTATAAATACCACCCTTGAAGGGATCATTTTATGGTAGGTCGTTACTGCTTCTAGCCCAACGGTTTTGCAGTGAGGCGGTTCAACCAAAATCACGCTCTTCTGCTTTTTCCCAGAATCTTACCCACTTTATACAGGCTGGGTTAGCCTCGTGAAGTTCTCTATCTTACTGTGTCAATTTGTAGCAAAATAAATAATAATCTGTCACAACGTATTATTAAATTTGGAGTTTTTTTTTACGTTATGGTAGAGGGTAACCCGTTCACAGTGTTTACAGCTAATATTGTTTACGATAACAGTGATTAACATATAAACTTTCTGTGCTGGATTAGATCGCCGATTCAGGTGGTCTAATATTTTCTTAAGATAGTGAAAAATTCTTGGTTATGCTGCCCCCTGGAGAGAACTTAAAATGTGTTAAGTGTTCATTAAAAATACCTACCCTAATTATAACAGGTTAGGCAATATTTAGGACTCCTAACGCGGTAATTAGCCATATTGGAATATAGTGACGTTAAAAAATAAATAAAAAACACCAACTAGTGCAATGCCTTTTCAACTAAGTTATCCATCTATATATTTGTCAAATAGGTTAAGCACGATCACTGACAAATCACCTTCTTGCCCAACCCAGTTAGAAATAATACAGTCTCAATCAGATAATTTACCCAAAACTCTTCATGGCTTGTAGCAGCATAGATTCTTCTTTTTTCTATATATATTTTGAGATATTTTCAAATGTAATATTTTTTTGAAAAACATCTAATGAAAAAAGATTGTGGATACTCAGCATTGAAGTAATGCTCGAACCATTAACAAGATTTTCTCTAATTCCATTATTTATTTTGAGATGAATCCAACCTATTTCGAATTATTAATGAAATTACCTACGACTACAGAAGGTTTTGGTTAAAGTATTTTTCGGTTAAACTTGGTCCCAGGTAACTAAATTTTCGAACACTCAATTAATTGAGTATTTATATATTATATAATATAATATTATTGTATAATATATAAATACAATTATATTATTGTATTGTATAATTTATAATACAAACATAAACACAGAAAATTAAATAATCTAATTAAAATATTCAGTGTAGTTAATTTACACGAACTTAATTTTTTTAAATGGGTTCTATTCTCCAAAACTTTTTAATTATTTAAGCATGTATTAAAACGAAACTGTGTTAGTATGGGAATAACGTACATTTATAAATATGTCTTCGTGTTGGAATATGCTACACATAAATATATATATATATATATATATATATATGTACATCTACATATGTAGATGCCCCCCCCCCCCGGCCTTTTGTCAAATCGATGAACGGGGACACGCCTTTATTCAAACAAAGAAGGTGAGCTATTGACTTTCTAAAAATAGCCAACTTCAAAATTGTTATATCTCAGCCGTTTTATTAACTCCTGCATTTCATATGCAGACCATATTCACATTATTAAAATATGCCCGGGCTATATTGTTCATAAAAGTTATTAGTATTGCTTTTTGATCATATTCAAATTTATTTACACGATTTTTAAAACATAAACCTCTATATCTATCTGTATATAGTCATATAGTCTCCACCATGACCAAGTATTGAATGTGAAAAAATATTGTCAATTTGAGAGCGCTTCAGACGTGGAAAATAATGAAATATCTAAAACAAAAAATAATAAAACGTTACATCCATATTATATAGTGTAACAATATTTTTTTAATTACTTTTACTAGCAACACCTCTTTTTTATATTATTATATTGCTACATTAAATTGCATTATTTATTATGGAACCCCAAATAATTGTTCTTTTGTTTTCTTTGATACAAGTTGGGAAATCTAGATAGACACCTGAGGCCAACGAGTCGTTCCTCTTTCTTGTGCAAAATTAATAAAATTATTAATTTAACATAATTTTATGTTCTTGAATATTTTTTTAGATCACTGTCTTATTTGGAATTTTTCATCTTATTTGCCAATTTTTATCTTATTCATAATAATTTAAAAAATCTGTACCACTACAACCTATGAAGGATCTTGGGTTCAGTACGTCATAGAGACTAACATGTTTTAGGAGCACGATTGTGCTTAATTTGTCCTTAATCTCATTCAACGGTCAAACCAAATTTGTCCCCCTTCTTCGAGTACCCACTTTAGAGAAGCCGGGGATTAAATAAAAGTCTGCCTTCAGGGGGATTTGAACCCGGTACCTTTGGATCTTCAACTCAGAGCTGTATCACTGGAGTGGCTCCCATTTAATAATAATATCATAATTTTTTGTTGAAATGGATTTAGTACAGTAGGGTGCTAAGTTCTTGACCATGTCCCGATTTCAGGACCGGAAATAGGGGATAATTCATTTATTGTGTTAAGTCGTGAATTGATCCTTTGGGATTTAGAGATCCTCCTGAGGCTCACCTAGTCTCCATCAAGTGGGCACAAGTTAGTTGGGGAAAAACCTTGCTGCAAACTTTTATCATTTACCACAGATTGACATTATTTATCCTTATTCAGGTCATAATTAACGGTTGCTACTATGCTGACGGTTTGGGTTCCAAATACGGCTATAATAATTGAATAGATACATTTATAATATATTCGTTCATCACAAGAAGATATTCACACTTTTGAATACACGGCGATAAGAAATTAATATTGGTTTCTTTACGAAAGAAAATCGAAATAAGCATTAAAAGGAGAAGTATGATAAGCGTAATCTTATCTCTAGATCTTATCCCTAAATAATGTAAGGTATAACGCCAGTATAATTACAATATTTGTAAATGAAAACATAGATACTATAGCTGTTTGTTTTTTTAACGTGACTTTTATGCTGCAATAGCTAATCGGACGATGCTAACGTGAGAGCTCTGAATTTTGCCTATCCAGGTTTAATTAGGATAGGGATTTTTAACGAGTATCTGATATCACATATGCGTTCACATCTGACATCACCCCCCGTTTAACATCTCTTCCGAAGGATGGCATAAATAAGGATTTTTAATCCCCTTAAAAAATCCTAGGGCCACCTGCCGGGCTACAAACTCGCGATCGTGGGCTTAGTAGGTTGTTATGCTAACCACTAGAGCACAGTACTACAGTTATTTCATATTAAAGTTTTAATTCTATAATATAGAAACAATTTACACAGAGGTTGGGGTAACTACGCATGTAGGTTGCCGCGTTGCTCTGCTGAAAGTTTCCGGTTCAAATCCAGGTGTCGCAGATAAATTTATTTAATCTGTTGATAGCTGGGGATTGTTCTTTTTGGTTCCTCATTGGGCTCACACAGTCTCTATGAAGTGAGTACCATTAATTAGTGGGGGGGGGGGAGAAATCTGACAGTTTAACATGGTCTGAGACAAATCACTTCTCTGCACAACCGTTGCTCTAGAAACAGTACCGTATCTACCAAGCTCTATACCCAAGACCCTTCGTTGGCTGTAGTAGTACCGGTTTTATTATGATATTATGTTCTTAATAATGTAAAAAATTTAGGGAATTTCTATAAAAGGAGAGACTTTAATTTTTTATCCTTGAGAAACTTGTTTGAGGATCCCACCCTTCATTGTGGAGTTTAATCCTAGTGATCCTGGCGGAGTGTCTTGACCTGAGTGGATGGGGCCGGCCGACTTCAATTGCCCCCGCTTCATGTAATATACATCGCTAGGGCGACAATTTCTCTTCTCTCCGTCTCAAAAATGTATTACTCTCTCTTCCAAGGAGGTGTTTCCCTAACAAGACTTTATTAACGTTTATGATTCCTTAGATGTCTATCACTAGGGGCAAAAGCCATCTCATTGAATATTTCGGTTCATTATTTATTAATTATAATTTTAGATAATTTAAAAAAAATGCATTTTCATTGTAAATTTCGCCACCCTTCTTTCTTTTGACACATAATATGATTGAGCATGTTTAATTACTTTGTGTTAGTTCGATTCCATCTTTCTGCAATAAATTTATTTTTCCATATGATACATTTTTGTTATTGTTGAAAACAAAAAAATTCAAGTATTAAAGTATTAAATATTATTATTTTTTTTTTTCGAAACCTATATTATATCAAAGTACATTCACAAATAGTAAAAAAAAACTACAGTTTCTATATAAATAAAATACCTTCCATTACCTTTCGGTATTTTAAGGCGTTACATCGGGCTGAGTCCGCTGAAGGCGGTTTTTGCTCGAACCGGCACGAGGCCGCTGACAATATACAATACAAAAGGTGAGGGACCGTTTAGCGGGATCAAGTGACAAAAGAAAGAAGAAAGGGGAGGAAGGAAGAAGGGAAAGGAAGGAGGGATAAGGACAAGGGATTACTTACCCCATCCCTAGATGAAATGTAAGTACATCGATCAAGGGGACACTGCCCTGCCATCTCCCAGGTCTGGGGGGTGGTTTTAAGTCCCTAAATAGGGGGTTCGCACAGGTCTTCAGCGCATCAAAGAATTTGATGTGCCTCCGACCTATGTACTCGGGCACCGAGGGAAGCCGAAGCTCCTCCCGGATGGTGGTGTTAAGTGCCCCCTCGAGCGATGTGCCAATTACGATCTTCCTAAGGATGGAATTCTGGTATTGCTGCAGGCGGTTCAGCGTTGTTTTGTAGAGGTGTCTCAGTAGTGGTGCACCATAGAGCAACGTAGGTCTTATGATGGACTTGTAGATTTGGAATTTCAATCTCAGTGAGAGCTGCGGCGACAAGAGCAGATGGTATATTAAATGTTAAGAGTTTCGGTTCACTACTTATTAATGCTAATTTGAATTATTTAAAAAAAAAGAGGACATTAATATTCACAATATCTTCACTCTTCTGTCTTTTGACATATAAATAAATAAATTTATTAATAAATAGCTTCTTAAAATGTTGTTATTCTTTACTTATTATTCATCTATAATACATTAGCGCTTGCGCCTTATAGCATCTATCAAATTTGATTTCAACGCTTTTCAGAAAACATTAATCAGTTAAAAAATTCAATATTCATACAAATCGTTACTCTTTGTAAAAAAAGAATAAAATATTAAGTCTAATAACTAATTTTTAAAAATTAGGTTTTATTTTGTAGATAATAAAGTTTTTCAATCATCAAAAAAGAAACAGAAAATATTATAAAATGAAGTTTAATCTATAAATAAATGACTGCTATGATACATGAGAAGCGAGGGATGGTTGACTGGATGATAGATGTAAGGAAGAAATAGTTGGGGGGTGCTTGCGTTGTAAATTTTTACATTTCTAGATCTTTTGTAAAATAGTATAGCCTTTTTAGGTTTAAAACTAATTTTTTATTACGGATATTCTATCATGAATAGAAGCTGTTTAAAAATAATTTTTTTTTTTTTTTTATTTAATTCAATGATATTTACAACTATAATGGTATTATATCAAGTAAATGTGCAAAAATGTAGAATATGACATGAAAACACTTGTGGAGAAACTACCCATCGATAGCACTCCAAAAAAATAATTAAATTTAATTTTTAGTAAAAATTATTATCGCATAAACATATATAGTCGGATAGAATAATAGATGATAATGATTCAAATAATTTAAAGAAGATAATAAACGATAAATTAAGACGCTTTGAAACAATAGTTTTACAATGTAGGAAATTAGCTGAAAGTGGAAAGGAAAATCTTAAGACTTACCTCCGGAGCAAGAAGAGAAAAATTGGAAATTGGAAACAGCCATGAGGAAAAGAAACTAAACATTTTTGGGCACATTAAAAAAATACTACAAACAGTCTTAACAAACAGATATCCGGCAATGTGCTGGAACTAAGAAACATCCGGAGATACTCCAGTCAGAAGGCAGAGGAAATAACAAGACGCTGTTTAACGGAAATAGAATGCCAGGACAGAGAAATATTCAGAAAATACTTCGAGGAAGTATAAGAGAAGTGAAAAGAGGGGACGAGAGAGAGAGTGGTGCGAAGGAAAGAAATGAGTGAGAATATAAGATGATAAGAAAGCTAAGGAAAGATATACGCGAGGTCCTCAGTTTATTATAAGTTATGTTCGCTGGAGAGGTACTTAAGAAAATTACGGAATTAAATATGAGCTCAACAGAAACTTGAGCCGACACATTTGTGCCTTACTAAGTTTCTCTCCATTAAATATGACAAATGATTCGAGATCACATTCTATGTGTGTAGCTTGATCTTTCTTTCTTTTCGTCTAAATGAGCAGAATATCGATATTGTAGTTTCTTCTCATTATTTTAGAAACTTAAGGCTTCATGTTCATTATCCTCCATTTATATTCTAACAATTATATGATAATTATAATAATATATAATTTTATAGTAAACTTCTTTTGAATTGTTGATTTAAATAGACTGTTTCAAACTGTACCCTAAGCCCTTGCTTACCCTAAGTATTCAAATAGTAACTTAATTTATTGAAAAATATATTAACATGATACTTTATATTATAAAGAACATTTGTTTATTTATTGATATTTTATTAAATACTGCTATATTTATTTTAGCCCTGTTCTAAGTTACAATGTAACACATTCAAACTTACAAAATATCTTATATAGTTTTTAGGAAATTCGTCGAATATTACGACGCGAAATGGAAAAAATGGTGAATTTTTTTTTTTTTCAGAACCTCCTTTAGTATATGATATTACAATTACAAATAGTAAAAAAAATACGGCTTCTATATAAATAAAAACCTTCTGTTACCTTTCGGTAGATGAAATTTTAAAATTGGAACTATTTATAATCAAAACAGGTCACTTTGAAATACCGAGACTCTACTGTTTAGATTCTACTGTTTCACGATATACATATTTTTTTAAATTTTAAACTTTCACCTGATTATTATCGTCTTAGGAGTACATATAAAATCCATCATGTTGCATCTACCTCGTGTATCTGATCAAATGTTGCTCGGTAACGAACCAAACTTATGAGATGGGACGTAAAACTGGACATGGAAGCGGGAGAACTTATTCCCGGCAATCAAACCACCCGACTCACATCAGTTTTATTACCCTTCTCAAACGAGCACAAGTTCCATCGTCACAGTCCTATATTTCTTTGTTTGTCCCCAACGGTCACTTGGCAAACATGTTTTCCACGATTCTAATGCTAGGAAAACTGTTCCTATATTTTTTCATTTCATGTTGTCATCATAGTTTTAAGTATCTCGTAGCATCGATGAACTCAATGAATGAATTTTAATACTTCTCTACTTGTTAAAAAACGTGATTTACAAAAGAGACGGTATTTTATGAACAAATTAAACTGCATTGGATTTTGAAAAAATAGAATGGGGTAATGCGGATTGTCGCGCCAAAGGTACATGATTCAAATCAGGCAGTTAGTTTTTTCAATCTGTTAAAAGTCGAGGATGGAAACTGTGAGGTATGGGGGACCTTCTTGGTGCTCACTTAGCCTTGATAAAGTTGGTACTCTCAATTGGGGTAAAATTCTGGTGAGTGAGCTTGATCCAAGAATAATACCGACGGTAACAAGACATTATATGGGCTGTAGTTCTTCAGGCTATGTTTGTTAAATTAACAAAGTTGAAATTCATTTTCCATTGTGTTTGACAAGTTGACTGCACGCCGATTTTCATAAATCTGGCCTAAAAGTATAATTTGATTTCACATTATATTATTAAGAACTCTAATTCTAGTGCATCGAGTTTAATCGTAGCAGCAGAAAAAAGGCACGTAAACACAGGACGAGATAACTCGTAGTTGGCGTCCTAGAAAAGAACGCAATCTACGAGTTATCTCGTAGTTGCCAGTGAACGTGTTAAGGGCACCGAATTCAAATTGAATAAGTTATCTTATATTATACCATGTTTCTTGTTAGTTAGAAAATACATTAAAGATATATATTATTAGTCTAGATAATTTATAATAGGGCGTTATAACGAAGTTATTATAATATTGTTTGAAGAATTGTTCGATTAATTAATACTATACAAAATGAATTATAGAAGAACTGGCGAAAATACCAACAGATACCTTTGTAGCACGATGTGTTTGATTTTCTGTTTTTCTTCTCCTTTTCAGGAACAAATCGTTATTTACAGTCAGGTAACTGTCCAAGTTATAGTTGAACCCACTACATTAATTTCAAAATAATCAATGTAAGCTTGTAGGATGAGCGACAGAAAACCAATGTTAAATAACTTTTGCTACTCTGAATGTCTTTTTATCTTAGTTCAGCTGAATCGCAAAACATGAGGGTTGTACTAATGTATACCAACCTCCCCTGAAATCTGTCTGGCTAACTTTTCTAAAATTACATTAATTATGGAAATCGTAATTTCGAGACTTATTTTATCACTGTACTTTATGTTATGAGTACCAATTCTGTTTCCTTGTAAGAGTTTTGTGCGTTTTTATAGATATTTCATACTCGAATATTGTTTGAATTTGTCTTTTTACAGCCATTACTAGATATTTAACGAGCGTTAACGAATGAACGTGACTTTTATTTAAAAAAAACAAATTTCCATAAACAGATTCCAACTTTTTTCATAAACGACGAATGAACTTCTCAACTCAGTTCGGAAAATTCGAACAGGAACACTATTTAATACGAAAGCATCATTTTCGTTGTTGTATTATTGATACGATGCTGCTCACATTGTGCAGATTTAACATGTACATGGTTAGTAAAGGAATTATTTCTCCTATCACAAAAAAAAAGTTGTTATCCATGTGTTCAGCATTTAAAATGGAAAGTGGATAATCATTTATATGACAGAGATGAGAATGGTTTAGATTCATACACGTTAATAGGCGCTGAGGTGTCTGCTCACAGATGCCTTGTGTCTCTACGTATCTATGAGGTGACACCTCCTCGCTCGTTAATAGCACAACGACGCCTGTGCTTCTGTGGCTTCCATCACAGAGGGAGCTTGATTATCTCAGACTACGAGGAGTATATCTTCTACCTTCATGTATTAAACTATACTATGTCGAATAATATTTAATGTATATACTCCAAATCGAGGCCAAAATCTTTTGTAACCTCTCTTGTGCTTTTTTAATACGAGACTATTCAACGATATGACAACAGGAGTTTCGAGCACTTTTTACTTATGAAATAGTGATTTCAATTCTAAGGTAAGTTTCTGGTGCTTCCTAATTTTTTCATTAGGCCATTATCACTTGGGACTGCTACTTTTATGATTCTAGCCATTTTCTTTGACTTAACAAACAACAAAATATCCGAATGTTATTTTTTCCACTTTCGTTTTGGCCAACTAGGGACCAATTTCAATTCCTTCTCATTTGCTGTTCTTTACTTCCAATACTCTTTCATATTTTCATCCTGTCTCTTTCTTCTTTCTTCCGACCACTTCATGCCTGTTCTCTTATTGTTTGTACCTTGGAATCCCAAGTTTAACTCTATGTTTCTGAAAATGTCTCTCTGTGCAGCTGCTTCTGCTTTTATGTTGTGCATTTATAATCCTTTTTTGAAATTCTCGGATGCAGCCTATAGTTAATTTATTTTCCTAGAGATACTTAAAGATCTGTTTTGACAGCCTGTTGTCATCCATTCTCTACAAGTATCCCAAGAAATCAGTCTTCTTTTCCTTATAGTTTTTGATATATTTCATCATTGCTTCGTAGTTTCCAGGTTTCTGTGCTTCTTAAAGGACCTAAAATTTTCCTCATAATTCTTCTTTCTAATATTTCTAGTTCACTTCTGAAGAGGCATTCTGGTTTCACTACTGTGGTGTAATGAGTTGTTTTGCATTCATTGATATGCATTTAGTACTGTAAATATTTTTTGTTATTCCGTGTGCTCTTTCCATTTTGTGTATCTTTTCATCTATGGCAACTTTTCCTATCCATTTTCTTGAATTCCGGATGTTGAATTGAAACACCGGATGTTATTATTATTATTAGTGATACATAATATTAACAAGTTATCAAATTAATCAAATCAATAACAAATATAAATACATATTCATAAACGAGGTTCTTCTATGAATTTAATATTAGTTTCACTTATCCCGTGGTATATGGGATAAATATTTCCTACTATAATTTAATTTTTATCTATTCTCCATTTAGAAAGTTTTTGTCGGGGCATTGCGAGGACAAAACTCCGGCTTAAAAACATAGCTCTGAGGGCACAAAGCTGCGAGGCGGGCCTTTGTCCGACGCACATTAGCCTGAGTATGCTCCCGTGGCAATGGCTCCTACAGCCTTCCCCTCGGCTCCTCCAGCGAATTATAATCCCCACCTAATAAGTTCTTTTTTTTTTCTCAGGGCGCGTTCGTAGTTTTTATTTCTTCGCCTTTCTTATTCAACCATCTCTTCCTCAGAATAAGCCTTGCTGTTGCTATTATTATTATTTAAAAAGAAGATAAGTGAAATAAAATTAACTTCTATAAAGAAGCACAATTTTAAATTTGTTCAATTATTTAGTTATTGTTTTAATACTTACAGTTTTAAACTGACGGTTTACTAAAATATTTTGAGGATGAATTTTAATTTAATTATTTTACCAGTTATTGCAAATTAATTTATTGCGTAATAAATTAAATTTAAAATAAAAATCCAATATTAATAAGTTGAAATAAAATTAACTAACAACTAACTTATTTTTTTTAAGTATATTTATCTTTTAATGAACCTTAAAACCCATTAATTTTATTACTATAAACAGTCGTACTATGTTGAACAAAACCATTTTAACAAAACCGGGACCCTCCAGCCTCTATGAAGTGGGTGCACAAAAAACTGGGAAAATGGTGAGGTTGAGCGTGATCTCGGTCAACCTACTTACCTGCACAACTTTTGTCCTGGAAATAGTACAGTCTCGTACTGAACCCATGACCCTTCCTGGGTTGTAGAGTGCTACTGTGTTTTTGTTGTTGTTATGTATAGTATAATTCTCAAGTCATCAATACCTAACACTGATTTAGGTTGTTAACCTTTACTGTTTTTTATATATATATACAAAAGTATATTAATCTGTATAATTGAAGTTTTTAATGATTAGTTAGGAAGATGCCTAATACCATGTTAGACATAGTTCATTCTCATCATAATAGGTATAGATATTAATTGTTTCTATTGTATTGTGTATTGGGAACAATATATTTTTATCAATATAGTTTATATATGGTATTTATAATGATTTCTCAATTTTACGATACCTCGCATTGTTTGGTATTAAAATAATATAATTGTTTGTGCTCATTTAGTAAACTTTATTTTTTATTTGGCCGGGCAGGTATCATGAACAGACGTCCCCAAATAATCTCCTGCAGATCGTAGATTAGGTAAATAAGAGAGAGGTACCTGCACAGGTCTAAGTTACTCCGAAGGATACTTTTTATTACGAAGACAAAGCCAGGGCCAGGAGGAGAGGCTGGAGGACTATAGAGGCAGCACTTAGCTTCAGAAAGAGGAGGCAAAAAGTAGAATCTGGATCTGGAGGAAGATGGATTGTCCCTTCCCTGCGATCCATCATCTCCATCCTCCTCTCCTCGATCAGATCCCAAGCTCGTCGGTTTACTTTTCACATCTGCTCTTTAACGCCATAGAATATAAGGATTTGTTCCATGGAAGTATGATATTTAATTAAATAAAAAGTAATTTATTTACAAAATATTAAGAATGGAAACAAATATATCATCAGAAAGATAATTTATACACAGAGGATTACGACTAGATGATAAGATATCTTCATTTAGCTTTGCAAATTAAAAAAACAACACTAAACACAAGAATGTGTAAATAACCTGTTTAAGCAGTAGGGATTGAATAAAATATACAAATAATTTTTTAGTGGGACCAGGTCCTTAAGAATAAAGAATGCAATGAATATAAATCTGAACTATGTTTTTGTCATGAAAAAATTGTATTAAACACAACAACGCAACTGGAGCAGTAGGGTTCTAAGTAAATAGTGCAGAATAGAAAAGTTTTATACTTGGATCAGGCCATTAATAATAACAAATGTGTACAGTAATGATGGATCTTAAATCTGACTAGCTTTTGGCCGCGACTTCGTCCGCGTTGAAGTCGAAAATGGATCTAATAGGATTTTTAATTGTTTTTTTTTACGTTATTAATTTTGTTATAACATATAAATTATTATGTTCAAATGCTTGAATACTAATAAAATATAACAACCTTTATTATAGAGTAGCGATTTAAAATAAAATAAAATAAATTTTAGTTATATTTTGTGAACACTCGGCCAACTATTGATCTGTTGAAAGATACACGGGGGTATTATCTTTTTACAACGAAATCTACTACACATCTACCGCAGTTTTTCTTTGTAAACAATATTTTGTTATATATTGTTTGTCTTTTCGAAGGAAATCGCCGCCAAAATAACTTTCTACCCCTTTTTAACCCCGTTAGTGTATGAATTTCAATAAAATACGAAACAGGTCTTCCATCAATTCTGTTAAAAAAGTTTTATGCAAAATTTGAAGTAGATTGGACCAAGGAATCACGTTGTCCCATACAAACTCTGGCCCCCTTTTTTGTAGAATTTCGGAAAAAACTTTCTTATCGGATGCCTACGTCGTTCTAAGAACACACCCTCCAAGTTTCAGGTCTCTACGATCGGCGGTTTAGGCTGTGCGTTGATCCGTCAGTCATTCAGGACAAAGCATTGTATTTGTATAGATCAGTAGACTATACAATAAAAAAAATGTGGTATTTACATAAGCAATTAAGGAGTAAATAAAAACCTATAGGTATTCGACATGAATAAATAAATAAAACAAGAATATGTGAAAAACAGTAAACCAATTCAAATATAAAATACAAATAATAATGAAGTTATAAGAGAAGAAAATGAACAATAAGTTATTAGTTTCTTCTAATTGATATGAGCTAATATTTTTGTATTTTTTCAAGAGCTAATATCAGTTTGGGAATTAGGAGATTCGGAAAACCATGGTTTTGAATTAGAATAGGGATGAAGCATGGGGGATAGATACTACAAAACATAAAGTTAACTGTGAAAATGGGTCTTGGATTCAGTACATGGTAGAGACTGTATTGTTGCCAGGACAATTGTTGTATTAGGATTCGATTTGTCCCTGATCATGCTCAACCGCAGGTTTCACTCCAATTATGATTACTCACATTAAAGACTTTCAAGAATGAGCCCAATGAGATCTTAAAAACCCAGAGTACCCATGAGCCCAATGAGGACTTAAGAAGCCTGGTTGTTAAAAGAGTAAACAATTTATCTGCCACAGCCTGATTTGAACATGTAACCCCTAGCTCAACAGCACTGTAGTGAACTACCCCCTTCCTCTATGTATTTGATACCTATAATGTACTTCGTATTGTATAACAATTATATCTATATCTTGAAAAATGAAATTTATTGGGAAAAAAAACCAACAACATAATTAAAGGCTTTATATATTTTATATTTTTCGGGTTCGTCATTGTTTAGGTCCCTTCTTTTGTACGAAAAAAATAAAACTTATAAATCACAAAACAATCATGTTTTCTGTACTGAGATGAGACTATATCTTATAAATATTAGTTCCGAAGAAATATATGTCCCCAGTTCTGATATTACGAATGTAATTAAATATTATTGAATAGACAGTTTAAGTAAACATACTGATTGAGTAAAATTGACAAAACTCTTGGGCTTAGTAACGAACGAATCCCTAAAATACTAATTAACGCTGACTAGATCGGTGATCATCCAATGGGTAGAAAAAGTTGTAAGTGGGAGAGTAACACAAAACACACACTTTTTATTTTATATATGATAAGATATTTTATAAGTTATGATAACGAGTTTGAAAGGGGTTTTTGTATACTTTAAGTTACCAAAGCTCAAGTAATATTAGCACTCCTCAACCAAAAAGGAAATTCGACGAATGTTCTTAGAGTGTTTGCTGACGCTTCGGAACGGCATAACTGGAGTGTTATCGTTGTCCTATACGTTCAGGTTCTTAGCCTTAATTGGATGTTGTAGTTGGAGTTCGTTGAGTTAGCGAACAAACATGGAATACTCCAGGGATGATAATGCATTCGTGTTTGAGTTATGTTAGACTCTTCTGCTCAGTAGGTTGTTTGAGAATATAAAATGGTATCAGGAAAATACAACTTAAAAGTTTTAATATATCCTAAAAGTTCCCAACACCTTATATTACATTAAATAGGTGAAAACATATCGTTATTTCTGTATGTATAAACAAAGTTGGTAGTGATTGTACTGTCTCTAAGCTACGTTCGAGAAAGAAGATGGTTTGGCCGAAAAAAAAATCACTCGGCTGGTTTCTCTAAATATTTTTACTCACTTTAAAAAGCCTTTGTAAGCCCTGGGAGGGTCTTTAGACAAAATCACATAGTTGTTGTTTGTTCATTTAACGCCGCTTTATGCTGCTATGGCTAATCGGACGAAGATCTGTGAGAGCTCTAATTTTTTCCTATCCAGGTGTAATTAGGATAGAAATTTTTAATGAGTATCTGACATCGTACGGCTCGGTACCCCCGTTTAACGTCCAATCCAAAGGACAGCATAGGGTGTTTTACTCCCCTTAAAAAATTCAAAAAATTCTAGGGCCACCTGCTGGGCTACGATCCCGCGATCTTGGGTAGGTTGTTATGCTAACCACATAAACACAGGTAACTCCAAATCAAATAGTTGACAGATGAAGATATTGGAGAAATGGGAAAATTTTAGAAGGTGGTAGTATAATGTCTTTATATTTACACGCAATAAGTAATAATACAATAAAATGACGTAAATAATTAATGACATATAAACATTTGTTTCATTTAACGTCACTTTATGTTGCTATGGCTAATCGAACAATATGGCAATCCAGGTATAATTAGGTAGGTTTCTTACAAGACGGCAAAACTATGGGTTTACTTTCTTTAAAAAAGATAAGGCCTTCTATCGGATTGCTAATAAAAAGTTTTAGACTATTATAAGAGAGCTGAGTGGCGGGTTAAAATCCCGCTACCTGGCGGAGTTATATTTAAGCCGGACATGGACCCTATGAGATCCAGAAGCCCTGGGGCTCACAAGAAACAGTACAGTCTCTACCATGTACTGAACTACAGATCCTTCATGGTTTATAGTGGTACAGGTATTTTTTTTAGAATATTATTATTATTGTTATTATATTTATAACTGGTATGTACTCAAGATAAAGTGATAAAAAAACATATAATGCATTTATAGACCTAACAAAGAGTTATTGAAAATACTAGAATAGGGGAGTATATTTTGTTTTATTAATAAACTTAATTTTTACACACTAAAATGCTTGCCACGAGGTTAAAAACAAATTTATTGATCAACAAACCTGTACTCAGTTAAGCTATAATCAAAAGAAATTAAAATTAAAAAGTTTTTTATTTTCCATAGCTTGAAAATATTAACATTACAAAAAATTATCAGAAAGAAATAATTACCAATTTTTAAATAAGACCCAGTATTATTGAGACCTAAAGATAAAAATAAAAAAGTTGGAACTCTGGAAGGGCAGAGCTTGGAATACTCTTAGGAAGAATAAATTGGATTAGGATTTCTTAAGTACATTTTAAAAGTTGAACCCTTATCTCTCATATTTTTAGGAAATTAAATTATCTTCATTTCAATATTTTTATATAAGTTTTAATTTCCAATAAAACAATTACGAAAATATATGAAGTTGCTTATCTCTAATTATAATTATTAATAAATAATAATTATTAATAAATAATAATTATTAATAAATAAAATTAATTTTGTTTCGGAACCGAATTATTGAGTTAGGGACTAAGTTGGGTGGTAGGGATGGTTAAAGTATCGTCGAACTTTTTTTTCTCATATACATTTTTGGGTACTTATGATTAAGCATGCTCAGCATTGACGGTTATCCGTCATTTTTATAATCTGAAGTCAGATAATTCTGATACTGATAAGACCTACCTTCTTTTTCGTACTTATTTACGAACTGCAATTGTAAAATACGAATTATTGATCCATCTTGCCACGTCTCTTGTCTTATAAAAATGGTTTTTATTCTTTTTCGACGAAAACATCTCCATTTCTACTTCTTGTGGAAATCTATTTAATGACTTTTTTCACCTAATTTTAATTTTCAATAATTCTTAGGACTTCTAGAAGTATTTCATAGCTTCTTCTTTCGAAGGTGGCTATTCCCTGTTCATTTTAAATATACTATAACAAAAAATTAATAAGACTAAATTACAAAAAAATTATAAGGGAACAAAAATTTAATAACGCACTACTAAATAGCTCAAATGAGACCAGTATTGAGATTAGGTTACACGAGGTAAGGAGGTAGGTTTCATTGCGACCTGTTAAATCTCTAGGATTCATTTTTGAGTATTTTTGCAAGAAATAACTTGCTTTTCAACTTTAAAACCTACTTTCAAACGAAGTGAACTGTAAGGCCGCTGTCTGGGGAGCCGAAGAACCGCCCGTCGGTCATCCCCGGAGGGAGATATGAAAGATTCAGACAGGGCGTAATCAATTTACAAGAGGCGAGGAGAAGCCACACATTGGCTGAAGATAAAAGATGCAGCGCCAAACATTGCTTTATGGCGGCCGTTCCTTCATTTGCTCCTCCCATTCTCTTCTCCCGGCCCTTCAATTCATCTCGATAAGTTATTCAGTACTTACTCATCCCTTGGCCTTTACTTCGTGCATCCTTCTTCTCTTTGTAGATCAGCAACGGGTTAGGATAAAATATTTTTTCGAACTATTGGTTATCGAACTAGTGGATCATTGTTTAACTCTCCTGTTTTATTAGAGTCAGTCTGTTAAAAAAATAAAACAAAGTTAAAGAAATCTTTTAAGTGTAGAATAAATTATTCATTTTTCCCAATAATATATTATACATATTTGACAATGAAGGTACGTTTTCAAAAGTAATTCAAAATAAGAATTACTTAAGCATGTATTAATCGTATGTGATAAGCGTAATCTTATCTCTAGGCAGATTATGTAAGGTTTAACGAACGTATAATTACAATAATATTTAAAAACACAATTAGTTCAGTTAATTTATATGCGTCTTTCAGTTACATAAAACACATACTGTTTAAACAAGTGTTGATCATGGTTATATGATAAAATTCTCAACCTTGTAGGACTTGAATTGGTAATTGATGAAAAGCATCTAGTCCAACTTTTGAAATTTTTGTTTTTTATTTGACACGAATTTTAACGCTTGACGAATGTCTACCTGCAAGTGACAGAAGGCATAGTTGACTACAGGAAGGAAGGACACTTGCCAGCAAGGTAGTACAGGCTTAACAACGCCTTCAATATTTTGTTTACCTCACGTATCAACTATAGTCTACTAATTAAACTCCTTTCTTATGTCCTCGTTTTTTTATGGGAAAAATGTAAATGAATTTTTAATTCTCAATTTATTCAATTCATTCCTCACTAACCGTTAATCTTACATATTTTGTGATTGTTTTCGTTAAGGAAAATACTGTTATGTTGGTTCTGAAAATATAGTAAAACACCAAAACAAATTATAGTAAAACACTAAAGAATGAATTATTGCAATCACGATTCTGAAAAATGTTAAAACTTTATTTTCGCCATTGTTACTCCAAACTAATAGAAAAGTGAGGAACTTGAAAAAACTTGTCGAGTAAAAAAAAAAGATGCTGTAAATTAAAAAGAGGCTGAATAAAACATCAACTTCAAAAAATAGGTCAAGTAGTCGAGAAGCTTGCAGAAATTTTATAATGGACTATATTAAGCCTGGTCATTTATTGTAACAAGGTTTATAGAAGGCTATTTATTGCTTTAATAGGATTTTTCTAAAATCTTTTCTAAACTACTTAATAAATAAAGAATAATAGGTTGTTCCACTAGTCTTTGAAGTTGGTTACGTAGTTGCTCCCCTCCAAAGATCTCCTCAAACAAGCTCTCTTGTGCTCTAACCAGTTCAAGGCCCAACTCCTTAGTGTTAGCTGACAGTTTGAAGTGGACAATGTTTCTTGAAGGTAACTCGCCCCCACCCCTTCAGGAACTAGGTAAAGGCGAACCATCCTATCTTATCTTGCTTTACTAATTACAACTTTTAAGAGTCAGGATCTACATTTTATTCGGATGGGTGACGGGAATCGAAGGGTGTTATATATTTTACAGCGAGGCACAGTGTTAGAGCTCTGAGTTGCTATGCAGAAGGCATGGGTTCAAATTCCGTCTGTTAGCAGACTTTTATTTAATCTTTTTGTGGAATCTAGCACCCTCGTGGGGCTCCTCCATCACGCAGTTGAGCGTGATTTAGTACAAATCACCTCCCGACAAAACCGTTGTAGGAAACAGTACAGTCTCTAGCCATGTATTGACCCGCAGGCCCTTCACAGGTTCATTTTTTTTAATTATCCGAAAGTGTTGAATGTGGTTCGGATAATCGAAAGTTACGTTGATTGAAATTCTGTAGAAAAAAGGTTAATGCCAAACTATTCAAAGCAATTAACGTCAAATAAACTATATACTTATATAGCAACTACAGACAGGACAAAAGACATGTCATAAGTTTGATTTATTCTTGTAGTTTATTCTTTAACCTTCATTTTGTACTACTGAGACTAATCCGACGATGCTACACTGGTAGCTCAAAGTTTTGCCTATATCTGTACCACTACGACCCGTGAACAAGTCTAGGGGCTCAGTACATGGTTGAGACTGTACTGTTTCATGGACAATAGTTCTGCAAGGAGGGGATTTGTCCTAGGTCACGCTTAACCGCCAGGTTTTCCCCCTTATTATGGGTACCCTATTTTTATAATATTTTATAGAGGCTGGGTGAGCCCTAGGAGGGTCCTAGATCCTATATGATCCATCTCCGGCTGCAAACAGACTAAATAAAAGTAACTGCCCGCAGCGGGATTTGAAGCAGGATTTCCGGCATGGCAACTCAGTGCTCAACCACTGAGTTTTTCTCCAACTGATTAAATTGACTACTTGACTAGTTGATAATGTAATTATAGATTCATAGATCTGTCACGAATAAGGGGACTGTCTATCGAATTATTATGAGTGGATAAAATCCGGAACTGTTTGACTTGTGTGAGAGAGATAGATAGATAGATAGATAGATAGATAGATAGATAGATAGATAGATAGATAGATAGATAGATAGATAGATAGATAGAGAGAGAGAGAGAGAGAGAGAGAGAGAGAGAGAGAGAGAGAGAGAGAGAGAGAGAGAGAGAGAGAGAGAGAGAGAGAGAGAGAGAGAGACTGGAGAGGATAGTAAATCCAGAATATTGGAGGAAGATATTAGCAAGTTGTAAATGCAAAAAATCAGCGTTATTGAATTGACTCTCTGTGCCACTCGCTTTAAATACTCAAAATTGATTCAACAGTACTTTGATGGTTCTTTCATCACTCGCTCCAATTGCGTATTTAGTCAGAAATTAATGGTTGACTCTCGTTTGAGACCAATAACGCTTTACATAATAGTCTGATCTTGGTTGCACATTGGTTCATTAAAAAAAATAAAAATCTCATTTGTTTCGATATATATATATATATATATATATATATATATATATATATATATATATATATATATATATATATATATATATGAAAAATCAAGCCTATGTCATGATTATTCATATATATGAAAGAAAATTAATAGCATTTCTTAGAATAATTTTACCAAAAGTAATTTATGATTTCGTTAAATGTTTCCTCTACTGTATTTCTTATTATCAATTGTCTCCTCCTAGTGTAAACTATGTTTTCCTATTCATTAATAAAAAAAATATTATATAAAGTATGTAAATTATTATTTAATATAACAATTTTCTATAATTTTTAAGATATCTTTTATGCCAAAGGTCCTGGGTTCAAACTCACTCCGTTACGTGTGTTCACTAAATAAAGGAGTTAACAATATAGAACTCGTTGTTTATTTATTTACGCACGAGCATGATCTGGAGCAAATCATCTCCCTGCATAACCGTTTTCTAAGAAACAATACAGTCTGTACGATGTACTGAACCCCAGACCCTTCAAGGGGTCTAGAGGTGCAGGCTTTTTTTTTAAATATCCTTTTTTGTATTCCTATGGCCATAAACAACAAACAAAAACTTATACCACTACAACCCCTGAACGGGTCTGAGGTTCAGAATATGTTAGAGACCGTACTATTTCAAGGACAACGGTTGTGCAGGGAGGAGATTTGTCCTAGATCAAGCTCAACCACCAAATGTTCCTCCTTATTTTGGTTAATCACTTTATAGAGGATGGGTGAGCCCCGTGAGGGTGCTAGATCCCATATGATCAATCTCGGCCCCTAAAGCACTGATTAAAAGTCTTGCCAGCAACAGGATTTGAACCAGGATTTTCGGATGCAAACTCAGTGTTATGGTCATATCTATTATAAAATGCTGTTTTTATGAATTTCATTAAATAACCCACAATCTCGTGGCTCGTCTGAACACGAATTCAGCCAGATTCACATAATTAAAGTATTGCATATTTTTTGTGAAGAATTCAGAATTTTTTTTCTACGGCCGAAATTGCCTGCCATTTTCCCTCCATTTAAGGATTTTACGAGACAGCCAGAGATAGGAAATTTTGAAAAATAGCCCATCAGATATATTTTAGAGAGTCGTTCCGCTCCGGTGCGGAATGCCTAATCTAGGGGAAAATCTGGAGTCGTAGAGATCGTGGAACGCAGCCATAATGACCGCTTGACCAATCACATTCTCTCTTATTGGCCCGCATCCACGTGATGAATATTTTGAAAAATCTATGCATTAAATAAAATTGAATGCTTAATTATTCAAAATAAGATGGTGATTTAAAAATAATTTAAAGATGTTTTTAAGCCGTCCAATGAATCCCAAAGTTGGTCAGACGATCGAGACTGCAGAAATATCGGATTCGTTTGCAATATTTAATGAACCGCTTTAAATGCCTAATGTTTACGCAGAATATGTTCGTTTCACGGCTTAAATCACTATAACCTATTTATAGACTAGAAAGGTCAATATTTGACGTAATAACTTTAATTTTAATCTTCTGCTAAAGAATTTTCTGATTTATAACTTCAATACAAAAAAAAAAAAAAACTGACAATGCAAGGTCTTCAGTTTGTTCTTCTGCTGAAACTGATCAATTAAAACAAATTCCTGTCTTACATTTATTTATAAAAGTCCAACGTCAAGAAATACCAACGTCTTTAATATTTTAATATTAACTATATGGGGATAGTTAAACTTGCTTTAATTTTTCGTTGTTTACTTCCACTGATACCAAATGAGTAAACAGTTATCGTAATCGCTAAAATACAGGAGACTCACCTTAACTTTAACCTATATTAACCTCACTGTAAACTACGTATTTCATGCCACACACGATAATTGCTACAACGTTATCTAATTACATCTTCTTCACTCATATAATAATAATAAAAATATTTATTTAAGAAATAATACGAAGCCATTTGACACATATTGCATATGCAATCTTCTTTTGAAAATCTCTCCGTGTTTGGAGAAACCTCCAATGGAAGGCACTCTTAACGTGGTTGATTCCTGCTCCAGAGACGTTTCAGCCTCCTTGTCGGATTCCTTGGTAATGTGTCTGTCAGTAATGATTAAATGATTGTACCAGTAAGTTTGTGTGTCAAGCATGTGAATCATGAATTTTCTTCACTTATGGTTGAGCAATTGACGTATCTTTAAACGATAACCTACCGCTTCTTCTAAGTTCATTATTCGCCTCTGTCCGCCGCAAGGCGCCTCCAAATGTTAAGTTTATTGTTTATTATTGAATTAGCTTCAACTATCTCGATTAGGCATTTTCGCATGCTTTCCTTCTATTAGGAGTGGCGCGACGGTGACGTTTCTAACCGTAGCAATTTTCCCATCAGTTTATATTAATTTGCACAGGCGTTGAATAAACAAGGCCCGAGGCTAACCGAACAAGGACAGGTGTGTAGCCACATTACGGCTAAGTTTATTAAAGGATATGGAAGCTGTTTGTGATGGCGGTCGGTCCTCACCCGGCTGATTAGAATATAATTCCATGTGGAGAAGCTCCCGCTTTGTGCCTTTGATCAAGCACTCACCGCATCCAGGCTCGCTACAACAAATAGTTTTAGTCAAATAGTACTACCTAACGTCTATTCGGGAATCCTTCTGTGATCTACGGACAGGAATGAGTTGGTCATTCTCACGAATAATGATATTCCTGCTGTGAAATTGCCTGTTCCATAAATGATAAACCGTGTTTAATACCTCAAAATGATTTTTCGTATTTGAATTATTTAACAATGGGATCGAGGGTAACTCCGTACGTTGGGTGCTGGATTCGGGATAGGCTGCGATGGATAATTTATTTTTTCTGTTAACAGTCGTGAATGCTAGGGGGTCAACAAGTTTCTATACAGTGATTACTCATAATTAGGGAGAACACTTTGAGGTGTGAACATGATATCGGCTCAATCGCCACCTTACTTGGAAATAGCAAAGATCGTATCCAATACTTAATCCAATACTCTTCATAGATTGTAGTAGAACTGTTCATTTTTTTTTTTATAATAGATATTATTGACGTATGGAATAGGTTAGCTCAGCTAGTTTGCTATGCTGAAGAATCCAGTTTCAAATCCGGAAGGCACATACATTATTTAATCACGAGTTGACTGTGTGGGATCTGTAGACCCTCCTGCGGTCTACTCAGTCTCTATAACGTGGCTAGTAAATTGGGGGTAAACCTGGGGGTTAAGTGTTTTTTTACCTCTCTCCATAACTGATTTAAAAACAGTGCAGCCTCTTCCATGTAGTGACACCAAGATCCTTGAAGTGGTAACATTTTATATTATATTAAAGACATGGCGCCTCAAATATAAGATTCAGGATTACTTTCTGAAATTAAAATCGGAAAATCTACGGTTTTCAAATTTTCTGTAGAGAATTACGGTTTTCATTGGTTTCTCGAAGCATGTTAAATGAGTATTGGGCTCACTTACCGACATAAATCGGTTTTATCATTCCTATAATTTCCTGTTAATTCGACGTGCCATTTCTACAAGCCATCAATCTAGAATGGTATGGTCGAGTATCATCCCGTGAGACCGCCACGAATCCCAATGTAGGTACGGATACACTCGTATCTTTTTATTATAATCTGCTTGGTTTTTTAAGTATCTATGAAAGTTTAAACCTACGGGTTCAGTTGAGAGTAAATCATGTCAGAACGAGGAAGAAACATTCGTCTTTTTTAACTCGTAGAGTAATGTAGTTTAGCAACTAGTGACTTTAGTGACTTTAATCTCTGTGATAGTACATTAACTAGTTGTTTTTTTTTTTTTTTAGTTTTAACGCTAATTAGCCCTAAAAGGAAGTTCTTACTTGCAAACTAGCTGCATATACTTTAGCCCTAAATCCGACTTTTAACGACGCCTTGAGCTAAGACCACCTTTAGGCCCGGTTCTCTTGAATCCAAGTCTCCTGGGAAAAGGAAACAAAGATACATCAATTAAGGAGATTGCGGAAACAATTTTAGCTCTGGGTCCTTTGTTCTGGGGGGGAGCGGTCATAACTTGTAGCCACGGAGAAGAAATTGCCTCTCTTCGTGTTTTGTCCATTCGCCTCAGAATCTCCTCCTCTCTTTCTCATAAATACGAAATGAACATTTTTTTTTACGTCTCTGCTAGTAAAGACCCGGATATGACATTCTAAGAATTTATTTGTTATGTGTAATTTTTTAATCTCATCTCTCTTCTAATCGTATTCTTTCGAGAATGGTATGCATTAATAAAGCTTTTATTAAAAAGGTGCACCCTCCTTACGTCTGGCTTTGAAGAGGGTTCCGTATGTTGGAATTATTTGAAATATTTTTTTAATTCAAGTGTGGCGTTATAATTAATACGACTTTTTTTTTTTATAACAGTGTATGGTAGAGTGCGTTAAAAGAGTATTTTTAGTTTATTTATAAAATATGTATATTAACAAACTAGTAGAGCGTTAGATTGCTGTTTCGTAGGCCCCGGGTTTGACCCCTGTTGTGGCAGATCAATTATTTAATCTCTAAATGGCCATAGATGGGTAAATAATTTAACCCCTTAAATGTAATCGCGGATGATTAAAAAAAACCAGGCAGTTGATGATGTTCTCCTCCAAATTACCTCTCTTTATAACAGTTGGCTTAGAAACAGTGCAGTCTCTACTACGTGGTATAGTTTTTTTTTTGTATGTTCGTGTTATTCTCTTAATTAAAAAAAAACTAATAAAGAATCTTCATTCAATAATATTTATAGTTTCGGGAAACATTGAATTAAAAAATGGATAAAATTATAGTATGTATGGATAACTGTTTTTAGTGTATTGTAGTAGTTCTACAATTACGATTTTTCGATCTGTAGATATTTATGGTTCTAAGTAACTATTTAAGAGGGAAAGACATTAATCAGTATCGTAATTGACATTTTAGAAAAAATATTTAGAAATCACATCCACACATACAAGCACTTATGATTAAGATAGCATGTTGTAAGATAATAGGAGCAGTCGGGATCAAAACCGGCTATGTTAGATAAATTATTTATTCAGTTGACATCAGTGAATCGACCCTGTGGGGTTCTACAGATCCTCATCGAGGCTCACCCAGCCTCTTTTCTGGGAGTACCCATAGGCGAAATTCCTTGCCGTTCATTATGATGGTAATCTTCTCCAATAATGGTTGACTTAGTTTCAGTAAAGTTTTACCATGTGCTTGATCCACGATCTTTCGTGGGTTTTAGTCGTCAATTTCTTAAAGATATCAAATAATTTTATTTTCGTTCTCTAAATGTTTTTTGTGTTTTTATTTATTGTTTAGTTAGTATTCAGGATAGTGGAACTCCCTTATAATTAACCCTTGACGTTTCTTTCCTATTAAGCGTTAATACAGAACTGAGGGGTTCTAACAACGGTGGAGTTGGACATGTCAGGAAGCCTAACGTTTCTGAGAACGCCTGTTTATGTCATATTTGTCTCCTGTCAACGACTACCCCGTGGCGTTTGACTTTGAATATTTTTGGATTTTTTTAAGAATATTTTTTCGTGAAATTATTTTTATAAAAAGTTTTTTTATTTATTTTTATAATAAAATTATAAAATATTTACTTTAGTAACTCCATAGTTTTATCTATCATTGTTCTTCTAATTTCAAATCTTCGATATCAACAACACCTTTTTTTTGTTCAAGTAATAATTTACATAAGCATTTTTTGAATAGGCCCTTAATATTGTTATTATTCCAAAGTTATTAGGAATTAAAATTCATATAACAATAATTTAATAATAATGTGGATTTATTATGAATGTGTTCAAGAGTGACTAGGATTATTCACTCTGAAGTTGGTTCGGTAAATCTCTTACTTTTTACATTGTACCTGGAGATGATCCGATATCACGCTCAACCGCAAGGTTTTATCTTTATAGAGGCTGGGTGAGCCCAAGGAGGTTATTCAGATTTGTGGCTGTTTAAATTAAAGAAGAAATTAAATTATATATCTGCCACAGCAGGATTTGAACCCGGAACCGACAGCATAGTTACTTTGAACTCTGCCCAAACTTAGCCCCCTCGCTTCCTTAAACATTCTGAAAATCGATAAATACATGAATAGTTTCCAAAGATGTTAATGAAACATCACATCTAACTTCTATTACTCCTAGGATGTGTAAGTAGACTGACTCTGACCTTAGTCACTTTTATTGAGATTGATACTCATATTGAGAAGACGCTGAGCGATGGTATACATTTATACCAATGTTGAAATTGAAAAAAAAAATGGTACTCTCAGGTTAGATGGTTGAAACGTCAGTAGTTGAGGGTTTAACGTAATAAATATGCATAAGAGGCTTCGTATGTTTAAGATGGTTGTAAATTATTTATGATAGAAACCCAATTTGTATTGGACTAATTGATCTGAATGCAGTTTATTTTATTAGTAACAGGGATATTCTTCGAAACCTATTTATTAGTATTCAATAATTATATTTTGTAATGGTAAATGAGTATTGTACGACGGTATCAGTATTCTGTTGAAGATAACGTATAAATGATTGTTCCCGAAGCTGATGTGATTTAGGCCTGAGCTAAATGGGGAAAGGGTAGCCGGGGCGGGAAGTCCAGAGAACTCCACACGATCGACAGATCTAATTTGGAATTGCTAATTAAGCCGTAGTTAGTTGACAGTTCTGCCTCGCTCTCGGACTTAAAACGAACGGCCCTAAATTCTAAATGGCTCTATCTATCTGCGCCCTCGGCGTCTGAATGTTTCCTTCAATAATATTAACTTTAACATCCTCAGTACCCGTTGCTCGATCCATAATGATTGGTTGGTAGTAGTATCGCTATAATTATATAAGGGAGATATCCAGGCCAAGAAGGTACATATATATGGGATGGTAAAAGAGGCAATGATTTTTTTTTTATGTATGCTATTATAATAGCATAATTTAATAATTATTAAATGTTATCCTAAATACATTTCGAAAACAAATACCATTTTTATGTTTAAATCGGCCCCGTTGAAATACAACTAATGTCTTTTTAGATTGGTTGATTGTTTTTCGGTTGAGCCCTTAAACCTGTTATTCATTCATTATCGTATGTTATATATATATTGTTTTACTTTCAGTTTATTCGAATAATTTTCATTAATTGACACTAGGTGTATATGAAGTGAATTGAGGTCGGTTAGGTACTGATCGTTCTTCGGGATGGGACATATTTTCTTTTATAAGTTTCTGTTGACGATGTGCTCAACATTTCGTAAGGCAATTCAAGGAATCATAATGTTGCTTATGTCCTTCAACAGGTTGATGAAAAAAAAATTGTGGGTCCATGTGAATGGCGACGGTTATGAGCTGACTGTATTTATCTTTGTTGAAAATAAGTATTTATTTACTGGATAAAAATTGTATATTTTAATTTTTCCTTGTAGTTCTTTTACTCTTGCATATTTATAGAGAGTGGGTTAACTGAGTGTGTAGAGTGCTGAATACTTATGCTGAAAGTGCTTGTAAAGTAGTCACTCTTGAGTGTGGTCTCGGACAAATTACCTTCCTGTACAACCGTTGTCTTTAAGAAACAGTAAAGTATATACCATGAACTGGACCAAAAAACCTTGCCTTTGACACTGTAAAATATTTATAACTAGCCTTATGTACTATTATATAAAATATTTTTAAAGGATGAGAAAAATTACTGAAAATAAAAAAAACTTCTCATAATTATTTTATGAAGTATATCTTTCATGATGTTTGTGAGTTCTACAAGTTGGTAAAATCTCTCCTCCCCCGACTAGGGGATGGTGTACGGTTCGAATTAATTTATTTTGCACGAGTTGTAATAAATCTCATGGCTCGAGGAGGGAAACTCATTTGGATCCCTTTAATCATGTCATTAAAATTTTAAAGCATCAAACGTCAAGAGGAATTTAATTCTGCTGAGATGGTGCAAAGGGTGAAGTTGAAGCTTTCATTAAGTCCGGTCGGATCCTTTCTGCTGTTATTAACAAGAACAGATCCACCCTTCTGTTATCCCTTCTCGTCGAAACATTCCCGCTCACCTTCCGTGATTATTTATCCTCGTCTCTTTTTATATCCTATTGTTCGGGTCATGCTATCAGTGTGATGAATCACCATGACAAGAGCTTCAAATGGGTGATTCTGTTCTAACTATTAATTTTTAATTAAAATTTTAATGCTTATTATTACTCTACTTTATAATCATACAGGTTTTCGCTATATCAATATCGAGAATGATAAACTTTTTTTATTTTACCTTAGTTAAATGACTGTTTCTGGGGCGAAGAAGTCTGTATCCGGTTGTAGTCCAGATTCTTCTCTATGGGGACGATGTATTGCTGATTGCTGACTCAGTCGGAAAGCTGGAACAAGCGGTGACGGAATGGTGTGAAGAACTCCGACAAAAAGGAATGACAATGAATGCCAACAAAAGTAAGGTCCAGCAAGTGGGTAGGCGGCAGAAAGAAGTTCACATGTATTGCGATGAAGATGAACTGGAATTGGTGACTGACTTCACTTATCTACGCACAGTAATAGAGAGGACTGGGAAGCTGGATGCGGAAATATCAGGTAGCATTAATAAAGCAAATAGGGTCTACTACCAGATCTGTAATACTGTTGTAAAAAGCGGGAGGTAGGAAGGAACGTCAGACCCCAAATCTTCAAGTCAGTGTACCTGCCGATACTGCTGTCTGGAGCTGAAAGCTGGTTATTGACGTAGAGACATGAAAGCAGAATTACCGCGTCGGAAATGAGGTAGTTGCGAAAAGTGGCGGGAAAGACGAAAAGAGACTGTGTTCGAAACGACAGGATTCGTCATAAACTGCAGATTGCCCCGCTAAAAGAGCTCCTGGAAGTACGACAACTGAAATGGTTCCGCCACGCGGTCAGTATGAATGATCAGCGGGATACTCTCAAGACGATGGACTACATGCCGGATGGAAAAAGACCTCGAGGACGCCCAAGGATGTCTTATCTCGAGTACATCGCACGCCTCAGCAGAAAAAGAGGAAACGATCTCCGACAGGCCAGTAACCTAGCAAGAGACCGGAATAGATTCGGCTCCTGGCTGGATGCTCCCCTACGCTGAAAGGCACTGTAGGGGGAAGCGAAGGAAGAATAAGAAGTAAAATGGATCAGGCGGGTGGAGTGGAAAGGGAAAAGAAGGAAATATATGATAAGTGCATCCCTTTCCTAAAGGAGGAATTCCGCGAGGCCTTCGAAGAGAGAGAGTTCACCGTGAGAGGCCTTTGGTTTGGGTCTCGCGGAACGATTCCAAAAAGATCATGGTGCTTCCTCGATGACCTGGGTGTCAGTGGCAGGGATGTGACAGTGCTCGCTGAAAATATTATACTCGACTCCCTGGGGATAATTCACCATCATATATATAGTAGCTGATACCCCAAACGATTGTTTTATATTTCATTTGCTTTCTCGTTATTAAGAAGAAAAAAGAAAAAGGGAAGTAAAAAGAAATAGGAATTGTACTGTAGTTCTTCAGTATGTATTTTGATTAATAGCATGAAAAGGAGAAATATGTAATAGGCATGATAAGGGATGTGTAAAACAAATATTCTTAAAATTAAAATTGTAATGTACAGTATGTCCAATACGGATTGATGAGTTTGCTGTGTGTTATAGCAATCCATTGTAGTTGGACAGCACTGCAGATTAAAATAAAGAATTTCTCTCTCCCTTCATTGAAATGTACAACATTATTATAACAAAAAGTAAATGACAGCAATGATACATACATGGATAAGGACAAGCAGATAGAGAAACCAGTGGTAGTAATCAAATTACAAATTCAACTTAAAAGATCATTAGGCCATCTCCTTTTCAGACGCCTCGGAGCATTATCGGGATTTAAAGATGTAGCTAGGTTTGAAAGTTTTTCATGAAACGACTGGGATCGGGTTCGGGCCAAATCAGTTACATATGAAACATTGAGATCATTATCGAACGATGTTATAGGGTGAGCTCTACATTTCGCCAATGCAGGTTAAATTAGGAGAAGGATTTATAATGAGTACCGTACATCATACAGGCTCGGGATCCCCGTTTTGCGCTTTTTCCGAAGGAGGCATAATCAAGCATTTTTTGATATCTTTTTAAAAAATCCTAGGGCCACCTGCCCGGCTATGAATCCTCGAGCTTAGACTTAGTAGGTTATTATGCTAACCTATTTTTTTCACGAGTTCTCGCAAGAAATAAGATATAATTGATAAGTTAAAACGTATTGGGTTGTATTTTGGTCAATATAACAATGCAGGGTGGCCTGTTAGCATTAACGTTAACGTAATAAAAAAACATTTTGATCTGAAGTTACATTCATATCAAATGAACCGGTTTAATTTAAGTCAAAAAAGATCTGATTAATTGTTTTACTTGTTATTTTTTTGTCACGAAAATCAGATTCTACTCTAGTCTTAAGCGAAGACTGGAATAAATAAGTACGAATAAAAAAGTTATCATGATCGAGAAGGAGTTACACAGAAAAGAAGGAAAAGAAAGAAAACTTGAAACTAATGCTACTTACAACTGGAGACTACTAAGTTCGCTTCGAAATATAATAAGAATGAGAAAGGGAACTTCTTCAAGCATTTCTTTAAAAATTACCTATGTCAAAGTTCGGTTTATCTTTGAAAAATGAAATTCAGAACGAGTCTGTGGGGCCATGGCGTAGTTTAATCACATCCCGGGCTTAACTTTTCGAATCTTCTTATCTTTATTCCAATCTTCTACAATTTTTTCTTTATTTCTTTCTCTCTGTTTGTTTCTGGTCGAAGGAAAGTTTTCATAAGCCGGGAGTCATCGATCCGAAAGGTTCCCTTTTTTATTTTTTTCCTTGGGCCTACTAGCCGCGTTCCCCGCGGGACGCCAACGGAATATTTTTGGTAGAAATGGAGGAAGAAGGCGATCGGAATCCGTTGCGAGGGGTCGGGGGGTGCGGGTAGGGGAAGCCGCCTTAATCATGGGCAGAACCACAATGCTCCGCTGGCCCCCTATGGGCTTCCTATTAGCCTGTATGGGCCCGCCTATTACCCTTCTCAACAATAGCACTTCTTAAACATATTCCCTCTCGAAATGTCTGGAAATGAAGCCTTTTCAATGGAAGGGGTTATTTTTTGGTGATGAATATCTCCTATACTCGAAAATAATTTGCCTATTCTTGTGGAGATTGTTTAAATTATAGCAAAGAATCGCGGAAATTCTATATCGACGATGAAGCTTATAAAAAGAATAAATATTCATTTTGTCTTTAATCCATTCATAAGGTGTTTCTTCTTGTTTCGGCGGGTTGTCAAATTCTTTGCCGAGGTTTCGCTGCCCATATTGCTCTCTCAGATTAAGCCGCAAGGAAGGAGCTTACAGTATGGCCAGCGAAACGTCGGCCAAGAATTTGACAACACGGTCGAAACAGAAAAAACACCTGATGAATGGATTAAAAATATTAGATGTTGCAATTTAATAAAGTATTATTATTTTTATTTATTAATTAATTAAAATCACTTTGTGCTGCTATGATTAATCGGACGGATGCTACTCATACGTCGGGAACTCTCAATTTCGCAGATCCAGGTGTGATTAGGATAGGAATCTCTTACGAGCACTTCACACCGTTCAGGTTAGGGACCCCAATATTACATCCCTTCCGAAGGACGGCATAACTAAGAATTCTTCTCCCTTTAATGAATCCTAAGGCCGCCTGCCGGTTTGTTAATCTGCGTTCTTGGGCATCTTAGATTGTTATGCTAACTACTAGACCACAAGTGACTTATTTATCCATTTAATTCATTTCTGTTTGATCAAATATTCCAGTTTTTATATATCCTGGGTGAATTAATGTTTGGATTCGGTAGCGTTGACATTTTTGTCTTGAAGCTTGGCATTGAAGATGTAAACGGGAGTGGGGTAGCTCACTGTGATGAGTGATTCGGCGCGGTGCTGAGGTTCTCAAGTTAAAATCGGTAGATTGGTAGATTAAGTAATTATTCTGTTAACAGCCATAGATAGGTGATAAAATGGATACGCTTCATTTGTTTAGTAAAAAGATCGAATAGTTGTTGGCATAACAACTTACTCGTCCGAAATCACGGTTTCCAGCCTGGCAGTTGGCCTAAGCATTTTTTAAATGGAGTTCAAATCCTTAGATATGCCTTCTTTCGGAGAGAACAACGAGTTCCCACTTTAGCATTGTCCGATAAGCCAGAACAGTTATTCAGGGAGGTGATTTGTCCGAGATTCTCCCAATTAAGGGACCACATTTATAAGGTAGGGGCTGGGTGAGCCCTTAGATTTAATTTTTTTATTTTACGGCCCGTTTTTAGATTCCACAGTGACCGTTCGTGGCAGTTATCAGGATTTGAATCTGGGATCATCAGCGTAGCAACTTGGCTTCATACATTCAAGTCAAAAGACCAAAATAATTATAAAGACTTTTTTATTCTTAAATTTGTATCTTAACACGTCGTAAATGTATTATTGGTAGTGGAATATTTATTTCCTAAAAAACGTATGCAAAAAAAAAAAAAATGAAAAATCCTTGAACCAAAAGGTACATAGATTGCATTAAAGTAAATCACTAAAGATAAAAGTGGAAAGGGAAGTTTTAACCCTCAAGACATTTGTCTGAGTCTGAGAGGAAGATCAGTAGGGTCAGGAGTGGGGGGTGGGAAGAAAAGAAAATGGGCGGGGGAGAAAAAGAGGCAAGCAGAAAGTTGGAAAAGAAGTGTAATCTGCATAAATGATTAAATGCCATAATTTAGTGGCAGATATGAAAGGAAGAATTAAAAAGGGACGCTCATTTGCTAAGTTGTCCCTTTGTTCTTGCTCTTCCTTTAACAAAGTGGGATTACTCAAAAGAAAGTTAGGCCTATACTCTGTTATTTGTAATTATTCCACAAATATTTCCCTCCTGCCTGTTTTCATCTCGTTTCACTGCACCTTTGGGTTGTAAAATTATACCTAGGTTTAGGAAGGTAGTTAGTCATAAATTGTAGCAATGTTATGAGAAATATCTACACCGTGAAAGTCCTTTTTATGGCAAGTGCTCACATAATGTGTAATTATCTTAATTATTGTTATAAATCCATTCATTAATTGCATTGAATAACTATAAAATTATAATTGCAATTTTCGATCAATTTTATCGATAGAATTATTTTTAATGGGATGAAATACAACTGATAACTGGGATCATCCTGATTAAATCAGACATCTTATTCAGAAGATACGAAGTGCATTCAACCACCTTGAAGGTGCTATATAGTCTAAATTTGAACTTGCATACTCGAATCAGAGAACTAAGATGTTACGTGTTCACAGTGGTAACACCTGAGGCATGGACACTTACCGATGCTTCAAGTAAACGTCTACAAGCATTCGAGATGTGTTATCGGCGTCAGAGTTTCATGGGCGCACCATGTCAGCAACGTAAGTCTACTGCAACGGATACAGAAACTCCTCGAGATATTAGACAGCATCTAGATAAATACTTTAGTCATGTGATGCGAAATGAGTTATTAGCACTGGGCGAGATTGCAGGAAAGAGAGGTTCAAGTCTCAGGCCTCACTTCTGGTAGAAACAAATTCAAGCAATAGACAGGATTAACATCGATAGAGTTGTTTAGTGCAGTGTATATTGAGTATATATCAGTGTAGATAGAGTTTGTAAAATACGGTGGTATGTTATAAGTTCACTTATTCGAAATTCGTTATAGCATTATTAAGTATAGACAATGATTATATCGCCGTTCGCTACCTTAGAAGCCAAATATTGAGCCTGAAACGTGCTGGGTTCTGGATACATAATGCATTTACAATGTTTTCATAAGGCGTTTCCTTTGTAAATTACGCGATCACACTAATTGATCAAGTCCTTACCCCGGTAGTTCTCAGCTTTTCAAATGTTATCGAGTTGGATATTGTTCTATTTGAAACTTGCATTTTTACAAGCCTTATTTATTCAAAATACAATAATCTATACTCATCATCTCCTTACATATCAAGTACCTTTCAACCAATTCATGACTAACTATTATATTGTAATAGATTTATCCTAAAATGTTATTATGTTATTAGATTCACTCTAAAGTTTATGATTCCCTTTTCATGAACTGGATACATCGTTTCTTTCGAACCTTAAGCTTCTGTAATATTGCGACTCCTTGGCTAAAACCTAAAAATATTTTTCTGCTGGGTATCGAATTACAAAACTCTGAGAGATGCATTCCTTTTCTTGATTCACTACCTCAATACCTATAGCTTTGTTCCTCTTCCTTCGTTGATTAAATATTGAGAAATCTTCTTTTTTATCCCTAAGCGTTCCTAAACCATCGAGCATTTACCATCTGAAATCCAGAACACCAACTCTTGATTAATTCAGAAATCTGAGCGCTTGCAAGAACAGATAATTCCAGGTAGCTTTTTAGTCTTTCCCAAACCCTGATTATTTTTTTTCCAGGTTCCTTAAGTAAGCTCATCTCATTTTCCTTGGTTGCCACATACTGAAGAGCTCCTGGTGGTAATTCCATCTTACCAACCGTCTTGTTGTTTTAAAATTTTTTTTCTGTTTATATTAGTATCCTCACATGTCAGGTAGAAACAATTGACAGCCAGCAGGTTGGCTAACAGTAAAATAAAACTTACTGACTAAGAGATATGAAGAAAAACAGTCCCCTGCGGTACCTCTCTCGTGGCTTGATTCAATTTCCTAGGTTAACAGATCACTCGTCATCGTTATTTTTAGTCTCCTAGACTTCTCAGGCAATAGTCATGGCCATTTGTTTTAACAATAGGTTTGATTGTCCGTGTAGATTTTCTTGAAAGCGTTTGCTGTATTTTCATATGTATTCGTCGACGATTGGTAATTTTAAATCAGTATGCAGAGTTTTGTAATTGACATACCATGTTGCTTTAAAGACAAGTCTGAGTATTTTAGACTGGAAAGTTTGTAGTCATTTTCTGTGAGTTTATTACGTAATGCCGCAAATTTGTAACGTTTATGTCCGAACTAGTAGTCAAGTGTACGTATTTAATTTTTGTCTTGTTTCTAATTTGGAGATTTTTCTGAATACATTCAGAATACATTGAATTGAGTTTAAGAGTGATTAGCGTTTTTTTCATGATATGGGGACCGCATGTCGTTTTCATATCTTAGTCCAAGGTTTTGCGCTTAGTTTGTCTCTGGGATGGGTGAGTTATTAAGGTAAAACGGAGGGCACGTTTCACGTCTAAAAGCAATGCCACCAATACCTTCCCTGTTCTCCTGCATGTTTTAATACTATCCCACTGATTCCTGTAGTGTATGTATCGTAACTTTTAACTTGAAATCCTCTATCCTCCTTGACTAAAACGGCAAGAAACAGTTCGCCGTTTCAGGCTCCTTTAACATTTACTTGATAAACTTTCTAAGCTCCCAATTAATTACAATATAAAGACAATATACATGGCAATCATAAGACCCATCTGGACTTACAGAAGAAGCCATCGAAAATCCAAAATCCTTCGTAAAATCTTTAATACTCATTACTCTGTTAAGAAAAAAGTCATCCTAAATGACCTTAATATCGCATTAGTTACTGATTTAGCCCGAATCCGATATCATCTTTTCAAGACAAACTTTATTCCCGCTAAAACCAACTAGTTTCAAACATAGCAACCTCTTCTATTCCTGGTGGCTCGTGGCCTAAGTTGAATTTTTTATTCGAGTACTACCATTGGGTAGTTTCTCTACTTTTATCTCGTGCCCTTATGTATCTTTAATTATATTCACTTGATCTATTACTATTATACTGTTGTAAATTTCAATAAATAAAATTTAAAAAATAAGAGTTACGCGTTGTGACTTTTAGCAATCTACCTCCTATATCCAATAATTTCTTCTTCAAACTTATTTTGACCATATTTAGCCATTATCTCCTATCCTCAAGAATAAGATCCATAACAGATTTTAGGAAGTGATATTTCTTTGGACAAATCCTTAAGAAAAGAGTATTTCTCTTTCGAAATATTTTGACCCGATTTCCAGTAGCCTCAGGAATCAGGATTTCTCCCGGAAATGAAACCTGTTTCGATTTGGAGAAGATACGCCATTTAGACATAAAAGAAAATATCCGGACCCGGAGGACAGGGGAATGTTATTAGAAGAGAGGAGTGGGTGAGACAGATCCAGGCTTAAGTGCACACATTGAAGGCGGTTCTTCCCATTCAGGGGACACATGTCTCCCTATAAGGTCTTCCAGTCTTTTTTCCTCCGAAGAAAGGAGTTAATCTCTCGATTTTTTCTATGGAAGTAAATTTTTAGCCTATAGCTCTACAACTTAACATTTAAAATATACTTCCTTTTTATTAATTAAAATTCTGGTATGCAGTCATCAGGTAAATCAATGGATGGTCTAAGTAAAAATAAGTATTCATTAATAAACAAAAAATGAACCATTATAACCCATGAAGGGTCTTAGCTTCAGTGCATGGTAGAGGCTGTACTGTTTCTAGAACTACAATTGTGCAGGGAGGTGATTTTTCCGAGATCACGCTCAACCGCCAGACCCCCCTTTTTTAGGTACCCAGGGTCCATTCGTTAGAAGTTGAATAATTTATCTGCCGCAGCCTGATTTGAACTCGGAACCTCAACGGAGACTAGACATACTAACTCAACGCAGTAACACTGAGGTAACCGGCTCAACGATTACTTTTAGTTACTTATATGTAAGTAACTAAAAGTAATCGTTGAGCCGGTTACCTGTCATTTATTCTGTGCAGATTACTAGTTAAATCCATTTAGCAGGTGATACTTCTGGTTTCGACCGTGTAGTAAAATTCTTTGCCGATGCTTCGCTGGCCATAGTGCAAGCTTCCTCAGGGCTTAAGCTGAGACTGCAGTTATTCCATCTAAGATAAGCCCTGAGGAAGCTTGCAGTATGGCCAGCGAAACTTCGGCAAAGAATTTGAATGCACGGTCGAAACCAGAAGAACCACCTGCTGAAAGGATTAAAATATTGGGCGTGGCAATTTAAGAGAGCATTTAATACTATTTTAGCTATGAACAACGAACGATAATTATTCTGAATTTATTTATCAAAATACGATTAATTTTATAACAAGATACTTTTTAATATGTGTATTAATAGTAAAATCAATTATTGTATAATATTAATTTTATTCTTTAGTATATTTTCTTTTGTTTAACCTGTTCAACATAGTGCCACTTAATAATATTAATTAATCGTTTCTCTTTGTTTCCTGTTCATTATATTCAATATGTCATACTTCTTTTCTCTGATCCCGCTGATTCCTTTTTATATTTACTGAAGTCCTTCGGATCTTCAAAAATATCTTTGTAAATATATTAATCATTAATGTAGCTTTTTTCGTCTCCTTTTAATTTAAACTCTTTCTTGATCCCTTTTGATTTTTTTTGTTTTAATTGTTACCTTCAAAACAATGTAAAATTTTTCTTGTTAATTTCTTAATATTATTAGAAAGTAATGTTTACAACGAAAACAGTAAAACAAATCTGATTACGTCATCAATTCATGGTCTCATGAATGAACGTCTTTTTTATTTTTTTTATTTTATAAAAGTGAGAAGTAGTTGATAAAAGATGAATGAGCAATCAAGATAAAAAGTTGGGTGAGTTGTACAATACGAACTTTTCAACTGATTGGCAAAAGTAAAAACAAAAAAACATTACTGTAGACACAAATTGAAATAATTAATTAAAAACTTTCTCTTTTAATTACTCGACGTTTTGTTGTTTTCCAAAACAAAAGCTCATTTCAGCCCTTTTGAACGCTTCTTGGTATTCAAAAATTCATAATATAATTTCACTAATTAGAGTGATTGTACTTCGATTACATTGATTACTTGTATTTTTAATTATTATAAAATTATAAATCATAGTGTACAACTTTTGACAATATAACCGTTTTAGATATATTTATCTTCAATCAATGCCTCTCTCTCTCTGTCTCTCTCCCTTTCGCTAAATACTCGTAGGTACGCACACACACACATATTAATGTGTCAATAGTTATCACAATACCAACTCCTGAATATGGAATCAATGTAACAATTTCAGTTTATTGCTTTTAGGGGATATTTCGCAGTAACCTAAAAATCTTAAAATGCCAAATTCAAAATCTCATTATATCCGTACCCCAGAGGTCTAGGACACTATATCACATTTCTATAATTTTTTTTTTGTTCAAGGGAGCCAATTTTCCAAATCTTTGAACACGTAAAATTTCTTTGTTCCTTACTTATAGAATCAGCTTAAAGAAAATTGTTCACAGCGTTATTGCTATCGATAAGTAATTGGAAATGTTGATTATAGTAAGTAGTAATGACAATTTACCTAAAATATTGCCTACTTTGTGGACATGGTGTCCTTTTCCTCCGGATCCTAGATTTAGCCTATTACTATATTAAAATCATTTTTATATCAGTTGGCCTTTTTTTACAAAAATATAGAAGGTTTATACATTATTTTATGAATACTATGAAATTGAACACCTCATGACGGATTAGTATATTCCCCATATTTATACGGTAAAGTAATAATTATTCAGTATAATGTTTTCCATTAAATTTAAAAAAAATATATTTTGTACCTTTATGCATTACATAGGGAGCGGGGTGGCTAGGAAGGAGAGCGCTTACTTGCATGATGAAGGCTCTGGGTTCAAATCACGCTGCTGGCAAGTTTTTTATGTAATCTATTAGCAGCCGGAGATCGATCCTACGGGGTCTAGGACCCTCCTGGGGCTCACCCAGCCTCTATAAAGTGGGTACCCAATATAAGGGTGAGAAATCTGGTGGTTGAGAGGGATCTAGGACAAATCACTTCCCTCCACACGTATGTCAGCGGCCATGTACCAAAAAAGGGCTTTAGGTCGCAATAAATTGAAGAGAGCTGCATTTTTGATATGTTGTAAGGGCATGTCTGAGTAGTGTAAATCCAAGTTTGCTACCAAAAAAACGGATGGGTAAACTTTTAGCGGCCGTAAAACCTCTGGGAGACTGGGTGGCTCCCCCCCCCCCCTCCATAGTAGTGTCTACTAGTACTACCATTATGCTTTGTATAGGTAATTTACAAGTAAATATTTATAATTTACAATAAACATTATAAAAAATATTCATAAATTTACAATGTTTTAGATCGATTTGTGGCATACAAGGTCATTTTCTTAAAACAACCAATTTCCCCGATTTTTTTTAAATTAACAAGAGTATAACACTGACAGCCTCGTTTTGTGCTTAAATAAAAGCAAATTAATTTAATAAAACTTCATTTCCAATGACTTTTATCGTAGGATTATTCCTTCGGCCGGTGTTCCTTACGAAACTTGGCCAAAACTTAAAATTTGGACTTTTTGGAAAAAATTACCAATTACATATATTATTATCCAATACAAAGAGGCGTAACTCAGAAACTATTAGACGGTTGGATTCAAAATGTAGCAAATTTAATCTTCTTTAAATTGTGGTTACTTGTGATTTTTTTTCTCAAAATGCACTGTTTAGGAGATACAGGCTAAAAACTGAAATAACTCCGAAAATTTCGAGGTTATTTGGCCACCAAAAGTTTTCCCATCCGTTTTTCGGTTGCAAACTTGGATTTACACTACTCAGACATGCCTTTACAACGTATCAAAAATGCAGCTCTCTTCAATTTATTGGTGGCCCTTCTGGTCACTGGCCTTAACCGTTGTCCAAAAAACAGTACTATCTCTTCCATATAATGAACCCCAGTACCTTCATGGGTTGTAGTGGTACAGGTTTTTTTTTTTAGATTATTATTATTGTTCTTATCATTCAAATAAGTGGTATGTACTCAAGTTAAAGTGATAAAAAAACAATAGAATTCAATTACAGGCCTACTAACGAGTAATTAAAAATACAAGATTAGGGAAATAAAAAATGTATTATTAATTTAATTAATTTGTACATACTAAAATGCTCGCCATGAGGTTAAAACAAATTTATTGATCAACATACCTATTGTTTTATGTTAAGGTATAATGATACAGAAATTAAAATTTATATTTAGTTTCCTTCCCCGTCTGCTGGTGTTCCTCAAGGTAGCATCCTCGGTCCTTTCATGTATCTAGTAAGTCATATAGCGCTTATACTTGATGTATATATTACAGTTGTACAATTCAATAAAATAATTTAAAAAAATATATATTTATTTTCAATAGCTTGACAATATTAACATTACCAAAAAATAGCAGTAAGAAATAATTACCAATTTTTAAATAAGAACCATTATTATTGAGACCGAAAAATAAAAATATGAAATTTGGAACTCTTGAAGGACAGAGCTTGGAATACTCTTAGAAAGAATAAACTCTGGAAGGGTCTGTGTCTCCTTCATGGGTTGTATTGGCACAGTTTTTTTTTGTGAACTGTATCATGCTCAGTAATCATGTTTTGACGAAGATGAGATACGAAAAACTAAATGTTACATTGTCCTTAAGTACGAGATTTCTACTTCCTGCACCTAATCACTTTTGATTTTCGAGAATACAAGTGACCTTATTTTTCTTCGGTGATGGAACTAATTAAAATTCTGGGATGGTGAAAATAAATATTTATCTTGAAATCCGATAATTGATTGATTTTCTCGATTGAATAATTCGTTTACTGTTTACAATGAAGTGAAAAAGGAAGTTATTACGAAGTCTACTTGGCCTCATCTATCACGTTCTCGAACGTTAACATGCCATTAATCTTGTCAAGCTAAGACTTTTAAAGCTGGTGTTTCTTATTCTAACGTTGAAGTGTTGCTGTATTGAACACATATTTTTTTAGGGCTTGAAGCAACAAAAATACTGATAGTATGACAATATTGTTGCTGTAATAATATTGAAATAGTTTCAAATTTATTGATATATTTCGTCTTCTCTTCAGCCAAAGCATTTATTTTCATTTAATTTATTAATTAATATTAATTCATGAGTTTGACAATCTAGAACATTATAGTAAAAAATATGGTAAGGTATGGACTGCAAAGCCAATTTAAACTTAAATTGCAAATTACATTTATGCTTATAAAATTATCTAATGAATATGTATTTTTATTTGTTAAGCTCCTAACTAACTACGATTATTTCATCAAAGTATATACAAAAATCGATTGATCTCGATAAACGAAAACTGCTTTACGGAGTCGACTTTAAATTAAATTACAACTGTAGGATTTATTTTAAATTTAATAAAAACGATTGAAAACTTAATCAGATTTGTTGTCATTATTTTCTAACTAAGATCCATGTAAAAAATTCCGTTAACTGGAAAATTCAAAGTTTTTTGGTAATTGATTTTTTCCTTGGCCCACAAATCATGTAAATTATCAGAAATTAAAAAATAATGCAATGGCTCTTGAAAATTATTTTAAAATATTATTTATAAAAATTTACAACTGTTTTGTTTTGTTAACAAATAAATATTATGGATGATAGATAAAGGCATGACATAGAGGCAAGTAGAGAAACTAACCGTTACAGAGGAAGGGGTAAATTAATTTATATAGTTAAATATATGGACTACGTATGCACTTCTAAAAAAAAAAGAATGTCATTGCAAGGCTATTTTTTCTATAATTAAAATATGTTTTTTAATTGTATTATCTGACTACCGAATGTATGTACGTCTTTTATTCATATTTTAAATAGAAAAAAAAGCTCTGCTGGAACGAAAATGTACCAAGGGCTGAAAAATTTATCTCGCTGTTTACTTTTTAGATATTAAGGAACAATTGTGGTCTTCTTGTTGGCTATAGACAAATCAATGTGATGGGGAAAACACTGATGTTGCTAATCCCATTTTGATTAGATTTTGTATCTTTGTTTTTTGTTTGGCTTGATCCAATACCGATTTAATCAAATCCCATCTTTTTTGCTTGAAAACAGTGAAGTATTTGCGTTGACGGACCATTATTTAGATTTTTTTTCCCCAAAGCTGAAGTAACATTAAAGATAAAGTTGGTAGTGGTTAAGTTTCAGTTTTTTTAAACAATAGACCACTAATTCTTATACGCATGCGCAACTACAAATTTCTGTAACAGTTGTTCTAGGTTCTTTTAATAATGATTTCTAGATGCTACGAAAACATATTCAATTTATCTAAATCTATCAAGTAATAACAACTAACATTCATTAATTAGAACGGAATACATGGCAACCTTAATAAAACATTCGAATGCTAACCTATTTATATATTTTTACATAATATTATTTTTTATTAGTATATTTACAGACATTTTATATTTATCATTTTCTGTTTCTCTCTGCACTGCCCCAAAAATGCAATTCAAGAAATATATGATACCGAAAAAATATGTATTTGTTTAATAAGTGAAATTAAAAATAACTTTTTTTTTTGGGGGGGGGGGCAAAATGACTATTAAAACAGCTATGCTTATATAACATGTTTGATTTTATTTATCTAAGCGTACTTTCCTATTATGTATAATTAATATTCTTCATTGACATTACTATATATTGTTTAAATAGATTAGGTTTTTTATTATTATTTTGAAGGTAATTAATATTATTTGAGATATTCAAATTATTAATATGTTTCTAACTTTAGAATATCGTTAGCTGATCCGACCTCCCCTTTTTTCTGCCCTGTAACTTGTTTAAATTAAAATATTTTTTATAAAAAAAAAAATCTCTCTCCCTCTTGCTCATATAAAAAGAGTTCTTTGTGCCTGGAATTTCGGAGAGAATACTTGTTGGCATTTATTTATTAAAAATGTCCCGCCCAAAGTGGCAAGATGGACCCTTGCGATTATACACAATACGATAACTTTGTTCTTTTTTAAATTATTATTATAAAAAAGAAATTCGCCATAAGGTAACCAAATTGACGCTGTCTAAAATTAATATATTTTCTAAGCATAGCAATCCTTAAAATAGTATTTATGGATTTATTATTTTGATGTAACGTAAATTATGTTTTATTAGAATTCACGGTGTTAAAATAATAATACATCGCAATTAATTATTCAACGTCTCTTTAATTTCATGCAGTAAATAAAGATACCTTTTTTCTCAAATTAAAAAATGTCTTCTATTCTTTTACATTTTTGGCATAAAAAAAAAACTGTAGTATCGTAAATTCCTATTTTCGGTGGATTTTTCCGTGTCTGTTGTAGCATTCGACCGGTATAACACATAGATCCTGAAACACATAGACCTAAATACTTTAACGTTAAAAAAATACTTTGTTCTATAATAAATAAGCTACCTATAATAAATTATCAAATTACAAACTACCAATAGCCTATTACATTATATGGTATTCCAAAAAAATGCCTTAGGTTACTCCGAATGAAGGAATGAATTAAAAATACCTGTTTTTGTGGATAATATGTCTCTTAAGAATAATATCCTGAAATATGTTTGCTCATTTGTATTATACGTTTGTCTATGACTGCTTTCCGATAATAAATAATTAATATTTTTCATTAACATTAATAACTACCAATGCGTTGTTTCTCTACTCTTTATCCATGTCACTATGTACCATCCCTGCCATTTACTTGTTATATTGCTATAATACAGTTGTAAATTTCAATGAATAAATTAATAATAAATATATATTGTTTATTATGTTAAGGTTTTCATTTTTATTTTCTTTCTATCCTAGTCTCATTTTTCTCGAACTCCTACATACCCTACATTATTATACATACCATTGTAAAGATTAATATATTTATACTTATTTTTATTGATTTATTATTAAAGATAGATGTTTGGATGAAGGAAACCTATATCTGTGGAAACTCTTAGTTGTAAAAAAAAAATATACTATACCAGTAATATCTTGTTCTTACCGCTCCGTTCGATGAGGCTACCCGTTGCTCCTCGACATCTGGTGAGGCTAAGATGAGAAGTAGATGAGGATATATTACAAAAGTTAGAGAGAATACAATTCCATCTGTATTAGCTCTGAGGCCTTGCTGGTTGTCCCTGCCAAGTTTTAAGCCTACTTAAGTCCTGTGTTTGTGTGGTGTTGATACCGCGCTCCTCCGTCCTCGGATTACCAGCCATTTATCTCCACGGACCATTACCTGAACTCATGTACTCCATCGGGATGTGTGGTGGCCAGGAATATCTGATGAGGGCATTTTAAATGCTATCTCTTCGGTTGTTTCTTTTTATTTCTTAAAAAAATGCATCAGTGAATCAACAAAATTAAACTACTCTTACTTCCTTAATATATTTATCTTATTTATGTCACTTAATTTAAGCGTTTATTTATAACTAGAATTTTTTGTTTCAACGAAAAGCAAGAAACCCTTCAACGAAACCACCTCCGTAGAATAAAATATAATAATGTTGCCTGGATCCCCCAAACAGCTTAACGTCTAAAGAATGAGGCATAATAAGCAGACTAAGAATCGGACATACAGAGCTGACTCATCTCCATCTACATTTAGGGCTGTATCAACCAACCTCCCAAAGCTGTGATAATAGACCTTGCACTGAACCATCTATTTGAATATAAGAAGTATCAATTAGAAAGATTAAATTTGGATATTGAAACGTGTCCACCTTTCAAAGAAAACAATAACACTTTCTGTAAAACGGCCGTCTTAGAAACTCAGGCTGATTTCCGGATCTGAAGAATTCACTTTTGGCCGAGTAAGGGAAACCTGTCGGTTGAGCGTGATCTTGGACAAATCACTGCCCTTCAGAACCGTCGACTTGGAAACAATACAGTTCCACCCATTTACAGAACCCAATACCTTTCATAGGTTTAAGTAATACATGTTATATTAGGGCATAGTTTCAGGCCAAGTACTTTTTCTGACACTGGGCTTGACTTGTAGGAATTATTCCAAATGACATAAGCTGTATAAATTAGAAAGGACTGATTTAAAAATTGAACGTAAATGTATTGGACCCAGACCAAATATCAAGGTTTTTTTTATCGATATCATCCATGCCAAAAACTCTTTATCTTTTTATCTGTATTTTTAATACAATAGATTGGTTTCTAGGTATTACCTTTGAAATTCAGGTCAATTACCTAAAGATTCATAGGAGCAGGGTATACAAGAAGTATCCTCCATTACTTTTGTAAAATTAGTACATACATTTAGGTGTAATTACTTTTTAAGTTTAATTCAAACTTCGTTTATTTCATTAATATGATTCATAGAAATGTTTTATTTTTTCAGGGCTCCGTTCCTTTAGAATTGACAAACTTGGAGTATGGCTCTCCTTGTACTTTCTTATTCATATCGTCGGCTTGCAGAAAGCTGGTAAGTTCCAAGTTAATTTGTAAAAGTATTTATTCTTTTGTTTTTTAATGAATTGTACAACAATATTTATTTACTAGCTATAATATATCCTGATGGAGTAGGGAAAAAAGATTGATTGTTTATGTAACATCACATTTATGCTACTATGTCTAATCGGACGACGCTACAGAAGGATTTCATAATATTGCATATCCATGTATAATAAGTATAGCGGTATTTAATACGCACCTGACACCGTACAAGCTCGAGACAGCCATGTTGTGTCCCCTCCGAATGACCACAAAGCTGAAGATTTTTTACTCCCTTTACAAAATGGTAGGGCCGCGTCTCGGGGTGCGAAACAGCGACCTTAGGTGTAGAAGTTTCTTTTTATACTACACCAGAAGTGACAAAAAACAAAACCTTAATGGATATATCACGGTACATACATTTATATGATAAGCTGTAAGTTAGTTCTCTGGACTGTAAGTCATATTATACGAAATAAGTGATGAAATATGTTCGTGAGAATCATATTGGTACAAAAATATTATTAATAGATTGTAAGTGGATGACTGGCGAGAGCAAACAGAGTAGTTAGTATACACAGGAGTTTATGATAAAATTCTGTGATATAATTATTATTATTTAAACATGAACAATTAGGATATTAATAATTATTCCTTTGCCATTATAGGCGTTGAGCCCTATAAATTATTATTTAATAAGGACCCTTTATTACCGAGAAGGCTACAAGGTCACTAATTGATCTCTCCCTGATTCCTGCCAATTATTTTGTGACCAAAGGTGACTAATTGGACAAGTTTTGGTTTCCCCCCTCATACCCTCTCGCTTCCACTCTCTCTCTCTCTCTATCTCCCCCTCCCACCCTCACTCACTCTCTCTCACTCTCACTCTCACTCTCACTCTCTCGCCCACCCTCTCGCCCCTCCCTATCACGACTGAATTTATCTTCGTTGGGAATCCGCGCTTTATCAGTTACTAAATTAAATGATCACGATTAACGTTAAGTTGGTCACCCGCAGGAACTGTTCAAGTAACTATTTCCTTCTAATAAGACTCTCTTGTGAGCTAATGAACTCAGAAAACTGTTAAAGAAAGATATTATTTCTGCTAAAGTGTTGTTATAAGGTTTTGTAAGCATCATATTCACGGGTATAGACATTGCAGGGTTGTAGAAGAGATTGCTGGTATTCTTTGGGATATAAAATAAACCCAGGAGGTAGGCACAGGCAAGGGTGAGTTCAAGTCTTTCTTTCTGCGATCTTCAAAATTAAAAAGCTACATGACAGCATTCTGTACTATTACACAGAACTATTTGAGCTCAGTACAAATACTGAGAAAATATTGATTGTGTGTTTGGTAGTATAAGGAATGTTTACGCCCTTATGAGGATAAGTTTGATTGGTTGCTGAACTGAGATGGGAGCGAGGTATTTCAGAGTGTTGATTTAGCCCCAAGGTTGGAGTCTGGCTATTGTAGTTGAATTATTTATTTTTTTAGTACCCATGAATCGATTCTGTGTGATTTGGAGGCCCTCCCGGGAATAAAATAGCCTTAATTGGGGAATACATGGCGATTAATCGTTATTTCGTTCAAATCACCTCCCTGCGTAACCTTTGGATTCGGAACGGTACAGTCTGTATACCCTACGCTTTGGAATGATCATTGTAGTAATTAAAAGATATTTTGTAATATTTCGATTTTATTTAAATTTTGGTGTAACTGCCTCCTCTAAGCCATCTTACTTCCTCCTAAATAACGTTACCCAAGAGTGCACCCAAAGTTGAACTTTGGTATGTACATTCTGCTCTGAACGATGTATTGTCTGAGTGTCAGGGTTAATATTACACCAATCTAAAAGATCAGTGACTGCCCATTTTCTGGGAAGAAAGTGTCCAAGAAGAGAGAGTATGCATTGCAGCAGTAGAAGCGAGTTGATCCGAGAAAAAAAAACAGCTCCTCCAGACTCTACATGAAGTAATACCACACTGCAAAAGTGATAGCGGGGAGTAAAAAGATCCTAATGGCGATGATGAAGGTTGTACTTCATTAGAAATTCCACGTGAATCCTTAAAAAACAAGATCACTCATAAAAAAAAATAAAAAACGGCATTTGTAGAAAATTCTCATATAAGTACTTTAGATAACTTTATATTTCTTATGTTTATGAAGTATGAAGTTCTTCGAATAATTAAATTATATTCATATATAGATTAAAATATTAATAAAAAATGTCATTGACGCAGGCGGCCCTATCATATATACCTATCGTCCGTTTATGCCTATCCTTAAAAATCGGAGAGTTTATTAATATATTATTAGAACAATTTAAGTTTCGCTCCGGAATGTTTCTCTTAAATTCATAAACGTCTACTTCACTAAAAAACGACCAGTGCGTCGAGGTAGATATGCAAATTGGAACATTCTGTCCATTAGGAAGGGTGTAACATACGGTTATTTTCGTAGTAGAGATATACTTTTTTTTAAATTTATCGTTAGAGAAAAAGATAAATTTTATTTTTGACTCGTCAGTGGGTGTTTTTAAAATATAATCCTGAACGAGCCCGCCCTGAGCAGGAAACTGCTCCAGATTGATCTTTGCTCTTAACTCTCCGCTAAATTTAGGAACTTTGTAGGAGACCAATTAAAAGTTTAATTTACTTACAAAGAATCTAGAAAATCTTCATTAATTTCCTGTCATGTTATTTCTTAAAATGTCAGGTGCTGAGGACCGTTCAGCTAGCTCCCAACAGGTTGCTTGTGAAACGTTTTTCTGTTAAGTCTTCTCTAAAAACTATTTGTTCGAGCGGTTTGCTGTTTAGAGTTACTTTAAATGAATACCATAACCATTAGGAAACAAGAATGGTCTTTTAATCTCACAGTCGGTCTCATACACCGAAATACTCTACTCCACCATTTTTAATTTCGTTAAAAATAAATTAGTACTATCTACTAGCTATTACTACTACTAATCCCTGATTCTACAGGTCTGGACGACTTCTTGGATTGGCTTCTTGAGGTATCCTATTCCATTTGCCTCTACCCTGCGCCTCATTCATTCAGTTGCGGACTCCCAACTTCCAGAGATCCTTCTCCACCTATATTATTATTCCATCTCGTCATCTGCTTCACGGTCTTCCTTTTCTTCTTTTGCAACTTATATTCATATCTATAATTCTTCATAGTAGCCTGTCAACTCCCTTTTACATGTTCTACCCAACTAAGCCTAACTGCTTTTATATATTTCCTTTTTAATGAGGCGGCTTTTCCCAATAAGTCAGAGTCTGAAGACTCCCAAGAAGAATGTTCGTGATCTGGCCGGAGGAAACATGAACTTTGAAGGTAGAAATCTTTCTTTTTATTGTAGTCTGACTAGATTGATATACTGTAGTCTGAGGACCACCCATAAAAACTTTTATTTTACCGGCATTACTGAAAAGTATTTATTTACTTAATAACTGCTTAGGTCTCTATGTTTTAAAAAATATTTTAATATAATTGTTCATTTACCCCCATACCCTTTCTTTCCTCATGGCAACACGGGTATTGACAGCATTTATATATTACACAAGCTGTGTACGTTTCTTATAATATTACAAGATCACACAAGATGAATACGTTTAATAAAATACTATTAGATTACACTTAAGACAATACAATATATTATATATTATGATATGTGTACTTTTAATTTAATATTAAAATACCACACTTAATTCAATATAATATATTATATAAGATTAGTACGTTTAATATAATATTACAAGTTCACACTATATATAATATTCTACAATTCATAAGATGAGTAGACTTGATATAATATAATATATTCTATAAGATGAGTACGTTTAATATATTAGAACAAGATCACACTTAATATAACATAATATTACACTTTATAATATATATTATATTAATACAACCCTGCTGTCGTAACGGATTTACAGTCTGCTAATCAGAAGCCGAGGGACCAAGCCATGAGACTACTCCCCCACCCACGTGCTGCTGCCAATCGATGCAAGCCGCTCTAAAAGGCAAATACCAATCAGTCTCTTAATCCAGCTCTAATTCTAATTTATTTCTCATTAATCGAACATTTTCCGATTAATTTATTTGTTTCGATCAGAGTTTCAATGACTGAGAGGAGGACCTATTCGCCGAATCACTAACAGCGGTTCTAATATTGGCCGACTTAATATTTCAGGGAGGGGGCAATGCCTTAGGCGAGATTAATCGAAAATAAATTGGAATCGGGGACGTCTTCACTCTCTCTCTGAATATCGTTTGTTTGCGGCTTCCAATCCAACTTGTGCTTCGAATGGTTTTCTCTCATCACGAAAATATATATTTTAATTTGGCGTTTCGGTGGTTTTCATTAATTATTAATAACATTAATTAATTTTATCAATCGCTATTCTTGTTTGATGTATATTTATTTATCCATCGTTAATCTTGTTAGTTACATATTGTTTTATCCATGATTATTCTTGTTCATAGTGTATGGTATTGTCTAACTACATTATTGGATTCTATACGGTGTTTCAGGGTTATGTAGCCAAGCTTAAAATTTGCACTAAGGACCTCTTCTTCTTCTTCCTGCTTGTGCCTTTCAGAGTGGAGGTGCCTCAGTACATGCCATTCACGTATCCCGGTCCCTGGCCAGCGCATTCATGGCATTCAGCCCGTGTCCTCTTTGCTGTCCCAGCTTGGAGATGTGGTACGTCCATTTAGCCTAGATCTGCCCCGGGGACGTCGTCCTCCATCCAAGGAAGTTCTTCCATTCGGCAAATGAGGCAAAATCATTTCAGCTGCTTCTTTTCAACCGCTTCTTCAACACGGAAACTGCGTGGTCCTCTCGTATTCGCTGATTTCTGACCAGATCTCTTCTGGTTCGCCCAGGCACTCTCCTCTGCTATCTCATTTCTGGGTCTGTTACTCGGCTCTAGTGCTTGTCCAGAGGGACCCAGCTTTCGCTTCCATAGACAAGAGTAGGTAGGTCTTCAAGATTCAAGGCCATATCTGTGCAGCTTCACGTTTTTGTCCACTTCCCCCATTCCAGCAATTGTGTTGCATAGTTGGTAGTAGTCATTATTTGCTTTTCTGACCTCCCCATCAATCTTTCCATTCCTGGTGATGACTGTACCTAGGTAGGTAAAATCCTCAATCTTCTCTAAGGTTTCTCTTCTGCATCGGATCTCCACATTTTACGTTTCGTCCTATTTTATATCCTAGTTTTATTATTACCTAGGTCCTGCTTGCATTGAACATTATTCACTTTCTATCCAGCTCAGCTTCCCACTCTAAGCCACTTTCTGCCGGTTTTCTTTTGAATCTGTTATGAGAACAATGTCATCCGCAATAACCATAGCTTGAGCAAGGATTGTCCTCGTATTCCACTTCCCAACAACAGTCCGTGCTGTCCTCCGCTTGCATATTTTTAGGATTTCTTCCATGAATATGATGAACTCCTTGTTTTAATTCTTTTTTTCAATTCGTAACGTTGGGATTCCTTTCCATTTATTCTTATTACGCCCTTAGTATTGAGGTAAGTGGATTTTATAGCCTCTATTCGTGCATTGGGACATTTTTTGCGGCTAGACCTTCCCATATTTCATGTTTACGAACCGAATCAAATCCTGCCTAGATATCAAGAAAAGCCAGAAACATTCCCTTGTTCCCATGCCTTTTCAATAATTGTCCTGACAGAGAATATGTGGTCTGAATGCTGCCTGCTCCTCTTCGAGGTTTCTTTCTACGATTTTCCTCAGCTTTCGTTCAAGGATGGACGTGTACAGCTTGTCAACCACCTGACAGAGACATATAGGCCTGCAATTCTTGCAGTCGCTAGAGCTTCCTTTCTTGTGTATATGAATGGATAGGAATTATACTCCCACTCCTTCGGCACAGTTTTTTGAGAAAACTGTAGGTGTGTAGTTTTTTTAGGAAAAGGGAGGTCCTGTAGGTGTTTCTGCAGTTCTGGCCCTCCAAACTTTATTAGCTCTAGGACAATGCTATCTCTCCCTGCTGGCCGGTCTTTAGTTTTTCTATAGCCCTTTCCACATCCTCTTCCCAGATTATATCGTCGTAATCTTCTCCTGGCAATACCCTATCCGCTATTTCCTCGTTTTCACTGGAAAACACTTCAGCATAATGGCGGTTTCATCTCTTCAAGATTTTCTCATCTCTAATTACCAGTAGTCCTGCTTCATCCTATATATTCTGTATGGGCTTATTTGTCTTACCTCTGGATGTCATAATAGTTTTACAGAAGATTTTTATATTTTCTTTATAGTCATTTTGTAGGCTCTGACCAAATTCCTCCCAGCTCTTCTTCTTTGCCACTCTCACTTCTTTGCCAATTTGGCTTCATTCTTTCTCCTTACATAGAGTTCCCAATCCTCTGCACTGTTGGTCTTGCAGAACGGTTTCCAAGCCAGCTTTTTCGTTGCTATTGCAGCTTTAACTCTCTCACTCCACCACTTTGTTCTTTTTGCTTTAGCGGAGATCGCTGCTGTTCCACATACTGTTTCTGCTCCAGAATAGTGTTTCATTTCTGCGCACATGCGTCCACCTTGCTATCCATAGTGCAATTCTGGAGTTTCTGAGTCAGGAGTTCAGCATACTCTATTTTCTTTTTTGGTCTATGCAACTTTGAAATATCCATTTTCTTGTATTTCTTCTTTAACTTTTTCCTGGGTTGGAGGATTTGAGTGTCTCCAGTCAAGAGATAATGGTCTGACCCTATGTCTCCCCGTCTTATGACTTTTACATCTCTGAAATATCTTCTGATGTTTCTGTTGAATTTAAAATAATCTATTTCCATTTCTTTAGGCCTATTGCCCAACTCCAGCTCTGCCTAATTCTTCCTGGACATGGAACCAGCTGACTCCTACTGTCTTCGGCTCTATGCTAGTAGCGGTGCTACTGCTGTCTCACACCAGGGATGTTTTCGACCTCTCAGTCTAAATCCGCCGTGTTCAGTCGGATGTAGGGACACCTCGAGCATGATGCGGTTCTTCACCGCGCATGGACGGCGCTGGGTTTTAAGTATCCTCAAAGTCCCCACCTACCTGGCATCACGAACTCCTCCACTGCACCCCTGAAATTTTTTGAGAACCATTTTCCAGGTCTTTTCTAGAAGAGGGACTACCCCACACAACTCCTTCATCCCCACTAAGGACCTCAAAACAATAAAAAACTTTCCTATGGAGGAATGTCCGCAAACTCTTTGTTTAGGAGATATTCACACTTAAAGATTTTCATTCTTATGAATTATTTCGGCACAGTAAATTTTATTTTATTTGTTCCAATTTCTTTATTTACTAAATGTAAACATTAACATTCATATTGAATGTTGTTAAACTTTCCTTGTTCATTAACACGAATTCGGCATATTTCTTCAACAGCAGCAGCAGCAGCAGAACGGCATTCCATGTGTTATTGATTCGCACGATTCAATTATCCTTCTTCGTAAAGAATTAAGGTTGTTGGCCGGCCTTGCATAGACTTTTTTTTTATTGTCACCCCGAACAAAAAATCTAATGGTGTATGATCTGAAGTGCGTGCAGGCCAAGCCACTGGTCCTTCACGGCCAATCCATTGGTTGGGGCAATTAACTTTTAGCCGTTGTCGTAGATCTCTTCCTTAATCATTGGTACCTATAGTTAGTTGGTTGGCAGATTACACTGTTCTGCAAAAAAAAACTTTTCTCCCCTCCCTTGAACAATTTTGCCTGTTTCTCATGTTTTCAGGTGTGCTGAGTCCGAATCCGAACTCAGAAAAATTCTATCACCCTCTGATTTTGAGAGAAAAGAGGTGAAACTTGGAAAAAATGAAAAATTGTATTTGAAAATTATTGTCTTTATTAGAACAGATTTTTTTTCTTTTTCAACAATAAAATATAATTAATTGAATCCTGCATGCTATCAGGTATAATACTAGATATGACACAACTCAAAAAATATACACACATCGTCAATGAGTAGTTTTTTTTCTTTTGTACTCTTCCTCCTCTGTCTCCCGCTGCAGTGTCCAGGAGTAATCCGCCAGCATCTTCTCATTCCATTTGTCAGAATATCTTTTTTCCATTCTGGATATGTCTTGGTGGAATCGTTCTCCATGTTCGTCCAAAACTGCACCCAAATTTGGGGCGAAAAAGTCTAGGTGACTATGCAGGAAATGTGTTTTTAAGGACATTTGCATCCCAATGTTTTATATGAAGTAAGCAGTTCTTGGACTATTTTTCGGTAGTCTCTAGATTTTTTGTTTCCCAAAAACTTAGCACATACCTCTCGAAAAGCAATCAAAGCCTTTTTCTCAGTAGTATTTAACTTTGCTTCAAAAGTGAGATCCTTGAAAAACTGAAAAAACACTTTTAGCCATATTTCTTTAACCACTTGTAATATTCCCATCAAATTTTTTTCGTTCAAATATACTTCATTGCGCTCAAAATCATCGGGCTTTTGAATTTTTTTCACTATGTTTTAATGCCGAAAAAAAAATCGTCAAATCCACAAAAAACTCACCTTTTTGGATAAAAAACTAGAATTTCTCAGGAAACTGTGCGTGATAGACAAAATCTGACTTCAAATTCGTGTTCACCACATCTGATAACAGTAAGAAAGCATGTTTTGGTTTGAAGGAGGATTTTCGTGCAGAACAGTGTTATCAAGGAAGTTATAAAATTTCCTTCTTGTAGTCAGCATTATGGATTTCCTTAGCATCCCTTCTCCTATATTATGTATGTTTGCTACTTGTAAAATATTGTAATATATAGAAAACGCAAGAAGTGAGAAAAGGAAGAGAGTAGAGTAGTCTACTTATACATATTATAGTTCATGATCCATATTGTAAGTTAATAGTTGATAAGAGGATCTAGTCAGTGGGGGATCATTGTATAAATTTTATTTCATTCAACAATAAATACATTTATTGCGATTCAATTCTGTATCTTTTACCTCTACAAATAAATATCCAGTCGCTTGTACATTGACGCTTTAAGGTTCAACGGTATTCTTACCAACGGCTCTAGTTTTTACCATGTACGATAACAGAGTTTTGAATATTTTGTAACAAAATATTTATTTTGTTGTGGGATATGGGACGCTATAAAATTTTTTTTTTAAGTGGAAACATTGTTGCACTCAAATAAGCTACCTTTTCACAATTTGTTTTTTTTACTGTTATATATTTACTCAAAATATGGCGTTATCATACAATATTTTCTTTTTCCTCTTTAATAAAATAACAGATTCAATATGATACAATATATGAAGCGTTTGGGATCGAAGGCCGAGAACTCCAGATTTAAAAAATCAACATTTTCACATTTTTTGCTAGTCACGCAATTTTGTCCAACACACTTTCCTGCTTTATTTTCTCAAGGTTTTGGTCCGGTTCTGAAGATGAAGTTTCGGAAGCACAAAGGATTGCTTGACTTAGCAAGCGAAAAATGTGAAAAGTAAATTTTTGAATTTTCGGAGTTATCCGCTTTTGATACTGAACACCCTTTTACGTTCAAGTGGCATCTTGGCCTTCCTATCAGACACTAAACGGGTGGGACTATTCTGTTGGTGGTAAAAAAACGTGGGGGTGTTGAGCCGGATTTAGAGTGTAGAGAGGCCAGGCCCCCTCCTTCGACAAACAAGTCAACAAAGGAGACATTAGCTTACTCTCTCCCCCAGGCCGACATGGTGGGGGTACTTCTTTAAATAGGGTGGGTAAAGAATTTGATGTGCGTCGCCCTATGAACTCTGGTAAAGTTGGTATTGTTGTTTGTTTATCCATTTAACGTCACTTATTGTTGCTTCGGCTAATCGGAGGATGCTACTGTGGGAGACCTAAATTTTTCATATCCAGGTATCTTTAACGAATTCCTGACATCGTGCAGGCTTGGTACACCCATTTTACGTCCATTCTTATGGACACCATAACCATGGATTTGTTCTACTTTAAAAACATTCTATGGCCATCTGTCGGGTCACAGGTCACCCTGCTCTTCGTGTATTGATTTACACCTGAACGGAGTTATGTTAGCTTTGGATATTTTTCAAAGTTATTTTTGATAAAAAGTTGAAACACAGGAGGTATGAATTATGTTTTACTTATTCCAACAACCTTTTTTTTTTACCTAAAAATATTCACTCCCATGAAGGCATTTATCCACAAAGATTAATTAAAGAAAAAATAATATCGATTTTGTTTTTTAATCTGTAAGCTGTTTCTTTAGGTTGTTTATACCAAGGAAAAAAGGTTTACTTTTATTTTACAGTGTATTTTTAAGAGAGGGTAAGAAGCGGAAAGTTTTTTTAATTTTATATTGAATTTTTTATCAGCTAAGTTCATACCTAAAAAATCGTTCAACCCTATTAAAATTGTTACGGCTACCATCTGAGCACAAGATAACTCCCCATCATACCATTTTATTATACCAATTGTCTGGTAATTATATTAATAGTTTTATAATGATAGTACAATAATAATCTGACAATCGTTTACTAACATATTCAGCGGAATCGGAGGCGGATCTGGAGAGCTGGAATATGTGGAAGGGATTTCATTCCACACCTCCAGTAGGAATAGAGTCCACAAAAAGCAGTGTCTGAAACACACTATTAAAAATGTTAGTCCAAAAAGAAGTCCAAGGGTAGCCGGGTCGAACGCAAAACAATTCTAACTTTAAGAGAAAGCAAAGGTTTTACAGTAAGAGTAACTAGCAACTAGCCACGATGAGGACAAAGTTCAAGTGAAGCGGGCAAGGGTTTGGGGGAAAGGACTTGGTTTCTCTATGCACGCCCTCTGCTTAGGACGTTTACTAAATTTTCAGACTCTGATCTATTTATATTATAAGATTTTTGTGAAAAATCAGTAGATTTTATTATTGGTAGAACAATATAAATAATAATCGGCATGGTTAGTTTCATAGTTTTCACTGTACAACAAAAAAATAATTACACCTTTCTACAAAAAAGTAGAAAAGCAAAAAAAAAGGCTTAGGGAAACAGAAGGCTGGATGGAGATACCACTTTTACAAAGATCATTACCAAAACCTAAACCAGTTAGATCACTCATAACCTAGGGGTGATCTGTGTTTAGGATACCAACCTACTATTTGCTACTCTTAGCATTCTAACCTTCTGTTTGGTGGTTCACAGGTTGGCTTGTGACCTTACGATTTTTAAATGAGGTAAAAAATCCTTAATTATGCCGTCCTTCGGAGAGGACGTAAAAATGGCGGTCATGGGCCTGTGCTATCTCAAGTACTCGTTAAAAATCCCATTCCTAATTATATCATGAAAGGAAAAATTTAGGACTCCCACTCTCACCGTCCGCTTAGCCATAGCAGCATAAAGTGACGTTAAATGAATAAACCAGGAATAATTCACAACGTCACAAATACGCTTCTGTCTAAACGCTTAATATTTTTTTAGAAACTCGTCTAATTATTTAATTATTCGAGAAATTGTTTTATTTTTAATTTTGTATTTATTATTTAAACAATATTGAATTATCAGACCTTCCAGTGGGTGTAGCACCCTGGCAAAAGAGCCTAAAACGCTTATTTAAAATTAAGAGAAATATTTTCCTAAACAAATTATTTAAAGATGAACTTTAGGCCAATCAAAACCACGTTTAGGCTATTAGAGCTTAATCTCAATAATTTATCTTCCCTTAGCGCTGGTATAAGCCCCCGGGGATATACAACTCTAGAAATAGTCAGGGCTTTGTCATAAATCACGAATATTATCAGGATTTTCTCATTCATTCTTGGATTCTAGCATTCTATATTTCATGACTTGTTCCTGAAAAATATTTAAAAAGTTTTACCCGATAGCATAGATATCTATGTATTTACCCATTTCTAAAAGTGCATAATGAAGAGGAACTATGAAAGTCACCATTATTTTTTTTTTTTAAATATTTATTTGTGAGTACTACCAGTGGGTGGTTTCTCTACTTGTCATTATATCATGTCATTATGTATCACTCAGCCAATTTACTTGTTATATTACTGTAATATAGTTGTAAATAGCAACAAATAAATAATAAAAAAAAAAAAAAAATATTTATTTGTAAATAAACATACTGACTATTGTTTTTTCTGTCAACTGTGTTAATCGCCGTAATATGTCTCTTCTTCTATTACTTCAGTACTTCTATGAATCTCGTGGAAGTGTTTCGGCATAGGGTATTTCGGGTGTAGGGCAAACCAGGCATTTTGGAGAATAAATAATACAGTGTAATACAACATACTATCCTTTGTACAACAAGAATTTATTAATAAAATTTCACTGTGCTGTTAGACTAGCCTCACAGACTGTTCTAACACACCTTCCAAAGTATGCCCATAGAAATATATTTTATGTTCTGAAAATAAATAGAACATAAAATGTTTGTGCTGTTTATTTTTATCATCAACTGTGTCTTTTATCGTTTCTTACTCTGACCTTCGAGTACTAGTCTTTTTTAAACAGGGAGAGAAGTGATTCACCGGTGGTATGTTCTTATCGTAAAAATCATCACAGCTCCCAGTTTTTCATCCAATTCTAAAGAAATTTATTTAGGAGAAATCCACTTACGATAAAGGTTAATCCCCCCCTAGCGTAAACATTTTCAGTTCACTCGTGTAAGGTGCTGTACCCTAGCGGACACATTAGGCTTTCTATGATAGGGAATTATTTTACAAAACCTGACATCTTCGATGTACGAGTCTTCAATGTTTACCGAAACTGCGCGTGGGGACTGAATGAGTGGTAACGCCTCGATCACTGAAGAGATATTTCCTTAATGATACAATTTTTTAATCTAATTATAAATTTCCCATTGTAAAAATAGTTATTGTAGTATTATTATCCCATTTGTTATTATTGTAGTGCTGTCCAAAAATAAATAAATAGATAATAGTTACATATTATGAAAGTAAAAATTAAAAGTCATACTTATTAAGCTGTCCATATTTTTTTTAGTGCTCATAATTTTATAAATTGTTATTTTGATGGTGATTATTTTTAAATATTTTTGTTTTGAAGAAAAAAGAATTGTCCTGCCCCAGATACGTATCCGGGTTGTCTGCATCTCCGGTGCAGTGCTCTAAGCCACTGAGCTATCAGGGGTCGTATCCAAGTCAGACAAAAGTGTTATACATGTTTGTTAGTACTCACAATGGTATATATTTTCTTACTTCTTGAAAATTGATGTTTTAGAAGGATTTGAATCAGGGATATCACTAATAATCTAAATATTATTAAACAATACTTTCACTACTTTTCTTTATTTTAGAACGAGAAAACGCACAGTCTTCTACCAGGCCTAAGGGAAATTTAAAAATGTTGGGGGGGGGGGGATGGAAAGGCAAAATGATTACGAGAATGTTAAATGCATGAGGTGTGGCATAGCACTCTGCTGCACACTTTTAATTATTTTTTGCCGGTCCCCTGTGATCTGATGCCTCGGTCGTCCAAAGTGCTATGCGAGTTTAAAAAAATCTCTCATTGAGGGGAAAGCAAGTCTCTTATATATTAAATCCCTAAAATCCTCGAACACTTTTTATTTTGTATTATAGTTTTGTTTAGTTTAATATTTACAACTGCAACGTTATTCTAGTTTCACTTTTATTCATCACAACGTTATTATTATTATTATAGCGGTACACTGTATTCAGTAACTGTATTGTCAATATTACAAAAATAATTTTTAAGCTGAATAGATTATTTCTACATTATAAAATACCATTTTTTATGGTAAAGATTCCAATTTGTAAAGATGTGTTAAACTTGTGATTTATTGGATTTTAAGACTATATTATAACAATAGAGAAAGTATATGGAATGGATAATACGTAATGTCATGAGAAAAGCAATCCAGTGGGTAGTACTCAAATAGCAAATTCATCTTAGGAGCTCACGATGCCATCTTTTTTTCAGATAAAACTAGTGGGTTTGGGTGGGAATAATGTTTATCACGAAAGGATTGATATCGGGTTTGGGCCTAATCAGCAACAAATGGTTCAATACGGTCATTATGGATGACTTTCCTCGTAACAAAGTAAAGAGCATTGAGAATTCTACGAAGGATTTTGATTGTAACAATTGGATACTGAGGAATTCGATGGCTAAAGGAATTCAAATGCTCTACTCCATAGGTGCATATAAATAACCTAATGAATTATTATATTTTTTACTTTAAAAAATATATAATAATAATAATAATAAATCCGAAAACTTTACCAGAGTGGAGACTAAGGGAATATCTTGACATTTTTCCGATCGCGAATTTATTACGTGAATATAAGGAAAATAAAATAAAAATCAAATTTTTCCCAAACTCAGGAAAACTATTCGATTTTTAGCGGCATCAATCTGTATTAAATACTAATTACACCAAACTAAATTAAATGGGCCCAGTTCTTGGAAGGGACTGTACTATTTCCGAGCAAACTGTCCTGTTTGTCGAAGCAGGTGATTTTGAACCGCCTGGTTTTATCCTAATTAGTATTTCCCTAATTACTGAAGCTTGGTAAACCGCACGAAGGTCCTCAGCTCTAATAAAATAATTTATCTGCCACAACTGGTCTCGAACATGAGACCAAGAGGTTAACACCCTACGTAGTAAGCTACCCCGCATCCCATAATAAATTATATGTAGTTTTTATTCTGTATTCGAGGAATCGTTGAGAAACATCCGATCTTTGTTAAATACGAGTATGGATCAATGAAATAGAAATTAAAAAAAGAAATTTTGGAGGACATTTCTGTTTATTTATTTATTAGGGACTTTTCATTTTACCTCACTTGTAGCACATAAGTGTAAAAGACTTTTCATTTTATCTTATTTGTAGCACATAAGTGTAAGAGACTTTTTATTTTACTATACATCTAAAATGAAAAGTTTTCATGCTCTGAAATAGAAGCGAAAAAGAAATTATATAGCTTTGCACTTTTTTTAATACATTTCCATGGAAATTCATTCGGTGACATAAACTAATCAGTACTCTTAAAGTTTTAAATTTTCTGATCCGACTACTTCAACACAGACCAGACAAACGCTCAAAGCTTCAAATCAATTACAAAAGACTTATTTATGTGACTGTCATAAGACCTACATGGACTTACGGAATTAAACTATGGTGCTCCACCAAACCATCGAATTCCTCTCGTATTCGAGCCTTTGGAATCCAAAATCCTTCACAAAATCCTAAACGCTCCTTATTTTGTCACATATAAAACCATCCATAATGACCTTGACGTTCCATATGTTACCGATTTAGCCCTTTCCAGATCTCTATCATTCCATAATAAACTCCAGGCCCATTTAAACCCACTAGTTTCCTTCCTTGGATCCAATTCCATCCCGGACAATCCTCCTAGGCGTCTGAAGAGAAGATGGCCTCAGGACCTTCTATTATAGAAATGTTATTAGAGTGCTGCGAGTGGGTAGTGCCTCTACATGTCCTGTCATGTATTTATTTATTCATATAGCCCTTGTACTAGATGTATATATTAAAGTTGTACAATTCAAAAAAATAATTAAGAAATAAAAATAAAATAGAATTTTGTGAAGATAAAACTTGTTATTCAGAATCCATTTTCGGTCATAATTCAATTGCTTGTTCAGCTGTATTTTTAAAAATAAATTATTTATAGTTTAATAAACAAACACCGCTTTAAAAAATCAAGATCATACATTTGGTAATGTAGCAATGTTTCTTTCCTAATAATTATATTAGTCTAGATATATACTACTATTTATATCTAACATGTAGTTATATTCCACACACATGTATACTATATATACAAGGAGGCAAAGTAGGTAGGCATTAATATTTAATCATCAGAGTTATGTATCCATCCAAATCCACTTTATAAGATTGGGTGGATAAAACTATTTATAGTTTTAGGTTAGGTATACCTCAAGGCTTCAGTGAAATACGCCACTCCCAAATAACCATTAGCTCGTATACGTGAAATATTTTAATCAAGGTAAGTAAGTTTCGAGTTATGGAGAAAAAATTGTCCACTGAACAATATCCTATGACCAAGATCACGAGTACATAGCCTAGGGAGTAAAAAAATCCTCGGTTATGTCGTTCTTTGGAAGAGGAAATGAAGGTAAAACGGGGTTCCGGAGCCTGTAGTTTGTCAGGTGCTCGTTAAATATCCCTACCCTAATTAAACCTGGATAGGCAGGATAGAACTCCCACTGTAGCAGCGTACGATTACCCATAGCGGCATAATGTGACTTGAAATAAACAAACAGACAAACGTAAGTATGGATTCATATTTAATCATCAGAGTTCTGCATCCTTCCAATACCACTATATAAGATTGAATTGATAAAACTAATTATAGTTTTAGGTTAGGTATACAGTCTGTGCAATACGCTTCTCCCAAATAAACATTGGTGTCGTAGTTCGTATATATCGTATTTTAGAACCTATAGCTTGATAAGTTTCGAAATAAATATTATAATATTTTATAGGGAAAAAAGTGTCTTCAACTATGTCCAGCACATATCTATGTTATGTTTATTCTCAGGAACACTGGTTCGTAGCTTGGCAGATGGCCATAACAGTTTTTAAAAGGCAAAAGTATTTTTAAAAGGTAAAAGATTTTTTAAAAGGTAAACGATTTTTAAAAGTCAAAATTTAGAGGTCCCATTATAGTATCCGATTAGCCATAGCAGCATAATGTGACTTTAAATGAATACAAAACAAACTGCTGTACAGGCAAGACGGTCCTTTCAGGTAGGTTTAACAGAATCAGAGAAGCAATGGGGTTATAGTGTACCCAATACCCCTGCAAGGGGAGTCTTAACGAATCCAAGTTAACCGAGAATCACGGTGACTGTAAAAGGCGTCACCCAATCTGCATTTAGATTAAACCCTCTCCTGACCTCTCTTGTCACCCTTCTCCTCCCACGTTTTTATTTTTACTTCCTATTTATAGCCCGTCGTAAAAATTACGATACATAAACAGGTGATAAAAATGTCAATCTCCGCGATAAATATTTTATTTCCGTGCCCCGTTATAGGCGGCGCTAGTGATTCCTGACCGGGTTGTTAGGGAAATTGGAAAAATTTATGAATTCTTCGGGATGTTAGGTTTTAATATTTATAGGTTCACTGGGAAAGTAATTATTATTTTAAACCCGGATTTTATTTTTTTTAAATATTTTATGAGGCTATAAAGTGATGCTCAATAATTATGTCCAGTTTTCACTAAAATTTTTAATTATACTAAATCGTGGATATTAAGGGTAATACAATTTTTGCCGAGACTGACCTTTTATAAAAATTCGTTCTTAGGCACGGATAAAACAGATCTTTGTACTTTTTGTTCATTTGTTCTCATCGAAATTAACACTTATTAATAACTTCTTCGATTATCAAATATTAAGCAGCATAAATCTAATATGTGTACACTTTTTGGTACAACTTTATTCCCATTCAAATCCACTAGTTTCAAACCTTTCAAACAAGGTACCTCATCCGTTCCCGAAAATCATCCAAATCATCTGAAAAGAAAATCCTCTCGTAACCTTTTAAGTTGAATTTAAAAGGAATTAATTTGATCGATATTTCCAATGTATTTGTTATGCAGAATATTTCGTCTATTGAAGAATGTAGAAGCTTATAAAAAGCTGTGGGTTCATTGATATGGTTAAGAAGAGCTTAGTAAAATTATTGAACTTAGTAAGTAACGAATAGATCCCTAAAAAGGTAGTAAGTAATGATCCGAAATTTAAAAATCTGAATGGTAAGCTAAGGCGTAGCTGGGAGGATTTGCGTGACTGATCTTACGGATAAGAGTTCTTAATAAAAAATAATAAATAGATAGTATATCAATGTTTTTTTTATTTGAATCTGTGCTGTTTTAAAAATATTTATTTTCAAATGCTATTAGTCGTTATTTAATCGAATAGACACAATCAAAACAAATTAAAAAATAATAGTAATAATTTAATAAGGTTTATTTGTAAGACAGTTTTGTTAGATAGTGTTTTAGTGCGCCGAAAAAAAAAATATATTATTATTATTATTTGCGTAGATTCCCCTCTAAGCAGAGCGCTGAAAACACAAAAATCTAGCTTTTGGAGGTGACTTTTTTCTTCTTTTTCTCTTTCCAAAACCTATTCATTTTTTCACTTTGAGCCTTCTTCCGTTCATCTGTCCATTTATGCCTGCTTAGTGTAGGTTGTGATATAACTTCAAGTTTCTGGTTCATAATTTTGTCTCAACAGGTTTTACGATCTTGAATGTCTTCTATGGTGATGTTTAATCTTTTCAAGTCTTCGGTGGTTTCTGTATACCAGGAAGTGGCCAATTTCGATGTAGAGACAAAATTGAATATTCTTTTGTTCAGTCTGCTATCGTTCGTTCTGGAGATGACTGTAGTGATGGTTTCAGTGTGTCTGTATAGTTCTTCTGTAGATATATATATATATATATATATATATATATATGATACTATACATGCAGGTATATTTGTATTATATTTATAATATAATACAATATAATGTAATAAATAAACTTAAAATTTCGCTAAATATACTGATCTTTTCTGATTACTCAAAGTGTCCTTCACTTAATAAAACTAAATTTACCAATTTTGGAGTATGGATTTTATTATATCCTATTTCGTTTGTAAAGCATTACATTACTAAGATAGATGATGGTAGCCTTTAAACAGAATTTTTTTTTGCCAGAATGATAGGTAGTTTATAACATTAAGGATAAAAGACTTAACAACCGGAACAACCTTATGAAATTGAAAACGTTTCGAAAAATTTTACTGTGTCCACGGAACAACAGAAGTATTGCAGCACATTATTAATTTTCCGTAAAAATGAATCAGCGTGGAGGAGAGGATATAGAAAGAGAAAATGAAAAAGAAGTTACAAATAGAAACAAAAAAGTAGAAGACAAGGATTGTAATACATTGGAGAGGAGTGGTGTGGGATATAAACCACCAAAGCGCAAACCATTTTCTCCGCCCGGTGGTTCCGAGACATTAAATAAAGTGAATCGTCAAGGCTCCAAGTGTGCCTTTTCCCGCGCGAACTACAGTTTTTCCCACCCGATAACATCTGATTTGCGGGGTACATAACCCCCGTCCCTTCGTCCCTTTCCACGTCGCTCATACAAAATACACCTCCCCCTCCAACCCTTTAAATAGGCTACATATCATTTAGGCCGTTTGTCACCTTTTCAAATCCTTTTTGTTACTCTACATTACCTGTCTTTATGGCTATCCTTTTCAGCTCTATTTTCCCCGGCGGGATTCGGCTCAGGAGAAAATAAAAGTAGAGAAGAAAAAAAAGAGAGAAAAAGCAATTCAATTATCCGATGGGGTTCCCAATCCACTCCGACCTTTCAATTAAAAATATCCTTTTACTTTTTGTTTGGTTTTCTTTATGGAAAATTCAACCAGGGCTTGTGCAAACTGTTAAAAATTGTATTTATTCTCATTTTTGATGAGCTCAAATTAGAACCAATATGAATTAATTATTGATTGTAACACATCGTCGTTACAAATCATCATATGAGAAAAATACACATATTTCTTTAGGATTTTTTTTTTAGCGTTTGCTTTAGGATTGATAGTCGGTAAAAAAATCATACTGAATAATCTATTAGGCACAAGAACAACGACGTATGATGTCCTCCTGATTTCTAAAGAACCTTGAAACATATATTTTTCAACTCTTGAAAAGATCTATTTTTCACTAATACTTCGCATTTGTATTGATAATATGATATTGAAATATTTTATTAATTAGCTCATATTTACAGTGATACTTTCCATAAAAAATAAAAAACACTTAAGCCCGAGAGAGGTATTTGGTTCAGAATATATTTAACAGAAGCAATGCAGTTTAAGAGACAATACAGTACAGTTCAACTGTTTTCCCCCAATTAATTATAACCATTTTGTAGAAACTGGGTGAACCCCGGAAGGGTCTGATAATTTATTTCCTACAGGTGGATATCCAGGATCTTCAGAACATTCTACTCACTGAGCTCGCTCTCTCGATACTTTCCATATTATTTATAAAATTAAAACGATATAACAACACAAAATATTAATTTTTAACAGGACTTTCCAGGTTAGGCAAAATATTTGTTAATTGGTTCGTTATAAGCGACGTTCAGATACTTGTAATACAGTTCTAATAAGAAATGAATGTAAATTTATTGAATTATATATTTTTTTATTTTAAACGAAAAACAGTCACTGTCATAGACAGCTTAAGGAGTACTATTTTTATTCCCTTCAGTATAATTTTTACTAACAAAGTATTTTTTGCCCTAAGAAGTTTACTCTATAGTAAACTACTAAGTCGGGGTACCAAAATGAAGCTCTATAAAGCAATCATCCGACCTGTGCTGACCTATCTCTGTGCAACCTGGACCCTACGAAAGATGCTGGCCGAAAATATTGACATGTTTGAAAGGGAAGTGTTGAGGCGCTTCATGGGGCCCGTTAGAGAAAATGGTATATACCGTTTAAGAAAGAACAAAGAGATCTACGACTTAGTTTCCCATTTCGTGCGAATTCAGCGCTTCAAATGGTTGGGACACCTTGTCAGAATGGATGATGGGAGATCAGCAAAGAAATTATATTATGGAACCCTGGACGGAGTCAGGCCACGTGGAAGAACGAAAGGAAGATGGAAGGACGCAGAGGTTGAGGACTTGAGGATAATTGGAGTGTCCAGAGGACATGCTGCTGACCGAAATGAGTGGGAGAAGGCAGTTGAGAGAGCCAATGGCAGCTTCAGGCGCCTGTCGAGCTGATAAATAATAATAATTTTTACTGGTTGTGAGTAAGAATTGTTTGTGAATTCGAAAAAAAACAGTATTATTTTTCACCTGGCAAATTCCTTTTGATTTAATTCATCTCTTAAAAATTATAATCGCGAGAGCGGTGGCTCAGTAGACCGCTGAGTTCCCTTGCCGAAATTTTCGAGTTCAAATTCGGATTCGGCAGATAATTTATTCTACGAGTAAACAGTGAGCTTTCTGACAAGTCGCCTTCCTGCATAACTGTTGACTTGATACAATTCTGTCGTAACCGCGTGTTGTTTTACATTTCCTCTCTCCCCAAAAAATCTATTTAAAACTATAGAATAACGAACACGGATTGCGAAACTGAATCTGAATATGATTCAATAATTATTTTTTAGGCTTATTTTTAGTCAATTTCCTGAAATAAATGACTCGAAGGAAAAAAAAAAAATCGAAAACCAAATTAACTGAAGGGAAAGCAGCCTCCTGACCCTATCATAATCAAAGCTACAAATCCCTGACAGATAAATCTGAAAAGGGTGCGGAAACCAATTAACTGGTGAAAATGGCGGACGAAAGGGCGGCAACGTGGGCAGCGGGGGTGGGAAATGAGAGCTAGTCTCATATCCGGTCAGTAATGATGTCACTAGTATGGATTGACGTGTCCTCCCTCCCTCTAGCCCTGCAGCCACAATGGGGTTATGGATTGTCCCATTCCAGGCTGACCTGGAGTATGGCAGGCTCCAGGTGTGCATGAAGGAAGGTCTCCAGTAGTGACTCTCTGGAGTCACGTTTAGCTATAAAGGAAGCTAAGAGGATTGTATTATCTAAACCACTAGTATGGTGTATTCCTCCCATCGTATAGCAAAGGATATTATTCGTATCTGAGTTGAAAATAGTTGACTGGGTTGTTACAATAATGGATTGAATTTGTCAGGGGGTGCAGTTAAAGATAACACATAATAAGCAAACTTATTGTGCCAACGTTTCGGCATAAGAGGTAGGCCACATACAGGGCTAGGAAAGAAACAGAAAATAACGACATAAAACATTGGAGGACCAAGGATGAATAACAGAATTTATGTACATAGTTGATAGTATTATAAAGAAATACGGATAGTAAGATAAATTATGAAATAACTAGTGAGAAAAAGTATAGAGTAAGGCACATTATGTAACAACTGGCAAGGCACAATAAAAATGAAAAGCATAGTTAAATTATCTTTTAGATATTTTTTACAAATGAGTATGGAAGTGAATTTTGATATTAATTCATCATTGGAATCAAAAAAGAAATAACAAAATGGTTAATACCACATGAGTGAAAGATTTTAAATTATAAGGATAACTCGATATCAAGAATAATTTGGCGACAATGATAAATTTAAAGGGCCCGAATCAGATAGATGAGAAGCGTGGAAAGAATGCCATACCAACAAATATTGATAAACATGCTCCATGGGAAGCCAGATGGCAAGCGAAGATCATATGACGAGGTGATGTGGAAGAGGACATAAAACGGGAATATGGAGAGAAATAATCCGAGGGATTGTATATCAATACATAATAATATCAATAACTTCCTATAGAGTTAAAATCGCTGTACCATTGGAAAAAGTGATAATAACTCCAATAGTCGAATGGTCTCATATTGAAAAGCACAAGGGAGGTTACAGAAGACCTTGGCCTTCATTTGGAAAAATTGAAATGTGCACAAAAGGCATTTCTTTTGGAATGTGAATAAAGAATCCTGTTTTGCAGGATTTTGAAAAAAATCTTAGATCAGTTCCCTAGAATTTTGAATTCCGGGATATAAATTTGTTAACAAAATAAATCAACTAATAATAGCTGAGGGATTGTTACAAAGTTCATAATTTGCGGGGAAAAAATGACATTTTCTAGCAAGTTATCTGCTATTGTGATTTAGAAACTAATCATTGGACTGATGATTTCTAATATGGCTAATTAGTTTATGTTTATTATGAGTGTAATAACCAAATTCTGATTAATTTTTCTAAGATTTTCCTTTATTCATCGGTTAAAACTTTTTTTAGCTACATTTGAATTAGATACAAAGCTTAATGGAGATTACTGCAGAATAGAAATTTTACCATCAATTTGCACATTTTAATAATTTAATTATCTAAGATTCGATCAGAAAATATCGGATTTGTTTAAAGTTATCAGTCAATTTTATTTATAGCTATAATTTTCAGGAAGATATTAAGTAAATTCCCAAATATACTTTTGTACTCATTAAACATTTTAGTTGCGTTGCTTCTGACTGCAACTTCCCTAGTTTGTTTTACTTCAACGAACGTACTGATAGAAATGTTTCTCCATTATCAAAAGATCTACCTTTTTTTTTTTATGTATAAATAAACGCCTAGTGAATACATATTTAAAGCAATAAACAATTAATTATTTCTTCACAATTTTTTTTCGTTTACTGTAAGTTTCTTTGTTCCATTTAGGATTCCATTACAAATGAATGCAATGAAGTATCTAGCAGCCCTTTAAAGCAATGCTATTTGTTCGTTCCGCTAAATCACACCTGGCCATTTACCTGGCTGGAGTTAGGCGAGGCCTGCTGGAGTGTAATTGATAACAGTGGCTGGAGGCTAGTATAATGGAGAACCACTCCAAGTTTCTAGGCCTCGAGGTCTCCATTTGGGGAATTCTCTTGGTCATTGGATGCCTGGAATAGCAGACACTTAAGATTTTTCTTATGGCGTGTTCGCAATCTTGCCATTTGATTTTTTTTTTAATTTCAACATTTGCTCTAATACCTGCTCTTGTATACGATTATATTTGGATTTGAGTTATTTCAAAAATATCTATGGACTTAAAAGTCCCTTCCGAAGTACGGCATAAGCAATGATTCACCTTCCAGGCTGTGAAATGTTTTGGAATTGTTGTTGGCTGTTTCCTGCATCTTTTGACCTCACTACATACTACTATAGATAATCGGCCAATACTATTGTAAAATCATGTGATTAGGTATAGCAACAAAAGTGACGTTAAATGAATAAAAAAGATACACTTTTCTCGCCATAATAAAACTAAAATCGTTCTCACGATCAAGTAGGGAGCATATGTTAGGAATCATAGATAGGATAGGAATCATAGATAACCGACTATGCTCTCGGTTGAAACTACGACATTATAGGATATCGTACCTGGATAAGGCTAACCTTCCCTTCGAACTCGCATTCGCTCCCATAAAAACATTTCCCGATTTTCAGCAGGGTCACGAATCCAACTAATCTCGACCAGGATGGCATATTTAATATTTGCCCCTAATTCAGGGAATATAAAACAAAAAAGGCGGCGATAGTGGCGGACGTGCCCTGGGCTCTGGATGGCCACTCCGGACTCGTTGTCACGCAGGACACGTAGCCTCCGAATTTTTTACCGCCCGGATTAGCTCTGGCCGCGAGCTATCGTATGGGACCCCCTCCCGCCCATGGGTACACCCCTGCCCCTCCCATCCCCTCCTAATGAACCAATTGCACGGATATTATATGCCTATTCATCGCACCGGGTTTCCGCTCAACCTTTCGCTTTCGAAGCCAGGATTGCCGAGATGTATTGTTCGTATTCTACTATAAAATTATACCTTGGGCAAGAAGTCTACCGTTAAATTAATTCTACCTCTATAATTAAGTCTACCGTTCCTAGGTTCCTGTTCCTTAATTCAGAAACTACTCGCTTCCATTTTGCTGCTCTGGGCGCATTGGTATTCCCAAAATACATTGGTGATTCCAAATGGCAGCCCTCGGAATGTAGTTAGTAGAAGGACTAATTCTTTTATAAACAACCTTTCATTACAGAAAGCTCAAAGATGATGGAACCGTAAATGATACTGAAATATAAAAACTGACTCTATGACAATTTTAATTAACCCGAAAGACCTTTTATAAACTGCAAGAATGGTAGTCATGTGTGGTTCAGTGGTTACCATAACAATATTTTTTTAATATTTTCACCCAGGCAGGTGCAGAAGAGCAGTCGTCGCTAATGGTCCCAGTAGATGAAGCGACGATAAATAATTCCAATAAGGAAATCATCGACGTGTTACGAATAAATAAAAAAATATTTAATATAATATAAACCAAGTACTCACAAATAACTTGTTAGCAATTAGAATCGAATTTCATGAAAATGAAATATCATGAAACGAAAAATTCACTTATAACATTTTGAAAACCCGCCCGTTCATGATTTGATAGTACTAGACCCTCATTATCCTCGTAATTCAAAATTTCTGTCCAAACGTGGCAGCCGATGTGTGTGTGTGTGTGTGTGCGCGTGCGTGTGTGTGTGAGCAGGTGTTTCTGGATTCAAGGTTTAAGAACGTCTAGGAAAAAGTAAGAAAGTTTCAGATAAGACACTTTAAACCATTTTATTACTTAATAATAGTAACATTAATATCCTTGCACGTACACTTTTCGGACATATTAATTCTATCGTCATCGCTATCATTATAGAATAGATTGATAATATTGTATTTAAGAACTTATAAGTTGGTTATTACCTTCAGTTAGAACCTTTACGGCAATCATTACGGCTGCTATAAAACCTCTCGATTACGATTTGATCTAACTCGCCCAGCATCTGATATCATGGTTTTAGTTTTATTGGCTGTTCCCCCATCAAAGTTCCTCAACTAAGCCCGATATTACTGCTTTCATAAATACAGTTTATTTCCAATCATAAACTATAACTTAATTGGAAATCAAAGCTGATTTTGCCTTTTTTTTTTCTCAGTTTATCATATTTTTTGTCTTACTTAACTAGGTTAATTTCATGTACCATGATCGATATTATTATTATTTAAATTATTTTTTCTTTCATTTCGGGAGCAGATGTAGATATCTGAGTATGTAGAGCGCTGAGTTGCCATGCCGAAGGTTCGGAGTTCAAATCCGACTGTGGCATATTCATTAATTAATCTATTAACAATCATAGATAGACCCTGTGGGATCCGCAGACCTTCCTGGGTTCACACAGCCTGTATAAAGTGGGCATTCATAATTGGGGTAAAACCTGGCGGTTGACAATGATCTCAGACATATCAGCTCCCTACAAACCGTTTTTTAGAAATAGTACAATCTTTACAAAATTTAATCCTAGAGGATCATACTGTCTACTTATTACCTAATCTCTATCCAAGACTGTAGAGACCATGGACTGTAGTAGATAAGTTGTTATTCTTCTTAAATATAAAATTAAGTGCTTTTATTGGTTACAAAACCACCAAAGTGGTTTATCAAAACCACTACCGAATCTATATATTAATGGTGCAAAGGAACAGCTTATATTTTTAATTTTTACTTGGCGCTATGTGGATAAATGATCTTTCATTTTCTGTTTTGGTAATAACGATTACATATGTGTAGCAATGTTCTAATGGATCGCTCCTTATCCATCATATATATCCATACACTCCTTAGTTTTAATTATTAAAATACGATATTTTTTAAAAGGTAAAAACATAACAATACTCTTTGACTATTGTTATTTCTCATTTTTACATTTAAATCTCATTGTATACATGCAATTATAGCTATGTCTGATGAAATGACTCCAGGTAATCATTGTATATACTCTTTCAAAGATCATAGATAATATAATATGAATGTGCGGCGTGGGATCTTCAAAGGAAGGAAGAGTAAAAAGGTTATATTCTAAGCCTTTTTATTTTTAAAAGCTTTTATTCTAAGAGCCCCCACAAACGAATCCTTTATAAACAGATTTGCAGTAATATACGGGAGCATGTTTTACTTAAGTTAGAATGCTCCTAGGTTTTGTTTTTTAATTCTTTTATAATAATAATAAGGTTTAGCCAACCCGAAGGCTCGATGCCGATACCACAATCTTTGCTTACAAACTTTCGTCCACGAACCACTACCCAAATCCAAATCTGTCAGATCAATCTGAACACAATCCTCCCTGCTTACGCCTTGATTTATTTTAGGAATTCGTTCGATACTAAGCACAGTCAGTAACTTTAATTATATTAGTATATTTATGTCATACTTTTATACCACTCCATACTATATGTATGCATTTTAAAAACTGTTATACTCTATATTTATATCTTGACTTGCTACTGTTATTTTTCCTTTATTTACTCTTTAATATCATTTTGGCTATACCTTAATTCATTTTACTTATGTAAACTCCCCAGGAGTCTATTATCTTACATTTTATAGTTTTTTTATATATATGCTACTACCTTTTCCACAATTTTACTTCTCACCTCTGACGTTTATACCTTTTCTTTTTAAATACTTTCTGTTTACTTCCTTCCTTTATCTTTGTAAAAAAATAAAAAAAAATCTTTTTGGCATCACCACCGTTCTGTACATTTTCTCTGTAATTTTTTATTCATATATATCCCTCACTTTTGTTCTAAATTTCTACCTCTCTACATATATATTTTTCTCATTTATCATATACTTAGTCTGCAATGTATTTTTATAGTTCTGTTATTTTGTCTGTTTTTCTTTCTTAGCCCTGAAGATGACCCACAAAGTGGGTCGAAACGTCGGCACGTAATTAAAATAAGTAACCACTTATTTAGTGTTTTATTTGACTGCACCCCCAACTATTTTCTTCCTTACATCTATCATCCAGTCAACCATCCCTCGCTTCTCACAGTATTTTTAGAAACCCTTCTTAACCTTCGCGACGCTATCGCTTGAATAATTATTTACCTACCTCGCAATTCCGTGTCGTATAATCTCCTAAATTCTCCAGTGGTCTTATCCTTTTTTGGACCGAATATTCTACGCAAAACCTTACGATTTTTTTATATGAAGTCTATTTTATTTATTTATTCTATAATTTTCATTTCCACTAGCGCAATTTGATCCAAATGTTTCTTTTTCTCTTTTCTTTGCTACTGGAACATCAAGTTTTCGAAATAGAAACATCAATAGTTTCTTAATCTTTATTAAGTGACTTTTTAATCTTTTTCTAACAATGCCGGGTATCAGGGAGTAGGAAGGAGGAAGAACAAGTGGATTTGGCTGATCTTCTGTTGATAAGTTGAATGTTGTGTATATAATGGGGATGTTTATGTCATCGTGTGATGTTTGCATCTTGTGTATTTGGAACCCCAAATTTCTGCACCATACGTTCAATTGTAAGTCAAGCGAAGATCTGTTGACCATATGATGTAATATTTGTTTGTAGCGTCTTGTCTCTTCTGCATGTATGTTACATGTAAGTCATTTTTCCAACTATAGTTTGAGATAATGCACATAGTTTTTAGAAGGTACTTCGTCTTTGTCAATTTTGACTGTTGGACACGAAGCTTATATGTCTCGATATCATGCGAATCATATTTTATACGAAGTCTAAATATGATTTTCTGCAAAGAACATGTGTCTTTTTTTTTGTGGTTTTTACTGATTTATATTATTCTTTTTTACTGTTATTACTTGTTAACACTATTTTAATTATTGGCTAAATTTGGGAGACAATAGTTGATTATAATAGGCAATGAGCCATCGGCATACAGTTAGTTATAAAAGTGCCAAGGATTCTGGTGATTTAAAACGAAACCTTTTTATTCCTTGGCCATTAGTTGGAAACTAAGCTTGAGCTGTTTACAACAACAGAAAGTAAAACGATTTCAACTGGGCCTAATTGCAGGTAAAGTGAAATAAAACTTTCGCTTTTAATTAAAGCAATAACTCTCAGAACAGACTTACAGCCCCCCCCCTCCAACTCTATATTAAAAATTCCCTTTCCCTAAATTGGTAGTTTTCCCTGATTTAAATCCCCACTTTCTCCTAATTGTCTATTTATATGTGATATAGCACGGTTCTTGCCTTCGGTTGAATCATTTGTAAGAGAGAAATGCCCTTAATGTCTGTATAAAAACATGTATATTTCTATCTATATCCGCTTTCATAGGAAAGGTTATGTAGTAAAAGAAGTTTGTGAAATCAAAACATTTTTATTCAAAATATTTACACTCACTTTCTATACATTTTCCTGTCTTATGAACTCGTAAACCGGCTCGTTTAGTTTCTCCACTCCCTGTTGAGAAATATGTTTACCGTTGTCGTGTAAGAGTATAGGTCCCTTCCGCTTAACTAATGGTAGTTTTTCGATAAGTTTTTATTGCATTGTGTCAATGTCACTGCAATTTTTGTGGATAAGATGTTTTCACTTCTGGGTATAAAGGGGAATCGAATTATTCCCGCCATTGACCGGCAAAAAGAAATCAATAATAATATTTTTAGATGCAAATTTCGTCACGTATCCCGGTCTGGAATTATACAACAGACGTCCTCGAACACGGAGTTAATGTTTCTTGCATCTTAGGCAATTCAAGTTTTAGCTCATTGAAAAATAAATACTAGAAAATAGCCTGTTTCCATGGCCATATTTCAATGCACGGAAAACTGTAGTTGTCGTTCAATTGTAGTGATTGTAAATATCATGAAAAAAGAAAAGATTACTAACTACTCATTAGTATCTGTAAACATAAAAATAGTGAAACCGAAGTCCAATAATTTAATTTGAATTTTAGAAATAATAACACCTTCATTCATTTCATATTGACATAATGATTCCACCTCTAAGAATTGAATTTTCCAGCCATGGACCACTGATAATAATTTTAAATGGAAATTTCGTCATGTATCTCGGGCTTAAATTAATAATACCCTGCCTCGAGCACGGCGTTTATGTTTCTTGCAGTTTGGCAGTTAATGTTTGAACTCATAATAAATAAAAGAAAGACGTGTTTCCATGGACATATTTCATTGCATACTAAACAATGTTCGTTAAATTGTAGTGATAGTAAATATTATAAAATAAGAGAGGATTAATAACAACTCTTAAGATCTCTGAACGTAAACATAGTAACAGAAGTCCATTAATTCCTTATAATTAAAAAAAAATCATATGAATCTATATGCATTTACTTAAATATTTAACATTAACATTGTGTTATGATTTAATCTGTTGTTCCACATATTTGAATAATATTATAATGCATCCCATAATGATACCCTATCGATCCCTACTGAATTCTATACTATTCCCCACCTGAACACGGGGCCTAATAATAAAATGACTCATTAGCCAGGGCTGGCTCTAACCCCTCCCATGGAATCCTCAACTGATGCATTATTCAGCGCAGGAGAGGTGATATTATTCAGCCAAAAAGGGGAGATTTGCATCCATCTGATCCGGGTCAGGGTTTTCCCGGAATATCGGGAAATATTGCCGACGTGTCCGCGGAATATAGAGAACCCAATATTCATTTCCAAAGATTAATTATTTATTCCGTACTAAAACTACAGTTGTTTATAGTTGTAGGGAAGCTAACACAACATCGGCAGAATAAAATTTATTAGATAAATCGTCGTAACATACATTCGTCAAAAAAAAGCACCTCAACAAACCAGTGGTCTTAGTTTTTAGTTGATGGTAGGGGCGTTATTATTTCTGGGCCAATGTTGAGATAGCCCAAAATCACGCCTAACCACCACCTTTTTACCCGCATTATTAATGAGTGGAACTTCATAGAAGTTTCCGCTAGAAGAAGTGTCTGCAGAATATATAGACCCCAATATCATTCCCAGTGATTAATTATATATTCCATACTAATGATACAGTAGACTATGACAGTAGTGAAGTAGGAAGGAGAAGGACAGCGTAAGAAATTGATAAGATAGAGTGAGAGATAGAGAAATGTATTGAAGTGATGTCTACATATCGGCAGATTAAGATGGGTACATCGTGAGAGCATGTCGATTACGTGAAAACATGAAACAATATTTCTTGGCATTGAAAAAATTGTTCTTCTATCTAAGAGATTGTGTAGAGCGGAGATTTGGCAAAGATCGCCATTAACCACTAGATTTTCTTCGAATTATGGATTAGTGATACTTTTTAGAAATTGGGTGGGATCTTAAAAGTTCTCCGGGGTAATAAAGCAATAAATAAGGTCAATAAAGCATTTTTATTTTTTTTGGTACGAAATGAACCACCTAAATTTAACATATTCGATTACGCTTTATCTTCATTTTTAGTTTCACAAATTATAACTTTTTTTCATCATGTAGAAGAGCGTCTCATAGAAGAAACGATTTTTTCCTAACACCTAATTATAGACTAGGTCACATTTATTGACCACTGTCCTTCAATGATATTTAACTACAACACTTCAGTGATGTTTGGTGTGTTTTTTTAAAATAATAAATAATGTTTATAATTTTTATTATTTATATTTATGTTATCTTTGCCTTCAACCCTAGAATTCACCTAGGTGGGCATAACCCAAGGGATCAGGAATTATTTTTATTTTTTTATAAGAAAAAATTATTTTTAGTATTTAAGAATTTTCTAAAGATACTATCATTTACAGAGCTTTCTGCATTTGTTCAAGAAAATTAAAAGATAGGTCTAATCATTTCGTATTGTTCTCCATAATTTCCGAAATCAACCCATTTGTTGAAATGACCAACAAACCTTAACCTAGCTAAACCTTTCCTTTGAAAGCGTGTATGGTTACTTCAGTTCCTCTCACAGGTCCTGATATTTTTTCATTTTTTTCGGCAACGATCTTGTATAGATTATCATCTGCTGGCACTCAAAATTCATTTATATTAGAATATTTCACTTCCTTTAAGATAAGCAAAATATCAGGTCTGTTATAACGGTCTGGTCTCAATAATGCTTGACGTTTATAAATAATTAGTTGTGGCTGTACCTAAAATAGTGTGTGAAGTTCAAATTCGGAGGCTTAGATTGCCTACCCCTACCCCCCCCCCCGGCAGCTCTGAAGGTGGTCTACATCTAAGACCGAAACGTTGGCATTTTAAATTAAGTTTTTTTATATTTTGTGTAGTCCTTGACTGGACTCCCTAACTACTTCAATCCACTATTTAAATTATCCAATCAACTATTTTACACTTATTGAATAACAGGGAAGATCTTGTTTTAAAATTTAATTTCTTGGCTAATTCCTGGCGAACAATTATCAGGTCTCAGCAAATATTCCTTCCAGAGCTTTAATAAAATTATTTCTTTTCTCGGCTTCTACCGGACAAGGGTAAGATTATTATTAATATTGTATTATTTTTCATTGAAATTTCTATATAATGGAAACTGAGGTACGCCCTCAAGTTACGACATCGTACAAAGAAATCCTCGACGGTGTTTATTGCAAACCGGCAGTGGCAGGAAGAGGCAAGAAGTGGCCGGCCAATTAGACCAAGACCACTCGCTTGATGAGGCGAGCCTTCTTCAGGAGGAGGCCAAAGTGTTTTTGCAATCTCCTTCTCCCCCCCTCCTACTCCCTATCCTCCTTACTTCTTATTGGACATGCTTTTAATTTTATTTTAATTAGGATAAACGTTGCGATCTCCATCTTGCAGGTAGTATCAAAACAGGTAGAAACAATTATTAAGAATGATTTTTACTTTTTGAAACCAATATTCATCCTTTTGTACATCAATTAGAGCACAATGCGCAGTTAATAACTATTATTTCTAACAAACTATTAATTGGATATTTAAATATATCATAATATAACATCTTACAAGATTTTTAAACCTTTTTCTTGTGATAAAATGAAGTATGATACAGTTTATTATTAGTTTCATGACCTAAGGAATATATATGACACTATTTACAATACTAAGAATGCAATTTGTAAATTATTTTAAATTAATGTGAACAATTTTAATTAAAATTATAAATATATATTTTTCCTCAATGGCTTACGTTGTAGGCCATCATCAGGGCAAATAATGGGTGTGGTGACTTCTTATAACACTAAAACTGTCAACTGAACTCATATAGATGTATATTCACGGTTCTGAAATACATCCCAAGAAAGGATATCCTACCGCCACAGTGTTATAAATGTCAGAAATTTGGGCACACAAAAAACTACTGCAACCACACCGTACAATGTGTAAGATGCAGTGGCTCACATAACATTTCTGAATGTCCGTGATTAGGTGAACTCAAACAAAAGCTCGAATTGCGAGGGAGCCCTCGCCGGTTCTTATAGAAAATGCCTCCATAGAAAAAAATTAGAAGAAGTAGTGACTAAAAGGATAGAAGAAAAGAGATCTAAGCAGATAAGTACTAACGAAAATATACCCGAACTAATGACTAACATCATGAAAGTTCATCCTGGTGTAGAATACGCATCTTTTCTACAAGGTAACTAAATGACAACCGAATCACTACCGATTTCTTCCCTGTCTTTACTTTTTTGAAGGGGGCATCATCTTCCGGTAGAGGTGTATTTAAGCCCAGCATGATCACTGCCTGTCCACTTCCTAATACACAAATTTCCTGTCCTAGTAGCACTACACACTACACACTGTGCACAATTAAATAGTCACTGTAAAGCCTTGTTAGATATATAGTCAATTTCCTACTCTTATAAGAGCAACGCTGCCCTGTCGTCTGTTGAGGTCTTATCCAAGTGATATGAATGGACTCCAACAGCTTAAGGCGGAATCTAAATAAGAGTAGTAATAGTGTTTGTTTGGATAGGTCTCTTTAAAAGGGTTACTATATAATGAATTATCGCATTTCAACACTTCGAGAATAAAGCAATAGAATACACTGTTACCATGGATACCACACGCATCTCTTTCCGATTAGTCCCGGAATTTAACTTTTAACTTCTATCTATTATATAAAACCAATAATACAATCTTATCGAGAAGGGAGCGTTACTCGCCACTTTTACTTAAAACTTGATTGTACTCCGCATAAAATGTTCATACCGCGGGCTAAATATGAAAATCGTTTCTTAAGGAGTAAACTCCAAAAAACAAACTTAAATTATTGCTTCCTTATAGCCTGCATTATGAACTAGTTTAACCCTCTGTCCTCTTCAATATTGATGTATACCGCCTTAATAATACTGGAAGATAGAATAGCTTATAGTTGAGACAATCTCTAGCTGTAAGGAAGAGTAGAGTAGCCAGTATATTTTCACTTTTGTTACCTCTTTGGTATATTCTATTGTAAATATTTTCTATCCTGTAAATTGTATAAGAAAGGGAGTAGAATAGTCAATACTATCTATAGTGTGATGTATATATTAGTGCCAGTCTTATCGAAAAACAACCTAGTTCATAGGAGAAAATTTGCATTAGCCATGTGGATCTCATTCCATTTTGCAAAACATGTGGTTTGTCTTTTGCACTTCAAGTCTCTGTTTGTAACATATATGATCAAAATGTACAGTATCGAAAGATGCTCGTAAATAAACAACTGCAAAGATCCTGAAGACAATCAATGAGCTGGAACGAAAAAAATCCTATTATCCAGATTATTTTTTTATAAACATTTATTAATAAAAACCATTATGAAGATATATGATGAAGGTAGTACTTCGTCATATATAAGGAAAATGAAATTGACTGGGGAAAACCGAAGTCCATACAGTTCGGAGTCCACAGCGGAAATTGGTCACTGATTAATGTGAAATGTACCTTTGGAGAAAAATAGATTTTAATTTCTCAGCATATTTCATATTTGATACAAAAGATTGGAGCATTGGCAATCGAGAACGGCCGTATATAAGCTCAGGGAAAAGCAATATGGAGCTCCGTCGGACGGGGCTCCTTAATATTTGACCGCATTAGATCGCCCTGCGTTGCGATTTCTCTTCAATGTTTCAGCGGATCCCATAGCCCTTTATCCTCTTCACGTTTCTCATCTTCGGGATGTATCGGGGATATGTATCAGGAGAGATGGATTGCCTGGTGTTCAGAGAGGAACATTCCAACCCTTCTTATGGGAATGGTACATTCCCGTTCTGATAGAGTGGACTGTATTTTATATTTTAATATTTAATGAAACATTTTTTTAATAATTTATATACTTTACTATGGTAATAATATAATAAGTCTCTTATTGTTAATAGAAATTTGCTGTTTACGGCACATTTCTTCAATCAGGGTCGCTCCTTACACATCTGATTGTCTATTTTGGTTTTGGCTTCACCACCATAGATTAAATGAGAGACTTGAAATTAATGAATTACTATTTTAAGTACTCTACGACTTTCAGGGGTATAACAACGATCGTGGCGGTAGAAAAAAGTTAATTTCCGTCTTACTTTGCGAGGGTTGTCGACGACCTGGCTTGGAAGAGCTCAGAAATTGCTTGGCGAGTTTCGGAGCCTTACACAGTTTTGGTGGGCCCGAGGGAGAGGGAGGGGTTGGAAAATGAGATCCGACTCGGCCACTAAATGCCTCTTAGGAGATAAAGGCTTTTGAATGAAGTTAAGGTCCCGGCCTCCGATGGCCAACCTTCCTCGCCTTCTTTCTAATTTCGACCCCTCGCGACGTCGGGGGGCGAGAGGATTATTTGTAATAGATACGGTCGTTGGTCCTTTGGAATCATACTAATTAGGAATTACTATAAATTGCTTTAAGGATCCGATGGCTCATAATTGCAACAACAGGGTAAAAATGAGGAAGCTCAATTTCCCCTCCCCCCCCAAATTAGTAATAACAGATTTTAATAGATGCAAGGTGATCCACGCGATGGTGTTGTCAAAGGAGGAAAAAACCGAGTTTAAATGACTGAAAACGGATAAAGAAGTATTCTTGTAAACGGGAAAAACTAGCAGTGGCAGAGCGATGTAACGCATTTGGCGAATTTGGCCTTCGTTGTGAGATTGACTGTACCAGCAATCCGCATGGACTTACAAAACTTATTTAGCCCTCCACCAGGCGCGCGGCGTACAAAGTGCGCCACAGCTGATTTTTTAATTTTTCTTTCAAAAAAAATATTTTTTTCCACAGTTACATAAAATTTCTTTACATCTTTGCACTTTTATGCTTAAAGAAGAGCCCAGAAAGAAAAAAAATATGAATTTGAAGGGACCTAAATATTTTGAATTAAATTAGTCGCCTAAAAGAAAGCTATTTAAATTGCACAAAGTATCCATTTATTTCAATTAAAAATAAAAGCTATGAAAATTTATTTTGCCAAATTAGAAATAAAAGCTATGAAAATTATTTTGCCAATTTACATTAGGAGTAAAGTGTCTGCAGATCCCACAGGATCCTACTACGGCTTTTTAAAGCCTAAGTAAATGTATCTGCCACAGCCAGGACCTTCGGCAAATAACTCAGAGCCCTAACCACTGAGCTAACGCACTCTCTCATCATTAAAATCAAATTATTTAAACTCAAATCTGACTAAAATACTTGGAATGACTAATAAATTGGAGTCATAAAAATGCCTAGCTACATAAAAAAATAATCGACTTTGTTACTGACATTATTTCCCTTAATTAAGTATACCCGTTTTATAGTGGCTGGGTGAGCCCTAAAAGGGTTTGTAGATCCCTGTAGGTATGTATAGAGATGATTTATCTAGATGCGAACCCGAGATCATCAGTAATACAAAATTACTCTCTAAACACTGAGCTACCCTGCTTCCCTAATGTAAATCCATTTTTAATTCCTGTTCAGTTTTATCGTTGAGCCTAAATGGAGGACTTTACTTAGAGAATGGTATAGATACTGGAGGGAGGTTTAGTAGCTGAAGAGAAGTTGAAGCAGAGGCTGTGACGACGCAATCTGGCGAAGCAGGGTCGGAAGTGGTTGTGCTGGTTGAGTGTCAGTTAAAGTTATTTGTGGGCCGTTAAATAACCGTAGCAAGAGCCCACTACAAGCTGCAATTTTAGAAATCCCTCAGCTCTTCCACCACCATTGCACTTGATGTTGGTATCACTGCCTAAACTGAATACTTTGTAAACCAGTTGTACTACTTTTTTTCCCGTTCCTCCTTCTTTTAAAATTTAATTTTGCGCCTCGGGAGTTGTTTTATCTCGTTCTTCCTTTACCTTCTGGTACCGTTAACGTAAAATATGTTTCTCTTGCCTCTTCTTCAACTATAAGTTCTGCTTTATTTTCTTCATTGCCTCTCCCCTGGAACATTTCTTAAAAATGTTTTTTAATATGCACTGAAATAATATATTTGAAATATTATTTTAATACACTATCTTAAATTGCCATGGCCAATGTTTTGAATTCATGGATTATTCTTTCTTATTTTAATCGTTTCCTCAAATTCTTTACCAAACTTTCGATAGATATATTGCTAGCTTTCTTTTGGCTTAATACTGAGTCTCCGATTAAGCGCTGAGGAAGCTATTAGCATGTCTAGCGAAACGTTGGCAAAGAATCTGACGACACTGTTGAAGCCAAAAGGAATACTTGAAGAATAGATTCACTGTTTTATCAGTTTTATAGAAATATGTAATCTGGACACTTCAATCCTTCCAAACCCATAAAATCCATCACGCGTTTGAATAGTACTGAAATGTGAATTTTATGTGTTTAGGAAAGAATTTTTACATTTTAGTAAATTTTTAATTTATTTAACGTCACATTATGCTACTGTGGCTTCAATGATGCCACATTGGGAGTCATGAATTTTACTTATCCAAGTATAATTAGGATAGGGATTACAGAATGTTTAACATCTTTTTTTTTTTTTAAATTCCTATGGCAGACATATGATGGAGCTGTATTTTGTTTTAGAAGGAATCGAACGTGAATTTGTCTCAATATTCTGCTTAACTTAAATAAATTAAAAATACAAAATAAGTAATTTCAAAATCTAAATATGGATAAAAATAAATATCTTCCTTGACTTCCTCTTGTACCATTGCTTGCAACAAGGAATTTTTTTCATTTCGAATTTTCTTTGAATAGAATTTACTACCATGCGGGTACTAACCCAAGGACGGAGGCCCCGTTTTCTCGGGACAATTGGCCTCCCGAATATTTATGCGCCCTCAGAAGAAAATATGACCGGGATATACCACCCGGAACTGGGTTCCCCCAACCTGGAGGACAAGGGGCTGATTGCAGTCAGATGAATGGGCGATTGGGTCGCCAACTTAAAAAAAATAACATAAATATAATTTAAATAAATTATAAAAGTAAATACAAATATAATTTAAAAACATAAAACGTAATAAATTAAAAAATAAAATACATATATTATAATTATTTATGATTTAATCAATAATAATATTCTTTATTAATTTTGAATTCGATAAACATGACTTCAATTATTTCATTATTCACTTCTGAAGGAATTATTTCTTTACCTCTATCTGGGGGATTTCCTTCTCTATATTTACTAATAATTAAACAAGAAAGATTCGATATATTAGTCGTATCGTTCGGTATTTTAATCTATTATTGCTTCCGTGATATCGTATTTCTATAAATTATTATACTATAAAGTAATAATATAAAGTTACCTTAAAATAATTGATAAATTAGTTATTTTTTACAATAAGTAAATAATCTCTTAAATAGTTTAGTGCAATATAAGATCGCAACATAGATATCAAGTCTAATACTCCATTCCTTGTACAAAGGTATATCGTAACTGCCCTATAACACCGCTTGTAGCCATTTATGAAAGCTAATGGCAAGAGTATGATCGTAACAGTCGCAATGCTCTAACCGACTCTGGCTACATTCAACTCTGAATCCAAATGAGTTTCATTAAAACGCAGTGTTGTGCAATCCAAATATGAATCTGAAACAGGTGCATTTAAGGACTCATAAAGTTTCTATTTAATATTCTTGTGCATATTAGCAACGGTCCTGGATAATCCTTATGCAGGCTACACCGCAATGAATTATCTATAATAACATATTTGAAACAGAGCACTTGGAGATAACCTTACTATTGTAACGAATTAAATAAATATAAGTTTGTGAAATAGTCTTGAGTCTTTCAAATAATGTTAACGTTTTACCTAAGCATTTGAACCTTATTACCGCAAAAATTACAATTGAACCAAGACAGAGCATCTCACTTCAGAAAAAATATTAAACAAAAATATAGATTGCATAACTAAAAAATGGTTTAAAGCATAATTAAGTGGAATTTGAATATAATACTGATGTTAGTGTAATTTGAACCCATATTTTGACTTCATTTTTCCTTTTCTCTATAAGCCTTTTCCTTTCTATTTTTAAATAATGAATTAATAATTTAATAATAATAATAAATGAGATGAAATTTTTAAAAATAATATATTAATAGGAAATAAAATGGAATATAAAAATAACAAACAAATATAAGAAAATAAATTAAATATAAAAATTTTAAATAAATAAAATAGAATATATATATAAATAATAATTTAAATATAATAATACTGCTATTAAGATTAATTAGAACCAATTATTTTTTCTTATTTTAAAGTTACTAATAAATGAAATAATCTAATAATAAAAAATAAAATAATGTATAAGAGAAACAAATAAAATAATTTTATATTTTTTTCAAAATGCAGAAATATTAATTAAATAAAATATTAAATATTTAATAAATAAAATATGAAAACAATACAAAAATAAAATAATATAATAAACAAATTTAATAAGTGAAATATACACATGTTAAATAAATAAATTATAATAATTATGAAAATTAAATGAAATATAAAATATATTAAATAAAACAGATATATTGAATATATTGAATAAATGAATAAAATTTAATATAACATAAAAATAGATAAAATAATTAATTATTTTCTATACAGTAATGAGGGCAATAATGTATATTGGTTTGCACTTAAAACCAAAACAACAACTGAAATTGAATTAAACTGAAATTGAAGTGTAAGTAAAAGTTATATTACAGGGGATGAGGAATTTACTAACTTATAATTTGGAAATTCATTGCGTTAATGAATACTAACCATGATCTTAGCTATGTCACTCTAGTTAGGGAAATTGATGAAAATTAGGTAACCCTATAATATTTAGGGGTCCCTGGGGCGTAGGTCATAATTAACTGAAGATGGACCAGGTCTTGTCTTAACCACGCGTGGTCCAGGATTGGCAATTTCCAGTTCGGCAAGACGTCATTAAACAGGAATTAATTGTAGCTACTATTAAACACAGTTTTAGTTGTTTTTGCAATTTGTTAATTTCTAATTGCATTGTATACATGTAAAATCCAAGTACTGGATATTTAGTTAGCATTGGTTGAGGTAAGGGAACCTTCATATTTATAATAGATCACCTGGTGCTAATAGCTAACAATAGGTGTAACGTTATTAGTTGGATTACAACCTGTAATTTAATTTATAAGTTGGATAATAACTGATTTTATTAATCTGAAATGATTAATTAAATTACAGGTTGTAATCCAACTAATAACGTTACACCTATTGTTAGCTATTAGCACCAGGTGATCTATTATAAATTAAATTACAAGTTGATATAAATGGAGGACAAGACAAAAGGAGCAAAATTATTTGTCCACATAGTCAAAGTAGATGAAGAGGAGCACGAATTGGTGCAGGTATCTGAAGATAAAATAGTATGGTTTTTAATACCAGAAGGTTATAGAAACCTTCGCCATCATGAGGTATTATTAACTAAATCAACTATTAAAAATGCTGTATCCGCAATTAGGCCAATTAACGGTTATAGGAATGTAGGAATCAAAATTGATGAAGAAATAAGAAAGGTATATTTTGATGAAGATGACAACATCTGTTTTAATAGTATTCCATTAGAGGAATCGAATACTGGCAAATCCGGTCATGATTTTTTTTTAACTCAGAAAATAAAAGAATTAGAAAATAAATTGAATTCTAATGAATGCAAGCTTCAGGATGTTGAAAAGAAATTTATAATAGAAAAATTCAATAAAAAACAAAATGCTACAGAATGGATGGATGGTTATGAGTATGAATGCCGGAGACATAATGTATCCACTATTACAAACATAATTGAAATTCTTCGTTTTTTTGTAGAGGGACCGGCAAAAGATTGGTATGAGGCAAACTTAAAAAAAATAGGTCTTGAAAATTGGTCGGCCTGGAAACAATCTTTTTTTTCAGTATTCATAGATAAAGGATGGTCTCAAATTAGGAAAGCGTACAGTTTTAAATATTTAGGAGGTTCATTGGTGGATTATGGATTGGCGAAAGAAAGGTTATGTTTGGAAGCAGAAAGCAAAAGTACTCTCGTATCAAGAATCAATATGATCGTGATGGGACTACCACTAGCAGTGCAAGATAAGTTGGATAGAGAAGAAATAACAAATATGGAAAAACTGTTTTCAGAACTAAGGAAGTTAGACGATTCATTTTCGAGGAAAAAAAACATTAGCATGCCAAATCATCGAGTTAGCGTACCCTTGGAAAAACCCCGAGAGAAAACCGATGATTTACACAAAAGTAGCTATACTATATTAAAGAAACCCTGCTCCATTTGTGAAAGTTTAGGTTGGGTGAATCGGTATCATTCAGAAAAAGAATGTAGGAATAAAAATGTTGGTGCATCAAAAAAATCAGTCAATATAAATGAAACACATGCTGAAATTTCTGAGAACTCAGGCGGGGAAAATACAAGGGCTAAAAATTTAAACTAGAAGGCCCGGAGAAATTGAACCCATTAATAAAAATTCATGTTCTCATTGATAAAAAGTTGAACATCAGAGCTGTTTATGACAGTGGTTCAAACGTTACTTTAGTAAGTCAACGAGTGATTGATTTATTAAAATCAAGTCTTATGAAAGAAAAGTCTGTGTTCAAAACTATCAATGGGTTTAATTTCAGTTCTGGCCGGGCAAATATAAAACTAACGATTGGTAACATTACAAATAACCTTAACGCATATATCATCAAAAATAACCAGTTTTCATATGATTTACTCCTAGGCCTAGATGCCATTCATAAATTTAACCTTATCCAAGATGAAAATTTAAATATATTACAAAGACTGAATAAAGATAGAATTTTAGAAGTAGAAAATAGAAACGAGGTAGAACTGAATAAAATTTTGGTCAAAGATGATATACTTTCGAAAAATAATGAAAATAATAGATTTAATAATTTTGAACTAAATATTAATGAAACAAAAAAATTGAATGAATTTAGAACCAATTTAGATCATATAAAAGAGGAATACAGAAAAATACAAATTTCAAAATTAATAGAGAGGTATAAACAGGTATTTGCTAAGGATAAATTTGAAGTTGGTAGAGTGAAATCGAGAGAAGCTGAAATAAAGTTAATGAAACAAGAATGGGTTACTTCACGAGCATATAAATGTTCTATACCAGATGAACAGGAGATAAAGACTCAAATAGAAAAATTACTAGAAGCCGATCTTATTGAAGAGTCAGATTCACCATTTGCATCACCTGTAACGCTCGCTTTTAAGAAAGAAGATGGTCGCAGAACTCGGCTCTGTATTGATTTTCGAAAATTAAACAATTTGATAATACCAGAAAATTATCCGTTTCCGACGATAAACGATGTCATAGATAAGGTACCTAACTGCAAATTCTTTAGTGTTGTTGATATAAACTCTGCTTTTTGGAGTATTCCTTTAAAAAAAGAAGATAAAGAGAAGACATCGTTTATAACTAAATTTGGTAAATTTATGTTCAAAGTTCTCCCTTTTGGACTTAAAAATGCACCAGCTATCTTTCAACGGATATTATCAAATTTTATAAGGAAAAGAAAATTAGGCGAATTTTGTGTTAACTATATAGATGACATATTGATATTTTCTAAGTCATGGGAAGACCATGTTAACCATATTGAGAGACTTTTACAGGTGATTGAAGAGGAAGGTTTCAAACTGAAATTAGAAAAGTGTAATTTCGCGTCAAATTCGGTAAAATATCTTGGTCACATAATTCGAGAAAACAGAATATCCCCCGCTCAAGAGAATTTGATAGCTATAAAAAACCTGAAGAGACCGACAAACAAATCGGAAGTACGAAGTATTTTAGGTTCTATTAATTTTTATTTGAAATATATTGAAAATAGTGCCGAGAAATTTGAACCTTTGCATAAATTATTGAGAAAGAATATCGAATTCAAGTGGACTGATGAATGCGAGAAAAGTTTTAACTTAATAAAATCCTATTTGTGTTCTTCTCCGATTTTAGCAATTTATGATATAGATAAAGATGTCTATATAGATACAGACGCTAGTTACACGGGTATTGGAGCAACTTTAAAACAACCTCAAACTGACGGAAAATTACATCCAGTTGCATATTTTTCAAGAAAACTTTCTGAAAAAGAGAAGAAAATGGAGATTATTTATCTTGAATGTAAAGCTATTAAAGATGCTATAAAGTATTGGCAATATTATTTAATTGGTCGGGAATTCACCGTATGTAGTGATCATAAACCATTGGAAAATTTGAGAACCAAATCCAGAACAGATGAGATTTTAGGTGATTTGGTACATTATTTATCTCAATTTAATTTTAAAATTATCTACAAAAGAGGAAAAGAAAATGTTCTAGCTGATCTTCTGTCTAGACAACCGGTTTTAGAATATTTCGAAAATGAAGATGCTATCAGGGTAGTAAATTTAATAGAATTTAAAGAGATAATTAATGATCAAAATAAAAACCTCCAAGAATTAAACTCTGCTCAAAATATAGAAAAAAATGGTAGCATAATATTTAAGAAATTAAGAGGCAGAACTAGAATCTTTATTTCTACTGATTTTGGCTTAGAAATTATACGCCGCGTACATGATTATTACGGCCACATTGGTGCCATGCAAATGAAAGAGAAAATAAGACCAATATACTATTTTAAGAATTTAGACTCATCAATAACCCAATTTTGTAAAAATTGTACCATTTGCTTAGAAAATAAAGTGCGTACTAGTAGACCCATTGGCTTAATGTCAAAGCTAGGTCCCGCACAGGAACCCTATGAAATCTTGTCTATTGATTCCGTTGGTGGTTTTGGGGGAAATCGATCGTGTAAGAAATTTATGCATATACTGGTAGATCATTTTAGCAGGTATGCCTGGATTTCTACGACGATAGGTCAATGTGCTGGAGATTTCATCAAGCTTATTGATCCCATTGCTCAGAATAATAAAATCAAAATTATTCTAGCTGACCAATATACAGCCCTCAATTCTAAAATCCTTAAAAATTATCTAGAGAAGATGAAGATCCATTTAATATTCACCTCAATAGATTGTCCACAGTCTAATGGACTAAACGAGAGGCTTAACCAAACGCTGGTAAATAGAATAAGGTGTAAAATTAATAGCGGTGATAAGCGTGCATGGCCAAGAATAGCTCAAGATTGTGTGTTAGAATATAATAGAACTATTCATTCTTCAACTAAATTCGAACCGACATACTTACTTTTTGGAAAAAAATCATTAATTTCTCCGTTACATACACTAAACGAAAATGATCTTGAGAGGGATAGAAAAGAAGCATTTCTAAATTCTATGAAAAATTTTGAAATAAATAAAAGAAGAGTAGACAAAACAAGAAGAGTTCACGAACTCAAAGTTGGTGATAAAATGTACATAGAGAATGGAAACAAATTAAATAGAAAGAAAATGGATAAAGTAAGAATTGGACCATTTAGGATTCTCAGCAGGATTTCAAGTTCAATGTATGAAGTTGAATGTGGAAAAAAGAAAAAAAAATCAAATTACTTTCACAGCAGCAAATTGTCACTTTTCCCTTCTGGAAAAATGATTTCAAGGGGAGGGATGTAAAATCCAAGTACTGGATATTTAGTTAGCATTGGTTGAGGTTAGGGAACCTTCATATTTATAATAGATCACCTGGTGCTAATAGCTAACAATAGGTGTAACGTTATTAGTTGGATTACAACCTGTAATTTAATTAATCATTTCAGATTAATAAAATCAGTTATTATCCAACTTATATACATCAATCCATTCATAAAGTATTTTCAATAATAATAATTATAATAACGTGCAAGCTTTAATGATGTCCGTATATTAGCATATTCACTTGTTATTAATAATATAAAATAATGTCATTTTCAACAACGGTTTAAAACGCTACAGTAATTATGTGATACCTATTGAAAAAGAAGAGTTAGAAACAAAGATTAGGAAGAACTGTTAGAAATAAATGTTGAATGTAACACTTGGGCTAGAAGCAGTACATAAGATCAAAAGGGAAGAAATGACATTACTGTATTTAGAAAAATAGAATTCAAACACAGTTACCTTACTCGGGGTGTCCACTCTTCGCTAACAATTTTAAAAATAATTCAGGGGCCTTTGGGATCTGGAGACCTCTAAAGTAGGTACCCTTGATTGGGGGAAAACCTGGGGTTAAGCCTGATCTAGGACAAATCACCTCCCTGCACAGTTTCCCTTGAAATAGTACAGTCTTCTACCTGGTACAGAACCCATTAACTATCGATGAGTGGAACAGGTTTTTATTTAATTTGGACTACATTTAAACATGTCTATGTATAAATGTGTTCACGGTTTAATGTGTTCTAATCTGCATCAAGCCCCCTGCTCAAAGAGTTAAGCTTTACAACTGACTCAGATAACTCTGTACAGGTGGATTGGTGTATTATTCATTAGAAATGTAATGGCCCTGAACTGTTGCCAGCTGGAACGGGAATATTTGCCAGGTTGTAAACCGTACAACGAGCAATCGTGACAAACAGCCTTCCGAACTGTGGGGTAAATTAAAAAGGCTCCTCGGTTAGCTGGCTCTGAATTTATCGAGAGAGGGCGAGATCCAATTTAGATTTTAAAAGATCGCTTTGCATAACCGGACCAGGTAGCACTTGTAAGAGCGGAGGGCCACTTAAGCTCTGGATAAAGTGCTGCTCCATCAATTCCAGAGCTGCTGGAGAATAAATGGCCTGCCGATTTGCAGCGACTGCCTCCTATTATTTTACCATCACCGCTTGGCAACTGATGAAGAGCTGATGATTTCAGGAGAAGAGGACCGATGATCGAGTGGGAAAGCAATAAGCTTAGTGCATCCCGCATCGACTCACTATTAAATCATCAACAGTCTACGTTGAAAAGACCCTTAAATAACAAAAGTAAATTTTTTTTTTAGATTCAAGCAAATTGCTTACTTATGTTTCATTTGATTCATATATGGAACCTAGGTAAAAAGGTATAACCTATGTGCAATATCTATGTACTTGAATGCCTTAGTTGAATTTAGGATTTCCACTCAAATGATCTTGATTCCAAAATAAATAAAAAATAAAAAATCTGTACCACAACCCATGAAGCGTCCTGGGTACAGTACATTGTAGAGAGTATATTATATCTAGGACAACCTTTAGGTGATTTGTTTAATTTCAAATTCATCTCCTAGGTTTTCCTCAATTAATAGTATCCTGTGGCCGGAGGAGCCCTAAGAGTGTCTGTAGATCTCTCTAGGCCCCATCCGTGAATATTAATTTTTTCCATATTCACATAGCTATACCCTTATCTTAAAATGAGGTAAATGCTCTGATAAAAAAAAATACGGTCCTTGGTCTTGATAAAAAGAAAAATCAAAGTGGAATGCAGTAGTAGAGATGTTGATGCTGATTTGGCTGGTATCCAGAACGATTATCAACTGGTTCCACATTGGTCCGACTAGATCCACTGACTTGCCCTTCTTGTAGCCGGCTAGAGGAAGGAGGGATGATCCCGGTGTCGATTTACTGTCTGTGTGAGCTATAGATTATGTAAAAGTCATATATCATGGGAGTTAGGTCTCGGCGAGGTTCATAAATCTTACTAGTATATAAGTAAATCATTCGAATGTATTTCTAAATGTAACCCCCTTTCACGTTAAATTTAAATGGTTCTGTTTCTGTAGGTCCAATTCTTCCACGTAGAACATTCCAAAGCCTATTTAACAATAAATCATTAAAAGTAAATTCGTTTTATCTTTAGATTCATTTATTCTTGAAAAATATCATTTGCAATCCAGGTATCAAAAGTAAACTATATAACATGACTATTCAAGTTTCTCTCTATATTGAATTTATAAATGCATGAATACAATTCTATATTACGTAATAATATAATTTATTGGGTTAATTTCCATACAAGTGCAGTATGTAATTGGCTTTTAAGAATAGTGAACTGAGTAAATGGTATCGGAAATATATCCATTGTCGATTGGAGGGCAAACTATTCACACACTTTTACCCTATTAATACACATTTAACAGCTTTTGTGTTTTCCAACTAGAATCGAACACTTCAGTATATTTACTTATTAGAAGTGGTTTGTATTTGTTTCTTAACTGTTGATGTATATACGCATTTAATTAAATTGATAGTTGATATCAGAGACCTAGTGTCTTTTAAATTATTTTATGTATTATGGATGTCCTATATATCTATAATTCCTTGGTCCTAAAGACTTATATCATGCAAGTCTTATTATTAATACTTACTATTAATAATAGTCTTATTATTATATATACTATTAATTAATATTATATATAAAAATAGCTCCCATTGTCCATTTTTGCATTTGATTACTATCAAGCTGAATCTTCGTGAATACATTCGTTTCGATGAGAGGCCCAACAATTTCCTGTGCGAAAATTCTCGATTGTGGTAGCTAACAGAGGTCATTAAAAATGATTACTAACTAGCTGATTTTTTTTTACTTCTTCTTTTTTGACTTCGTTATCGATACATGTTGGAAGGAGGGGACTCTTTGATCAAACCATACATTTTGCAGGACAAATATTTTTTCAAGTAATTTAGATAATTATCTAAATTATAATTTTACAAAAAAAAACCAGTTAGTAATAAATTTTTGCGAATCATCAAATCGACATTTTTTATCCTTGCTACCTCTGTTAGCTACCACAATCGAGAATTTTCGCACAGGAAATTGTTGGGCGTCTCATCGAAACCAAGCTATTCACGAAGATTCAGCTTGGTTCAAGTGCAAAAATGGACCTTGGATCCTGGACTATAAAATTGTTGTCCTGTTAAAAAAATAAAATTAAGCTTCCATTTTTTAAAGAAGAAAGTTTATTTAAGTAAAAGTTTTAAGTAGGAGCGTGGTAGCGTGGTGTAAAGCACAGAGGCTTGAGGTACTAAATCGGCTGTGAAATCTACAAATCCACCAATGGCTCTCCCAGACTCTATAAAGTGGGTACCTTAATAGGGGTAAAAGCATGATGGTTGAGAGCGATCTAAGATTAGGAATAGTAAAGTAAAGTTTTTGCCATGTACTGAACCAAAGACTCTTTATGGAAAATGGTTTCGCAAACCTTTAGGAAGGCGTGAAGGAGTAACGAGACCAGTTATCTTTCTCTTACTATGACTTCTTTCACTTAAATTGAATTTTATAATAATAATCTTGTTACAGTCAAAATAAATGTTATTTTAAATTTAATACTTTTTTTTTCATAAGCATACAGTTTATTGCGCAAGTGGGGTGTGGAAGGCTTTCATTTTAACAGGGGAGGCGCGTGCTACAAAAAAGTGTCGGAACCCCAACTTTATAAGTTGCAGTGGTTTACTTCTTATTAAAGTTTTAAGAACGAATATTATTGATCAATACATAGTATGAAAAACATTCATAACTTCTACGGTTTAAGTTCTATCAATGGGTAGTTTCTCTACTTGCCTTTATGCATGCCAATATGTACCATTCCTTCCATTTAATTTTCCTATTGTTATAATACAGTTCTAAATTTCAATAAATGAATTATAAAAAACAACTTTTACAAAACCAAAATACATCCCATTGTCGTGTATTTTCGTGTAAAATCGAATTGCTAACCTTCTTTACCTTTTCTGGCTGTGGTTATGAATTCCTTGGTATGGTTAATAAACCAAATCTCCAACATATTGGCACAGACCTATAGGCTTAACTTACAAGTACATCAAGACTGATTTTATTGTAATCAACAAGATTTATATATCTGCATAATAAAACAAAATTCAAGGCTGCAACTCCTTCTAGTGCTCAATTTGCTCTTTCACTTGTAAATATGCCGATTGTACGGTTTGCAGATCGCCCTGGACCCATCTCTGTCGAGGAAGGCTATTACCGGTCCTTTCTCCCGGACCCTAATCACGAAAAAGAAATGGACGTGAGGACAATACCGGCCATAATTCACGGTCCCTGGAAGACTTCAATTTGTAGATTACCCTAATTTAGGCCTGGAGTTGGCCAAAGGTCACATATGAAGGGACAATTAGAAGGGCCATCATGTACTCGCCCTTCTTTCTTCTTGTTAACTTCCCCCCTCTCCCCACACTCTCTCTCTCTCTCTCACTCTCTCTCTCTCTCTCTCTCTCTCTCTCTCTCTCTCTCTCTTCTCTATCTTCTGTAGCTGCTTCTTTGAACCCTTCTTCCTCTTTACATAAATTTCACAGAACACAGAAAATTATAATGTGAGGTTATCTTCCGAACTACTTATTTTAAATTTTAAAAATTACTCTTGGAATTTCTGTACTCATACTTTCTTGTAATATCGTATTAGATTTTATTGAAAATTTGAAAAAAAAAGTGCTTGGCATTTTTTTTATTATTTAGTTTAATGAGAGAAGTTCAGACGTTAGATGTGTTTTAAAATCTACCAAATCAGTTGTTTTAACCGCCGGCTTCACAAATATTTTCATGTCTTGAAGAGCTGGGCGCCTGTTTCCATGCCGTAGGTCCGGGTGCGAATTTGGCTGTGGTAGATACATTATTTAATCTGCTGAAAGAGGAGCTTGGTCCTGCGGTATCTGGAGACCCTCTTGGGGACTGGGTCACGCAGTCTCTATGACGTGGTTACTCTTGATTGGGAGTAAACCCGACGGTTGAGAATAATCTCGGGAAAATTCCCTGCACACCAGAAAAACCACCATTCAGTCACGCACTGAACCGATGATCTTTCGTAGGTCGTAGTTGTAGAGGGTTACTGTTTTTTTTTTTTCATGTATTATAATATACCAGTATATTATAGTACATGAAAAAACGTATAACGAACGCATCGTAGCCAAAACGTATTTTTAATACTGCAGTAGATGCTAAAGATTATGGAGCATCCACTTTCGGAAATTTATTTGCGTAAAATAGTTTTGAACGATAGTAAAAAAAAAGGTTAGAAATTCTTTTTACATTAATGAGATACAGCTTACTGTCGATTTTTCAGAAGTTGTTTTACCAAGACTTCTAAAAATGTTTGTAAAAACTTTTGAAACAGAATAAAGAATGTCGGAAGGAATGAATGAAAAGCCGAAAGGGAATGTGAATTCCTCCAAGTGTTAACTTCACTAATAATTCCCTTCTATAATGTTGCCTAATTATCAACTAACAATTCCATCTTATTATACTGACCGCAGCACAAAATAAGTCAATCAATTTTAATCATGTCTATTGCATTAGGGTTTTCAACCAGGAGTAACGCCTGAATCCTGGAACAATTTTTCCTTTAATCTTATCATGTACGATTAACTGTACCAGTTATACTTTTCATTTTACATCACATGTCCAAAGTATCATAATACATTTCTTTTGATACTGTCCAATGTGTAGACGGGCTTCTGTATTTGTTGTAATATGATTTCAGTTGGTTAAAGGCACTTCTCACTTTCTCAATGCGAGACCTTGTTTCGTTTGAGTGATCCCAGTTATCAATTATGTGACATCTTATATAACTAATTTTGTTGGTGACATCCACTACGAATTCAATTTATTTCTTGGACTGAAAGAATTTTTTTTTCGGGTTCTCTTGAAGATCCTGAAAATTCAGACTGAGAAATATCGGAAAGAGGAGGAGCTTAGATGTTGTTTATCTGAGCAAGTTCTGGTATTGCTAGGACTTGGAACCCTGCGTTGGTAGCCTCCCTGGAGGATTTGCGGCTAGACCAGAACAGTTCCTAAACCTTCGGCTATCTGTTCTCCGAATCCCTTTGGAATTGTCTCATCCCCCCGATTTAAAGTTAATGGGGCCCATCTTTTTACGTTATTTATTGGTTCAATTATAAATAATCACCAATTACCTTAGGAGGGAAAACCGACCAGCTAGATAAATATATACAACTTATTGGTCGAAGAGAACTTTAATCGGTTCATCCCAAGAAATCTCTGCTCTTTGATTTCCTTTTATATAATTCTAATTTTCTTTTTGCAGTTGGAATTTACTCAATACAAAGGAATGACTTATATTTTATTTGTTTTTTCCATCCGATTACTAAAGTTCTTATATTTTTAGGAGCACTTCAAGCATACGGGTTTGTTGTATTTGTCACAAAGAAAAGATGTTATATGAGCATCATCTTTCTCCATGTCATGCAACAATAGGCAAATTTCACCATAAAACCTCGGATCATCATTCTAAACAACTGTTTTTGATGTGGTACGGTGGAGTTCCATATTTGTAACACTATTAAAAAATAAATAAAAAACAATGTAAAATTCGAAAAGAATAAGAAAAATAGTTTATAATATTTATAAGTTTAAACGGATCATTGATTAATTTTAACTAATAAATATAAAACATTAAATAAAAGTTTACTTCAAAAAATCTAAGCAGTGTCATAAGCTTTGAGGTTTGGTCCGCATGGCCAGTTTTTTTTTTTAAACTATCAGAAAAGACACGAAGAAATGAATAATCCGAAAAATCCAGTTATTCATAGGTGATCCTAATTCATGGAACTTTCCAAGTAAACCATAATAATGTCAATTCATCCCTCTTTTCGCAACCTGCTGGTTTTCCTCAAATTATTATCCTTGTCCCAACCCTTTATACAGTTTATACAGCTGTCATCCTAGTACTATCCTTACCACGTATGCTGATGATACATGTGTACAACACCAATCCAATTATTGCATCCCAAAGCCTCCAATCCCATATCACCGATCTTGAAGAATGGTGTTAAAACTGGAGAATTAAAATAAATTCTCATAAATGGCATCAAATCACTTCTACCTTCCGTCGTAAACCAATGACTTTCTGCCCTTCAGTATCCTTTAATAATATCCCACTTATGCCTGTGGAACAGATCCGATACTTAGGGTTGCATCACGACAAACGATTAACCTGGAATCCTCATACAAGACTGAAAAGTCAAGAAACCGCTGGACGTTTCAGGATTCTTTAGCACTTACAAGACAAACGCTCTAAGCTCCCAATTAATTACCAAAGACTCATCTACATGATCATCATACGACCTATTTGGACTTACGGAGTAGAGCATTGGGGGTCCACTAAGTCATAGAATTCTTCTCGTATCCAATCCTTACAATCCAAAATCCTTTGTAAAATCCTCTATACTCCTTATTTTGTTAAGAACAAAGTCATCCATAATGACTTTAATGTCCCATTTGTTTCTGATTTGGCCCGAACCCGATATCTATCCTTTCATAACAAACTTCATTCCCACTCAAACCCTCTAGTTTCAAACCTAGCTTCCTCTTCAATTCACGATAATCCTCCGAGGCGTCTGAAAAGAAGATGATTCGAGTACTACCAGGGGGTAGTTTCTCTACTTGTCATTATCTCATGTCATTGCGTATCACTTAGCCTATTTACTTGTTGTATATATGCAATACAGTTGTAAATATCAATAAATAAATGAAAAAAGAAAAAAAGAGATCCTAATTCTATGATAAAGTATTTTTTTCTGAATGACATTCTATTTACCTGATGTTCGTCAGTGGTTTTTGAGTAACCTGGAATATATTATACACATATTAATGTATAAATGATTAAGAAACTGTACCTTTGTCCCTCTATCATAATTTCATTTAAATCACTCTATTATTGTGCCACTAGCGGATTAAATCGATTCTGTTTAATCGATATATTATCGTATGGAAAATATTTTTTAGTTTATAATTTTATTAGTGCCACCAGTTTCCTTCCCACCGACTTTGCTATACTATGCTTTCGGGTTTCAGGATAGTGACAAATCGGTCTCTATCCTAAGATTATTACTGGTATCAGCTTGCCAAGGAGGCAATTCCATCCGTTGATCAAACTTCCGTGCAGCTATTTGAGATACTAGAAGTCCACACTTTCGTTACTGATAAACTTTACAGATAAAAGTACACGAGTAAGGTCATCATTTCTGCACCCGCTCGCTGTGAGTAGCTTCCAGTAGGCTAGATCCTCGAAAACCCTAGGGGTTGGAGGATGGTGCCGGGATTTGAACTCACAACCATTGGGTTTGTAAGCAAGTATTTTACTAGCGCTTTTATCATATATATCATTTAATTCCAAGTACATTTGATTAACAAATTTTAATTAGTTTAAAACAAGACAATGCTATTGTTTTTTTTATATTAAGCCGCGTTTTGCGTGCTACTTAAGCGAATAAGTAATTCATAAACTTTCGCGCATCCCATGGGATGAATCTATTAAATCGGTTCTGGAAGAGGACGGGTTATAAGGCGGACAGTTAATAAGAGGCGCTAACAAATGATGAAGGGGGCAGCTGATACGGAGGTGCTTCTTATAAATGACCGCTGCATCACTTCATCAATATTCCCGACTCCTACCTGGGAAGCTTCCATCTTATCCGTATCGGCACTCTGTCATTCTTATCTAATAAACACAGGTCATTTATTATCTCCAACTCATAATCTTATATTACTCCATTTATTAAAAGAAGATAATATTATCTTTCTATATTTTTGAGGCATTCATTTTTTATTTTAACTAAGAAACAAATATTGGAGACTACATTATAAAATAAACCTAAAAACTTATTCAACCCATGTTTCTTGAGTTCAGCAAATTGTAGATGATGTACTGCTTCAAGGACAACAGCTGTAAATATAGGTGATTTTTCCCTATATTTTGAATAACATTTTTACCATAACACTCAAGTGTTATCATGAACTCTTTTTCCAGAAAAAATGGAATGAAATACAGAAACATACAATGGTGAGTTTAAAAAAAAGAAGAAAAAAACCTTCAAGGCTTGTACATTACACTGGGGTTCAGTACATGGTAGAGACTGTACTGTACCTTGGACAACGGTTGTGCAGGGTGGTAAGTTATCCCAGATCAAGCTCAACCACCAGATTTTCCCCCATAATTTTGGTAAACACTTTATAGAGGCTGAGTGAACCCCAGGAGGGTCTCCAAATCTCAAAGTATCCATTCCCGGCTTTTAAGATATTAAAAAGATTACCTGCCACAGCCGTATTTGAACCCGGGACCTTAGGCACGACAGTTCAGAGGAAGAAAAGAAAAAATCGAATTTTGAAAATTTGAAGCTATCTACTTTTGATCATGAATGCCCCATTTGAAAAGTAGGTATATTAATGATTATATTAGTTAAATATAAACATTTACTGTTAACAATAACACACTGCTTTTATTTTATAATATCATACCGTTAGGTGTAACAATATAGGCTGATAAATATCACCTGAGATAACTTATGGGTTATTCTAGAATTAAAAAAAATTATTTAAAACTTAAAAACATTTTTGTAACATTACACACAATCAGGATAGTGTGTTTAGTTACAATTATATTATTAAGAGTCCTTTCTTAATTTCCACATGCATTATTGATATAATTTAACCTAAAAGTAAAATGATACGTCTAATGTTCATTTTTAGAACAAATTCAATATTGACAGTTCAATAATTGACTAAAGTACAAAGGCTACAAAGGTAGAATCATACAGCAACAATTAGATACAATATGAGAGGAGCTTCCAATAATGACCGGACACATACCAACTGCTATTGGTGCACGTTCCACGTGAATAATTGTCATTGGATTAATCAGAATGGCTAATGTGAACAAGACGGCTGTGGATGCCTCGCTCCCTTGTCTCTGTTCAATTAACACTTCGCCAATTAGTGAAATGTAGGATGTAATTGAGTGGTCATTGTCGTCAAGAGCAAGCCGCCCGTTCACAATTATTCCAAGAAAAGAATATAAAAGTATTTTACGAATTTGATTGTAAAATACCTTTCTCTTTGAACATACGGTATTGTACAATTAGCAATAAACTGATAAGTACTCGAATCACCTATAATTAATTTGGAGCACCTTACAAAAGAGGCTTGATTGGAATATTTATCTGTGCACGATTAGAACTTAAGCCTGCATTCTGAATAACTTTAGTTTATAATTAATTAACTAATAGTAATCATCTTATTATCAAAACCGAAATGCTTCTGATTTAAAATGTTTATACAGGGTCATCAAAGGAATCGCAGGTTTTTGAAATGCACAGTACACAACGACTAGAAGAGAGGGGGAAACCAGCACAGTATTATTCATTTCAGCAGGCTTTGTCATTTTAGTCGCCATGTCGCAATGGAATGTGGAACACCGTGTGTTCGTGTACGATAACTATGTTAAAAGTGGTGAATCTGTTATCCAAACACAACGTCTCTTTCGTCGACATTTCAAGGTCTGCCGTCACGGAAAACTATATCGCAACACTATTCTTAGATGGGTCATGAATTTCAGAATAACAGGAACCGTAACTCGACGCAAATCACCAGGTCCCGTTCGTACTGCACGGATACCAGACAACATTGACAGAGTGAGGGCGGCAATATTGAGGAGCCCGTGTAGTTATGTTACCAAGCACACTGCCGCAATAAACAAAACCGCCGATATTGGGCCTCAGAAAACCCACAACAAATGCATGAACGACCCTTGCATAGCCCTCGAGTGAGAGTCTGGTGTGCAGTAGCTAAATGTGGAATAATCGGCCCTTACATTTTTGAAGAACATGGTGCCCCTGTAACAGTCACATAAGATCGCTACATTGGAATGATCAGCAACTTTTTGGTGCCAGAACTACAGAGGCAGGGAATAAGAAAGAAGCCGTCATTTAAGTGATGTAATTTTCCGTAAATAGTAGAATTAAATATTTTTTTCAATGCATAGTACATGGCATTATGTAATAAGTAATTTCATATTAATAAATAAACTATTCATGTAAAATCAACCGAGTACTTATTATTTAAAAAACATGCGATTCCTCTGAATGACCCTGTATTGTAACACTCAATATAGCTAGTGTGATCTATATAGCTCATCTTCCAGAATAAATGGAGTGAAATCCAGAAACTTGGCGGTGTGTTAATCAATGAAAAAAAACAACACCGGGAAATGGTGGTAATGAGGAAAGGCACGGAAATGCCGATAATTCAGCGAAAACTCGCTTTTGCTTTTGTCATTGAATCAGATATCGAAATGAGCATAATGCATTTATCAAATCATTTGTTGCTTGTCAAAATCTAATGTACGAGGGAAAGTTTTTTTTTCCGTGAACTGCCTGTCATGAACTACTCTACTTGCTAAGTACTCACATGAACATCGCCAAGTATCGAATGTGAAAAAAACACAGTTTTCGTTTTCGATTTATAGCAGTTGCTTTTGAATTGATTATTGATATAAAATTCATATAGAGGCATCTATCAGTCACAAAAACCATGTAAAACGAATAGGCACTAATTTTTATTCAACCTTGAAACTGCTTTTTTTTAATTCTCCTGAAAAGTAGTTTTTTCACATTCGATACTTTGCGATGGCATGGACGATGTATTCTTTAAAGTTGTAATAATATGTCGATGACAGAATTTTTTTTTTTATTATTTATTTATTGATATTTATAATAATATAACAAGTAAATAGGCTAAGTGATACGCAATGACATGATATAATGACAAGTAGAGAAACTACCAACTGGTAGTACTCAAATCACATGTTCAACTAAGAAGGTCACGTGGCCATCTTCTTTTCAGACGCCTCGGAGGATTATCGGGAATCGAAGAGGAAGCTAGGTTTGAAACTAGAGGGTTTGAGTGGAAATGAAGTTTGTTATGAAAGGATAGATAGTGGGTTCGGGCCAAATCAGCAACAAATGGGACATTAAGGTCGTTATGGATGACTTTATTCTTAACAAAATAAGGAGCGTTCAGGATTTTACGAAGGATTCCGGATTGTAGGGATTGGATACGAGAGGAATTGGATGGCTTAGTGGAGCCCCAAAGATCTACTCCGTAAGTCCAAATAGGTCGTATAATGGTCATGTATATGAGTCTTTTGTAGTTAATTGGGAGCTTAGAGCGTTTGTCTAGTAAGTGTTGAAGTAGCCTGAAACGTCGAGCGGTTTCTTGTCTTTTCAGTCTTGTATGAGGATTCCAGGTTAATCGTTTGTCAAGATGCATCCCTAAGTGTCGGATCTGTTCTACAGGCATAAGTGGGATATTATTGAAGGATACTGAAGGGCAGGAAGTAATTGGTTTACGACGTAAGGTAAAAGTGATTTGATGGGATTTTTGAGAATTTATTTTAATTCTCCAGTTTTGACACCATTCTTCAAGATCAGTGATATGGGATTGGAGGCTTTGGATGACAGAATTTAATAGTATTAAATAAAAATGAGCGAAAACTCAAAACGAAATATTAAATAATTAGAAATACAAACTAAAAAACTAAAACAAAGACTTTAAAATACTGTAAAGTTACTTTCCAATATACGTTCAGCTAATTCAGACATAACCTAGATATTCATAAAAACCAAACAATGGAAATCAAAATGAAGAACATCTCACATCAAAAGTCCAAACAAACTCATTAATCATATAGAACTTACTCACCTCTAGACGATGATGCCTGATTTGCTCTATTGGTTAGATATTTTCCATTATTTTAAAGAATTAAGGGTTTGTTTTTTGCAGTTGTGCAATGGCAGTGTAACACGCTATTAGTATTCAATAAAAACGAGCAAACAATCATTTCTTCGAGTTGATGTCATAAAGTTGTCCCCTTAGTTACTGTCCCTGAGGAGCTTCCAATTTTCCAAACAGTGGTTTAGTACTGAAAAACATTTCAAATGAAAGAGGAAATCCTTCTTGAAGATATAGTCTTAAAAAAAACTTTTGTCCATCAGACAGTAACCTGACTCCAACACGATTATGCTCGATTAGTTGAAACATTAGCTGATTAATTTCGTTTTGAGTTTACGCTCATTTTTATTTAATACTATTAAATTCTGTCATTGACATATTATTACCACTTTAAAGAATACATCGTCCGTGCCATCGCAAAGTATCGAATGTGAAAAAACTACTTTTCAGGAGAATTAAAAAAAAGCAGTTTCAAGGTTGAATAATAATTAGTGTCAGTATTAATTAAGGAATCACTGTGTAGTAAAAGAAAAAGTAGTGGTGAATGAATACGTATGTATCTGATCCGAATCTAGCAAGCATTTGCCTTCCTGCGGTCCATACAGCAATAGATTGAAATAAACAATATATGAGGCTGTTATTCACTGAACATAATCCTACGATGCATTATCTAACGCAGAGCGAAAGCTGATGACGGTAGGCATATTCAACAGAAATGAGCCTATGCATCCACGCTTGGTAATAAATAAGAGAGAAAGACCTGGATTAAATTTCGATGAGGTCGTATCCACATTTCATCCGAACGTATCCGCAGAACGGGGTAATATTCGCCGACGTTTCATCGCATTCGGCATAATTCACCACGGCTCATGAAGAGGGCGTGACCGTGGCGGCTAATGTTTATTTAAAGGCCGGCCGAACCACATAGGATGAGCCCATTAGTAATGCGATCCACAAAGATGAACACAATTTCCATGTTGTTAACCTCTTGCCGGATTATTCTTTACCATGTTCTCTCCAAGTCCGTTTGATCTCCGCTTCGTTCTCCGTCCTCTATTATTCCCTTCCTAAATCCAATAAGCCCTTTTCAGTCGTAAGGGTGAAATGTGAAAGAAGAAAAAAGAGAGAGGACTTTGTTTCTTCAGGAAAAGCTGGTTATGCGAGGAGAAACGCTTGGGTATTTAACATCACCAGAGGCCCACTGATTTCGAAATTAGTCAGAACCGAGTTGAATAACAATATTTCGCGATGTCTCTTCAATAAGGGGAATTCTTGTTGGATAACTGGATTGCATTATCATACTTTTCTTAATTGTAAACTTTATATGTTTCGTGAACAATGTTTTAAGTACCAATTCGATCTATAATTATATATCTAGTTTAAAAGAACAGGCTCAGATGTAAGTTGCAATCAATGATAGTATGAGCAAATTTATGGGATTGAGGTACAAGGTCCAAATGAAGAAAATAAAAAAAAGTCCATATAAGAAGGAGTTCTATTAATTCATTAAAGAAACATAACATAACCAAGCATATCGCTATGACACTATAACAACATACCATATCACATACTAAAAATAGTTAATAATAAAATTGTTAATGTTTAATTTACAAAAAACAAAAATATCTTGATCCAACTAGATATATGTTATCTAACTAGTTATAACAATATAGTTGGTTTAAAAGTAGTTAATTATATTGTGATTAAATCATCTGATAGCTGACATATATTTTCAATCGTGACATTATTCTGGAATATGTTAAATATTTTACATTTAAGTGAAGCCATCAGAAATGATTATGCTGCTTTTACGTTTCCATAGAGTCAAATATCATGTCCAGTACTTAAGTGTAGGTAAAAGGACATTAAATGAAGGTACGACTCAACGGGTATTGCAAAAAAATAATGTACAATAGAGATGGGTATGCTTTGAGGATTGCTTGTTTCATTAATATATAAATTCAGGAATGAATGAATTTTTATTTATAAATATTTTATTTTGAAGAGAAAAGATATGCCCAGGACCTGGATTCGAATAATATAATAATATAAAAAACAAAATAATAATAAAAAAAATAGAATAAAAAAAAAAAAATAAATCATGACTTTTTATTTGGTGTTTTTGTTTCATCCATTGGACAATATGCTCTTTAAGTAGGTCTTAATAAATCTATTGAAACTATTAAAAACATCAATTACTATAAGGAAAAAAAATCGGCCGGCTGATGTTAATAATCCAAGAAATGGTTGTATAAGTATTTACAACATGATAATTCGAAACTGACCTTCTTCGGGGTTGGATAGACAAGATATATACAAGTTTAAAAAAAAACAAAAAAAAAACTGTAACTGATACTGTGCTGTTTTTGGACAGTGATGTGATTTGTCCCAGATCAAGTTTGACCACAAGATTTTCCATAATTATTTTGGATTCCCACTTTTTAGAAGCTGGGTGAGCCCCAAGAGTGTCCTAAATCTCATAGGATCTTTCTCCGGGCGCTAGCAGATTTAATATAAGTCTGCTAGCAAACGAAATTTGAACCTAGCACCTTCGGCACTGCATCTCAGCGCTCTATCATTGAACTACTCCGCTCCCTGTACATGATATAAACATATATAAATAAAATAGTTGGTATAAAAACAAAATATAAAAAATATATGCCATGCATAGTATATTATAGCATAGGTGCGGAGTGGCTCAGTAGTAGAACGCTCAGTTGCCATACCAAAGGCTTTCAGTTCACTGGCCGCTCGCTGGCCGACTTCTATTTAATCTGTTAGCGGCTGGAGATAGATCTTAAGGGATCTAGGACTGTCCTAGGGCTCACCAAGCCTCTATAAAGTGGGTACCACAAAAAAAGAGGAAAAACCTGGCAGCCGCTGATCTATGACAAATCACCTCCCTGCACAATCGTTGTTTAAGACACAATACAGCCTCTGTCATGTACTGATTCCGGCACGGGTAGTAATGGTACACTTTTTTGTTTAGTAGAACTTAAGGACCTACTTACTATTTCCATATTAGTAAGTATGGAAATAGTAATATTATTCCTGCTATAAAAATATTTTATTTATTTTTTTTAAGAAGGAAGTTATGGTTGTTGTTAAAAAAAATATTTACCACGGACTGTAATGTCAGGAATTTTAAGATTTAAAGACTAATCCAGACATTACTGCGCAACATCCCGGATAGTGACTTATTTATGAAAGATAAATGGTGTAATGGGTGGATTTAATAATTTAACCGAGGAGGAAGAAGTTTTATGATCCGGAATGCCGCCGCTGACCAACCGGCTACAAATTTAATAACAACCCGGCTCCGGGTCTGAATAAAACATACGACGGCTTCCTCCAGCCCGGGATAATACTCTTGGAAATCTTGGCCGGGGATCATCGGCTCCTCTAATCCAATCCTTGTACCTGCCTCTCTTAGGGAGGGTAAGGAGGGAGATAGAGGAAGGGAGAGAGAGAGAAAGGGAGAGGGAGGGAGGTCCTTCCTAGCAGTCCATTCTGCGAAGGAGGGGGAAGAGAAATCCCTCTCCTCCTCGCCGCAAATCCCTCTTGGATTTTTCAACGACCCTTTTTCCACGATTTTGAATTTCAATCTACAATTCTGCGTTTTTTCTTCATTATATACATCTGTGACGTTTTAAATAATCTCTATACATATACGTTTTAAAAAAATGTTCTCTTGCTTGATAAAATGTTTAAAATTAATACTTTTTTATTCTAAAAATTAATTAACCAGGAAATATATCATAAGACGCTCATTCTTTCTTCCCCTTCAATAATCCTTCATTTTCTCCTCCATCCACCCTCCAGGCCCATTCCTCGTTCTCTTCTCCACAAGAACCCGGATGTTTTTGAGTCTGCTCCTAAATCTCTCTAAATGTCCAGGCAGTCCTCATCAGTAATTCCAAGTCTTCCTTCTTATGCTTAGAATAACCGCTCTGGCTTGTATATCATATCATTTGCTTATTCAACCTTCTAGGGTACATCCCGACCATGCGCCCGTAAAAATGTAGTCTTATTTCCTTCAAACTTCTTTCCATGATCTTTGTCCGTTTGTATAATTTTTTATTGGATCTCTAAATTAGCCTTCCTGTGACATCCTTCTAGCTCTCCCTGCTCGTATTTATAGTAAACTAAATACACTTAGCGTATGTTTGTCAGAAAGTTTTGCTGTAAGTAAAACTCACAGATTAAGATTATATACATATTTTAACTTAAAAGTTACCTGTTTATTTTAAATAAAAAATATCCTTTCAGACAAAATTTAATGATTTTATTCCGCTTGTTCATTTAATACAACGACTATAACTCTTCATTTTTATTCGTACTTTAGATTTTCAATTTTAAATGCCAGGGGTGAAGTCGGCATTTACTAACGTGCTATAAAATTAAGCATATAAATTAGAGAAGTTAAGTAACGAAGGCCCATACAGCAGGTAATTAAAATAATTTAATGTTAGCTCTGTTATTTGTATTACGGTCATTAGCGTTAAGCTACAGCGATGAAATAGAAATGTTCCCTGAATCTTCAAATTAAATGTGAAATTCTTGAATTTCGTTAAGGTAATTAACGTCTAACTTAGCCCCCTTCATCGGGGAGACTATAAAATTTGCTTTTTTTTACAATCTTTCCCGATTTATGATGTACGGAGATGGGCTACCATCCGTCACGTCCGCTCTTTAAAAAAACGCTATTCACTTCCTAATTTTTTTAAATCAAAACATGTTTTTTCGGTCAGGATATAATATTGACTGGACTATTTTTATTCAGAGCCTGATTAAGAAAAATAACTTTCGTTTCGAAATAGGTACGTAAAAAATAAAAACAAGTAAAAATTCTTGGAAAATATTCTTGGATTGTTCAAATTTTAATGAGTTTCAATAAACTCATTGATGAATCAATATTCATTAAAATTAAAAAAAATGTATTATACAATAGGAAGAGTGCCATTAATGATAATTAAAAAAAGTAAGTAAAGGAGTCAACTTAAACAAAGTAACCATTGTTGATCATTTTTAATTATTTATATTTAAGATATTTACAGTGTATTTTAAATCATTCACGATTATCCACTTCCAATGGCAGATAGAATAATCATGAATGTGAAATTCTATGTTGAGCAGTTGGATTGGCTTGGATCAGCCGATGTTTCATGTCTGAAATCTTATCACGCCAATAATCCCACCGAATATGAGTGTGGAGAACTGATAGATGGGAACAATGGACTGCTCGGTTGTAACACGGATGTCGAATGTAATATGGTAGTAATAATAAAAGCTGTTGGTTATTAGATACAATTATATTAAGATATTGTTTATATTACGTGTTTTTTTTTTAAAGTAATACAAATAACAGAATGGTTTACCTATTATAAATTCTGTATCATTAATTATTTTAAGATACATAAATCACTATAATTAATTAATGTATTTATTATATTATATATCACATTGATATAATTAATATGAAATACATAATATCAGTGAATTTTTAATTTCTATTATGCCATAACAGTGATCATCAATTACATTTGGTCAGGGTCCATTTTGGATTTTCTAGAGTCTACCGTGGGCCGGATAGTTCTTGTTATCTCCGTGCTATATTTTCCTTATAGTTGCAGGAGTGCAATTTTCGAACCATTTTTTCATCCAGACTTGAACTATTATCAAAGAAAGACTTTTTATAGGGGCAACCAGGGTAATAAGCTTTAACACAGAAGTAAATTGTTTATTCAGATTTTTAACTACATATAAACGATAATTACAATGTAAGAGCAAATTTTTTTTATTAGTATGTAAAAACAGTTTTTACTGTACTTACTACTTAAAAATTGATTCGTAAGCCGTTCCAAATGAGTTCGGGGTCCGGGTCTGGCCCGCGGGCCGCGATTGGAGGACCACTGTGGCATAAAATTAAGTTGTATTTTTTTAAGATTTGTTCAAGATCAGATTGTTTATTTATTTATTTAATTGTTGCTTAGGGTATTGCTATTGATATCCTTGCCAACTGCATTTTATTCACTAAAGGAGGTTCTAGATTAAACATTCTAAATAATCTTTTTAAAATCCGTTCTATCATACGGGTTATAGGTTTCATTCTTAGCTATAATACATAATAGTAATGATAATTGATAGTGAGAAATTTCACAGTATATAGACCACCTGATCGTATGACGATGCAAAATAACCTGAGATTTGCATTCAGGGACATTTTTCTTTTGTTGTAAATCCCCATGGTGTATCTTTCGATTTTATTGAACTATGAATTAAAGTCTTCTGTCTCACCATTATTAAAATAAATATTATTATTGTATTATCACTAACGATTTCTAGTACGTAACTAAGAAAAGATGAACCAGCATAAAATAACACTATGATGTAATGATCAGACTATGTCATGGTTGTACATATATCAGATACCATGTAATGATCAGAAACCTTAAATATAATAAGGTAATTTAAAAAAAAGTCTTAAACCAACGAAGAGGTGGATGGAAGCTAAGCCGACACAGAGAAGATATAAACGAGGCAAAGAGATCCCGCCGAGAACGAGGGAGTCAACACGGCGATGTGAGCTCATTTCCTGGGAGGGACATTGTCAACAGCCTCAGCCACATCCCTCTCTCAGTCAATACTTTCCCACCTGGCAATTACCTCCATAATTACTGAGCCCGGGGGCTTTTTTTCCACAGGTTGCCACTCTCCCGAAGCCCTACTTGTAATATACTTCGTTTACTTAGCCTTGGTAAACATGGAGTCGAAAAGGTTCGACATACTTATGCAAAATCCCAAAATAACATAGTTAGACATGATTAAATCGCCTTGAATAAATGAGACGTTGACACGAAAAAGGTAGTTAAGCTAAAAAAAGAATAGGATTTTCCATGCATAATTAATCGTGAATTAATGATGATAATGATGGCTCTCTACCGCTCAAGCGATTTCCTTCTGCACAGCCCGGACCGCACTCTACTATCATCCACTTTACTTAACTTCTTCTTTCCAGGTGTGTCGGGGCCAACCTCCGGACTTTCTTTCGACAACTGTATTCTTGTTTGATATCTGGGCCACCTGCTGTTTTCCATTCTTAAGACATGCCCAAACCATTTTGAACGATTTTCCTCAATAAAATCAACTCAACTGTCTACGTTTTTCATAAAAAAAATAGTAATCAATCATGCATCGTCATTACAATAGGTTTCCTTCTGCACAGCCCGGACAGCACCACACTTCCCTCCAACATTTCCCTTTTTCCGTACCATTCTAGATTTCTATTCACATATCATTCCTTAACTCCTTCGATGGTATATCGGGATCTTCATCTGGATCATCTTCCGTCAACCTTAGCCTAGTATGTTATCAAGTTATCCAGCTTGTTGGTTTACATTCTTAAGACATGTCCCAACCATCTTGAAAGGGTTTACTCGATATTAGGATAGGAAGAGGAGTAAGTCAAACAGGGAGTGGCTTAGCTTCTATGAACAATGGAAGTTACTATTTTCCATTTGAATTTCCTGTAAAATAAATTTTCCTTCATTTAAATAAAAACATGACACTAACTTTTCCGTGTAAACGCCTTAATTATTGATTGACCGATTAAATTACATGGAGGAAGTGATCCGAGTGAAAATCGTATTGATATTTCTAAAAAATCATATTAATATTCTAGTAGATATAAATAAATTATTCATTAGAAATAGAGGTTTCGACCCAAACTGCTGGTCTTCACAAGGGTTTATCTGTCGGAAGTATGGGAAAGGATGCTTTTTTTTTATGCAATATTGTGGTAAAATGTGATTGAATTAAAAACATATATATTTTTAAATGTATTACAGTCATATTTATGGTAACAAAAAAAAAGTTTCTTAACTCTAATATGTAATAGATATTCCCAATGTAGCATCAAACACAATAGCAGAACACATTTACTATTAGGAATCGCTACTTGGACCGCCATTTAAATACCCAAACTGACGATAGTCCACTGCAATGTTCAATTTTTTGCAGGTAAGAAATGCTTTTTTTATCCCAGAGACCTCACGATTGGTCTCCAGATCCCTCAGAGTCCATCCCCACCCAGCTGTTAGCAGAATAAATAAATTATATCCCACAGCCTGATTTGAACCCTGGACCTTGACCATGGAAACCCAGCGTTCAACTACTGCGCTACTCCGCTCCCTATATAATTAATAACCAAATAAAAAACTTACTATGGTACTAATTCAAATTATTTTGAGTGTTGTCTGTTTTCCAGCTATTAGTTGATTTTCCTTCGTTGAAGATCCTCAGGGGATTTCCTTCAACCCCGAGAACAAACCCCAACCCCACAATTACCCACAGACTCCCTAAACCCTCTCCACCCCACATAGCCTCAGCTCAGCCTGACGACCTGACTCTCTAGAGATAAACATTAGCAAGCCTTTATCAGGTTCAATTAGCTCCAGAACGCCTACCGAATAACTACTCCTTTGCCTTTGGAGAAGACTCTATTTGCTTCTATGTTTTACAACAAAAAGTATACTGATCAAAATGTGTATTTAATGATCATGCCAAAAAAAAAAAAATTAGCAATAAAATTTGTTTTTGGGACAGTCAATGATGGAGAAGTTGGTTTATTTATTCATTTAACGTCACATTATGGCGCTATGGCAAATCGGACGATCCTACAGCGGGAGCTCTAAATTTTGCCTTTCCAGGTTTAATTAGGATAGGGATCTTTAACGAGTACCTGACAGTACATGCAGTTTAACATCCCTTCCGAAGGACGGCATAACTAAGGATTTTTTACTCCTATTAAAAAATACTATGGCCACCGTCCGAGCTACTAACCCGCGATCTTGGTAGGCGGGATCTTTGTTGGAGGACCCAGGCCTCCCTGGCGAGCCTCCTCCACACCACTCGGTCCGTCGCCTTCCCTCTCCACCTTCTCACCCTCATGCTTTTCAGATCTTATACGTTTCTGCTTTCTTCCTGGTCTTACAAAGAGCATTTTCTTGGGGAGTCTGGTTGGGTCCATCCTTTCTACATGCTCAAGCCATCTCAGCCTTGCCTGTTTTATTATAATGACAATGGTGGGTTCCTGATAGATGTTTAGGAGTTCTATATTTTTCTTTACCCACTACTCTCTATTCTCCTGTATTGGGCCAAATATCTTACTTTAATAAAAAAAAAAAAAACTAGTGTATATAAATATATGTGTATGCAAAAAAAAAATCCGAAGTTAGTAGGCCAAAGTCCGGAGACTTTATTAAAAGCATGACAAATTATCTTGGGAAGATATCGATTTACGAAGGACGGACGAAGCCATAGAATGTAGGATAAAGTCGGACGGAGAAGAGAGAACCCGAAGCCGGGCATTGTCCGAACAAAATTAACGCCGGCTTTGATGAAGCGCCCGGCATTGTGCGCGCGGAGGACACAATGAGATGCCGCGATAAGCGAGGCACAATACTCCACTCTTCCTCCCTATTTACCCTTCCCTCGCTACTCTAATTATAAACATTCGATAGCGGGCTTTATCTGTATTCGCTGTTATGCCAGCGTCTGCTCCAATCCGCCATCACTTTGGATGTGTGTGTTGATATAAGAGCTTATATTGCTCTTATCGAATTACTTCTGAAATATTGTCTGAATCCTAATCTCACATTCCTAAAATCAGGTAATGATTGGAGAACGGTGATGCATATCCTTGTCGATATGATAGACACCTCACGTGTGACAAAAAAAAAAATCTTACACCAATCCATGTGCGCTCTTTGGTCCAGCACAGTGTATTGATCGTATCGTTTTCAAGATAACAATGGATGAGAAAAAGTTATCTTGAACTAATAAAGAAGAAAGATAAATGCAACGCATTAAGGGTCTTGGGTCCAGTTTATGGTACAGACTGTTCTGTTTCTTGTACTACGGTTGTGGAGAGAGAGGTGATATGTCCGATTTTAAAACAACCGCCAGATTTTCCGGTAGTTCAGAGAACCCGCTATTTAGAGGATGAAGGATTCCGCTGGTGCCATCCATAACTGTTAACACATTAAATAATTGACCTGTCATTGTCTAACTTAAGTCATTCAGAGATACCTTTAGCTCCTGAGATCTATAAATCTCTCATGACCCGCTCCACTGTATTGCCAATTCCTATAATCTGAATAATAATTATTACAGAATGATTTTTCGTACTCAGCTTAATTTTACACATTGAGACTGCCAAACTCTGGTATGAGTTAAATTCTGATAAAATAAAAATATCATCATCAGAGATCATGCTAAACCGTCAGTGTTTTCCTTCAATAAGGTATTCATTGTATGGAGGATTGTTAGTAGACCCCAAAAAAGCCTGCTGATCCTACAGTGAAAATTAATTGCTGTTAACAGTTTAAATAATTTATCTGTCAAAGCAGGATTAAAATCCGGGATCTTCAGCACAGGAACTGCAGCCCTCTAAACACTGAGCTATCCCCTTCCCATTAAAAAAACCTACCAGTCTCTCAAATATAAATAAAATCATTCGTTTAACATTCAGATATCCGAAAGTAATGGACTTCATCACATGGATCAAATCCTTTGATAGCCTCCAACACTGCACGAACCCACTATTCAACACACTTGCACCAACATGCCGACCTCAGCGCTAGCAAACACATGTACAGACACTCAACATGGACTGAGTAAACTACTAACTCCAATGAAAAAGAACTAGTGAGCCCCATCACTAGACCCCCAATCCTACCATCTAATTGATCTCAAGCAAATCCTATTCACTTTCCTCTCTTAAAATGCACCTGGTGCTGTAAAAGAGATTATTCCATACATCCTTACTGTATTACTTTCAACAAAACAATAAAATCCGAGGGGCTGGAGGGGGGAGGGGGGATCCAACATTTTAAACATTCTATAGGATTACCCTAGAAAAAAATGGACTTCTTCACATTAAATCAGAAGAAATAAATGCTAAAATTAGTAAAATTAAAATTTTCCATGATTTACAGAAGGAGGTGACTTAACACTACTTCGTTTCCAAGTATTTTCATTACCTTCTCTGAACTTTAAGTAAAATGAAAAAGAAGAGACAATTAATAACCCTAAATAAAAATGGTGTTTACTATTGAATCAAACGTTTTAAGTTCCACTGAATCCGAGTACCCAAAAGATGATCTTTTTGTATATTATCGTATGTGGTATTGTAAACCTATATAATTTATATATTATTATTAGTTATAACCATGATCTAATAATAATCGAATAATAATTCATATAAATATGGAATATATACTTCATTCTATTATTTTTCCGTGGAAATTTAATATAATGTTTCGTGTTATGTAATAAACAAAAGTTGAATGGCGCGCAGTCCCCAAGAAATTTTTCTTTTAAATTTTCGATAATTTAAAATATATATTTGTTGATTATCATGCATTGTAAATTTTAGGAATTGTTAAAAAATGCCTCTTTTCTAAAACGTTATACTATATTTTTATCCAGAATATTTAGAAGTTTTTGCAGAAAGTATGTAGAACATCCATTTTTTTTGGCTATTTGGAATATTGTGTATATCCACAAAATAGCAAAGGTAGGAAAAACCCTCGGGGTAAATTTTCCCAAAGCTGACCTGACAGTATAATTGTATGAACCTTATGTCAAGTTCTGTTTTTTTTTGGGTGGTTGAAACAAATAGTGGGAATATTTTTATTTTTTATTTATAACAGAGTATGAAGATAGTTACAAATTTCTTTAAATTAGTCATAATCGGACTCATTTTTTAAATGATAAACCTACATTTAATTATAAACCTGTATTTGAGATCTAATTAGACATAATGAACTAATGAATGTTCTTAAAATGTTCCTAATTAGTGTTCTGACGAAGATAAACTGAGAAACTAATTATTAGGACTTGATTGAGATGGTTGTGTTTTAGTAGTTAGATAAGAATTTTACAGTAGATTCCTTAATTTGTATTATTCTCTCCTTCTATTTAAATAGGTCATTTATCTACATTATCTGCAATTTGAGCAGATCGTTACATTTATTTTCTTCACAGACGTTCTTGATCATATTAGAAATTGAAGTTCCTAACAGTAAATAACTGACCCAGTCAATAACCCGATGTCAACTTCAGAAACCATCATTACTATAAATATATACTAAAATAATATTCAGTGTTTTACATTATTATTAATTGACATTTAATAATATTAAATAAGCATAATAAATTATATTTAACATTTTATTGTATTATAAATTAATATTTAACATTAAATTAGCATAATATACTATATTTAGTATTTTATTTTATTTTTAATTTATATCTATTAACAAATAGGCATAATAAATATAAGTTTTACTATTATTTATTTTCATTTAATTTGTAATATAATACATTCAGTAAGTATATTTAAGAACTCATTGTAATGTATTGTGAGTAGAAATACTAGTAATAAATAAAATGGATCAAATTGTTATTGTTTTCACATTTAACGCCTGAAGGAAAAAAGTAAAAAAATACAGAATTATTTGTAACTGAAACGTATGGTGTGTGTGTATTAAATATATCACAGGTAAATTATTAGTTACATTTTCGGAGTACATAGAATGAAGCCTGTTTATTTTTTATTTAACGTAATTTGCGAAAAGAATATTTAATGCAACAGAAATATTATTTTATTGTATACTATGATAGTCAGAATTAAGAGCATAATGTTTTAAAACTATACAAATCCTGAGATGAACAGTAGAATAAAGTTTATTGTGTAATTTAAGATGAATATTAGTTTGCTTATTGTTTAAATACATGTTTTAAATGTATAATATTTTTACTGAAAAGATCAAGATATTTATTGTTGGTGTAACATTTTACGTTGGAAAAACTAATTTATTGTAATGTTTACATTAAATTGTCATTAGTAGTTTATTCAACTGTTGTAAGGGTAGTATTTTTACCAGAAATATTTATTTATGTGATGGAATTTTATTCTATATCTAAGATACTTATTTAGTATAATTTAGGTAACTTTAAGATAAGATACTTATTTACTAATTCCATTCCTTATTTATAATATACATGTAATATGTAATATATAATATATATAATAACAGCCGTTCTGTCATCAATCTTAATGCAGAGGAGGGCGTTTGAACGACTATTGTAATGGTACAGGCCTGTTTTAGAATTCCTACGCTTTACCTTGGCTAAGCAGGCAAAGCGTCTGAATTCTGAAACGGGACCTGTATTACAAAATCTTCTCATTGCTTCAGGAGAGGTATCATCTTTATCAATATTTATTATTACCGTATTGTTTAAAAAACAAATCATAATGAATAAGGTATTGTAGATTGAACTAAGAATGCTTTATTTTATTAATTATTATTTTGATATTGATTATTTTAAAATATTTTTGCTTTGAAGAGAAAAGATTGGCCTGGCCGGGCTTCGAACCCGGGCCGTCTGCGTCTCCGTTGCAGTGCCGTAAATCACTGAGTAACAAGTCAGACGACAAGTGAAGAGAACGGATTTGTCTGACTTAGATACGACCCCTGGCAGTTCTTTGGTTTAGAACACTGCAACTGAGATGCAGATGACTCGGGTTTGAATCCCGGCCAGGGCATATCTTTTCTCTTCAAAACAAAAATATTTAAGAATTCTTTATTTAGTTGTGCATAAGTCAATTTTTTATAAAAAATAATTTTTAACTTATGCCTAAGGGATTCATACCTACATACAGGGTGTTTCAGGGTCATGTTGCCAAACTGATTGAACTAAGGACATCAGAATCTAGGGGTAGTAAATAATTAAAACTTATTTTAAATGTTCCAACTATTTAGTCATTAAATGTAAACACTATCATTCATATTAAATGATGTTTAAAACATCCAATACATATTTGTATTCATACTTGATAGAAGAACTTTTTTTTTCTTTGTTGCTAGTTTTGAAGAATATATTATTTCACTGTTCTTTACTTTGGTTTTCTGTATATTAAGTATGGGTGGAATTTATTTTTATTTATTATTAAGTTAAATAATAGATCTTTTGGACAGAAATGTTTTGTACGGTAGTGCAACTATTTTATCACGAATTTCCCATGTTTCATGAATGAAAGATTTATTTTGATTGTTATAAATTATGTATTTATTCATTTACACCTAGAGGAATAATCACTTTAACCGGTTTACCTTTAAGGAAACATCTCGGATGATTTTTCTATTTTCTGTCTATTTATGTTTACAATATATAATAGTATGAGATTCAATTAAATCCAACGAGGAAAAAAAGTGTTAAAAATATACTATACCAATGTGTAACCGCGATCGCAAAAAGACAAAATTCAAAAAACAAAAGGCGGATAAACAATAAGCTAGCGGACGGGTACCAAAAAAGGGCTTTAGGTCGATATAAATTGAAGAGAGCTGCATTTTTGATATGTTGTAAGGGCATGCCTGACTAGCGGAAATCCAAGTTGGCTACCGAAAAAACGGATGAGAGAGCTTATGGTGGCCGAAAAACCTCGACATGTTCGGAGTTGTTTCAGTTTTTGGCCTATAACTCCTAATCAGTGCGTTTTTTGATAATAAACATTAGTAACCAATTTTAATATAGATTATATTTTCTATAATTTGAGTCCATCCGCAGCTCTGTAACTCTAATAGATTCCGAGTTAAGTCCCTTTGAAAATTGGTCATTTTTTTCAAAAAGTCCTAATTTTAAGTTTTTGCGCACTTTCGTGAGGAACAGCAGCCGATGGAGCGATCCTACGATGAAAGTTATGAAGAAAGAAGCTGTAGTAAATTTAATTAGCTTCAATTTAAGCACAGGCCGATTCTGAGTTACGCCCCTTGGTCATTTTTTCCAAATAGTCCAAATATAGGCCAGCGGGCCTCCTAACACGACCAGGTTTTTGAGGGTCGCAAAAAATCGAAGAAAGTTGCTTTTTTGATATATTGTAAGGGCATGTCTGTTTAGTGTAAATCCAAGTTTTCAACCAAAAAAACGGATGGGAATACTTTTCGAACCCTTACAACATATCAAAAATGTAGCTCATCTCAATTTATTGCAACCTTCAAACACCTGGACGCTGGCCTACAAATTCTCTAATAAAACTATTGACTGTATTTTTTACTGAATATTCTTTTTTCCTGAACCAGAAATTTTCGTGGCAATAACCCGAGTGATTAATTGCTATCTCTATATTTTATTTTAATTTTTATTTAGTTGAATCTCACACTTTACCCTCTCTCTTTATAACTTAAAATTGTTATAAATATTTAACATTAAAAAATAAGCGGCTATTCTTCATTAGAATTTGTGCGTATTTGTATCAAATGAAATGTTTCTTATTTTTTCGTAAAAGTACTGCTTAAAAAAAAACTGTTCAAGATTTTTACATTCGTACCCTCCCGGGGCTCAACCACCCTCTATAAAGTGGGTACCAAAATAAGGGGGGAATCTGGCTGTAGAGCGTGATCAAGCACAAATCACCTCCCTGCACAACCGTTGTCTAAGGTATAGTCTCTATTATGTACTTAATGCGTTGTAGTGGTACATTTTTTTTTTTTTTTAAGTAGCGTACATCGGTTAGTTAGAAACGGTTGTGTTAGCCTAGGTATCTCAAGTAAGAGTGCCCGATACGAATTATATTCTTTTGAAAACCCCTCCATTGGGAAATTCATAATGATTCATTGTTTGAGTCGAAAACTCAATTTTACCTAACCATCGTTAGCGCAAATCCATTTTCCTAAATCACTCATCTAAATACTATTAGGAATATTCAAGTGAGGCTAAAGCGCTCTATTCAATTTGTTCCCTCAAGTTCAAATCCCTGGAAAAAATGGTTAATTTAAAGTCAAGGAGTAAACTTTCTGACCCACTTCGTAATTGGCTTATGAAGCGTTGGAGTCGCAAGGAGCCCTGGATCTTTATCTGTAAATTGGAAAAGTTTCGAAGAAAAAAAATGTCCTCTAAAGGGGCCGTTTTTATGTAAGTTAACTTTTCATTATCAGCAATTGTTAGTAGGTGGTTTTTCCACCTCATCGGTCTCAGAACATTCTCTAAATTTTACTCCTCTTAAGATCTCTCAAAAGTATTTCGATTGTTCCAGTTCTAATTTTGTTATTTCTCATTTTGACTTCGAGCCTCGAAATAAAATTATACCTTTTTCTTTTTTTTTCTTCTGCATAGATTGGCGTAAATAAGAATATTTTGATAAGTATGTATATTAGAGCGTTGATTATCTCAACTATCTTTGAGGAAAAATACAAGGAGATATTGACCATACCATTGATAGAAAATGAGCTTCAAGAGTATTTTGTCTAAAATCACAAGTGGTCAACTGTGGTCTAGCGGTTACCATGTCATGATATATTGTGTAAAATTTTATTTGCTGAAACTATTATTTGAGGGGTACCGAATCAAAAGTGGATATTTACTAAATGAGATCTGTTTAAAACGACTAAAATATTATCCAAATGAGTTAGTAAAAATAACACATAGCTCGACCCATTAAATATATAGTTACGTTACGATTCGAAAAATAGCAACGGTTCAACTGTGGTTTAGTGGTTAGCATTATTACCATGCCCAAGATCACGGGTTTACAGAAGACTTGATATTTGATCTTAAAGGGGTTAAAAAATCCTATGTTATCCCGTCCTTTGGAATGGACATAAAATGGGAGTCCCGAGAGTGTAAGGTGTCAGGTCCTAGATAAAGAATCCTATCCGTCATTATACTTGAATAGGGAAAATTTATTACTCACAATGTACCTTCGTACGATTAGCCATTGTAGCATGGTGACGTTTAATGGACAAACATTCAAAAATGACAGCAATTCAAACAGATAATTTAATTGTTAAATCACGTGTTGAATCTGCTTAAATTAGTTTACCTGTGAATAGTAAAGGAGTAAATCTAACACTAGGTGATAAGAGATAGCGCGAATGACCATTTATCCAAGGCGGAAGAAAGAGCACGTGGACATTGTCCATTTGTCAATGGTAGTGGCCATTTGAATTTGGAAGGAGTGGGGGTAGCCCATTGATCAGTGCCACCGGCTCCATCCAATCAGCTTTAACGTTCCTCCGATTGTAATCTTAGTGGCCAATATTCGACCAATTGAATTTCAGTGTCCTGCTTAAGGTTGTTAGGGTAAAGGCCCGCACGTGAGCAGACTCCACACGGCATCCAATACCTTCCTCATCCTGTTTGTAGTTGATCTTCGTCCACGTATGGTTGTGATTCATTGCTCTCTGATAAATTTATTGTTAATAATTTAATATATAAACATATGGAGATGATGGAGAAATAAGAAGTTACTCAATATAAAAACCGAACTGGACACACCACTCCTTCAAAATAAAGTTTTATAACATAAGGAACATAATTTTTCAATAGAGCTGTTTGAAAGTTCCATGTAAGGTTAAAAAAATGATTATTGTCAAGCTTATCATCCCTGTTGTAATGATGGTGTTGAAATTCTTTTTTTACCGTTAAAAAAAAATTAAAATCTTGAAATTTTGTTATATTTTAACCTATGTCATTATTTACATAAAACATTAAGTTCAAACATAAAACAACTTAAAATTGAAAAAAAAAACTTGTTGGAAATGAAATATCATAAACGTCATTCTTGACTTAAAACATTTTACCATTACTGCTTAAGGCTTAGCTCAAAATACCAATTTTTGAGTAATAGCGTTGTAGGAGCGAGATATTTGAGATTAGCAGATGATGTATTGGCGAGTTTTAATGCATTTCAGTAATTATTAAAATGTATCATACTTGGAAAATTTGGATATGGATTTGACAACAAACCCCAGTGCTCTTATTGTAAGGATTGAAAAGTTTGGAAAACAAAATTGTGACATAATAATTTTATTCGAAATGTCGAATCAAATTAATTACTATTTATAAGATTTGTTGTGATCTAAACTAAATCACGCCCATATACAATCGTTGACTGAGAATTTTGTGTAAAAAACCCCATCGTAAACGCACATTGATGTATCTGTAGATGGCCATATTTCATAATAGCGTACGCACAATTTTATACAGTGGCAGTCAAAAGTAATTAAATAAAAGTGATAAAAATATATTAGAATGAAATGAAATTACAAAACTTTTTCAAAAGTAAAATCTTTTATTCAGACAAGATTTAGAGTGTCAAAAAACAGCAATTAAATAAAACTGATCACTTAAAAAAAATACACAACCAAAAAGGATCTTTCAAAAGTATTTGCACAAATTAAAATTTTTATGATATAATTCACCATAATATGACATATTAGGTATATCGTTTTTATTTTTCAATATTTTGTGTGGAATCCATTTGCATCGATAACAGCTTGAAGACGTCTTAGCATAGAATAAACAAGATTTTTTAAAAACTCTGGCTCGATTTTTTCCACTCATCTAGCAAAAATTCTATCAGGCGTTTTTTTTTTGGAGGTAATTACGTATGTTCGAATCTTTTGTTCTAAATATAAGTTTTCCATGTCATCAAGGTCCGGACTTTAAGAGGGGGTTAGAATCCTTCTTCGTACATTTACCAGAGCCCCTCGCTTGTCTTATTCGCCGTATGCTTAGGATCATTATCCTGTTGAAATATATAAGACTCTTCAATCCCCAATTTTCGAGTGCTGATCTGTAGCTTATGGTGCAAAATATTGACGTATCCATCTGCATTTAAGATGTGTTCAATCGGAACAAGTTTACAAACTCCATGAAATGAAGTGCACCCCCAAACCAGAACATAACCTCCTCCATGTTTCTCAGCTGATCGAACATTTAGTCTTTTAAATTCTTTGTTAGATTTTCGCTAAATGTACTTCCTACCATCACTCCCAAATATTTTAAATTAGCTCTCGTCGCCAAATAGAATATTTTGCCAAAATTCTACAGGTTGGTTAATGTACTCTATTGCAAACTCAAATCTCTTTCTTCTGTTAACCTAACTGAAAAACGGTTTCTTCCTTGGTATCCAACCGTGCATATTTGCTTGATCAAGGGCTCTTCTTTCAGAAGCCTCACTCGCTTATTTGAAGTACAAGCCACCATATCTAACAGTTGCCAAGAACTGATTGATGGATTTTTTGTTGCCTCTTTAATTATGTGTCTGCACTCTCTGGGTGTCAATACCTTTGACCGTCCTTTTCGTGCCTTGTTGTTGCTGGTTCATGTCTGGTCATGTTTCTTAATCATATAACGAACATTAGAAAAGCACATACCCAAGGTTTGACCAATTTCCCAATATGCTTTTCCGCTGTTTCGCAAAAAGATACACTTTTCTCGGGTCGCAATAAAAAATTTGCCTTTCTTTGGTGACATGTTTACTTAGATTCAGAACAATACAGACTAAATAAATTTCATTACAATCTCCCTAACCCTGATTGGAACTAAGCTCTTAGCAAACAAAATAATGTTTGTAAACAAATAAAATTAAATTAGTGCAAATACTTTTTAATAGTTCTTTTTTTGTGTTGTATTTTTTTTTAATTGATCAGTTTTATTTAATTGATTATTTATCGCTTTAAAACTTGTGTAAATAAAAGATTTTTCAATTGAAAAAGTTTTGTAACTTTATTTCATTCCAATATAACCTTAAGGCCAATATTTGGCTTGTGCAATGACTTTTTTTTTTGCCGATCAGATGATTTATAAAGATCAGCTGTTTATAACCTTCCCAAATGTTCAAATGTGCCTTAGTTGTTTGTGAATCGTCTTGGAGCCAAGGTACTTATTTGACGTGTCTACTAAGACTGTTGATGTCCTGGAATTTGTTTTATTTGATGTGAGTTTTCTATTGGTGCGTGACTTGATGATGCCTGGTTGGTTTAGTTTTCCTGTATTACAAAGATTTAATGCTATATTTTCTTGGATTTTTCCTATTGCATCCTGCATATTAATGAATTTCTTAAATTCCTTACAAGAAGATTAATTCTATTTTACGAAACGAATAAAAAGTTAAACAAGAAGCGACTAAGTAGATTATTCAAGGAGGAGGAAGTGGAGAAGTTAATGAATGATAATACGATGATACGACCCGAAATCTCTTAGATACTGAAGACCGGGGACCGACATTTTGATAAGATAGGACAGTGAGGGACTGAAGAAGGCAATCTATATTTATGCCTAAGAGTAGTGTCTGCCGGCTTTGTCTGCTGGAGAGCACTTGACATCTATACAGCCCTTCCTACACCCCACTTCTCCTCCACTCTAGCCAACAATAACTTTTCAGATCGATTCTTCTTTTTGGTATCGGATAGGAGTTCACTATATAGTTATAAAATATAATCAATAAAAGCGTACAAAAAGAGAGCATAAAAGAGAATATCACAAAGTTGGAAAAACTGAGCCTCAAAACAGGAAATATTTATAATAAGAAGAACCTATGCTCTAACACCAAAATAAGACACCACAACACGGTGATAAAACCAGTAATTTGTTACGGGATGGAGACAACATGTCTCCCTAAACTAGATAATTACTTTAAATAGAGAGAAGAATCCTGATGAGAATCTATGGGCCCAAGAAAAAACAGGAAAGTTATAGGTTAAGATCCAACCTGGAAATGTACATGGAAATGAAAGACCTGGAAACTGAAAAAAAAAATAAGAAGACAAAGATTCTACAGTTACACGGGAAGATGGACCAAGAGAACATTTGACTAAATCCATGAATATAAGAGCGTAGGAGGGTAAGTAAAACAAATGAAACAGGAAGTGGAAGTGGAAAAATTAAAAATAACATAAAAAGGCTGTCTAGATAGAGAACAATACGGACAGAAATTGAATATATCAATGTTCTTGAGGAAAATATAGGAAACGGAAATCTTAAAAAGCCGTTTCGTGAACAAAAAGCGACCAAAACTCAAAAAAAGACAAAAATTATTAATAGGCTACGATAGGAAAAATCCCCAAAACAAAGGTTTGCGTCTTCAAAATGCTGGAACAAAAACAACCAGTGTAGTAGAGACATTTTGTATTTTTCCTACGACAACCTGTAAAATAAAAATTTTATGTGATTTTTAAAAAAACGAAACATATTTAAATTCATTTCTACAATCCTTAATCTTTTTGAGGTTCCTTTCCAGCCTCAGAACCATGTGATTCAAATAATGTCAACTTTAAATACCCATAATTAAAATAATGTGTACAATTACATGTCGTTCCTTATCAATCAGGATGTAATAAAAACTAACTTTTACTAAACAAATGTTTGTTTCATTATACGTCACTTAATGCTGGTATGCCTGCCTAATCGGATGATGCTGCATTAAAACTTGTTTAAACACTGTTTGCATGTTTCGAAAAATTCTTATTGTTTCTATAATATTTTTTCGCTATTAATCGATATTAACATTACACCATATAATAAATGTTTTATAAAAAAAAGAAAGAAGAAAGTTCATTACAAAGTGCTCTCTTACAACAATTAAGTCTTGATTTTCTGAGCTCTAATTGGAGTGGAGAATTTAGCGTAATCATCCTAATCTAAATACAACAATTAAATTCATTTTTCATTTAAAAAAAAAAAGGATGCGTTGATTGACCAGTCATAACGAGTTGGCTAAAGCAAATATTTTTTACATTTGATTACTGGTCTCAATTTTTCAGGAAGTTCTCCAATGATTAAGCAAAGGGTATCTGATGTAGTATTTTTTTAATATTTCAATCGTGTTTACAAAAAAAATTGATAATCACCCTTATGGTATTGCTAGTCAGGCACTAGTGAGTATACTAAACCCGCATTACCGAACCACATTGCAGGTATGGTAGCTCAATGCGCCGTGCGGTTCCTATTTACTTCTAGAGTACTACTGTAAATTCGTATAGAAGTATATTTTACGTATATAAAATACCTTTTTTTATCCCTTAAAATTACTTACTTCATTTCTGGAATTACTTACAATTATTCTGGTAATTTGAAAGAAAAAAAAACCTTTTAAGAGGTAATACCAGGATCCATTTTTTATAATTACAAACGTCACTAACAGCCAGGTAGAGTGCCTTCTCTTTATCTCTTTTATCTTAAGGTTTCATTTCGTTCTTTGTTGTGGATTTTTTTCCATTTGACGACAAATGTTGTTTAAATCGAATGATTCTTGTAAAATATTTTTAATTTATAAAATCTAAAATTTTTAGGTCTTCTAAATGCTAATCGGAAGCAAACTAGCCTAGTCCTTTCTTGTGCATCCGTTGGTCTAAAAAAGCTATAGTTCAAACCTTGTACTGAACCCAAGAACATTGGATACAGGATTATTATTTTTTTTTAAAGAAATGGCTATTGGCTTTAGGATTCAATGATCAATCTGGAATGGAGAGTGATCATATTTTTTTAAATATAATTAATGTATTTTTAAAAGTACATAGAAATGTAAAATATTATTTTATTTTATTTCATTAAAATTTTGTTTCTTATATATTTATTTTTAACAAGGTTTTCTAAAATGGAGAATAAACACTGCCAAATGTTTTTCATTTTTCTCATTCCTTATAAAAATAATTGTTTTTTTACTACGCATACTGTTTGGTATTTTACAGTTTTTGCGACCTAACGTAATTTAAGTACATGGATGTTTATTTCATGCTTATATTTTTAATGTTTCTGATGTTTCATACTCTGCATCAAGCCATTTAGTTGATGTGTAACTCTGCGTCAATGTGCTCTGATGATGAACGAAAGAAAACAAAAAATTATAATTTGTTGAAGTCTTTATTGCTCATGCGTCCCTTAACATTTTTTTTACTTCAAAAATATACAGTTAAAGTCAATCAAAACAATTTACAACCTATCATACGTAAGTATTTCTCTCTACGATATCTTCTCTTTCAATTATATATTTCGGTCTGTTATGCACATGATCTTTCTAAGTAAGATAGGCTAAAGTGTCTTCGTGTGATAAATGTTGTATGATACATATGTACAAAAGCATGATTAGAAACCACAAGTGCCTTCATATGCCATATTATAATTCCAAGCATTTTGAAAAAATATTCAATTTTTTCTATTTTATTTTTCTCATTATTATAGCTCAACAAAATTTAACACTTAAGTGCTGACGACTCTCAGACGATGAGGTATAAAGGGAATAATTTATAAACGCATTTATGTCACCTGTTTCCTTGACGCTAGCAATGGCATAAGAGGAAGTCAAAGTATAAAAGTTGGATCGATTATTCGATTACTTTCATCAGACACATATATGCGTCAATATCACTTTATGGGTTAATAAAATCTAAACTAATCACACCATTACTAGTTATACCGAGATTATGTTTTGATTAAATATTTTTATATAACGAATAGGAATTCAATTCTTCTACCTCCTATGGAATCAGCATGAGACGCCTGGAAATCTGCTCTCGACTTAAGTCTCCAATATCGTTATTCCGGTGAAGTTGGTTACCGATTGGCACAGCGTTCAATGGGAAAGGTATCAGATAGAAAAATCTACCCAGCAATTTAGAAACAAAAAAAAAGAGGGGGAGGGAAAGAAAAAAGAAAACGCTTTCTTTAACAGGACGGAAAAAGACTTCTTCGATTTATCTTTAATTAACAGTGGAACGGAAAAATTTAGCGGAGCGATCGCCAGGGGCGGTTGAATTGAGTCCAATTGTGAGGCAAGTCTCATTGTAATTCCATTGCATTAGCTCCCTTCGGCTTCGCTCGCTCCTCCTCCGTTCATAGCCAAATTCTGTAGTAATTGCTCACTGCTCCGTTTATTATCCTTGGTTGGGGTATCTTTTTTTATTGGCGTTTTATTATATAGCCTTAACTACCCTGCGTAACCTTCATACCAGTAGAATTTTCCAATCCTTATAGAAGAAAACACATTAAACTTGGCTACACAGATTAATCAGAAGTGGGGTAGCTGAGTTTATGGAGTGTCTGAGGGCTATGCTGAAGATTCCAGGTTCAAATCTGTAGCAGATAATCTGTATATTGCGTTATCAACCACGGAGAGACCGTGTGGGATCTAGAAATCCTGCTGGGCTCTCGTAGCCTCTATTAAGTAGGTAACTTTAATTGGTGGAAAAACTTGTGTTTGAGCACGATTTCGGAGACATCAGCTCCCTGCACAACCGTTACCCTTAATGGTACATGCATTACCAGATACCACTGTACTGTGCTACCCCGAAAAAGGAAGTTTGTAAGGATTGATTACTGGATTCGGGTTTGGTTAAAATTTTATTATTACCGCATGGAAAAAATAAATACCTTAAAGAAAATGGATATATGAATGTAATAAAATGATTAAAAATATAAATAACCATAGGCATATAATCTGTGTGATTAGATTATTATTGTTGATTTTTTTATTTAACAATGTTTATAACTTATTGTTTTTTTTATCCTCATAGGTAGTTGTTTGGCAGTTATTTGGGCATGTCCAACCATGAAATATGGTTTAATTACGATTAGAATATGTTTTGGAATAAATTTGAAGCATGGAATAAATTTCCTTAGTTAGTGATTTTGTTCTTTCGGTGTGTTTGTGATTAGATGATCATGCTATTAATAAGAAACATTTTTATTTTTATATTGTCTTAAGAGCAGATCAAATATATTGCAAGGCTATGTATTCCTTAAAAAAAATTTAAATCCTAGATTTTAATAAAAATGCAGTTTTTAAAATACCAGGAGGTGAAATAACCAAAATATGTATGAATACTTCCAATGGATATTAGCCCGGTTGTTTAACAAAACAAATCATTAATTTGTCCTGTACAATCAGTGCTGAGTTTCGAGGAATATAAATTTAAAATTTATTTTATATTAAAAAAGAATAAATGAATAACTGACCTCTTGAAATAAATAATATCTAAAGAGCTTAATATACAGAGTTTAGTAGGAATATTCAGGTCCTTTGCCATATATTATCAAACAAGCTCTACATGTCATGTACATCCGGCCTGTGTCCTCGCAAACTCTGCTTGTTTTGATATAGTGTTATACCGAGAATCTGTCAAACACTTGAATAAAGATATACACAACATTTTCGCAAATCTTTGTTATACACTTATTATGTTGTTTGCATAGTTTCAAATAAATAAAATACCAACGATAAATATCGTGAATAATTTGTTTTCTTTTTACTAAAATATGTACCTTCTTAAAATATTTCAGTAATCAATCAATTTCTGTTTAATTACATAACTAAAAAAGAGGTAATTTATTTTCTTCCGCATATCCCTTAACTGCCTAAACCTATAGGAAAGTCGTCCTTTCATTTTCCTGGTTTATTGTGTTTTACTTTCCGTATCGGAATTAATTAAAACAAATACAATAGATCACGTATTGAATCGCATTTTTGCCTTTCTAGATTTTTAATTAATCATACAAATGTTTAAAAATATAGTTTATTTCATTAAATATATATGTTTGAATTAGTAGCTTTTAAAAATGTATTGTAATAAATATGATTATAATATATAAATATGATAATTCGATATTTTCCTGGAATATAAATGAAATTCGTTGAAGTGCTACTATATCTTTAATACTATACAATGAATAAAACTTAGTTATGTTGTAGATACAGTTATACTTAGTTAAAGTGAGCGGAGTGGCTCAGTGGTAGAGCACTGAGTTGCTATGCCGAAAATCCTGGATCAAATCCCGCTGCTAGTCAGATTTTTATTTAATCAGTTAGCACCTGGAGATAGATACTATGGGATCTAGGACCCTCTTGGTGCTCAACCAGCCTCTATGAACCATTATCCAGGAAACAGTATAATGTCTGCCATGTACTGAACCCTAGACCCTTCACGGGTTGTAATGGTACGAGTTTTTTCTTTGTTTTAACCGTAAATAATTATATAATAGAAATGACAATATCATCTGTAGACCTGTATATCGACATTTTGTGCTATGTTGCCACGTTTTAGAAGAAAAAATGTCCTTTTATTGTACTGATGTTTTCTTTTATTTTTTTTTTTTTAAGAGTCTTTGGAATCTCATAATTCTCTAGCAATGCTATTGTCCACTAAAATAGTGCTAGCCGAATTAGATACTTCCTGTTAACTATATAATGTTCCATCCATCGCAAGTAATTTGAGTTTTTAGATCATGCCTGTGAATATTCAAATGAGTGTAAATCAATACATAATAATAACTTATTTAAACCATTCCATAGTTTGTATGTTGCGACTTTTGGTCCTCTAGGAATTTATAAAAAATATTTAATCTTCCTCACAATGAACAGAACGCTAAAATTGCTTTAATATTTTTATGAACGAATACATATTTTTTTATGGTTTAGTCAGGATTAGAACAGTGCAAGAAGAATTTAAATAAGAATATTTAGTTCTAGGTCTATATTCATCTGCTGTGTTTATTGTTTTCTCAATAATAAAACGACTTTGTGCGTAGTTTACAATTGAATACAATCGAATTGAAATTCGATTTGTCTAAAACATATACCCACCATAGAATATCGAAGGCTGTTGGAAACAGTATGCAGTTTAAATTTGTTTTAACACAAGGAGCGTCTGTTTACAAAACGCTTATTGACCGGGGCATCTGTCACTGGTTCGAGTTTTCGAAATTACTTTTTCGGGTGGAAGATAAAAAAACAACGGAGGATACAGGAAACAGCGGTACGACACAGCAGCCCTGATTGGACAGATGTGTATTTATGGAAATTTCCTCCACTCTGATTGGCTGACGCCTAAATAAATGTCTCTATGGCTCTTGCATAATGCATCATATTCATCATCCTGTTTACGTCACGGGCCGATAGCGAAAGTAAGATTCGCCTGATAGAGAGGCATCCGATGTTACAACTGACTTTATGTATTCCCCTTATGAATCGCCTGTATAATTTCATTATCAACTACCATACATCAAGTTTTAATACAGAGGCTCTGTGAATTTACTTCCTGTGATTCAAAACATTTTGGATCTTGTTTTCTTTAATAAATCAGCATTGTTATTTAAATTTTATAGATTATTTGAGTATACATCAATTATAGAAATTATTACTATATTCCAAAAATATAATAAATATTCCATATTGTTTTATTTTTTCGACTTTATATCGATTTGTTAAAACTCAAAATATTTTTGAAGTGTTTCCAAAAATTATCAAATTATACCTTATAAATACATCATGCGTATATTTAAATCAATACTCGACTCTAAAACTGTTTTTTAAGTAACAAGGATATAAACTTATATTATTAGGATTAAACTCAGTGCGTGTCGTATTGGTTCTAACCTCAATGCCAAGGGTTCGAGATCAGGTGTGGCTGACAATTATTTTGTTATCAGGAGCAGATCGACCCCTTGAGAACGGTTGATTCTGGTAGAGCTAACGTAGCCTCTAAAAACCTATCCCTGAATTGATGAAAAAGCTGGTGGTTGAGTGTTTTAGAAAAAGTACTATTCATTCTAACCACTGAATCCTTGACTTTTGATGTTAATATTACAATTAAAATTTTAGCTTTTTTATATTTTTTCGTATTTCTTTTATATCCATTTGTAATATATCATCAACAAATACTTCGATTTAATTCACTAATTTAATAATTCAATGATAGGCAATATCAATAATTGTTAATTACGCGAAAACCTAAGTAAATACAAACAATATTCTTACTAATGAATTAATCATAGAGAACAAATAATTACTAGAACTTAATTTACAATCGTTAATCGTTTAATTAGAGAAAATTAATATTTAAAATTCTTAATTTTACAGAAGCTGACTATACTCTGGATGAGTCGTTTTGGAACGAAGAGAGCCCCATGGGTGAGTACATTAGCCTATTATTATTATTATTGTTATTACTAAAATAATTTTTATTTTATATTAAATTAACAAATGGCTTTACCGTACATACATATGAAGAAAATGGCCTACTTATGAAGCGTAGACATTGAATAAGAAAAATTTGCAACACGTCTTGAAAAAAATTGGAATAAACTGTTTAATCTGTTGTTTTTTTTGTTTTGCTTTTTGATGTAGCATAAAATTTTCCGGGTGATAGTAGATCGCATAATTAATTTTTCTTATTCCCATTGTTATGGTTAATCTATTCCGATATTATTCAAATCCTTGAAGAATGATTTTTTATACCACATTTTCTGACATGATATGCAAGAGGTTATAAAGGTTGTAATATGAACAGCAGTAGATATTTCATTTTACATGGAACACTACTCAAAAGTGTTTGATAATTATGAAATATATAGCAAATAGATATATTTTATTATCTTTCATAATTCCCTTTTTATTAAATATGAGCATAGAATTTCTTATCGAATATGGTTTCGTATTTTTGGAATACAATAATGGGCGTTTTGAAATTATTTACTTACTATTGACGTATGTTACAAAGGCATTATTACTGAATTATTATTTTATCCACCTTAAAAATATATATAGCTAATAAGTAATTATTCTACATTTTGGAATTGATTAGGAAATGGGTGGATGTATCTTGAACAATGATGAAAATGATTAGGGGTGCAGTCAATAATGTATTTTTTTTTCGTTTCTGAGTAAGTTTTAGGCTATCATGAGGAATGAGAATGAAACAAAAAAGGAATTGCAATATCAACAGTGCTGTATTAAAGAAAATTTAACAGTCTTATAGTCAGAAATGAGGTAATAAAAATAATGAAATATGAACGAAAGGTTAAATTATAAAATAAATGATGAAAAGTTAAAAAATAATAAGAGTGAAATGAAATTTATGTAGATAAAGAAATATACTAAAATTACATGTAATAATTCTACATTACATAATGAATGACATGTTATTGGTGAAGCTCAAAAGGAATTGAAATTGAAATTAGTATTAAAATGAATATATAGTTAAGATCGAGCAATGGACTCAATACAAAATAAAAAATGTTGTATCCATATGTGGAAAATAAAAAGACAGATATAGAGAGAATGAAGAAGAAAAATATATATTTAAGGTAGAACATACTTGATGGGTGCAGAATGTAATAAGCAATAATTATTTAAAAAACAAAATCTATGAAAACATTTTTATTTTATTGTTAGATGTTATAAATTTTTTATTTGAAAAGAAAAGATATGACCAGAACTGGTACTCGAACCCGGGTTCTCCACGTAACCGTCGTGGGGCCAAGCCACCTCGGCCATCCTGGTTCGCTACTCGGTCAAACGTATCCTTTCTTTTCGCTGATCCTATATCTCCGTCCTCTCGCAATTTGCGATGTAGACACGGGGAGAATATTCATTAAACATTACTTTTATTTTCGGATATTGCTGACTTACGTCATTATATATATTATATACATTACCAACATAACAATTAATAATTGTGTTACCAACATAATAATTAATAATTAGTGTGTAATATTAAATCATTAGAATTAGAATTTCGTCAAGTAATGTTTTAATTAAAAAGGCATATCTATACTCTATAATTGTACTAGCTAATAAATAAGTACATGATACTCAATAGCCAACATGGTAGATGACTACTGCCCTGACCATTTTCAACTTCTCATATTTCCAATCTATTCCAGATTTTCTGGTTTGTATGGAACATAATAAAATACCTCAATAATTTTCCTGAGAAAAATCGATTGATTTTGGACGTCTACAATCTTTCCTGCTGAAAATCGGAGAACCTAATTTTTCCAGCGCTTCGACTGTTGTTCTAGAATCAGTATAGTCCCAACCATGTATGAGTACATGTGTCCAAGACCCTTCTCGATAAAGGGGCAGATTTTTTGGGGGTATTGGTTACCCCCATCTATTGATTACCAGCATTTTTGGGCAAATCAATAGAAGTTCTTGAAAAAACCCAAACTATTTTGTCTTAATCAGAACTACAGTTCTCCGCAAACATCACAAATTTTGTTAAATATACAGTAACAACAACTTACTCCTGTCTATGCTCTCTGTCAAATATATGAAGCCATTTTTAGTCTGCCTAGGCCTAGAAAAAAATGGCTATACTACTAGAAAACAGCTACGATCATACAGATGGGTACTATATATTTCATTATGAATGTCGACATTACTATGGAGTAGAAACTCCAAGCAGACACCAGTCTCTTTTTCTTTTATTTTATTTTTAAGATGTAATATATATGATTCTTTTTTTTTTTTTTCATTAGCTCTCTGTATCATTAAAAACAGTCCACAATACTAGAGCGGAAATGTGCCTTATCCCATAAAAGGGGACAGTATGTTTCCACTTGGAAAAGATGAAGTCATTTTTCCTTTGTGCCCTTCATGTAATAATTATAGTAATAATAATAAATTCTTTATTAGGTTTAATGTACAACATTAAAGTAGCCATTGAGTCTGGCCCACATAGTGTTAATTTGGTTAGTAGTGATTTGAAATAAAACAACATCCATAATTATTATAGTCCAACCTCTATAATATATGTAAGATAATATGCACATCATTGACATTTAATTACTGTTATTTTTATTTGCAGTTATATCATACAATATGAAATTTTTTTTAATAATAAAAAATATGTAGTAACACTGGTTTAATAAATAAATAAACAAAATTTAAGTCAGGACAGAATAGTATTATTATAACAACAGAATAACAATTTTGTAAACAAATAAGGCATGTACCTAAGGAAATAGATAAATACAATGGAATTAAACTATTTAGGTACAAACCCGCAAATACTTTATTGAAACAGTTATCTTATTCTTTCTATACGTTAAAATAATGATATTGTAGTGATTAATTAATTACTGTGATTAATCACTACTTTCATTTCTAAAATATGTTTTTGTACAAACAGTATACTATAATAACCCACTCATCAATGCTTATTTCATTAGGTGATATTTTAGAAGGTCTGAGAAAAATAACTGCTTTCCAAAATTCGTGGCTATTCCTAACATTCAGCAATTTCATAATGATGTTTTCACTATATTCCTTTTTTTTATTGGTTAACAGTTTTCTAAAATTATCCTTAGAACGAAAATAATCTACGACCGCTTTGTGAGAGAAATTGTTTTTTAGCATGAATTTGTATTTTCTTCGGAGACTTCTTTTTAATTTCCGAAATTCGGTGTTATTTTGTGCCCTTCATATATTTTAACACAATATAAATTTGAATAACTGGATATAGTAACTAAAGACGTCTAGTTACTCTGTTTTTTGTTTAATTTCTTCTTTTCTCCAAAGGGAACATTCAGTTAGTTCTGAGTGAGTAATGAAATCATTCATTTAATATCTTCATTTATTTTACTTACTGGTGGTGTTCTTTATTCATCCGTGATATTTACTATTTAATTTATTTTAATAATTACAAGTTGATTTGTTTCTTATCTATAACCTACTGGCAATGGTCGCTTGGAACAGAAGCAAGAGCCACGTAATCAGGATGAAACAAATAGAGAGGAGATGTGTAAACAGGCAGCTAATCAAGCGACCAATAGTCATTCGCAAACATTTGGACAGTCCAAGTAGACTGCCGCTGCGTACTCAGATATTTCTAATACTCCTCGCCATGTGAAGATCCGGGCTATGTCAAAGAGCAATGCTGTCGGGGCATCGGGACGGCTTGAAAGTAGGATTCGGAGAAACAGGAGAAGTGATTTAAGAAAGGATAATTTTCGTTGAACCCTTTGATTACTACATCGATTGATTCAAATTAATTTAGTGTACAATTTGAACGGACTACAATATGGCGGTGGACGGAGAGGTGTGGAGTAAGCTCGTCAGGGAGGCCTAGGTCCTGCAAGGACTGTTTCGCCGAGCTGTTAGTTAATATGGAGGATGCAGAGGGAAACCGACAATACTCCAATTTGGTTTTATATTGCAATATTTATAATTAAGAAAAATGAAATATTCTAAGGCGAAGATTGGAGGAGCAAAAACAAGAATTTCTGCACGTACTGAGTGGGCGTTAAACAAAGCGGGAGCGGAGTAGCTCAATATTTAAAGTGATGAATTGTTGTGCTGAAGTAAGGAGATAAATTATTTATTTTATTCAAAGCCACAGATTGACTCAGTGGATCTACAGACCCTCCTGGGGCTCACCCAGCTTCTATAAAATGGATTTCCCTAGTTGGGATAAAAGCCTGGCGGTTAGGTGTGATATAGGACAAATCACATCCTTGTCCAACCATTTTCCGAGTGTGCGATTGTTTGAGTAATATTGCATTATTACACCTTGCTGGTGTTTCATTACTATCCAGGTGCAGGTCAACCAATGTTGCATGCTCAATCCTCAGCCGGCTAAGGACCACTTTTTCTTTTCTTTTTAGGGTTATAAGTGGAGTAGTGGTTAGCATAACAATCTACCATGCACAAGATCTTGGAATCACAACATGGCAGACGGCTCTAAGATTTTTTAAAGAGTATTGGATGGTCTTGGCGTTCTGCGGTACAAGATATTCGCTAAAGATCCCTATCCCACCTATACCTGAATAGGGAAAAATATAGGAAAAAAGGACTCGACTTGTAGCATCGTCCGATTACCCATAGCAGCATAACGTAACGTTAAATAAATAAGCAAACAAATTTACATTTGTCTGTTGTTGCAACTAGAAAATAATGGATGGTTAGGGAAAACTACATAATTTATTATATTATAAATACTTATATTGTATGATTCAGAATGAAATTGCACTAATTTTTTCTTAGTAATCTTCATTTGACTGATTAGCTGTTTATAAAGTTAATTAGAGATTTTCATTTTAATGTTTGTGTTTTTAATTATTTTCTTTCTTGATTGTACTTTTATATAAAATTGAGAAAAAATGTTTATGATATTGAATGTTCGTGATTTATGATTGAAGAGCTCTGGGTGCAACAAGTGGGCCATTATTTACTGATATCGTACGTGTCGTCGGCACAAAGCTGACATTACAAGTAACTAATAGTGTTTACTCATTTATCCGTAACTAACTGCATTTTTGTTATAATTTCTTTGTTCATTTTTTAGATTTTAGAATAGCATAAATGAAATATAATATTAAAGAATTCGCTTATACGAAAAATTTAAATATAACTGTACATTTTATAAACACTCTTAAATACCCAAACAAAATTATAAATCGTCGTTTCAGGCTACTTCAACATTTACTATACACACACTCTAAGCTCCCAATTAATTTCAAATTAATCATATACATGACTATTATAAGACCCATTTGGACTTTGGGCTTCATTCAACCTTTGGGGCTTCATTGGGCCATCAAATTCCTCTCGTACCCAATACTAATAATCCAAAGTCCTTATATATTTGTATTTATTATTCGAGTAATCCCATTGAGTAGTTTCTATACTTGTCTTTATGTCATGCCATTGTTGATTTTTCATTTTATTTCCTTTCGTTATATATCTTTTTAAATTATAAATAACTCAATGCATTAACTTTAAAATATTACTTTCCAGTTGAGGACAATCTTGTTTTAGCGATATTTATTGCTAGTGATTTTATTGTATAACCCATATTCAATAATTGAATATAAATATAGCTGTAATATTATAACAATTTTTCATGATTTCACCAAACATATTCGGAATAAAATTAATAATTTTATTTATATTCGTGTATCCTACCATATCATCAGCGAAACCATTCACTTATAACTTGTCATTTCTTTATCATTTATGACAACTATTTAAGTGTTAACAACTTCGGGAGCGGAGTGGCTCAATAGTAGAGCGATGGGTCGCCAACCGAATGGGTTCAAAGACTTTTATTTAATCTGTTAGCTGCCAGAGATGGATTGTATAAGATCTAAGACGCTCCTAGGGTTCACCAGTACCCAAAACAAGGGGAAAAAATTAGGCGGATGAGTGTGATCTAGGACAAATCATCTACCTGCACAACCATGTCCAAGAAACAGTACAAGTACAAGGGTTGTAGTGGTACAGGAAAAAAAAAAGATGAATAGAATATTTATTGAATATACATATATATCAGAACAACCAGCTGATATAGATCCTATGTTAAACAAGAGAATTCATTGCCATTTAAATGGGCGAAGGAGACAATTACAAGGGAATGTTTGAAATAGTTGTCCCCAAGATGGCTATTATGAAGATCGATTGCGGAGCCTGAACCTATCCTATAAAAGGCAAAGTGGACAGGAGTCAATGACCCAGAGGAGATTTACGATCTTGGCCTCTCCCGAAGAAGAAGCGAGTTTACCTAAGTTACCTCCAAGTCCTGAGTAGACTCACCTGCCTCAGTACCTAACTAACTCACTAGATTATTTTCCCATCAGTCAGGAATTTTATTCAAAACGTGATAAATTTCATGCATCACTAAAGTTTTTCATGTCGTCTTCCTGCTCGTATTTTACTTTTACCTGATATAAAGTTCTTAATAAAGTGTCTGGAGTATATTTGATCAGAAGAAATTAATTAGAGATGATCATGAAAATATTTAAATTAATAAATGCTCATCATCTATTGTATATAAACACAATATAATGATTATCATTTTCATTATATACCTTCATCGGTACTTTTTACAATCCACAGAATATTTTAATTAGTAGGACAATAACCCTGCAGAATGGCAACATATCTATTAATATTTGTAATATGGGAATACACGGATTTGGCATTTGTTACAAACTAACAATCAATTCTCTTATTAATTTTATTGCATATATAAAACATTTTTTAACCATTGCTTAAACAATGGTAAATATCAAAGTTCTATGATTTGAGTAAAAATAATAATAGCAATACATATTAATTTGATAATATAATACAAATGCCTTTTGGCACAGGGATGAATTTTAATTTTCATATAAAATTATTCTCAATTCAAATTTTAGTTAAAATCAGCGGGATAGTTCGGTGCGTAGATTGTTGAATTGCTGTACTGTAGTTCCTCGATTCATATCCTGCAGTGAAAAATCATTTAATTAGTATTCACCATTGATGGGCCAAATAATATCTCCTGAACATCCTGGGGCTCACCCAACCTCTCTAAAGTGGGTACTCTTGACTTGTGGAAAATCAGGCAGATGAGTGAGTTTTCGTGCAAACCACCTCTCTGCAAAACTATTGGCTTTGAATCAGAAAAGTCTCACCAAGGTATTGAACTGAAGACATAGGTTGTAATGGTGTAAGTTTTTTCACGTTGTTAATTTTAGGTAACATATTTGCTTTAGATGCTGTAGCACACTTTTCCTAAAATTTCCTTCCTAAAATAACTCCTAATGACATTTTCTGAAAACTTCAATAATCTATTTTGATCAAACTCGTAACGCGTTTATATAGTGAGTAATTAATGGTGTAAGTATAACATGACCTAAATCCACAATTTTCAAAAATCTTTTCTCTAAAGACTACTTTAACTTTAACTTTAAATAATTAAAACGTTAACATCCATAATAGTAAAACAGAGAAATATCATTTATGGAAAATTTATACGATTACTTAGAGTTAAATGTTTTTAAAGATACTGTGCCCGAACTATTATTTAAGAAATTGTTGTTAATTATAGAGAAAAATTCTGTTACAGAACGGTTTATATAGTAAATAAATAATATAATAATTTAAGTTTTTTCTTATGTAAAAACTTTTTTTTCACTCACTCTAACAATAAAAACCAATAAAAGGATGTTAAGTATATATCTTATATCGAAAAAGTAAATATATTCATTTAACAAAAAAATTGTGTACATTTTAGAACAAACAATTATTACTCTATATGTGCTCATTAAATATCAGTGCTATTATCAAATATTCTCACGGGATTTATACAACTGGCGCTCAATCGATTGAATAAATCAACGCTAATACTCCAGCAAATAAAACAGCCATTTGCGATTATAAATTATTTGGACCATATAATCCCAAAGTATTTATCTGCCCATACATAAACTCCCTTAATCACGGAGTGTTAAAATATTTATTATAAGGACAATAATTCGTACTAAACGTGAATAGGTCGCTACAAAACGAGCATTATTTCAGCCATATATTATTTTAGAGTGAATTGTTGCCACACGGTCCAGTAGGCTCGGAGATCGGTAATTTTTAACGTTCAAAAATGGCCGTTTTCGTTGTTTAAATAAATTATATGGAACGGTCTGGAGCAATGGCTTCGAACAGGGATTAATTCGTTGTTTTATTTAATTATTTATTGATAAATTTAATTTTCCAAAACCGAATTAAAATTAAAATTCTGAAGTCGTCGAGATATTTATTTCGATAGTTGATTTTTTTAATCAGTTTCTTCCTCCCTTATCTCCAATTTTTTAGGAATCGCTCATATTTATGTAATGAAATTTAGTACGCAGAAGACTGGGAATATTATAATTGAATTAAAGCTTTAATTGTTTTAACTGTAGAATATCCCCAAATAAATAATTCTTAATTTTAGATTTCATTTAAATAATAAAATTAACCTTCCATTAGTCGCGGCTCAAAAACGCATCAGACTGATCGCGGCGATCTGACTGATCAATTTCAGGAAAACTAGCATTTTTATTGAAATTTGAGCTTACATACTCAAACTAAGTACTTACGGGGTTTGGGAGATAGAGAATAATGGCGGATTAGCATTTGTATTAACTATATTTAGGATTCAAGCTGGAAAAAAACAGGAACATGAATTTACTTTCTTCTTGGTAACTTCTATTTTTTTTTTTTCATTTACCAATATTTATCTTACAAGGAACTCTAATAATAACATAATGTAGACTAGAAATGTTTAACTACGAAAACAGCCATGGATCGCAGCCATATAAATACTTTGAATAAAAGTTTGAAGTTCTACTATATCTGTGATCATCTCATCCCTTGGCCTAGAGAATGTGTTTTGAATTTTTAAAATATATTTACTGGTATATTCCACAGCCATAGCCAGCATATCCTCATCAAACAATAGGTTCCATCCTGATCTGTTATCACATTTCTCGCAGCACATTATAACCCAAGAAGAGTTCTGAGAGATCGTAGACGTCAGATCTTCCAATATAGCAATGTGTATACAAAAAACCGGCAACGCAGTATGGTACGGCTAATGTAGTAATACGAGTTAACAAAAAAAGTTTAGATGATGTTGGTTAAACTTTCTATTTCGGTCTTGGCAATATGTCAGATCGCTTGCTTCATATGAGCTGTCCAAAAGGGTTCACACTGGTCAGAAAGGCACTGAACTCACCCGGGTAATCCACAAAACAGCTACTGGGAGTATGAAAGAATTGTTGCCAACGGTTAGGGGTAAGAAAAATATACCTATGCGATCTGTCAGATACAACAAAAATTTAATTAAATTGGTTTTAAGGATCAAGGATTTTTTACTCTATTTAAAAACCCTAGGTCACCTGCCGATCTGAGTAATAAGTGAGTTATGATTTACAAGACATAACTGGCCTATATGTTATTTAGCTTAATTAAACGGAGGTCCAGTACCTGGTTTAGAATCTGCTGTTTTAATTACCTGGTATTTAATATGCCGATTATAAAAGGGTACATGGTACTTCTTTCTTGCTTTGGTAGATCTGAGTAATCAGTTTGCTTATTTATTTAATTAAAATTATTTGCTAATTCTGTGATACTACAGTTGGAATCATAAATTTTACCTACATGGGTACAATTAGGACATGGATTTTTAAGGATTACTGGAGACCGCATAGGTTCCGTACTAGGTACCTTCTGAAGTATAGTTTAATCAAGACTTCTTTACTCTATTTAAAAACCCTAGGTCACCTGCCGATCTGAGTAATAAGTGAGTTCTAACGGTATACGATTTACAAGACATACCTGGCCTACTTTGTTATTTAGCATAATAAACGGAGGGCTTGGGGTTCAGTACCTGGTATAGAATCTGCTGTTTGTTGAACAACAATTGTGGAGGTAGGTAATTTATTTTAGGTCATAGTTTGACTGATAGAGATGGTGATTGGTTGTTTTAATATGATATTCATAATATCATCTATTCCTAAGTTTATCTTTATATAATTAAATTTAATGTTATCATTTTAAGATATTAGTGTGCCAACGTCCATACCACGTTGAACACTCCGGTTCTCGTCCGATCACCGAAGTTAAGCAACATTGGGCGTGGTTAGTATTTAGATGGGTGACCGCCTGGGAAAACCGCGTCAAAAGAAAATACCAATTAATCAAATAAATATATCTGGCTGGATGTGAGTATCCAATGTCGTTAATAAAAAAAAAATAAAAATAAAAAATAAAGATATTTGTGTAAAACTACAACCAAAAAGCCAGAAGTCTCTAAACTAAAAAAAATGTACCACAACAGCCCATGAAGAGTTTTGAGTACATACATTGTAGAGACTACACTGTTTCTTGGACAACGATTATGGAAATGATTTCTCCTAGATCACGCTCAACCGCCAGATTTTCCCCTTATTTTATGGAGGTTGGGTGAGCCCCAGGCCGCAAACGAATTAAATAAAAGTCTTGTCAGCAGAACGATTCAAACCCAAGACCTTCAATGGCAACTCGGCACATTGCCACTGAGCCACTCCGCTTTTAATGCTCTTAAAATAATACTTTTTTATAGCTAAAGAGTGTTGAAAAACAAGTTGTTCCATTTGTTAACATAATTAGCATTAAATTTAAAACCAGCACAACGTATAATATTTGAAGCATGTTAAACCGTATATCTCAATTTGAAGTACGAGTACATCTGGCAACGGGAAATGAGGAAAATTCCAAACCTTATTTAACTCTATTACTTCTGTAACAAAGAGAACGCAATATACTAAAGTGGCTAGGGGAATACATATTGGACAACAAGCAAACATATCTCTCTCTCTCAACCGGATCTAAATTAATCTCTGCCCTGGCGTACAATTCCTCGAATAACAGCCCACGTATTCTTGGAGAGCCGGCCAAGTGCTATATAATTTCTTTATAAGTATTTGCGATTAAATTTTAAGAAAAAAGGCAAAAGTTGATACGAATGGTGGACTTTTAAACTAGGTATGTCTCACTATCCAATTATGAAGTGGGTCTCTATAAAGTGGGTACCCAAATAAGAGGGATATGGTGTTTGAGCGTCACCTCCCTGCACAACCGTTGTCCAAGAAACAGTACAGTCTCTAACATTTACTGAACTTTAGAGCCTTTCAACCTTTCAAGGGTTTTAGTGGTACAGGTTCTTTTTAGGTGATGAGTTACTGGCCATGAGATAAGGAATACTGTCAGTATTATAAATAAAAAAATTATATTTTATTAATTAAGAAAGCATCTCAGTAAACATATCAATGTCTGAATATCAAACGAGAAATTAGAAACAAGTAAAATTTTACTTTACAATATAATAACTAGAATTAGTAATCCAATTATAATAAAACTCACTTAATTAAATCAATAAAACGTCAATAAAGGATAACTTACTTAATTAATAGTTGTACCTTACGTTGTTACCTCTTAAATATAACATTCCTGGACATAACATATTTCACCTCTTAAATCACTGTAAGACAGAACAGATTTTATTGATATTTTTACTTTGAACTTTAAAATGTATAATAATTAATCTGTTTAAAAAAGGTGTATTCAATTTAGTTTTCCAACGCGCTATCCATTCCACCAAATGGATAGGTGGTTTTATGAGCTTATAATGTTGTTGGGCTTAGTATAGATCGATTTTTTAACGTTAATAAGGGTTTCGGCGACTGGTAAGCGCCTGAGGGATAGACCAAGACGTATGTGAGAAGATTGCGCTAAGGATAATCTAGCGGTTTTGGTTTAGGGTGGTGGTCCTTCAGCGTAAGTTTGTAAGCAGAGATTGGTGATATCGGCATCGAGGCTTTGAGTTCGTTTAATATTATTATTATTAATAATATTATTATAAATAATAAGGCAAAGGAATGTTACTTACTTATGAGAAGTAAATAACAAAATTTGGAGTAAAATCTAATATATGGAAGTTTGTAAGCAGAGATTGGTGGTATTGGTATCGAACCTTCTGGTCCAATAAACATTTTATTTTTATCAGTAGTTTATTTTAGTTTATTTATATTAAACGATATTCAGTATATTGTATTATTACATTATCTTATTCTATTTGTTATTAGTTTATTTATTGAAATATAAAGCTGTATTATGATATTTCGACAAGTAAAGAGAATGAATGATACAGAATGAGTGTGGTAAAGGCAAGTAAAGAAACTATCCGACGTAATACTCATGTAGCACATTAACCCTCTAACGGTAAGGAAGGGGTTCGATCTGGAGAGTGCTGTAGTTTCCAGCTACCCTACCAGTCAGTCATCCCGAAAACGCTGAGGAAGTTACGTCAGTCTGGTGAATGACATTGAGTTACCTAGGTTGATAGAGAGCTATCCGAAGCCTACAATACCCGCGCTCGGGTTGGATCCGACCCCACCTTAATGTTTACGTCACACTTTTTAATTTTTCCTGTTGGGAGGATTCAACCTCATATTACTTTTTATATTACATAGAGTGGCTCCCAGTCAAAATGATACACCAGGGTATTTATAGATGTCTTTGAATAAATAAATAGTTCAAATTATATTGCATTAACAACAATAATTTATGATAACAATAACAATAATTGATGCCAATTATCTATTTCACGAATTCATGTACTCGTTTCCAGGATAAATTTTACATTTATTATTTGTTCCTATTGCATTACCTATATAAAGACATTGATTATTTAGAACTTAATATTTTATTTCAAAACTGCTTAGACTATAATTATTTTATACAATTGGTGCCTACCTGTAGGAGTTCTGAGCCAATCAAATTCCTAGTTGTTGACTGATCTAGTGATTTATACTATGTTTTAAATACATTTCTAGAGAATATTTCTATTATGGTAATCAAGTTCCTTTTTATTTACCTATTTACTCTATGTTCCTGTTTATTGTCTGTACGAATAAAAAATTTTCTCTTATAACTAATCTATAATTTTATCTATACTAATCTTAATTTGATAATAAAACTTTTCTCCATTATTTCTTTTTTATTTTACCTCAAAAAATGGATATTTATAAGGTGTTGTCTAATCCAACCCTATCTTACCCTTTATGTCAGGGAAATTCACCTTACCGTTAGAGAGCTAGACTTAGAAGTTCACAGGGCCATTTCTTCTTAGTCGTATCAAAGGATTTTCGGAAATTGAAGAGATAACTAGGTTTGAAACTAGTGGATTTGAGTAGGAATAACATTGTCATGAAAGGATTGATTCTAGTTTGGGCTTAAACAACACAGTAATAGACATTGAGTTCATTATGGATGACTTAATTTGATGATTTTCCGAAGGATTTCGAACTGTAAGTATTGGATATGTGAGGATTTTTATGGCTTAGTGGATCCCTTAAGCTGTATCCTAGATTTTGTTTTATATTTCTATAAACATTGTAAAAAAATGTGGATTTATTAACTATGTAAGAACAGTTCTCTCGCTTTCTTCGAAAATAAAGTGCGGAGTTGGTGAAGTTGCATGGTTTATGTTTAGCCGCCAGAGCGGCCTAGCCCTTTCATATTTCACGAGAGTGGATCGGGAATTGAGTTTTCAGTTTGGAACTAAATTACACCCCCCTTCCCACGGCTAATGAATGTTTTGAAGGCGGGGAGGGGGGGTTGACCGCCTTAGGACTCTTTGTCCCTACAAGGCTCCAAGATGGTCTCGCTTCTTGTAGGAGCATGCAAGTAGGGGCTGAGGTCACGGCTAGAAGGTTTCTCCACAATACTCTGTCACCTAAAGTGGTGATGTTAGTATTTAGAATATACTTTATTTAAAATTAATTTGGTGAAAAAATAGTTATATAGGGTTTTCAATTTTAAGTGGATCAAACGTTTTTTCCATGTTTTGTATTGTGCATTTTAGAAAAATAAAAATAAATGGGGGTCTAGAGGAAACTAAATTTTTTGAAGGTCGATTTTGACCATTTAAAGTGAAAAACCAAAAAATGTTTTTGTATTTCTTCAAACAAGGCCTGAATAACTACAACTTTTACCTGAATCGTTTTTATGAATTTTGTTTTTAACTTTTCGTTTAAAAGTTAAAAATGTTTCATCCACTTGAAATGGGACTGTATATGCATGTATTTATATTTCAACCAATATAATTCAACACTACAACCAATGAAGGACAATGGTAGAGAGCTTACTGTTTCTAATACAATGGTTGTGAAATGAGGTGATATATCCTTGATAACGTACAACCCTCACGTTTTTCTCCCAAGGGTATCCACTTTATAAAGGGTGAGTGAGCCTCAGGAAGGTCTGCAGATATCGTTAGGTCATTATATAGGGCTACATCCTATGAATGGTGGTAGGCTGGTAAGAAAGAGACAGTGGTGTTTTTAAGACAACGGCTAAGCAATGCGGTGATTTGTCCAAGAAGACGTTCAAAAGCCAGATTTTCCCCCAATTACGATTGTCCGCTTTATAGAGCTTGGATGATCCTCAGTAAGGTCTGCAGATCTCATGAGATCATTATTATATGCCTACATGGCTGCTGATAGTAATTTATTTATGATTTAATGGAATTTGCATTTATAGACACCATTTTCAATAAAACAAGTATATATATTTAAAAACATATGGTGCTGTTTCCAAGGCGAAGGTTAGGCATTAAGGTGATTTGTCCAAGATCACGTTCAACCGCGAGATCTTTCCCCAATTAAGGGTACCAACCTTATAGAGGTTGGGTCTTTCACAGGGAAGGGGCTGCATATCTCATAGTATCATTGCATGGCACATGATAACAGATTAAATATTTTATCTATTACAGCCAGATTTTAACTCAAGATTTTCAGCACTATTAAGGGCCTTATCCTTAGAAATATACTCCAGTATTAGGTAGAAAACTGAAAAATATAAATTTATTAATAGCCCGTACATCCACATCCATTAAGGGTCCAAGCCACCAGAAGCGCAGTTTAGCAGAGTTTTGCGTAACTCTGTGAACTACACGCCCGGATGTCCTTACAGTCTTTGCAAGATGTTAAAAAGACGACATTGTTAATCAAATCGATTCTGACCGAAAAAGAGCTATCAGGTTTTCCCCACACCATATCTTCTACTTGGTCGTCATTTATTTTAATATTGCAAAGAATAAAAATGAACGACGACATTTTTTAATCAAAGCAATACAAAACAAAAAAATAATTTTCGTTTTTTTCCTTACTGGATGATATACTCCTTGGTAGTAATTTTATTTTAAAATGGTCATTCCCTAAGACATATCCTATCTTGGAATCGATCCACACTTTTAAAAAAAAGAGAATAATCGAAAGCTAAACGGAAATCACGGGCTAAGAACCGGAGATCAAATATTTGCCATACTGATCCATTTTACTCTTCAATATTCAATTCAACTCTCAATTGAAACACTAGTTGACAGGACCGTCCATATTTAAAAAGTTCAATACATATTAATAATAATATTTTCATAATCTGAGAATCATGAGTTAGAATCTGGCTATAATAGATAAAATATTTAATCTGTTATCATGCTAAACTGCGCTTCTGGTGGCTTGGACCCTTAATGAATGTCGATGTACGGGCTATTAATACATTTATATTTTTCAGTTTTCAACCTAATACTGGAATTTATCTCTAAGAACGAAGCGTTTAGTAGTGCTGAAAATCTTGAGTTAGAATCTGGCTATAATAGATAAAATATTTAATCTGTTATCATGTACCATGCAATGATACTATGCGAAATGCCGCCCCCCCCCCCGCCTGAGAAACACCCAACCTCTATAAGGTTGGTATCCTTCTCCGACCCGCTGTTCCAATACCCTTCCTACCTTCAAATCCCGCTTATTTGATTTCTTCGTATCCCTCCAGTTCCTCGAAGAGCATACATAAAATTATCAATAGAATATTATTTATTTTGTTTGTTCATTTTTATTTTATTTTTTTTGTTGTTGTGCAGTAACGTGAACTCTGTATATGTATGTAATGTATGCATATGTGTATATATATTTGTGTGTGTGTGTGTGTGTGAATGTATAAGGGTATAAGTTCTTTTTAGTAATTATTTTTATTTTATTTAGTTTCTGTTTCATTATCATAAGTAGTTATTTTTTATAAATTATTATTTAATCAGTTTTATAGATTGACTATTCTGCTTGTTTTTTTTCCTTTGTACTCTAAGGCTCTAAAGCCCACAATAATGTACAGTTATGTTTTTCTGAAGGGACTTGTCCCAGAATAATAAAGAATTTATTATTATTACCTTTCCAAATACATACAATAGTGCTGAAGTTGTATTGTACATGTCTAAGTGAATTATCATTATGTATATATGTATTTATTTATTTATTTAGCGAGGATTTAATGTGTTAATACGCTAATACTCCATTATCCATCGTAATCTCAGCATTTTCGGTCCGAATAAGCGAAAACGCTATCTATAAGGAGCGAGCTGATTGATCGGCTCGCCTTGTTGCTTAGCTCTCTCCTCGCCCGTTTAATCTTCCTCAACGAAAATATTTCTACCAAGGCGAAGATACAATCTGATATTGGTTCCGTACAGATCATTATGCCGTTAGTCCTCTCAGCCTACAGGAATTATTTATTCTCAATCAATCATCAGTCAAGCAAATGAATTTTCCTTATCAGTAGCTGAAATTATAATTAGTTATGTGGTTCACGATGTAATTAAATAAGAAAGTATTTGTTAATGAAATAATCCTGTACATTGCTGCTTCAATATTTATTTATGAGTAATGGCTACTGAGTTCTTACCGGAACTAATGGTAATTATACAAGGAAATGTAGTGTGTTTTTAACAGCACAGAGGAGTTCGATGTAGTAGTAACATGTAATCATTAAAATCATCTGACCTGTTCTTAATTGAGATAGTTTTGAACAAATATTTGCTTTTTTTTTTAATATACACTTTAATGAAATATTACAATCTGCCACTTTTAGGCCATAAGTAAAAGCCCTAAATAGCTATTATTATTAAAACTGAAAATTCTAATAAAGCTTTAAAGAAAAAACAAGATTGTTGTTATTCTTTTAAATTATATTTTCAATAATTATTCTTTCAATAAAATTTAAAAATTGGATATTTAGGTTTTTTGTATTGAAAGATTTAAACAAGTTTTCAAAAATATAATTAATCGTTCCTATAAATACTCCAATCAGTGAAAAATTAGTAAGATTATAACAAAATAATTAAAATGAACTGAAAATCATTATATCATTGATTGATGAAAATCAATCAATGATATAAAACAAGAAGATTGGTAATGATAATTTTGAGACATCTTAAACTTCATCCGAGCAGTTAATCTTTATCAATCTATGGTGATTCTGATAACTGTGTTATGTTTTATGATCTCTTCTAAAAATGGATTTTTTTCACATTTAATACTTATAAGTTAACCGTGAACAGGTGTGGGGTCAGTACATGGTCAGTCATGGACAACGGTTCTGCAAGGAGGTGACTTGTTCTAGATCACGCTCAACCGCCAGTTTTCCCCCTTACTTTGGGTACCCTATTTTTAAAACATTTTATAGAGGCTGGATTGGCCTCAGGAAGGTCCTAGATACCATATGATCCATCTCCGGCTCATATGGGATCTAGGACAGGATCTAATCCGGCAGCCGGCTAAGAAGTAGGTTTTCCGGCATGTCAACTCAGTGCTCTTCCACTGAGCCACTCCGCTCCCTAATGATATAGGTAATTTTAAATATATCAAATTAACAGGAAAACTTTTTATTTTAAACTGATATCTCTAATAACTAAAAAAAATGTAATAAAGTATATGTGCAATATAACAATTATATATCAAAGAAAGTTGGAGTAATTTCAATAATTATACAATTGGAACAAAGGGAGTTTGTCTGCCTCTATCCAGAAATCGGTCACCCCCTTATTTAATTAGAATATAAGAATATATAGGGGTCACCTGGTTGGAAGTAGTTCAGAAGGGAGGAAACTACTTCGAAAGGGACGGAAAATGGAGGTCCCGAGACTGTACGGTGTCAGACACTTGTTAAAGAGTCCATTGCTAACATTTGACGTAGTAAGGTCCGCTAATTATAAGTTTCCGGCTTGTCCTGCTACCCCTCCTTCAAACGTGCCGGGACCTGCAGGTCCATGCCTGCTCACTCCAGCCTTGAAGGAAACTCCCCATTTTTACAATGTTCAAACTCGAGTACCGTGCGGTTATTAAATTCTTTTGTAAAGAGGGTCTTACTCCTGCGCAAATTAAAGAGCGCTTGGATTGTGTATATTGGCAGTCCTCCCCCTCGTATTCCACAGTCAAAGAATGGGCAAAATTATTTCAGTTAGGGAGAGAACGTCTAATTGATGACCCGCGTCCCGGTCGCCCATTGGAAGATGTCACTTCTGAAACAATCAAACTTATGGAATGTGCAATTGCTGTCTGACCGGCGACTGAAAACCAAGGAAATAACAGTGAGGTCAGGGCTTTCAAAAACAAGTGTTTCGAGAATCATCAAAGAACATTTTCATATGAACGAGGTTAGTGCAAGATGGGTTTCGAAAATTCTTCAGCTGCTCAGAAACATGGACAAGTTCACTGCTGCAATGAATTTTGGCGATTTAAAACCGAGGAAGAGCTCCAAGCGGAAGTTAAATAACATTTTTTTAACAAAGATGAAAATTATTTTTTTCATGGTTTAAAAATGTTGGCAAAACGTTGTGTGTTGAACTTAGAGGAGAATATATTGAAAAACAGTAAGACCATTTTTTTTTATTTCACCTTTCCTTCTATCCCAGGCCGGAAACTTTTGGACCTTACTACGTATCTATATAGACAAAACTGAGGACCCCTACTGTAGCAGCGTCCGATTAGCCGTAGCAGCATAAAGTGACGTTAAATGGATAGACAACATCTATATTTATTTAATACCAGAGGAACGAATAGAAAATTAATAAATACACATTTGTCTTTAAACGATTTATCACTATAATAATGAAATGTAAGTAATTATTACGTTCTTTCGGAGAAAGTACATTCAGAATCAGATTATTCCACTTCACGAAATGGCTGTTTCAGATACAATTATAGGAAGAATTAATATAGCGTTTTGGGGAAGGTGACAGGTATAAATATGAGAAGCTTTGGGAGCTCTAATGAGGGGCCGTAATAATGCTAGGGTGGCTGCTGTCAATAGCAACCTGTGTTCTACCTGTCGCCATGGCAACGGGACGCAGTGACGTCAGGCCCACGCCCTCATGGCGGAGATTTTTATAACTGCTTTTAAACGGTTTATCGATCCTCTCCACTCTGTTGCTTATCTCTGTCTGTCAGGGCCCTCTCGTCTACCCTTCCTTCTCTTATTTTTTTCATGTAATATACTTTCTTGAGCAGGAATCAAATAAACAAAAATCGATTTGGAGTTTTGAATATATTCTATACACAATTAAAAACAAGAAGTGTTTCAAGTATTACAATCGGACTGGCTAGTGACCACTTAAGCTCTAATTCTCACTTACCTAACCCCTTTAAGTATTGTTATTATTCCCATTATAACTAATCTCTGTTTTTTCTTGCTGTTGCACGTTGAGTTTCTGAGTTGGATCAGACTATTCAATTATTCATTATTTTAAAAGTTATCTTTTACATGAACCTTGCTTGAAACAACAGTAAAATCAAAAATACTCTATGGACTTGAGAAGAAGGGAAATTGACATAAGCAATAAATTAATACATTGATACATAATTTGAGGTGTCGAATTATTTAGTGAAAATAAACTAATTCAACTGAAAGGTGGCTCATAATTGAGGGGTTGGCATGGAAAAGGTGGTAAGTAAAAAAAGTCATATATGATTATCAAAGCAAGGACAGAAGTGGTTACTAGTTTATACTTGAAATTTTCATATTTTGTTGTCAAATCTTTTATTTATTTCTCCTATATAATTCCCTGTATATGACTTACTACCTTGTCCTACAGAGCTGTAGCGCTATAATGGAGTTTGTATAATTTCTACGCTGGCATCTAAATAAATGCCTTTACTACATTACATACGCATAATAAATATTGAAAAAAAGATATGGCTTAACAATAATAATGATGATAATAATTGGACTATTTGTCGTTTAGCTCAGGTACTCAACCATCATTAGCAAAATAAAATCATTCAACATTTAATAAATTTATAAAAGTAATTATACCTATGCAGCGTACTATAAATACGCGTGGTATATCTTTAAAAATATTTTCCATCAGCATTTTAATGGTAATCAAACTGTCTACAGACTTAAGCAAACATTTATATTATAAAGACATTGTTTGAAAAATCTGTCTCTTTAATATTATATAGATAAATATTCCTTAAGTTAAGAGATCATTGTTTAGTTCCTGAGTTAAAATGAGTTATAAAAGTATCATTTTATTTTTAATGAAAACAATGAATTGGCAGATATATGTCAGCTATTATTTGAAGCTGGCCCAGCATAATATAACTACAATAATTAATTAATTGCTGATCTTAATTCGACTTCTGGTCCATACATTTTTTTAATGTTGTACCAAACAAGTTTCATTTAATTTATAAATTTAAATATAATTTCTTAATAATAGTAAAAATGGTAATAACATCAGTAATGGTTGAACTTCTTTCTCACACCTTAGATACTTAAATTGCAATGTTAAGAACAAACAGACAATAATAATAATAATAATGCCAATAGTAATAATATAACGGGGTAGGTAAGTGGCCATTAGAGCTAAATCGGTCTCTGGCGTGTCCACGATGGAAGCTACCCTGTGCATTATCTGATTTATTTCAGCCTGCCTTTAATATAACACCATAATTTCTGTAGAAACTGTTATTTCGGTAATGATATATGATTATACCTTATTTTCATAATATATTATATATTTTCTCTTATATTCATCATATATTTATTATGTACATTTATTTTATTTTATTAGTTATTGATTTTTAAATATTTTTAATTGAATAGAAAAGATATGTTCAGGATCGGGACTCGAATCCGGGTCGCTCAGATCGCTAGTCTGGAACTCTACCAATTGAGCTATCCTCGCTCTATCAGGCTCTCTCGCAGGGTTCAAGTCCCGGTCCTGGACATATTTTTTCTTTCAATAACTAATATAATAAAATAAATTATAATAATATAATATGACGTAAGTCAACAAGATCCAAATTAAATAAAGGTTCAAAGAGCATTCTTCCCCTCGTATACATCGCCAATTGCGAAAACGCGGGTACGTGGGATCAGTGAGAAAAGAAAGGATATGGCCATGACCGGGGATCGAGCCTGATAGAGCCAGGATAGCTCAATTGGTAGAGTTCCAGACTGGCGATCTGGACGACCCGGGTTTGAGTCCCCGTCCTGGACATATCTTTTTTTTTCAAATAAATATATTTATGTATATTTATGCTTAAATGTTCAAATGTTGGTTATATTGGCTTGTTTGATTGAATATACTCGTATTTTAATAAGTCTAAGAGCTGCAAAACCTCCAGTACACCAGTATTTGTTTACTTAAAAAAATCGTGAGGAAGGAAAAACAGACAATGAAATGTTGATGAGGCTGAGAGATTGAAGGTTGCCCTTTCGGGCGGTTGGTATCATGCGAGCCCCGGCACGGAATGATGTCACTTCTGTTTTTTTTTTTTTGCAAGGACGTCACGCGATCCGTAAAGAACGAGTATGCAACTTCTTGCACGGTTGTAGGCATTATCTTATTGAATATTGAGTTGACTCTTCTAAATTATTTTATGATATATGTACTATAAATCAATATTTAAAGCATTTAGGATCAAAAGTAGATAACTACGAAATTGGCTTTTTCACATTTTTCGCTTGTTTAGTCTAGAAATTTAGTCTTACATATTAATTTTCCGCATCATTTTCTATATTTCTAGCCCAGTCCTGAACCTGAAATAATAAAATTATTTAAATGATGCCAAATATAAAACGATTGGCCATAACTAATTGAAAATTGAAAATTGACCTTTCCCGGACCATTTTCTCCCTAATATATATGTATTTATAAGATCAACTAATATTATTCAACAGAAAATAATGACATTGCTTATTAGAGCTATTATAGAATTGAAGGGGCCGGGGATATTTTTAAGCAGGTATACAACTAGCATCATAATTGAGAACATTTTTGTCATCTTATAAAACATTGAAAGTTGATTTTGTATTGCAGTAGTATTTTTCAAATAGCATTGGTGTTGTTAGATTTAGTTTTGAATACACCTTTAATAGACGGAAAGCAGTTATTTTCAGCATGGTAATAAAGACGAGTTTTAATAAAGACGAATTTGTTTTGAATATGCATATTAGTTGGTATTAATTCATTTGATACTTCTTTAATATTTAACTTTCAATAAGATTGAATTACCTTTGCACCAATTGAGAAAAAAATCTTTTCATTAAATTATTTTAACAGACTTGTGCACTAGAAACCTTCCTTGTTTGTTAATAGCAATAGAATTATTAGTGGTTCAGTGGTAGAGAAGTGAGTTGCCATGCCGAAAGTCCTGGGTTCAAATCCCTCTGCTAAGACATTTATTTAATCTGTTAGTAACCGGAGATGGATCCTATGGGATCTAGGACCCTCCTGGGGCTCATCCAGCTTCTATAAAGTAGGTACCAAAATAAGGGGGAAAACCTGCTGTTTGGGCGTGATCTAGGACAAATCACCCCCCTGCACAACCGTTGTCCAAGAAACAGTCTCTACCATGTACTTAACTCACGGGTTGTAGTGGTGAAGAAGAAAAAATAGAATAGTGTTCATATTCGAGATTAAATAAATTAAATTTGTAATATTTAACAATATTTTGTAACATCGCGTGCAATATTCTAAATATGATTGAAATCCTGTTTTTGTTACCCGGAAGCTACACAGAGCCGGATAATATTCCACACGGGTTCAAATGACCTCATTACCCGCTACCAAGAATCTAGTCTAGACCGCATATACACCTGATAATCAGCGCTTTACCTCAGAAAGACACCCCCGTCATTAATGTTCATTTGTAAACTAGAAATAATTGAAGTTAGCACATTCGGACTAGACCAGCCAGCCATCGGCCTTAGCGAGGATGAACTTCCTAGTAATTTCCATCAAACATCCATAAAAAAAAATTCTTATGTGTATAACTAATGATTTTTTCCTTTCTTTAAAAAATTCTAAGGCCACCTTCGGTTTGTGAACCCGCGATCATGGGCATTGTAGGTTGTTATGCTAACCACAACACAACAGGTGACCCTATTTTCACATTATGTGACCTTATTTCAGATTATTCGAAACATATGGATAAATCTTGTTAATTGTCTCAAGACAATAGCAATTCATTATTTACAACAATGTTGTTGAGGAATCAGTAGACCAGCAATTACTAATAACTAAATTATTTCCATTTTATCTGGAGATTATTCACTATCGTAAATTATTTAGATGAAAATTTAAACATTTTTAAATTATTTTAATTTTAAACGCTCTGTTTCAATGCTGCAGCAACAAACATGCTGGGAAACAACGCTTAATAACACAAGTCTGCGATGAAAAAAATGTAGCGTATTTAACTAGTGGGTTTAACAGTCTTTATTGTGCTGATTACGGAAAAAATAGTGAAAAAATTCCATCACCCTTAGATAAGTCACAAGTTTCACCTGAAAATTTCTTATTTTCAGGGGTCTGCTCCCTTCCCAATCCTACTGTCTGCTAGAGGTCGTCAGGAATGTAGTGAGCCATGACCTCGATTGCAGTCAGTGACTCAGTGTGGCCCTAGCCACTGTGGTGTACACATAAAACAGCTCTTTGCTATTTAAAAGATATGGGTACTAGAGGATGTGTCAACTCTCCTAACTGTTTCTGTATATTTGTGTGTCTTAGACGGTCAAGAAGCAACAAAGGAACATTCAGTTCAGAACATTTTGTTCAGAAGGAGTATTTTGCTTACTTTGGTGTTACATTAGAGGACCAAGATAAATCTTGAGCTTCCCATATAGTTTGCTATGTGTGTGTTGAAGAACTGAGGTATTGGTTTCAAGGTAAAAAGAAATCATTTCGTTTTGGAGTGCCCATGATTTGGAGAGATCCTAACAATCACGGGGATGACTGTTATTTTTGTTTTTGTTCAGTGCAAGGTTTTAATTTAAAAAACAGGAAGGACATTTCATATCCAACTATTTTCCTCATGGACCTGACTTGCCTATTTCTTCACCTCTGGATAACCTGGACAATATTTTAGACGATTTAGACCAAATCTCACATAGTAGCAGCGATAGTGAGGACAGCTACAATCCAGGTACCATTGACCCTAAATTTTTCTCTCAATCAGACATAAAATATTTAGTACGAGATCTGGGCCTTCCAAAGGATTCAGCGGCAGTTTTAGGGTCTAGACTTAAAGAAAGACATATGTTAGCCTCCGGTGTTTCATTTTCATTGTACCGATTTAGAGAAAAGGAATTTGTCCCTTTTTTTACTCATGAGGGTGACCTAGTTTTTTGCAGCTATGTATCTGGAATCATGGAAATGTTCAAAATCACGTATGAACAAGAGGAATGGAGACTTCATCGATTCATCAAAAAGGAGTTTGAAAGCTGTATTTCTTAAAAATGGTAACCGATATGCTTCTGTGCCTGTTGGACACTCAGTCCATTTGCAAGAATGCTACGACAAATCATGAGTTTGTTCTTAATAAGCTTCGCTACGCCGACCATAAACTATTTGTGGGTATTTGAAATATATTTCCATGTTACTAGGTCAACAAAGTGGTTACACAAAGTTCCCATGTTTCCTCTGTGAATGGCATAGCCGTGACAGGAAACAAAACTATGTCAAGTAGACGTGGTCTATCAGAACTGCTCTTATTCCTGGAGTTTATTGAATAACAAAGTTAAATATTGAAAGACAAAGTTTAGTGGATCCTAAAAACATTTTACTTCCACCACTTTATATCAAGTTGGGACTAATGAAACAGTTTGTAAAAGAATTACCCAAAGAAGGAGAGTGTATCTTCAAGTATCTTTGTGAATAGATTCCTGGTATATCCAATACTAAGCTGAAAGAGGGAGTCTTTGTTGGGCCTGACATCAGAAAACTTTTAAAAGATGAAAGCTTTTCCACTAAAATGGAAATGGAAGAAAAAATGCATGTAATTCATTTAAACTTGTTGTAGCTGGCTTTCTTGGAATCAAAAAATACCCAAACTACAAAACTTTGGTTGCTGAAGTGTCACAAAACTACAAAATGTTGGCCTGCAACCTGAGTGTCAAATTTCATTTCCTTCACTCACATCCGGACTAGTTTCTAGAAAATCTTGGGGCTCTAAGTGAGGAACAAGGAGAACATCTCCAACAAGATACAAAAGAAATGGAGCGCAGATACCAAGGTCGATAGAATGTCAACATGATGGCACTGTTGGATGTTAAAAAGGGAAAATTCACAAGAACACAGCCAAAAAAGCACCAAAAGAAGTTTTGATGGAATAATAAAACGTTTTTACAAAGACTTATAATAACTTTACAACACATGTGCATCACTTTTATGCTGTTGTTTTTTTTGCTTTTGCCTCATGTTAAAAAAATTTAAAAAAATCCAAAATTGTCTGTGATAGAATAAAAACAATGTCATTTTTGAAATCAGCCCAGAAAACTACAAAAAGATCAGTTAACTAAATCAAAACAATTTGTTTGCAGGCCTGTGTAATTAGAGTCTTTTATAATAAATAACAATGCGTTATAAATAAACCTTGATAATTAAAACTCTACATTTGGGTTGACCCAGTTTCATTTGCACAGCAGTACCTGATACCCGTTTTTCGCATTGTGATGCCTGAGACCCTACTCATCGTCCATTTTACCTGATTCCAGTCACCTGATATTTGAATGATCTAACAACGTAGGATCTGTTATAAGATTTAATATGTTACCGAGTACAACTCTAATTACAATAATAAGAAATCGGGTAGCGGAAGAGTCCGGGAAAAGGTTCTTTTTCAGACACTTAGCAGAAAAGAAAATTATAATAATCAGAAACCGGCCCACAACGGTCTTTCCTATGAAAAGAAAAAAATAAATCTGAAAAAACATGGATGATTTTCAATGTATTATTTTTAAATCAATGTTCCTTTAGTTCACCTAAATATGAGAGTATAAAGTTAAGTAAAAATGTATAATTTTTTATTTTAAATGTTAAGTCTAGTGATCATTTCGTTTATTTAATAGATGAATCGCATTTTTGTAAAGTATTGACTTATTATAAGTATGTAACTATTATTTGAATGCACAAAATTATTTTTATATAGATATGAATTCTGCATCTCTGGTGAAGAAGTGGTTAAGTCAAATTTAGTCCAGAACAAGTAATTACTCCATTTCAAGCCAAGGCCTAACTTAGCCACTAATGCACTACGATAATGACACGATTCCACTTCTTCCAGTACAATTAACTCTTTTTGGACGATATTTAAACTAACCCTTTTCCACCGGTGGTACAGAGTTATTCATAAATGTTTCCGATAGTAAATAATTTAACAAATGTTGGTCTTTGAATGGTTAAAAAAAAATTCGTTCAGTCAACATGTATATTGAAAATGTGATTTTTTTCTTATCCATATGAGATTTGTGTATTTTTAATAAACTTCTTGGGACTTTATTTTGTTATTGTTTACAAACGCCAATTCACGGCACATTTGATATATGAAACATAACTTTTAGATTCCTTGAATATTTCTGTTATTGTCTAAACAATTATTTCCTATATGTTTCAATACTTCCAGTGTTTAATTTACAATTTTTAAAATTCTACCAACTATTTAAAATGTCGATTATAAAAGAGTCCATGGTACTTCTTTGTTGCTTTGGTAGATCTGAGTAATAAGTTTGCTTATTTATTTAATTAAAATTATGTAACTATGGCTAATTGTGCGATACTACAGTTGGAGCCATAAATTTTACCTACATGGGTACAATAAGGACATAGATTTTTAAGGAGTACTTGACACCGCATAGGTTCCGTACTACAATTTTAGGTACCTTCTGAAGTATAGTTTAATCAAGGATTTTTTACTTTATTCAAAAACCCTAGGTCACCTGTCGATCTAAGTAATAAGTGAGTTCTAACTGTATATGATTTACAAGACATAACTGGCCTATATGTTAGTTAGCTTAATTAAACGGAGGGTTTCGGGTTCAGTGCCTGGTATAGAATCTGCTGTTTCTTGAACAACAATTGTGTAGGGAGGTAATTTATTTTAGTTCATAGTTTGATAGATAGAGATGGTGATTGGTTGAGTGGTTGTTTTAATATGGTATTCATAATATCATCTACTCCTAAGTTTATCTTGATATAATTAAATGTAATATTATTATTTTTGGATATTAGTGTGCCAACGGCCAGGTTCCAGTCCGATCACCGAAGTTAAGCAACGTCGGGCGTGGTTAGTACTTGGATGGGTGACCGCCTGGAGAAACCGCGTGCTGTTGTCATCAAAAGAAAATACCAATTAATCAAATAAATATATCTGGCTGTATGAAAGTATCCAATGCCATTAATAAAAAAAAAAAAAGATTGTGTAAAAATCTAACCAAAAATCCAGAAAAAAATGTACCACAACAGCCCATGAAGGGTCTCGGGTACATACATTGTAGAGACTACACTGCTTCTTGGATGATTGTGCAGGGAGGAGATTGGTTTTAGATCACGCTCAACCGCCAGATTGTTCTCCGTATTTTAGGTACCCTCTTTATAAATGCTGCGGGAGCACCAGGAGGATCTGACAATCCCATAGGTTTCATGCCTATTGAGGCATTGTACATATTATCTGCCAAGAACCCGGGATCTTCATAATATTTGGTACCCACTTTATAAGGGCTGGGTGAGTCCCAGGATGGCTCTCAGATATCCAAAAGGATCCATCCTTAGCAATCGACTGATTATAAGAGGCTTGCCACAGCCGGATTTGGACCCGGCACCCCTAACACTGAGCTACTTCGCTCCCTCAATTAAAAAATTATTAATTAAGCAGTTATTATTTTTAATGTAAGTATTATTAACGAGTTTAATAAGGCAACTCAGAAGGACGGAGGGAGCGATGTAAGCAGGCGAGATGAAGGTAGGTTGGGTGTTTGACTTCTTGCTTGAGTACACTCTTGATCCTGGCTGGATGTGGACCCAACTCTCCTTAGAGCTCATATCGGTTGTCAGTTTATATAGCGCGTAATCGATCCCTTATATACTCCCTCCCGGTTGGAAGGGAACTCTGCATTTTTATTTCCCTTTATTCCTTATCAAGATAATGGTAGGTTGGTTGGTTGTTTTATTATGGAAGCGAAAACCAATTGTTCACGCCTAAGTTTATGTTGATATAATTGAATGTATTATAATTATTTTAAGACATCATAGGAAAAATTTCACAAAAAAGCGATAAGTCTCAAAACTAAAAAAAAACATAACGATTCTCGTCCTATAGCGAAACAAACTTTCTTTGATATATAAAAAACGTTCAAGAATTTTAATCTTTGAAATATAAATAAAAACTATGCAACTACAGCCCATGCAGCGTCTTGGGTTCTGTCCGTGGTAAGAGTAACCTGTTCCTTGTGAATTGTCCTTCCTCACGCTACACCAACAGATGTTTTCCCCTATTTGGGGAATAAGTCCCAGGAGGGTACTAGATCCCATAGGATCCATTTTCGGCCGCCAACAGATTAAACAAAAGTGTGCCAAGCAACGGGATTTCAACCCAGAAACTCCGAAAGGGCAACTCAGTGCTCTACCACTTAACCACTCCCCTCATTCTCTAAACTAACACTGGAAACAAAAATACCTCCCTATATTTCGCCCATTCAGGCATCTTCAGGACAGAAATAAAGTAAATGTAATATTATTATTTTAAGATATTAGTGTTCCAGTCCGATCACCAAAGTTAAGCGACGTCGGGCGTGGTTACTAAAAGGTATATGTCATTGAATGGAAAACTCCAGGCATTATTGTACTGTTATACGACCGGAATTTCTATATGGTACAGAATGCCTAACTATTAATAAGAAAGGCCTGGCAAAAAAAAGAAAGAAATGTCTTAACGAAAATTCTTATTACAGAACATGACAGCATTACAGTGAGCTGTACACTCATGTTCTAAAAATATCGGATGTTATGAGAAAAAGGAGAATAGCATTTTATGGCCACTTGTTAGGAATGAAAACAATTAGAATGACGAACCGGATTTTTACGTATTTGAAAGAGACGAACACCAAACATTCCTGTTCCGAAGAAGTAGAAGAAGATTCACAGGAGATATAGATTACTTACGAGAATGTTCTGGAACGCAACTGGATACTCACCAAAACCAAAGCGGAAGACGGGAAAGAAATGGGCGGAAGAAAGAAGGGAGGAGCACCGGTGACGAGTAAGGGAGTACTGGGCGAATATCAAGAAGAAATCCAAAAAAATGTTTGTATGACGTGGTTATACAAAAGTTGAAATGACGTGGCCCTTAGTAGGCCCATAAGAAAAACAACTTCACACAACTGGTAGCAATGCACAGTGGAGAAAATAAAATAAATAATAATAATTAACAATAAAAACAGAAGACGAGAATAAACTAAAAGTGCGAGAGAAAAAGGGAAAGAGTGATGATTATCCAAAACGGTTTCAGAATCTAGGTTAGTAACCAATACTCCTTCGAAACACAGATTGGAGAAGCGCGTGATCCACACTTCCGCAGAAGGTCGATAGATAGAGCAAATGACGAGACAGATCCTCTAATCCCCGACTAGGATTAGCGGAATGAGTTGGGACTGATAAGGGAGATGATCGCCTAGTATAAGTTGGCGTCATTAACTAGCGTCGTAAATTCGAGGGTCTACGATTGTCTCATTTACATAGCTGTCGGGATGCCGCGAGGATTACCCCATAGTTCCTGCCCTATCTTATTTCGGAAGTCGAGGACGTAGTCGAGGGCTATAGAGGATGCTGCTAGATAACGTACTCGAGTCCAAAGTATTTAAGACTTTAGTTACTAGTTTATTTATTGTAAGTTATTTGGGATTGGTCACGACCAATGAAAGGTCTTGGACTCGGTACAAAGTATTCTTCGTATGCCAACGGTTGAGGAGGGAGATGATTTAGGCAACAAATGTTTCTGCAATTTAAGGGTACCAACTTTAAAGGGACTAGATGAACCCCTAGATGGGCTAAAAATCCCACAAGATCAATGTATGACCTTCAGCACTCTTCAGACTGTTCTACTCTGTATATGTAGCACTCTTATTTGAGCATTAAGATTCTGAAAAACATTGAAAACAATGAGAGAGAGAGAGAGAGAGAGAGAGAGAGAGAGAGAGAGAGAGAGAGAGAGAGAGAGAGAGAGAGAGAGAGAGAGAGAGAGAGAGATAGATAGATAGAGAGAGAGAGAGAGAGAGAGAGAGAGAGAGAGTGATAGAGAGAGAGTGATAGAGAGAGAGAGAGAGAGAGAGAGAGAGAGAGAGAGAGAGAGAGAGAGAGAGAGAGAGCGAGAGAGAGAGAGAGAGAGAGAGAGAGAGAGACTAATTATATATGAAAAAAAGACAAATTAATATTACATATTTCAGTATAGTTAGGATATTGGCAGTAAAATATTACGGTTAGGCATAGTTCAGCCAATAATAAACGAAAAATAATTGTTAACTAATGTATACCGTTTTTCATTATTCAATGCTCTATCAATAACTAATATGATGAAAATGTTTTGGCCTTTTCTATCATTTGATACTTTCCGACAAAAAAATAATCAAAAGAACTGAATAAACATTAGCAGATAAATAATTGTGAAATAGCAACATTAAGCGGTTGATTGATTGTTGGTTTAACCTCCACTTTGTTGAGCCTCCGACTTAACCTTCCCCTCGCTGCGAGAACGTCCGCCCGCATCCAATCTGCGCTGACGACGGTCTCCTTTTGTGGACACATCCTGATTGGGCCGTCGCTCCAGATCATCTCGGGGTAGGCTTCTAAAGAAAGAAGATCTACAGGTGAAGAGAATCCTCATGTAAATTCTTTATAAAATAATCTAAAAATAAATTTAACTTAGTTTAAACAATTATTTAATTTTCGTTATAAGATTTTACTTATATACTGTATTTGTAAAATCTTATCTGTATATTTGTAAAGTTAAAAAAACAAATTTTGACTGGAATATGGTTTTTCTTCTTTATCCAATCACAATTATTTAATTTAAAACTATTCAAAAACAATGTAAAAGTTGACTTTCTTAATTAAGTGATTTAATGAAATTAGTACCTATTTCGTTGTTGTTCAGTAAAACATAAGCATTTTATAAGGAAACCTGAATTTACTAAATATAATAAAGTAAATGTAAGAAGTTAATTTACAATAAATTAATTAGTTGACTGCAATTTTACAATTGTTTTAATTAATCTTGAGTAACATTTGTACTTTCATTGGATTAATTTTTTAATACTCCAGTGATTTCCACAAACATTCATTCTTTTCATCTGGTGTTTTTATAAAAATATTTTATTTTCCTAGAAATATGTTATTGAAATTATTTTTGATAAAGTTCTGAAAAAATATTTTCAATTCTTGATTAACTTCATAAGAAATTTTGCTGCCTATAATTATTTTTATTATAAGTTTATCTTCCAAGTATGTTTTAAAATTATATCTTATTAATTTTCACGTGCATTTCTTTTTTTTCTTTTTTTTTTGTTATCGAAACTTTTTTTTCAGCTCGTATTAAAGCAAAAATATTAATTTTGAATAATAAATTCGACATTGTGACCGGGCTGCTCTTTTTTTAATAAGTCCATATCATCAAAATAGGGTAACTTAGGATAAATACTTACAAAATACTAACAATTTTTCGGATAGTAAAATATTACACTTTGCCAAACTTAAAGCCAGTAGTTATTAGAGATACTCCATACAGAAATTAATAAACTTTAAAAATTTATAAAATTATCTAACTTCAACACATTCAAACCTAAGGATAAACACATGAATAGTAACTTTGTGTTTTGCTATTGAAACTACTCTAAAATTATTTTATTGAATTTCAAGTTTTCCTTTAAAAAAAAGAAAAGAAATATTCTGCTCAAAAACTCATGCACAACCCCCTATTGAGTACGTGGTAGGGACTGTATAGACAGAACAACAAAAACATTTTTTCACAGTAAATAGCATACCAAAATATATCGAATAAGACGTTATGAAATAGCCTTGTTAAAAATAAAAATGTTTAGTATTTATCAGAGAAATATCAAGTTAGCTTTATTGAAACAAAATAATACTGTACTATAACAACCTTTGGAAGGTCTTGGATACAGTATATGATAAAGACTGTTTTCTTGGACGACTGTGCTGGCAGGTTAATTGTGCCAGACTTTTCCACCCATTTGGGGAACCCGCTTTACAGGGATCATTATAGGATAGCTCATGATATAGTAATTTATCTATAACAGCCAGTTTCTAATTCGGGATTTTCCGCACAACGAAGAGCCCTGTAATTGGAGAGCTCTCTGTTGCTACTTCCCCGTATTAGCTACAAAACTAAAAAAAAAAGTAAATATATTAATACATATTACAACACCAATATTAATATTAGCTTACTTATAATTTTATATAGCCTAAATTCTATTATAATTTGGCTGTTTAAAAACCCCAGCTTTGAGTAAACTAAAAGTTTTTTGGAATTAAGTCAAAAATTCTCACCTTGGCTCTGGGATTGTTAGCTTTCTCCCTCATTTGCATTTTGCCTGTAACCGAGAATAATGGATATAATGGATAAGGCTTTACAATGACAAATTGAGGCAGCTCCATGCCGAGTATAGCTGTTGAAAATCGGTTCGGCATTACCAGGTGACAAAGGTATTGATAAGCCTGAAATTGGCCGCCAGTCGCGGCTCAGAAACAAGAAGGCCAAGTTGGCAAGAGCCCTATCGCATTTGCATTCAACCGCCATCTTTTGTAGCTAGCGCCTCCTCCCACAATACCTTTCTCTTCACCAAGAATCGAAGGTGCAATTTCGGATCGTTAAAACTAACTGTCTCCTTCCAGTCCCTGATACGTGAGGGGAGTAGGTGACGTAATGGGGTGAACTTCATGAAATCTTTAAATGAAGTATTATTGATGCAACAAGGAAACGAAAAATAATATTCGTAGTCGCCCATTCTAGAATGATACATAACCTTAAGAAAATAATCAGTCCTAGATTAATCATTAAATATGTGGATGACCTAGTGCTTGTGTTGAAAGAGGATGAGATTGACAGGTTTTATAATGGTCTTAATGGTTTTCATAATAATATCAAATTCACTTATGAGCTGGAAACTAATACTAGGATTAGATTCTTGGATATGTATGTTAATAACGATAGTGGAATAACGTTTTGGCTCTATTTTATTGTTAAGAAAATAATATTTCAATAATATAATATAATATAAAAATAGTAATAATAAGGTAAAATAATATAATATAATAATAGATAATTACTTAATAAATCTTCGGAAGAGCCTATATCTAATAAAAAGGAAACTACTGAGATGCGGAGTGGCTCAGTGGTAGAGTTGACGTTCCAGTCATGGATTCAAACCCCGGAGTTTTTATTAAATTTGTTAACTGCCGGAGTTGGATCCTATGAGATCTAGGATCCTCCTGGGGGTCGACCAAACATAAAGAGAGTTTCCAAAACACGGGGGATCTAGCGGTTGAGCGTGATCTAGGAAAAATCACCATCCTGCACAACCATTGTTTAAGAAACCGTTCAGGCTCTACCGCGTACTGAACCTAACCTAAGTTGTGGTGTTAAAGGCTTTTTATACATAAATATATAGTTATATTAAAGAATACAGTTGGATGAGAAGAAAATGTAGAATAGCAAACCAAATATTTCTGATAAATAAAACTAAGTCGCGATTGGTTTTCAATACTTGGAGGTGTTTAAAGGAACCGCACAACTCACACGCATATGCATATGTTAATAAGCCTTATTATATTATAACTTTGTTTTAACATTGATTTTTAATACATGTCCAGTCAAAAGTTAAACGATCATAAACAAATACTTCACATTTGTGCATAAGGAATTATGATTTTTGTCCCAGATCCCATTTTATAGTTAATAATGTAAATTCTTTCTAATATGGAGTTACACACCGTCTCTTCACCTTCCGCGGATCATTGAACTATTTTCTTGGGAATTCCTTGAAGTCCAAGATTTCCAAGGATGTCCCTAGAAATTCGGCTAACAACCTGCCTTTTCTTCATTCCAAAATGGAAGATAGAGACTCAGTACATTTATAACTCATCTACTTCTAAAGAAAGATTGAATTCTAAAAGGAAGGTATGATTTTTTTTTCTTGGTCGATTGCAAAGGTTCATAGTTGAACATTTTAAACCAAATTTGGTGTTTTCTACTGTTGAATATTAACGTTTATTATCGATATTCACACTTCAATAGTCAAACCTCTTGTTTCCGCGAGAGCTGATTGATCATTGTCATTGGAAAAGGTAAAAGCAGAACTCTGCGGCATATCTCCCCTGCTCCTTTGTGACACCACTGCAGGATTCCGGATGTACAGAAGTATTATTAAAGAAATTCGCGTCCTACCGCGGCTAACAATGGCTGGCGGCCACATTGTTTTAATTCTCGCAGCGTTGAGCGCTAGTCGAAATGAAAAGTTACTAACAAACAATAGAAGAATGAACTGACAGAGCTCCAGCTGTTATTGTAGAGAGATAGAGAGCGGGAGAAAGGAAACTTGCACAAAGGCGGGGGTGGACAAAGGAGGGAATTCAAACCAGGAGGATTGGCACGGACAATGCCCTCACCGGATTACCCGATTCTTATCGGCTTCCCCGAGTACTTAGTCAGTCCTGTTTAATAATCTTCTTATGGATCTCCTCCAAGTTTTTGGATCCCGAGAATTTGGGAGGCGTTTAGTGATTTGTTTCGATACGGAAATGAATCTCAACTAATTAGAAGGAAAAATCAAAAGAGTGTTTATCGCTGATTTCGCATCACGTCTCCTTGCACTTTCGTATAGTCAGATTTTTCACAGTCTGACGTGAATAGAATGGAAAAGCAACTTTATTCTGGGACTAAGACCCGTTAGAATAACAAACACAAGCTAAGAAAGAAACATAATATATATCTGGCCAGAAATCTTATTACATTGTATATCTTGTATTAGAGAGCATCTTTTTGGGAAGCCGGATGATGTTGGAAAAGCAAGGATTTAAATTAGGATAGTGAAGTCTTTTGGATGATTGGAGGGATTTAGTTCCACACTTTGGTGGAACGTTCGAATGTTTGGTTCAGTGGGAAAGAGTATAGAGATCAGAATGGCGAGATCTTGCTTTATGATGTTGGACAGAGGATTTGAATTGGAGGTGACTAGTGAGCTTGGCAAAAGATGAAACTCAATCATGTTCACTGAAGTTATCGATTTCGAAAACTTTTATACCGTTAATAATATAATCAGGTCTTAGCTGATTATTTAGCGAACGTGTGCTAGGTGATATTTCTAAGTACATACTGAGAGGAAATAGCTACAACATTATTTTTTTTGTAATTATTTCAATGATTCTGTTATCAACTGGGATTCACGAACTTTGTGACATCCAAGATTTTCATCGTAACTTCATATAAAAATATACGACGAAAAACAATGGCGGAACATAAATAAGCCAGCGGGAGAAGACTTATGCTAATGCCGTGAGAGCCGAGGAAGAAGAAATGAATGTGCTGGGAGCGGGACTTAAATAATTCAGGGTTCCTGGGAAGTTGGCGACGTCACTAACTCTCCGAGACTCATCGCGTATACATCAGCTGGCCCCGCCAATCTTAGCCCGGGCTTCCACTCATATCTCAAGTCGGTTTTGCAACTCCCCCGCTCCACTTCCCTGTCCTTAGCTCTTCTTCCCTACTTTGGGCATTAAAGCTGCATGAAGTCGGCCGAGCCCTTCGGAGGTATTAAGGAGAGAGAATAAGGAGTAGGTGGATGTATGTGGAGTTTTACTCCGGATTTCCTTTCTCTCTGGGAATCTGCAAAGTCCCCAGAGCCCATTAGAGTGCCTTGAAATCCCAAATCGAAAAAATTGAAGGTATTAAAGTGTTTAGAGAATTTTAAATTTTGGAAAAATGTATGAATTATTTTAGAAATCAGCTTTTAATTCTGAAAGCCTCTATTACCTAAGAGCTAAAATATCATCTAGTTTTCTCGTTCAATTTCCAATTTACTATTAAAAAACAAGTAAAGTCAAGAGTCTTTAAATAAATCTCCATAACCAAATTGGGTTGCATTGAATACGTATTATTCCTCTACTGATAATTTTGAATTATTACCAATTATCATCATCATATTTTATCCTCACAAACGTGAGGGAAAATTCTGCACAGCCTTGTCCAGGCACTGCTGGTCTTCCACCAACTCCGTTCTCCAGTTTCATTGGAGTCCCCTCTTCTCAAAATTCTTCCTCACCTCATCTTCCCACCTCTTCCTAGGCCGTCTTCCCTAATTTCCTCCACTTTGGCTCGGGAGATCTCGCTACCAGTTCAGTTAGGATCCACAGGAGGTGTCCAATCCATCTTCGTCTCTTTTCTTCCATCGTTAGCTTGGTTAATCTTTAGGTTCGACCTGATAGTGGTACTCTGGAATCGGCATTTACTTGTTTTGCCCTCTGCCAATTATCCATTTAAAAAATATCAGAAACTGATACTCCTACTTTTGGTGTAGGATATGTGAAGGTGACTATCTCCAATGGTTTAGGCATATGTTATTTCTTTGAACAATATTTCATTTATTTTGACATTCAAAATGCTAGAGAGTAATGCCTGAGAGATAGAGTGAGAGAGATTACTGAAAAAAAAAATACTAGGATCCACACTAAAAAGCAGTAGGTAGTATTCGTAGATACGTGGCAAATGGAACACACGTATTAAAAATTAGAAAAATAAATACAGACTTATGTTCGCTCTATATAATATCTTCCTAGTTTATGTTAATACTCTTCTAAACACATTTACCTTTAATACCTATTCACACAAAGGTTAATGCAACAAACAACGTTTTAGAAACTAAAATGAAATTGCTTAATCTCTCGGTCCAACTGTTTATCCCCATGTACTAAACTGGATTGAGAAGGACCTTTTTATGATAAATGGTATGGATTGTTTAGCAAAGATAGGAGGGATACAGATCAGCAAATAATCTCCTGCGCGCGGGAGTCGGCGGATGAATACATTAGCGCGTTAATCCAGTTTGGGCGGGATTAGGTTCTCCTGGCCATTCTCTGTCTTCGAATTAGTTCTACCCCACCCCCTCTCACAATCTGGATGAATGTCCGCAATAGCGCAAATCAGATGGAGTGCGAAACAAGCTTCAGCTACATTTTTCCTTTTACCTCTTGGTATAAAATCTAGTACTTATGGATGCTATTCGTCACCGGAGGAAATAGGAATTTTGAAGTATGTTATATAATAAGCAAATTAAAAGAGCCATTTTTGATAGATTAGAGATAATAATTTTCCTCAAGTAGGTTTGGGTGTTAGTCGACATTTACGGAAGTTTGTAAGGTTTAGGCCCCGTGTATATATGATATATCTTAATTTTTAATCGCTAATACACATCATCGGATTTAACGAGTTCTCAGCGTACTGTAAAGAAAGGGGTAGTGATTATTTTTCACGTTTTTATTTTATTTAGTGTACTTTCAAAGCAAAACTACTACATCTGGTTTTTCCACATATGTTTATTAACTTACATATTCTATAATATTAACCATTCGGTTTTTAAGTTCCTATTGTGTATAAGATTATAAAAAAAAATTAATTGGCTTTGAAGAGCGTTATAACAATCTGTTATTCCCTGTTGCTACTTTGTTCTTTATGTATAATCCAAACTTTAAATTTAGATAGACATGCAATTGTAAAAGTGAACAATTGCACTGTACACAAAAAAACACACACTAAAAACTTTGAAAGAAAAAAAATCTGGGGCAAAAATTATTCCTAATGGAGAAATCGAATGCTAAACCTAAAGCTCTTGTACGGTCTAAAAATAAATGTATTCAAATTCATACTTTCATAAATGCGGTTGCAAAGATTTGGTTAACATTTTTTTTTTTGGTGTATTTTAACTTTGGAACTTTAGATAGTTTATTGCTTCTATTTACATGATCGTTATATTAAACATGTGAATAAATGTTGTTGAGGAATCATGATTTTTTCTATATGTTTGATAATTGAAGGACGAGATCAAAGAACAGTGAGTATAATGCTTGATGTTTTCGTTAATTTACAATTTGCTAAGCCTTTATTCTTTAATTTTAATCAAACCATTCAATTTAATTTCAAGTCCAATACTAAACGTAATTTGTTCAAATCAGTTTATTAAGTCTTTGTAAATTCTAATCTATAATTAGAGAATAGTGAAGTTTTAGAATTGAGCAAGCTATGAATGTTTAAAGTCTGATGGATTTATTGAAGAGAAAAAAAAATGAAGGGGTAACTTTGGCTGAACAAATTGAGTTAGTTTCCCTCGTTATATAAACCAACTTCTCTCGACCAACTGAGGCTACCATGTTACTTCATTGTTATCGCTTGTTTGCGATTCCATTATTTAAAAATTAAAACCTATAAAACTCCTGCTTTAGAGATCCTAAAAATACTTTACTTGTACTGAAACTGGACTAAGAATAATTCTAATAAGGTTATTATATACTATTTATATAGAAAATAAGCACTTAGCTCCGATGTCTTCGATAAGAGTTCGAATGAAAAAAATATATTGGCAATAGAATGTACATGTGCATTGTTTCATATTCTTAATATCTAAGGGTTTCCATATGAATTAATTTAAAAATATTGGCAATCCCACAAATGATTTTATCTCTTAGTGTATAGCAACAAGTGATGTTTTAAACCCTATGCACTCTTCAAATTTTATTATGAAGTAATAATCATTAAAATCATTTAAAATTATGAACGATTGTTAATATATAAATGAGCTTATTCCACTTTAAAAAATAATTAATCCACTCATATTTTCTTTGGGATAAATTCCAATCTTTTCAAATGCTCAAATAAAATTATTTTTCTAACGATAAATACAACAGAATTATTGATAAACTTTCAAATTTCCAAGGCCATGTAAATCTGATTGATTTTTTTCAAAATATGTAAAACCAGTTTTTTTTTTAATAACATCTAATTGTTGGAACACATACAAAAATACCTGGACTTAATGCTCACAGGAGATTTAATTAAGAAATATTACAAATAATATCATGATAGTTGCTGGACACCTAAGCTTAACTTACTGGTTCCGGTAAAATTACTGAGAGACAGATTACCATAGATTCCGAAAAGGAGTCCCTGGATCAGGTATTTACTACTGAGATATCAAACACGCTAGGAGTTTCTTCAATGGTTCACGTTTCTACATCCACGCTTCCATGTTAATTCCTAAGGGAAGGTATTCAAAAGAAAAGCAAAGATAAATAATGTGCCAAATGGCAGGTATATGACATTCTCTGATAAATATTTATTATTAAATAGCAAAATTGATTAGAATTAGATGGGACACGTACTAAGTTGGGAAATATGATATAGTGCAATTAATTATCCAGAGGGAAATTGAGGCTAAATGATCCTTATTTTATTATTAAGGATTATCTCCTTGAGTGGTATTATTCACATGAGTACATACTAGCGAATGATAATGTACCAATCTAAATGGTTTTCCTTGGTTAGAACAGCAACAGCAAACATCATGACAGCCTTGGTGATAGGGAAAACTCCAAAGTGAGGTGGCACCCTAAGAACACTACAGGATAAATAAATACAGCAGAATAAATTAAGGACTAAGCAAACTGCATATTTTCTGTAAATAGCATCCTTAAATTACGTTTAATTCCTTCTCTAGAAATCCTGACTGCTCACATATCGTTTTTTTATTAGCCATATCTGGAACGTCCTTTGCACAAATACTGCTGGCTGCCTAACTACGGTATAGCGTGACCTAGACTTATAACGATTTCCACTTCTGCGTTCCTGATCCAGGTTCGTGGGGTACAAGAGCTCCCTCACCGTCGCGGCACGGAAGATCTGTCTTGAGCTTAATGGTGTCTATTCGTGGAAGGAAATGATACTAAATCGTATTTGTGCATATAATAATAATTCTTGTTGCAGTTCATAATTCATAATTAAATAAAATTTTAATTTGTATTTATTTCTGCTTAATACGTTGATAAGTTGTAACAGTTCTATAAGTAAATTGGGTTACTTCAAGAAATAAGTAAACCAATACCGTTAATTAACAACAATCGAAGAAGACATGTGACAGTCGGAGTGAGTGGAGTTGGCTTCGATTCATTTTTTTTTTTTTTTTTGCGTTGAGAACCATCATGTAAGTTTGTCACTTTGAACCCCACAAATCTACAAACCTTTCTAACTTTCTATTCCCATGGGATAATTTTTTGTTTTTCGTCATGTTGTGAGGTTCTAATCTCTGATTGAGTCTGTTTGAATTGTCGATGTGAGATGTGTTGTATTTTGTTTTAATAGACGCCAATTTTCATTTTTATTTCCTCGTAATGCACAAATAAGCGAAACATTGACTGTTTTTTTTTAGATTCTTAAGCCTTTGATGTTTGCAGTTTTCCAATTGAATCTTAATGATATACAGAAATATAATATAAAACGTTATTCCCCGCTACGAGGGCGTTAAAACTGGATATTATTACAACTTTACTTATTCTTTTTTTATCTTTCCAATACCTCTCTCTGTTCTGTCTTTCCTTTTATCAGTCAATTTTACTGTTGTCTTTTTCTTTTAAGTTTCAGATCTTCTTTTTCTTTGGAATAGCTTCAAGTCCTTCTGCCTTTATTATATATATACCATATAGATTTTGTATGCATTTTGTACAAGTGCATAGTTTTAACTTTAAAAAATTACCGCTTCCTACGAATAACACTTATTATTCAAGGTATAATGTTTAGTAGGATGAAATCTACTTGGACAAAAAATAATAAACGTCATTACAAACATGTTTATTTTACGATAAAGATTTAAAAGTCCTCGTCGGTTATACCGCATTAGAACTAGTTTCTTTTAATTCTACCCGGAAGAAATCTTCAAGTTCCTTGAAGTTACCTTCCGATATTTTTTTTTCATTTGAGGATAAAATTCGTACTTGAAATCTCCAAATTAGCGCACAACCATTGTAGATGGAAGGAAAAAGATCAAAAAGAGATAAAACAAGTAAAATAGACAGGGAGAGAGAGAGAGAATAAAAAAAGATTCTCTTGAGACGATTTCAATGTAGCACTCGAGAATTACGGAGTTGCAGTAAGTGCTATTGAATCGGGTAGGCGAGTGGGAAGAAATTGTCGAGTCATCTGCCTTCCTCGCGGGTCACACTTCTTCAAAACCTGCTCCGTCTCTTCAATTTCCCCTCGAGTTGTAGCAAAGAGGGCCACTGTCTCAACTCTCTTTATGCTCTCTTCAGCGCGACTTGTTATTTAATAAGCCCCTTGGCTCGGAAAACCAGTGAAGGACTGGGATTCTGCGCGAGGATCTCATCATGGAAATCCGGAAAAGCCTTAAGAAGTTGTCGGATGATTGAAAGAGACCTCTTTTCTTTTATCACTGAGCAACTCTCTACCGTATAACTTGTTATACCGATGATCTGATAGGTTGATAATTGTGTTATCATGCTAAAAGGAAAAGAAAACTTCAATATTTAATGCAGCTATTCCCCGTTCCTGGTTACCTCAACATTACTAGACTAACGCTCTAAGCTCCCAAAAATTACAAAAGACTCATATACATCACTTTTATAGGACTTACTGAGAAGAGTTTTAGAGCTCCACTTAGCCATCGAATTCCTCCCACATCTAATCCTCACAATCAAAAATCCTTCCTAAAATCATTAATGCAGCCTACTTTGCTACGTAAAAAGTCATCCATAATGACTTCAATGTTTTTCTCTGATTCGGTCCGAAGCCAATATCAGTACTTTCTTTATTCCCACTCGAATTCACTAGTTTCAAACCTAGCTCCTCCTTCAATTCCCGATAATTACGAAGTGTCTAAAAAGATAGCCTTGTGACTTTTTAAGTTGGATTAGTTATTTGAATGCTACCAGAGGGTGAGTTCCTTTTCTTGTCTTTGTCCATGTTATTATGTATCATTCATTATATTTACTTGCTGTATCGTTATAATACAGTCGTATGTACTTCCCTATGTAAATCGTATTTTAATATTTTTCTAATTAGAATGAGCAAATCTTAAGTAGCTAGCTGTAATTCACAAGCAACCTATTTTTCTATTGAGTATGAGCACAACAAAACTTAAAAAAGTTTTATGTGTTGATTGAATCTCAATAACTGAAAAAATTTACATTATAGAAAACAGATGAGAGGATATTATATAAAGTGTATAAAAAGAATAGCTGTGATAGCTGTATAAAGTGAATATATAACTAGGATGTTGAGTAATTACTATCATTTTTTTTTTAAATATAAGTTAAGCAATTTATTTATTCATAGATTTCTATCAATATCCGAAAGGTGTATCATTTCGGCTGTTATTCACTGTATATAATCTGTGAATTATTATTAAATAACACGGTTTTGGAAGTGAAATTCCGTTGATTTCTTCGGCTGTTAACTATAATGTTTACTACACAAAAGCAGATGGGAGTTTAATTTACAAATTAAATAAAATTAATCCAAGGGAGAAATAATTCTGAGAATAAGAAGTGAAGTGTTTTCGTTACGGTCCGTCCACAGAGTAAACTAAAATATGAGAGAGAGAGAGAGAGAGAGAGAGAGAGAGAGTGAGAGAGAGAGAGAGAGAGAGAGAGAGAGAGAGAAAGAGCGGACTCAGCCCGATGTATAACATAACATAACCGATGTTACCGAAAGGTAACAGAAGGATTTTCTTTATATAGAAGCTATAGTTTTTATGAAACTATAATGTAATTGTAATTTCATAAAATAGAGGAGGTTCTGAAAAAAAAAAAAAGAGACAGAGAGAGAGTGACAGAGACAGAGAAGGAGACAGAGAAAGAGAGAGAGAGAGAGAGTGAGAGAGCGTGAGAGAGAGAGTGAGAGAGAGAGAGAGAGAGAGAGAGAGAGAGAGAGAGAGAGAGAGAGAGAGAGAGAGAGAGAGAGAGCTAGAGAGAGGCAGAGAGAGAGTGAGAGAGAGAATGTGATTCCTTCATGCGAGTCATAATAAAGTATAAACAGAAAATATAATAAGCAAGAAGAGAAAATACTAAGAGGGCTTATGAATATATGCAGGGCTTAGCTATATGGGGATATTGAAGCTGTGGGCGGGGACACCTGTAGGCCTAGCACCTCAAGCGATCTGATATACCGTCCGCACTTTTTCTTTGATATATATCTCAATACACCCTCTATGGATTCCCTATCACTTCCTCGTTTTAGGGTGTTAACTATATCTATTATTCATCCATAAAAAGATAATAATTATAAGTATTTACTACTTTATTTATTTTCATCAACACCTTGCAACTTTTCTTTTCTGTAGATTCATTCCACGAAAACACCTTTTGCAAACCAGTACCACATTTTAAATAATAAAAAATTAATTAATTTATGCCAATAATTACTATAATAAAGTCTTAGTACTATCGGGAAGAAAATGGTAAAGGTGGAGATCGGTAAATTTCTTAAATTAGATTGAACTATTTATTTGAAACATTGATGATGATGATGATACATAAAAAAGTAAAGAATAAAAATAGATAAAATAAAATATCGAAATAATAGTATTGGATTGGGATGACTTAATTTATAAAGGGATTATTTGAAATCTCTGATCTAAAATAATTGGAAACTACTAACAATAATTATGGGTGAGTATTATAAATAAAACTATAATTACTTACTACTTAAACACTTTATTACTTATTAAAAATAAGTAATACAGAAAGTAACAAAACTAGTTTAATAATTGATTTATGAGATAAATGTAAGATGGGAATACCTACGGAGAAACAAATATTAATGATAGATAAAAAATTTTTTGATGTAGAAAATTTATTTCTCTAAAGTGTACAAAATAAGTAAAAAAATATAAATAAAATGTAAAAATGCTATTTTAGAAAACGGATACGAAAATAGGTAAGATTGAAATTATAAAATAACAGTATTATTTTAATTATATTGACCAGAAAAATGAAATATTTTAGTAATGTTACTTAGTATTATTAATAAACAGTTTGTATTAATGAAAATTTGACTACCTACAAAACCAAATAAGCCTAGGTTGTAAATTTTTCTTTACCAATATAATTAATTGCCTTTAATTTAACAGATATTATTAATCAATAAATTTTATTTCCAAGCGTATCTCATAATTAATATAATTTATTTTCATACTCCCATAATCTACATAATTTGATTTAATAACTTTTACATATTTCAATTTGCATTTATTTACATAAAAGATACCATTGAACTAATAATAATATTATACAGTTTTATTTATTATGTAATTTATTATAATTAGGTGTTATTTTAAAACACTAATTTTAATTGTATATTCTAATGAAGCTTGTATTAATTTGTATATATTTTAATTGTAATAATTTCTCTTTCTTCCTTTCTATATCAACATAATAATTGTTATTTAATATATTTATAACACAAAAAAATACTATTGTGCGATTTGTACACGATTATTTTAGTTGATAAATTTGACTAAATTCTCGTTTATTACATTGAATTATATTTATAAAAAGACAAAAATTATAAAAGAAATTTTCAATATTGAAACGAAAATTGTTTTCCCTTCCTGAATGCAAAGCTTCCATTAATAAGGTAAAATCAAGATTTCCCTATTCCGGTTTAGCATGAATGGCTAAAATTCAATTAATTTTAGGTATAAAGAAATACAGGTCCAACCTTTCATTAACAAAAGCGAAATGCAGTAATATAAATCCTTTTCGATTAGTGAGAGTTGGATATTATTATGATATATTATGATAATCATGTAATATATACATTGCATACTGTAGAAGCTGCGCATAAAAAATATGATTTTTTTTTTATCTATTCAAGCGTTACGTATAATTTCCATAAATTTAACGAAAAATACTACTTTTCAGGTATACTATCATTAGAAAAATCAATGAATGGAGAAATTTTAATAAAGCATAGCATTGGATTTTAAGTGGTTGTTGGAAAGGGATTGATTCTTTAAAAAATTACTAATTAGTGAATATTTCAATGATAATATTTTTTAGGAGGATACCAGTTCCTTTTTATCAAAATTCTGAACTTCTAATAACTAAATATTGTCCCAAATACAAGCTATCTTTATGAGGATTTGCATTAATTTATTTCCATTAGCTGCATTGGGAATACGCAATTTTACAAATATGCATATTCGCTTCAATTTTCAGATGCATTTTATTAAAATTTTAATATTCTCTAGTGCTGTAACAGATTAATAACTCAAATCAAATTTATCATAAAGTTCGGTTTCAGTTGGACCATTTTAGATATTGAAGGATTCCGGTGTAAAAACGGAATGTTATTATTGCTATTAGTGCTGTAAAACAAAATATATTTTATGCGTTAAAATATGTATTTTATTATATAATCTATTATTCGATACCAATGGAATTAAATATGATCGACTATTGTTTTTATTTTTACAGTCACTCTGATATATTCAACTGATTCCATTAAATCGAAAATAAGCAAATTACAAGCATAATTTTTAATTAACTTTGAAACCGGATGGTCTTAAGTCGTTTAATATTGTTATTAATCGATTATGATAAAAAGCTTCAAAGTAAAAGTGAAATTCGACTCGCTAGTTTTTTTTTGCTTGTTTAAACAATAGCATCGTTCCTTAAATAGCAATAATTCGATGTATATCTCATTACATCAGAGCACTAAGACATTTTTTTTATTATGATTTTAGTATTTCATTTTCACTTCCCTGATGATATTTTCCGTGTACATGTTTCGCAAATACACTGCGAAAAAATGAATAGGGATATTGCTAATTTTGTAGTGTATACTTTACCAAGCATTTATATTATTGTGGAAATGTATACACTTTACACAATTTAACGTTGTATAAGTTCTAATAAATATTAATGATTTTTATAATATAAATAATATTAAAATGCTAGGAAAATTAAATACAACAAAATTAGTGGTATCCCTATTCATTTTTGCGTAGTTTAGATGTCCAAAAATGAACCAAAATATTCAAAATATGCTTCACGCACAATATGCAAAAAACTGAATGCAACTGTTAAGACCTGACATTTCGTATGCTCTTTTATGTATAATTTTGTTCTACCATACATTATTTCGATCATTAATCTAATTTCTCTTCTTAAATAGATTTTTTTTTTAATTATTTATTTATTGATATTTACAACTGTATTACAATAATACATCAAGTAAATGGGCTAAGCGGTACATACATAATGGCATGTGAATGACAAGTAGAGAAACTACCCACTGGTAGTACTCAAATCACAAGTTCAACTAAGAAGTCACGGGGCCATCTTCTTTTCAGACGCCTCGGAGGATTATCGGGAATTGAAGAGGAAGCTAGGTTTGAAACTAGAGGGTTTGAGTGGAAATGAAGTTTGTTATGAAAGGATAGATAGCGGGTTCGGGCCAAATCAGCAACAAATGGGACATTAAGGTCATTATGGATGACTTTATTCTTAACAAAATAAGGACCATTAAGGATTTTTGATTGTAGGGATTGGATACGAGAAGAAGTCGATGGCTTAGTGGAGCCTAAGTAATTGGGAGCTTAGAGCGTTTGTCTAGTAAGTGTTGAAGTAGCCTGAAACGTCGAGCGGTTTCTTGTCTTTTCAGTCTCGTATGAGGATTCCAGGTTAATCGTTTGTGAAGATGCAACCCTAAGTATCGGATCTGTTCTACAGGCATAAGTGGGATATTATTAAAGGATACTGAAGGGCAGGAAGTCATTGGTTTACGACGTAAGGTAAAAGTGATTTGATGCGATTTTTAAGAGTTTATTTTAATTCTTCAGTTTTGATACCATTCTTCAAGATCAGTAATATGGGATTGGAGGCTTTGGGATGCAATAATTGGATTGGTGTTGACTGATAATACACATGTATTATCAGCATACGTGGTAAGGATAGTATTAGGATGAGTTGGGATGTCAGCTGTATAAAGGGTTGGGCCAAGGATACTACCTTGAAGAAATAGAATTTTAAATCCAGGAATAATTTGAAAAATTATTTAAATGTGTTCATAAAGAACTGATATTTTACAACATTTTTACATATATATACCTTTTTCGAATCAGTAATCTAGTGGATGTCCGTTTTCAATGAAGTGAAGTTTTATTTCCTATACATTTCAATTATTAATGCGATGTTTTGTTTCCAACGTTTCATACACAGACTAAGTTCAACAACTGCTATAGTTAATTAAATATCTTGTACGTTCCTGCGTGAAATTAAATAATAAAACTTGTCGGATCCGAGACCTTCTGTTTAGCTTGTTCATTTCCATTCCCGGCAGAGAGAAGTTGCCCGACAATTTCTCGGATGGGACCATTTTGTAAAATTGTAATCTCCTAACATCTGTAATACATAAGTCGAGAAAACAGAGTTCCCTTGAGTCAGAGATGTCTATAGTAAACTTTACTAAAGGATGCTTTAAGTAATGACTTCTGTGCTATTAATAATTTATTGTAAGTCTTTAGTGGTATGTTCTAAAGTTTTCTTAGTTATATAATTGGATACAATTATATTTCCTTTTGTGTTTAAAGTAATTGATCAAAATATTATTAATTGTAAAGTTAATTCACATGCTTTTCTAACTTTATTTTATGAGTCAGCGAAATGTATGTTGTGATAAAAATAAAAACGACTACTATCCAGAAGTTGAAAGAAAGCTTGTCAATTTTTTTTTGGCACATTTTATTAACAAGTGCATGAGGAATAATTTTTTTTCTTTTACCTATTGTGGAAGTATTATTCATGTAAAAGAATTGCATGTCAAGGAATTCTGAGTATAATCTACATATAAACTATTGAATAGTTTTTATGAAAATGAATATCTAAAAAACAGAGGCGGAAAAAGTCGGGAAAAGTGAAGAAAGCACATAAAACTTATGTATTCAATTATCTTTAAAATTTCTATTCAAATAGAAAGTGATTTGATAATTAATAATTTTATTTTTACATTTTATTCAACAAAAAAAAAAATCTTCATGGAGCTATACAGAAAATTAAAAAATTTATTTCAAGTAGCATGGTATGCGAAAGTTCTGTGATCCTCGCTAATGGAAACTGTCTTGGATATGTTATTCCCAATAAAATTGGTATATATTGTACCCTTATATACATATATAATATAATACCTCTCATAAGTATAGATTATACACTTTGCAGATTCAAATGGACTTTGTTTTCAATCTCAAGCTCGTGCATCTTTAAAACTCATTTTTTTAGAATCCTAACGCGGATTGAAAAGTTTATGTTTTAAGGGTTAATTATTACGTTTGAAATTACTGGATTGGGAGTGGAGTAGTTCAGTGATAGAGCGCTAAGTTGACGTGCTAAAGGCCCTTGTTTCAAATCTTTCTGCTGAAAAGACTTTTATTTAATCTGTTAGCTGCCGGAGATCTACGGAGCCATGGACTCTCCTCCGGCCACAATAAAGCGGGTATCCTAAATAGGGTGAAATCTGGTGGTTGAGCGTGATCTAAGACAAATCACCTGCATGCACACCAATTGTCCAAGAACCAGTACAGTTTCTACTTAACCCAAGACCCTCCGTATGTTGTAGTGGTAAAGTTTTTTCAATGGATTAAAAAATTATTTACAATTTTTTCCAGTTGCGGATTTCGCTGTTTATCTTTTTTTTTCTACGGGTTTCCTCAAACTGAGGTTTTCTTCAACTAATGGTTTCCTTTAATCTTATTTTCCATTTTGTTCTATCTTGAATATCTTCCTCTCTCAGACCATGGCCGTGCATACTTTCCTCAATTCTTTCTATCCATCTTTTTCGTGGTCTTCCTCGCCGTTTCCTTCAGAATTCCAATTGCAAATTAAATTCGGCAATCTTTCTTCCTTCATTCTTTTGAAATGACCATAGGAGTCTTTTTCCTCTATCTTTTGGAGGACGTTTTGTTGAGTTTGCATTCGCTCTGTGGTTTTGGAATTAGTCTAGATACCCCAACAACTCCAGAGTTGTCCATCTCACTAGCAAGTATCTTTTTTCCGGTTAATATAAAATATATTACGTTGAAAGTAGAAATTTATATATTTGGCTAAAAATTTCGAAAATTAATATAAACGGTCGAGGAATCCAAGTATTAAATTTAAGCATACCAGTGGAAAAGTTGGCAGAAACCGGTTGTTGGTCGGCCATTCATCAAAGGACGGACCATAGCGGTATCGAACAGTTGGGGCCATAACCCTATTTCAGTTAGCCAATCGGAATCGATAAATCCAACGGCGGAGGATCCAAAACAAGGAGAGGAAAAGAAAAGCGCAATGAAGTGTTTAAAATATTTATGGCCCAAGTTGGGAACAGTTAATCTCTTTTAAGCACACTCGACTTCATTAAGGGGGTCCTAAATCAGAGCGACCAGCTCGAGTTAAAGTGCAATAAATTAATAAACAATCAGATAGGTCCAATTTTTTTTTCTCTTGTACGTTGACTGTCACTATAAATCTTCTTATCTTCGGTCCCATTTTCTTGTTGAAGGATAGGAAGAGGTAGTGCCAGGGAATTCTAAGATGTTGTTATCTTAAATTATATTGGCTTATCTCGAGGAGGAGTCGCTATCTGTTGTCTTTAGGATGAGAGCGTGTGAATAAGGTTCTGATTTAAATCATTCATGTCGTGCCTGCTTATCCGAATAGCTGCAGGACTGCCTTTTGTACGCTTGAGTATGATGAAAAAACTTCCCGGAATCGATACCGTATCCATTAAAGTAATGGAATCCATCTTTCAACATTTTGTCGGAAATCAGAAAATCGTATTGGTGGCTTCCTTTTTTCATCTTCTGATACATTCGATTATCTCTTATTTGCTATATATAGGAAAATCCCATTTATGAAATCACCAAATCAACACCTGAAATAAATCCGCCCGTCCTAGATTGTCGTTCATATTATATTATTGGACTATTTATTGCTTTCAGTCTTTATCATTATTAAATTATGAAATATACATTCCTTCTAGAGATTACTAGATGCCTACATGTAGAAAAAAAACTGTACCACTACAACCCGTGATGTATCTGGGGTTAAGAACATGGTAGAGATTCCTCCCTTATTACCCACTTCATAGAGGCTGGGTGAGCCCCAGGAGGGCCCTAGATCCCTTAGGGTCCCTCTCCGGCCGCTAACATATTAAATAAAAGTCTGCCAGGGAGTGGAATTTGAACAAGGAAAACTTTTTAAACAAGTAATGAAGAATTATGAAGTTACCAGACCTTTAAATCAAATACATGTTTTAGAACTATTTTATTGCTCAATTTGTTATTTCTCCACTCGGGGGTACCCCCTGTCTGTACAACGCTGGAAAAGCCCTATTTCACAAGATATGCAACTGCTCATTTAACTGAGTTTCTCTTTTAACTGTAGTTGACGTTAAGTAAAAGTACTACGATGTTATTCTGAAATTAATGTTAAGCTTCGTACTTATTTTCTAACCCCTAGTGAGCCTGTTAAAATGTGAGTTAGAACGGTTGATAAATTTACTTAACAATATTTTACAACTTTAGCTCTTTTTCGTGGCTAATAGTTCTGGCTTTTTTTAAATATTGAGCAATTTTCATCAAATCAAATTGTCAATTTTTTTTTAGTTTTTATTTGTGTTATCGTTAAACAAATTATAGTTTACAAGAAATACGCCTTAACATTATTTTACTGTATTAAATTTCTGTTTTGAAAGAACCCAGGTTTGCAATTCTTTTGACGTTATGTTTGTTTCTCATAATCCCAGGCCCACACCGTTCATAGTGCTATGAAATAACGGTTTGTTCGACAACACTTGTGCGTACGATAAATTAGTTTTATTCATGCCAATGTGCAAGATTTTCTTAATTTAAAAACTCAACAATAAGGTAAAATTATAAATTGGCATGAAATTTAAAGCATACATATTACGAATTCCGTCCTACATCCATACTCATAACCGACCCCACTAAGAGGTAATTGAAGAGAGGCAAGTCGGACTGATTCGGCTGACAAAGCAATGCTCGAAATTTGCATAGAAATGGCTTTATTCCTCGTTCCTGATAATTCAGCTCGTTCGATGGCAATCAGAGGAGGTAAGAGTATACTTGAATCGCCAATACATCGGATTATGTGTGTGTTGAATATAGCGTAATTTCTAAAAATTAAATGTCAAATGGAAGGAAAACAATAATATTAAATAATTATAACAACAAAGAAAATATTAAATGTACGAAATGCAGTTCAATTTCACCAATCAAATCAAATACACTTATATTCTAGTAGGTGTTTATATTTTTATAATTTGAGAACATTCGGTTATTTCATGCATCCCTAAAATATATATATTTGTTTATTTTACGCGATTCAGCACTGAAGGACGACGCGACTATCATACAGCATTTTTTCCCAGCTTTTTTTTCTCGGCATAACTTTGTCACATCATTCTACTGAAAGTTTTTCTTCTTTCTTCCGTCCAGGTCTTGGACGGACATTTTTTTCTGTCTGCCACTAGTAACGCATTTTTAGGAATTATTTGTATTTTGCTCTGATTTCTAATAAATCTTTGAATTTTTACTATGTAATCTTTGAGGTTGTAGCCTATATTTTTTTATGTTTAGTCTCTTCTCGTTCATCCTCTTCATGCCACCATAAATTCTGAGTCTTCTTACCCTCATTTCTGTTTCCAAGTCACGGATTTCACAGTAAATTCCTTTGTTAAGTTTTAGCCTGTATCCTTCTGGTGTCATATATATTTAATTTATTTATTTAAAAAGTTATTAATTTAATTTGACGTTATATTTAATTTATATTTATAACGAATTGTCCTCTTTGGACCACGTTTCATGTCTTCTCATATTTATTTTTCATTCTTTACATTAATTACATCAATTTACATTTAAAAAAGTAAAATAAATTTGTAGGAATACAACCCATGAACTTTTTTGGTTCAGTGACTGGAACATACTGTACTGTTTCTTGGACAACGATTGTGCTAGGAGATTATTTGTCCTAGATCACGCTCAACTGCGAAATTTTCCCCCAAATTAAGGGAACCTTTTTGTGTTGGCTGGATGAGCCCCAGGAGGGTCTCCAGATCGCACAGAGTACATCCTCAGCTGTTAGCAGAATAAGTAATTATTTTTGCATTGTTTAAAATTTATAATTCGCGATATTTTTTTATATAATTAAGTAAGCTATTACATAATTATGTTTGCTTCGACATTAATTGAACTCATATTTTATTGTAAAGTTTAAACTAAGCTGTGTGCCTCTTTACACTGAATGATTTATTTTGCGTAAAGCATCCAACCATAATGTACAAATGTAAAATGATTCTCTTGAGTAAGAGTCGTTCTGGATATGAAAGCATTTTATTGCCCGTATCAATTTTATGACGTACACAAGAGGTGGCGGTTTTATGTATTTTATCGGTTTTAATGGCTTGTTCGTAATTTGTTCCATTATTTCCTGGCCTGAAGTAAAAAATGCTTTTTTTTCATGTCAGGGTGAACAACATATTTTTGAACCACATTAATTCAGACTATAAAAATTTGTATGTGTCTCTTTGCCGTCTGATTTTATTAAATCAACTCATAGTCTACAATATATAGAGATAAAGAATATATATCACTCCAGCATCGTCTTTATTTTACCCGGAGGAATTTTAATACATTTGGGATTATAGCATAATATAATGTACTATGAATTATGAATTAATGATTATAATATGAAATAGCTTATTTTTGATTTCAATTTTATATTATTTTGGAAGTTAGGAAGTAGGAAGTTTTTTTGATATTTCTTTGACAAAAGAATTTTGTTTGATATTTCTGATCAATCTTTATATTAGCATCGGTATTTTTTACATGTTTAGACTGTTATTTTTAATACTATTTTTGTTTACTAAGATTATTTTCTGAATTATAAAAGTAGATACAGTCATTATTTATTCAACTTAATATTAAAAAAAGGTATATCTATATACACTCGTATATTTCTACTTAATCTGCCCTAGACTACAATTATAAGTAAAACCAAATATTTTAAAAGTAAAAAAAATAACAATAACAATTAAATTAAATGTTGTCAATACTAAAAAAAAAGTTATTCAAATAATTACATCATTCCAAAATTAAAATACGAAGATTTGATGAAATGATATTTAAAGGATTATTTCCACTCATGGATTAACCCATGTGAAATAATTCAGGCTATGTTGCTCGAATTTTCTATTTATATTATTTTTTTGATGGATTATTCGTTTTTTTAGTGAACACTTTTTTTTTTTAATCGAAATTTTGAACATCACCTGAATGTCTTTTATCCTGTATTTCAAGAAGAATGATATAAAGGATTTCGTAAAAGATTATATTACTTTAACATTTTTTTGTAAATATTTTATAAAACACATGAGGTCAATTTCGTGAGCAATGTATAACTGGTTACATAGACTTGGAAAAAAGTTTCAGAACTATTGAAGAGAAGTATAAAAAAATCATACCCTGCCATGTTGCTGACCTTAATACCTGCCTTCCTAATTCTGTAATTTACCCTGTACAATGTGTAACCATTACAAACTCATTTTCATAAAAAGATGTAGATAAGTGGTATTGTTTTGGCAGCGACGATATTTTACGTATGTTTTTGCACCGCATCTCAAAACAACTATTGACTAAATATTTTTAACTCTGCAAAACAATTATAATATATATTTATTGCTCCTGCACACGTTTTATTTTATATTTGTTGTAATCAAGTAGTTTTTAACAATATAAAACATCATCCTTATTAAATATAATGCATTAATCAAAAGTACATTAATTATATAATTTATCTATCTATATCTATCAGATGACACTACAACCCTGCGATGGGTCCTCTCTATGAGCCTCTGCTTTCGACTCGGTTTTGTGCTGCTGCCTCCCAATTTCGGACTCCAAGCAGGTCTCGTGCGTCTTGTACAACTCCATCCATCCACCGGAGCTTGAGCCGTCCGACTCTTCTTGAGTGATAAATTTCCTCTTCCATGACTCTTTTAGGCATTTCATCGGGACTCATTCGTGCAACATGCCCTGCCTTTTAGATAATTATATATATAATATAATACTATTATACTATTATATAATTAGTTGTAAAATAAGTTTCTGTCAATTCATTGTTTGAAATGGTTGACGATTCATCACTTATTGTTATTTTTTATCTACCACAAACATTTTTTAACAAAAAAGCTTATTTTATTTCTATATATTAAAAAATAAACAAATCTACAAAAACTTTTAAAACGAGTTTATATTATTGAGAAATATATTTAAGGCAATGTTATGAAAATGCTAAACAGTTCATATTTTTAAATTAACTTATAAATAATAAAAACCAACTTTAATCAACTGCTTTATGGCAGTACCAAAGCCCTTTATAGATATCGCTTTTCGAAGTAGGCTCGGGTATTCTCCTCTCCGATTTCTCAGAACTCAGGAGTACAGTCTAAACAAAAAGTTAATGGTTTGGTTCAAAGTTCGCCACAAACGAGGAGGGTCAAGCCACCATAGTTTTGCGGCTCGGATTGTTCGCTTTTGGAATGGTTGAATTAATAACAACTGGGGCCACAGAAATTCGAATGAGCTTCTCCCCACACGATGAGTTCTGGACCTGAGCGTAGTAAATCGTGGTAGCCTTTAGACTTTATGTATTATTTATATAAGTATATATGAATTCAACATACGTGAAATATATAAATGCTGAGAAGAAAATCCTGACTATTTTTTAATAAGTTTGAAGCATTTTTATTAATTGCTAGATGATCAATGTTAGTCAAGTTGGTTCCTTGATCATCTTGAAAAAATTATATTTTCCCTAAAAAATATCTAAGAACGAAAGACTGCCTAATTTAATTTCCTATTGGAGTGCTCAAAGGAGGAATCGGTGAGGAATACCACGCAAAGTAAGGATAGAAGGAATTGAGAAAAGTATGCACGGTCATTGTCTGAGGGAGGATTATGTATAAGATAGAAAGCAGTAGAAAAAAAAAATTAAAAGAAATTTTTGGTTGAATCCTCCTCAATCTGAGGAAACCCTTAGGAAAAATAAATAAATAAAAATTATCTGCTTGCTGTCGCCGTAAATATTAGGTCAATTTTTTAAAATGTCATTTTCCATTTGTCAAGTGAAGTAACTAACGTGACTTTTTTACATTTTTTTTTAATTAAAAAGATTGACATTGTACCCTAAATTTGTTTAAGGCTACGAATAAAGGAGCTGGGTAAGTATATACGACAGCTAATCACAATGCTAACGATAACTTGATTAGCCTCAAGGATAATGAAAATTTTTATGGTAACACTGTGACACATATTAAAATAAACATGACATGTTTCTGCAAGATAGTTTAAGGACTGAACTGAAGGCATCTCTTCACTTCAAAATAATTATGGAGGTTGAACGTTACGTTAGGAACAATAACATGATAACATATATCAATAATATTACGTATTTAATTGGTGGAATGTTTTTCTTAAAAAGCTTGAAGTAGGACTTGCCATTTTGAATGCTACAAACTTTATATATTCCAAAAGAGAAATGTATAAGAAACTTATTCTGTTATAAATCATTGATTGGAAAATTGGAAGTAGCTACGCCACAGTAACTAATGTGACATAATCATGACATCAGCTGAAAACAGTTTTTTTCTTAAATCAGTGTAGGTCAATCTGAACGCATATGTTCGCCTCGGTTAGTTAGTTTATTCAGCAAGTTTAGTTGTATGGAAATAAGCATTATTGACGGAGAAATAGGTGTCTAGGTAACTAGGCGGTTTTTTACAGCACTTGATTGTTAATAACAACAGTAATAATTTATAATTTAGTCGAAACAATTTGTAAAAAAATTTACAAAGATTTCCGTTATATTGTTTATCGCATTCACCCTTGTCGAGGAAAGAACTGGCAGTCCCTATACAGTTCGAGATAAAGTCGCTGTTGAGGCGCTGATGCCATCAGGTAGGTTTGTTCTCCTTTGAGTCCGTACCACTCAGTCATTTTTTTGCGTTATCAATCCCAGATCCGTATTTCTTCCATGAAAAGAGTTGAGACAAAAAAAAAATGTGGATGGAACATACAAGTGTCTCTTTTATTCTTCCGCTTTGTCGGGGACTGGTCTTCTTCTAATACCTCCTGCTTTTCATTTACCCGTTTAAACATTTTCTACCGGCCTTCTCACAGGGGAGATATTTAAAAGCTATCGTTTTCCATTAGCCCCCGTCCGGTTTTAAAATATATTTATTTAGAGGATGTTTTAAACCTTTTGGGGGGATTCTTGCGATTCATGAGTGCTTGTAAACCGATTCTCGTTACCTAGATAACGAAGTTAAAAATGAGAATATAATATATACATATTGCAAATACTAAACACATATAATAATACAACATTAGCCCTAATGGCGTTCTCATTTCTCCATTCATTAATTAATATACTATACTTATTTTAAATACTATTCATTAATACTACCATTTTCGTATAAAGGTATATTATATACCCAGCGCTTTTCTTGATTCCCTATGAAATAACCTATTATAAAGTTATACTCAGGGAACAGTATATTTTATAACTGTTTTCCATTTAAAAGCAACAAAAAAAAAATATACAAAACCTAATAGAAATTTAAATTTTTTACACTGCATTTTACATTGGGATATGTGATAATCAAAAATAATTTTTATATGTTACTTTTATTTCTAAGACCTTATGTAGGAATTAAATATTTGGGACTTCGTACACGAACCTAGAGACGTATCACTGATCATATCAGTTATTCTACGGGCCCGACGTCATGATAATAAAATAACCTAAATATTAATAATTAAATCAATTAATATTGTTCGTTTTTTCCCTCAAGTTTATGAATACTAAACAAATTAAAATCGTACCTTCATAATTAAAAAAAGTAATATATACCAAATAATATTTAATTTATGTGATGTTTGCTAAGTTCTAAGTGTATTAAACTTAACGTTTGCCCATATTTTTAAATTAAATCAAATGGGAACCTTAAACAGATCGTTACGATAAAAAAAAACTTATACCACCTTCTAAAATAGCAGCACTTTTAGTAAATATTTTTGTTATATATTAATTTTTTATTTTGTTACGTCGTAAAATTTGTTTTTTATGTAAGTTTTCATAAACGTGGGATAGAAAATTAACAACATTAAGAGAAGAAATTGTTCGAACTCGGTAAATTTTATAGTTATGAAGTTTTCTGGGTAGTAAAATAAATGAAATGATTAGTGGAACGTCTATAGCCTAGAATATGAAGTCCGAAAAATTCTGATAAAGTTCATTTTTTCATATATCGCAGTATTCAAGGGTTTGTATTTGAATTGATTTACTTAGCACTCAGCGATGAGTGATGTTTTCATCATTCTACACCTTATAAATTTTATTAAAAAGTAATAATCATTAATAATAATTATTTACTCAGAAAATAAAAGCTTATATGTAAAATATAACATATCTTTATATAAGTATATGTCCTTAGCTTGCGGTCGGTACCTTAAAGGACTCGCGATCACACAATCATTTGCAGGTCCCTTGCACAGGTGCAGAGACGCCCTCTGTAGTTATTTGGAAGGAGACAGACCTCAAAGCCCCTTCAAGGGCTGTTAGATGTTGGAAAATGCATGGAATATAAACATAAGGTATGTCTGCCCTCTATCTCCCCCGTCTCTGCCCTCTATCTCAGGGATAAAGGGAGAAAAAACATCTAGTCGCTACTCAGGTCCGTGTCACACGCCCTATTGTGTCATATACATTTATCCAATGTGTCGCTGTCAAGCTCCCTGATACCTTTATTATTACGTGTTTACCCCCACTTTTTCCTATACGTTTATGTCAGGTAATCGATAAAAGGAAAAAAATTGGTGTAATTTAGGGTGGCTAAAAAAATGTAGCCATTGATGTATCGAAGCATGAGATTGTGATTTGACCAAAAACGAGATTGTAATTTTGGTAGAAATAGCTTTTTAATTTCCCTAACGTGTAGAAGTGCTGAAAGTTAAAATATAAACATACATGGTGTCCCATTTCCAGTGAATAAAACGTTTTTAACTTTTAAACGAAACAAAATTCAGGAAAACGATTCAGGTAAAAGCTGTAGTTATTCAGGCCTAGTTTGAAGAAATAAAAAAACATATTTTGTTTTTTCACTTTAAATGGTCAATATCGACCTTCAAAAAATGTAGTTTCCTCTTGACCCCCATTTGTTTTTATTTTTCTGAAATTTACAATACAAAACATGTAAAAAATGTATGTAACATTTTTTTCTATCTTTCATAGGTTAAGTAGAAAAAACATTCGAAGTTCACTACTTTATTATATTTACGAGGAAACGTAATATAGCATTGAGTTATTTTATTTAAGAGTTTTTAGTCGTAATAACTTACTAATCAAGATATTTTGAATATTTGAAAATGTCTGGACATTTAAAAACCTTAATTTTAATTTCAATAAAAACGTCCAAACAGATTTTTATTAAAATTAAGATTTTTATATGTCCAGACGTTTTCTGAAATATTCAAATAAAATAACGTAATGCTACATTACGTTTCCTCGTAAATGAGGTATACTAAAGTAGTGAACTTTGAATGTTTTTTCTACTTAATCTATGAAAGATAGAAAAAAATGTTACATACATTTTTTACATTTTTTCTATTGTACATTTCAGAAAAATAATATTAAATGGAGGTCAAGAGGAAACTACATTTTTTGAAGGTCGATGTTGACCATTTAAAGTGAAAAAACAAAAAATGTTTTTTTATTTCTTCAAACTTGGCCTGAATAACTATATCTTTTACCTGAATCGTTTTTCTGAATTTTGTTTCGTTTAAAAGTTAAAAAAGTTTGATCCACTTGAAATGGGACACCCTGTATAATTAACAAGCGAATGAAAACTGCGAAGTAACAGTGACATATACCTGAAGTGTAAAGAATTTGGGATCCTACGCGGAAGAGGATGCTAACATTTCTTGGATAACTAGTCATAATGAACGATCATATGTTGGACTTTTTCTAGTAGAAGACCACAAAAACCTGATCAAAAAGTTAGAAAAGATTTAGAAATGTTGATCATCATAGGGTCTAGAATTGTAGAAAGGAGTGAATTTAAAAGAAATGTGAACAATTTCAACAAACAATGGGATTCAGGATGAAGAAAGGCAAGAGAATACTAGGACGAAGTTGGACGGAAGATCCAAGGAAACATGTCATTGAACGCGTATAGGAACATTGGAGTCAGAGAACCGTTGTCCTGGAAATAGTACAGTCTTTACCTCGTACTAAACCAACGGGTCGAAGTGGTTCAGGATTTTTTAAATTACTAGCTGATGAACTCATTCCTGGAAAAAATACAAAACAGTCTTGTTTCAGCCTTTAATTATTTCTTGTTACTGGCTGTTAAAACAAATATTTCTTCTAATACTGAAATGAACAACCTTCAGATGCGATGGAATCACCTTGCGTTTCACATCAGTAGAATAAGATTTATTTTGAGTAATTATTATAACTAAACCTGTACCGCTATAACCCTTGAGGTCTTAGCCTCATTACGTGGAAGAACTATACTGTTTCTAGGAGAGCATTTATGCAGGGAGAAGATTTGTCCTAGATCACGCTCAACCGCCAGATTACACTTTTATTTTGGGTACCTACTTTATAGAGGCCGGGAGGGCCCCAGGAGGGTCTCCATATCCCACAGGGCCGATCCCTAACTATTAACTGATTAAATATACTCGTATTATCTGCCACAGTTGGGGTTGAACCCAGTATCTTGGACAAAGTGACTCGGCGCTCTACCACTGAGATGCTTCGCTCTAACTCCGATTTCAGCCTTTTCTGATTTATCGCTAAAGAAAAGTAATATAATAATTTCTTAAAACGCACGATTATTGTTATATAAAAGATTAGCAGCTGATGGATTAATACGTTGAAGATGAGGACTAATGCTGACAAAGGCTCTGTTAAATATAAAAGCTAATATAGAAGCGAGATGCCCTATAAATTAGCGAAGGGTTTAATATCGACTCTGTTTGCCCTTCGAGATCGAAGCCCTAATGGATTAAAGGCGAGTGTTTGAACAGCTCGCCATCTGGCCCTATCAACGTCTTCTTCTATATTTACCGCTCTTACTTAGATCCGCCATTCCCATTACCTCATTCCGATATTCCCTGCGTAGGCTCGGATCTGTAAGGACTTTTTGCTAAAAGGTCTCATCTCGGGAACTGCATCATTATTGCTGAGTCAACACTATGGAAACGGGCATACTTAATTATTACACTTGGATGAAATGCTTTAATCTGGATCATCTGAATAAAAAAGCACATTAGAATATAATTATCCTGAAGCACTTTAAGGGGAAAAAAATGATTCTTCAAACATACTGAAACGAATAACTTCGAACAATATGTCAAAATAATATTATTTATTCCGCTTCTAGTAAATTTAATCTCGTTGCGTTTCAAATTTCACATCCGAATAATAAAATTCCTCTTGAATAATTATAAGTTGACCGCATAAATATTAGAATTTAATTTATTAGGAATCGAGTTGCTCAGTGGTGTAAAAAAAATAAGGGCGACAATCTGGCCATCGAGCGTGATCTAAGGCAAATCACCTTCGTGTAGAATCTTTATCATGTACAACAGTCTCTATCATGCACTGTACCCCCCCCCCCGACCCTTGATTGTTGGTTGTATTGATGCAGGAAAAAAATTATAATATAATAGAAGAGTACTTTAATCAAGTACTAGGTCTCGTTATAATAAGAAACATGGACTGAAAAAGAAACATTGTAGACATCTGGTCAGAAGACTACATAATAAAAAAACATAAAATGTTGTTTCAAAATAAAATAAAATATTGTGCCAAAAGAGTAAAAAAAAAAAAAGAAAGGATAATCCGAAAGAAAATACTAGTAAATAAATTACAGCAAATGAAAACATGAGCTATGATGTAATCAGTTCTTCATAAAACAAAAGATTTAACAAAAAACCCGTAATTAACATTGATTCATTTAAGCAGATCATCTGTTTGGAAAGTGAGGATAAACTATAAAATCAGGGTTTTTAATGAGTATAGGGAAGAAGCATGACGGATATTACGAGGGATCGAGTTCTATACGGCAGAGGAACGCTGGAATGTTTTGGTTCTGTGGGGACGAGTATAATGTTCGGAAAGATGAGTTTTTTTCTAAGGCTTTAAATTGGAATAAACTTGACTAGATATAGGTTACAAGAATGAACCAATAAATTTTTTTCTACGGGTAGAAGTCCTCTTCTATTCTAAGGGAAGTAACTCGTCGGAAAGGTGGGATGGGACATGTCAAACCAACTCGAGGATAAAAAAAAAATTAAATATTTCGCTCTTCTCTAAGGTTTGGTTTCTAATAAATAACTTTTCACATCATAAAATTTTATTTTTGACTTCAGCCCAGACCATTTTCTCATCATGATATAAGATTTCTCGACTTATTCATATAGGCATTCGACATGATTCACTCAAGATAAGGCTGTAGGTGTGATTGGTTTTGAACGATTGATAATTGAAATCTGAAGTGAACGATTTTATTTCATCAATTACTGCTTCTGTAAAAGGACCTTTCTCGAGCTTAGAACAAGAAGATAGAGTTCGCGGTTCATGAACTAAGATATATTACATAAGAGAGCTATATGAATCATTCAACAAATATGATATATTTATTAAAGGTTGATTTTTGGAATATGATGTTGGTATACGAAGTTGAATACATGATTCGAAACATAGCGGTCTATATGAATTTTACAGAGCGAAATTACATTCAGATACTAGAAGTATTCGAAATAAATGAATCGTGAAATTAATTTTAACGATTAACAATTTGCAATATTTCCACAAACATTGTAATAAAATTGTAACACAACAACGTCACCTTACTCATTTTAATTTTTTGTAAACCTCTAAGCAGTTTTCCCCTATAGGTATACAACTGATGACATTGTCTCATATTTTAATGATGCTCGGGATCAGACTCATTATTGTTATTTTACTCAGTACTATATATACTTTTAAATGCTGTACTAAGTTTTTATTAAGTGGATTGCAACATTAACTCATATTCTGAATTTAACAACAGATGATTTTTTTAAAGCATCAACACTGCCTATGGGTGGCAGTGTAGCCTCTGTACAAGTGATATTATGTCTAATATTTGTTTAATGCATTCTGTAGCCATGTTTTTAACTATCAAGCTTTGCAAGGGTTGTTATTTGATTCAATTTTCCAATTCCAACTCCGCTCGACTGTCCGGTTGAGAGGAAAGCTCCTTACAATTAAACTTTCTCTATTAAGTCCTCCTTTAGCCTTAGTTGCCCAGTTAGCGCACCGTAACTCTGAATAGAGGAGCCAGTAAACAGAAGTTGTGTGGGTTTGAATCGGCCCAAGTCAAAACATCCGAGGGAATAAGACACTGTCAATAAGCATTGAGCCTCGATGGAGATGAAACTGTTTTCGCAACAGATCCTGCCCCCGCCACGGTCCAAACACATTTGTTCCCGGAGGTTTATTTATTGCCCCGGCTCGAGGACAAACGATATCCTTCTGTAATGAGACAGGACTTCTTGCGAACTCCTTTATCGTGGAGGGGGGGGGGGGAAGCGGGTCGCTCAAGGGTACCAACACACAATGGTCATGATGGAATGTTTACCTTACCTTGAAAGTTCATAAGATATGTTTCCTAGGAAGTTTTTCTTATAAAAATATATTCTATCAATGTTAGCACGTATACTCTTGTCATCATGCACAACTGCCATATACATATAAATTGGTTTTGGGATTGTTTCCGAATGTCGTTGCATAGTCAGTGGCCTTTCTACTGTCTTAAACTCGGGTCAAGGACGGTGATAAATCAGTCTAGATCCAAGGCTAATGGCTGCATCCCGGAAGCAGACTGTTCCCCTGATTAGAATTTCCGGATTTGACGTTCACGGGACTCAGATACCCGAGTGGAAATGCTGGAGGAATCCCGAACCGCCATTCGAATTTAGCACTTTTGGCTTGGTAAGCTGGTGCACATTTGGAAGCACGTTAACCCTCTCAGCTAATTCGAACCTTACATATATAACTTATTTTGTTGATGTTAAATACCATAAAAAGAGGATCCCTTCAGTCCGGTCATCTTCCTGACATAAATATTCTTTGCATGTGCAAAGATTGCAAGGGATAAGTCTCACAACCTCACGTTGTTCCTGGAATATGATCCAGTTGCATGATTTAATTATTTAATAATTATTAACTATTAGAATATAATAACCAGCCCCTTTGCACCCGAAGTACATTTGGGTGAAGGACAGCGATGGAAATAGATTAGATGAATTGGGCTGTTCAAGGATAGCTGGCGCACGAAAACCTACATTTCTCCACTATTTTAATGCCTCACTGATTAAATTAATTACAGGGGTGGCGTACAACTAGAACTGACCAGGTAAAATTTTACTATTCTCTCGTTATTCCCTAGACTAAATTTGGTTTATACAGATATAACTAGGATAGGGTGATTGACGAGGTCATTTCACTGACGAGGACTGATTGTAAATCCATCTTAGGTTCCTTCCGAAGGCATAATCGAGAAGTTTTCACTCCCTTTGAGTAACTATTTCTATGGTTGTTATAAGGAACTGTACAAAAATAATATTTCAAATTCTATCTGTAAACAATTTGCTTATAATTTATAGGAATCGAAATTATACCTTTTATTATTGATTCTGTTATCAATAGTATTAGTCATTGATACATTAATATATTGTTATAAATTATTATAAAAATGTATATTTTTGTTTTCAAATTTCCGTTTCTATATAATTAAGATAAATTTGCTATAAAAATAATCGCTGGCCATTAGCTTTATTGCCGAGAATCTACTCAAAGTAAGGATTAAAAGGAGCTGCAGGGGTTTTGTGGCTCTTAGTTTGTCCCTCCTTGTGATTTAGTATACCGAGTACAACGATGACTGCAATTACTTGTTTTACCTTTTAACCTAAAAAATATCGAACTCGTTATTTTTAGGGTCCCTATCCTATATATATACTGCACTAATCATAATTTAAAAAAAATATCCATATATCATTCTTAAAAAAGGGCATAATAATTTTTTATTCATTTATATATTTTTAATTCAATTACCTCAAACCTATAATTATACGCTCGCGCCTTGAAAAGAGTTGACAGCCCTTGATTATTGTTATATTAGTACATTTTTATACACATTGTTATAAAAAAGACATATTTACAACAAAACAGTTATATAATTAATATAATCTATATTAAATTTAAAGCTCGGTCCGACCGGAAATATGACTTTCAAACTAAATACTTGATAATCTGCTTGGGATATGTCTTGGTGTGGCAAGAGATTGGTCCTCAGTAGAGTTTTTAACGTCTCCGAATAGCCAAGCATTATCGTAATATTTGACTAAATCATGGCTTTGTTTTTTCTTATTGCATTTCGTTAAGATGCATTAATTTTCTTCAATATTATTAGTAAATTGCTATTGTATTATTGTTAAACATTGTATAGGTTGAAAGTACTAGGTAGTTCAGCGTGCTGTTGTACCAAAGAGAAAATTAGTGGATTTTTTAAATTAAAGCTATCGTTTATTATAAACTATGCTTCTTAAATAATTAAGGTAATTGATGATTGTGTGAGAGATTATATAATGCAAGAATGGATATGAGATTCAATTGTTTGATAGAAATTAGAAAAAAAAAATTAGTTCCAATAAGGGATGCTTAAATATAGTGATTTTTTGGGAGATCGGAGTGCCTTTTTTTATGTGAATATATTTTTAAAATGGCTCCAATGTGGGAGATAATTCAAAAAACGAATGATAACAAATCGGGGGATACGGTTTGGTGTTGCACCTACATATCTATCATCTCCATCTAAAATAAATTAGACACTGGATAACTAAAGGATCAAAGAATTCATTACGATAAGTTAGGACTGTGAAGCATCGCGCGCAGTGCAGGGGTGAGCGCCGCCATTTTGAGTTAATTTTGCTGCGTATCGAGTTTAGTATGTTAGTATAACTTTTGACTCGGAGAAGCTACGACGTTGGATTAGGTATCAATCATCAGCTGCCCTCAATATCTATCTACTATATATAAAACATTAATTTAAACAGTGACAGTGAATATAATAAGGTAATAGAATACACAGATATTATCAAAAGCATATAATGTCGGCCTTTACGCATCGAAAAACCCAAATCCAAATACAGAGATCGTATACGGTAGGAAATGGCTGCTTAAGAGTGATCGAATGGTAACAATAAAATGCCATATGACCGATTAAAACAGACCTATATTTAATAAAGTTATGTTGTAACACAGTACTTATTTGTTTTTTTGATTTGTTCCTGAATACATACATAATAATATTTTATCTAAAAAATATTACCCGTTACGTAAACGTGTTCACGTACCACACACGGCCACACCACAATTTTTTATAATATAAATGATTAATTTAGACTATAGTTTATTTGAATTAATAACAAATGCTGTAGTGAAGACTTAATAAGAAAATTATCATGGCAGTTATCATGTTGTAACTTAACCCAGTGCGAGGATATTGAAATTAACGCTTAAAAATCTGTCATGCACGTACAAACAAAAATGGCCGATATTCAAGAATGGTGAAAGGTAATTTTTTTTAACATGGTTTAGATCTTCTCAATAATAGGTAAATCGCCTAATAAGATATCATTTTTTTTTTTAAATAGCCATCCGTCCTTCATTGGATTACATCATATGGATTGACCCAATTGGAATTTGTTCAAGATATGGAAGAGACTTAAAATTTGACCCCTATAACAGTTAATCCTTTCAATGCGGAGAGCATTATATAATGCTATAGTGGTTCTAGCGCCCGTCCGAAAGCATTGCTTAATGCATCCGTCTTTTTACCTTTTAACTTACCTTTGAAATTCATATTTATATAGTTTAAATTAGATTTTATACCAAATATATAAACACACTAATAAAATAGGACGAAAAACCCGATTTGTATTCCCGCATTGAAAGGGTTAATATTCAGTCGAGGGAAGCATTAATAATACACTAAGCACACTCATCGACCCAATTATTTCAGCCCTCCTTGAACGAGCTATTAATTTTTCGAGTAAAGCAATCCTTTGAAGATAAAAGCTTGAATCGGGATTCTTGGAGCGATTCAAAAGAATCCACTTAGAGATAATGAAGTTTGCGGAACAATAAAAGGCAGGTAGCTATAGGAGGTAAGGCGCGGTTAAGAGAAGGCCGTTCCAGTTCTAAACTCTAGTTCCACTTCCAGCCATTTAGTGCGGCGCGGCAGGAATCCTGGACATGTGAGCTCTCCCCTCGGGGTCGGCTAACAACTTTAGAATAACTCCGGCTTAAGGCGGATTAATCCGATCTCTTACAAGTTTTCAAGTCTCTTTCAGTCTCCTCTTCTTGCACTTGTTGTAATCCCTTGTACGTAAATAATTTTACTCTTGTTCTACTTAAACGGCAAAACTACTTTCCAATTCTCTTCTTTCAAGTTAGAAATAAATCGATATTTACAACTCCAAATTCAAAAAGGTTATTAAGTAAAAAAATCTTTTGCATTATACACTTTCAAGTTTGTACATCAAAACTTTACTCCATCTCCCCTCTATCGCCTTGCACCAGAGGTAGAGACCTCTATTATCTAAGTAGGCCTACACCTGGTTGAAAATGGCCTGTTAGGATCAAGTACTAGTGAACAAAGGACATGTGCTCCAGATTGAGCATGGATTAGAAAACTAGCAGAGAGCCAGTAGAGCAAGGAGAAAGGAAACAAGTAACCACGAGAAGAAAGAAGTAACCAGAAGATAAATAAGTTAGAAGTGCTATTCAGAGTAACAGCATCATAATTATCTTTTCATTACAACCTATAATTAGAATGCCCTTTTCATTATCTTTACCAATTATATACACTCCATTATCACCAGAGCTGGAATGTACCATATCCCATAAAAGGGATGTTATTTTCTCACTATATACAAGGGTCTTGGTTGCTCGGTAGATACCGTGCTCTTTATAACTTAACGGTGCCGGAGGAAGGTGATCTGCCCGACCTTCAGCTTTTACCCTTTCATAGAGGTTTTTTGAAGGGTCAGCATGTCCTACAAATACCATTTATAGATGCTAACAGATTTATATGACTTTCTATTGGTTCGCAAGGTCAGTTAAGATAGTTCGCAGCCTAGCAGTTGGCCCTAAGACTTATTAAAGGGAGGAAAAAATGCTTGGTTATGTCGTACTTCTTTGGAAGAGACGTATATAGAGTGCCCGAATCCTGTGGAGTGACAGGTACTCGTTAAAGATTCCTATTATAATTATTCATTGATAAACAAATTTTAGCACTCCCACAATATTCCACACAATATTCCACAATCCTCCGTTTAGCCACACCAGATTAAAGTGGCTTTAAATAAATAAACAAACAGATTATATAATTTTTCATCTCAGGCCTTCATCGGACACAATTTATTTGATAATAGCAGATGGTAGCATCGAGATTCTAGAAACATCCTTGGTTGACCTTGTAACTTCGGTGTCAAGTCTTAAAATCGATCCTGCCTCGAAGGAAACCCGCTAACAGATTTTTTATTCGTTTTTTTTAATTCGATTTTTGAGTCATGGCGGTTTATTGGAATTTTGCTGAACCGGCAGGTAGCTGAGAAATGATATTAGAGGTTTCATCCATCTCTCATGTTTGGTAGATTAATCAGCTGCTGCCTGCTGCCTGCTGCCTGCTATGTCATTAATAGCATAATATTATGTTTTATTTCCTCCAGAAGCTTCATTTCTGAAACGATTTTTCTGTGCAATATCATTACATAAAATATTTTACTATTCATATATTTTTAAAATCTTAATTAATTATTCATTTAAACATGGCCCTAAATGTTTCAGATAATTAATCTTGCCATAAAACACATATTTAATTAAAATTAAAGCTCATCTATTTACAAGAGCAACTTCTGGAGTTCTTTGTAAGGTAGGTCTCTGAGTGGGGCGTTTTCCGTATCTGGTCATCTCCCCTGTCCTAAGGTAGAACATAGTGTATTATTCCGTGTCTGTTCATGAATGTCTTTTCTCTGCAAGTATATATTCCCCTACGTTCTATCGCTACCTGCCTATGCGACCCTTTGATACCTGGTCTGTATCAGACGTTTTCCTTTTTCCCCGAATTCACATTTCGGGCAAAAAGGAAGAGACGTAGTTTCTTTCTCTAATAATGTCTTCTATGACTTTTACAAAAAAAATAGTTATACTGTTTACCTGAATAATCCTCACTGTCATAATGACTCGATTATTCTCATAGAAATAATGTTATTTTGATTTATTTGCGCTTTAAGTTAAATTTAGGTGTAACATATATTTTTCCTGTTAGATGGAAAATTCAGCCTGCGGGCAATATATCACATTGAATTAAAACTGGAAACATTTATGTTTAAAGGGTGCTTTTAAAATTATTCATTCCGTCTGGTTAGGGTGGACACGTATTATACGCATTAAAAGCACACTGTTTCAGTCCACATTTCCTCGATTTTGTTTGCTGTTGCGGAAAAATGTCTGCGGCAATCATCAGCATAAAATGACCTTTCGTTTTTTCCCTTTCTGTTTTTTATATTCATTGCTCCATTACATTAATTTTAAAACAAATTTAAGCTTCCCTCGTTTTTGTATACACTCACACATGCTAGCCAGGAAAAAAAGAAGAAATATACAGATATGCTACATCAAGATTGTAAACGGTATTATAATTTACTAATATGTAAATTTACGTTTTTTTTCGGGTTAAAATTTACGCTGTATTAGGTTTGAACCAAGTATTAATATTTAAAACCTAAGTGTGTTATATTGTTTAATAAATTGTTTAATCCGCTGATAAATTTTAATAAAAATATCTACCTGTTGTATAACGACTTAATATTGTTTTTATTTTCAAATCCTTAAACCTTTGTTAATTTCACTTAATTTATACTGTAAAATTTTGTATTTATATAAAATTGAGTGTTTTTATTAAGTTGTTTAATTTATATTTATTTATTATTTATGTTTAATTGAAGCTGATATTTTTGAAATTTTACATTTTAAAAGTTATCACTATTCTAATATTATATATATTAAGCGTAAAAATTATAATTAAGAAGTTACTTCCGGCACTTAATAAATTCTTTTTTATATGGTTTATTAGTAATGAAACCTTTTGAATTCTGATTGAGACAAACGTTTATACAAAACTATACCGTGATAGTGAAGAAAATCCTTTCTAGTTTTTACGACACATTGGGAAAATATTTAATAAACTGAAATTATATTTATACAATATTTAATAAATTTGAGTCAAATAAAAAAAATCAATAAATTTAAGTTAAATCAACAAAACTATATATATATTTAAGTTTTTCGTATTATAAAATTTAAATTATATCTGCGATATCTAATAAAAATAATACTCTATATTTTGACATGACATCAGTACTTGATATCTTGAAACGTTGATTTGTTTTAATATAAAATCTTCAGAGACAAACATTTGCATTTACGATTTTCTGTAAGTACTTCTTTACATAAATTTTGGTGTCTGGCTCCGTTGACAATTTGTGAAACGTCATACCAACTGCATTCAAAGTTTGGTTCTTTTATTGAGTTGTTGTCATGGTTTGGTGCGACTTTTTATTTACTGTCTTGTTTTCATAGCTTCGAAAATAAAAGAAATCCCCTTTGGCTTGGTCAAGGGGCGATGTTGCTCACAAATAGAGCACCTCGAGAGTTTGCTGGATCGAATCGTATATTTATTTTTTAACTTTTTTTCTGAGAAAAAATTAAAATATATAGGATCTAGGTTCTCTTCTTATGTAATATTGGCAAATGTATGATGAAGTTTTTAATTATTATGAATCCAAATTTGTATTCACTAACTTACAAAATATGGGTTTGGTATAATTTTGCCCGTACTTATTTCTTTTATGTCTTGATCTCCTTTCTTCCCATCTTAGTTTATTATATAGAAATTATAAAAATAAAAACAAAACCAAACATTTCTTTATATACGAATTTATTATCTTGCACGTTATTAGGGATTAGGCAAGCAGCGTCTTCGGTGAAACCCATCGATATTCTAACCCATTTACACAAAACCTCGACAAATATACCTAAACCTTCCTGGTGAATCACTCTATCTTTTGGTGAAAACCGCATGAAAATCCGTGCAGTAGTTATTGAGTTTACCGCGAAGAAACGCGGCCGAGGACATTGTTTTATAATATGTATAGTATATTATACATACATAAATATGTATAAAACATATTTTAAACATATAGTCTTAATATATATTTAAACATATATTTTAATTGTTTTTCTCCTAGATGCTCGCTCAAAACACATTTATAGCAAAAATCCACTCCTGTAATGATAAAAATATGAAAGTGTACATGAGACAGTAAAATTACATACATTTTGACTGAAAAGTAAATTACTAATCATCATTGGATAATTGAGTTAATTTAGTTCTTAAAATTTCAAGTTGACTGGAAAATATTAGTTTTGATGAATGAACGATGTAATGTAAACAATTTTTCTGTTAAATCAAATTATATTATTTTTACCTGTACCTGAACCGTTACAACTCATGAAGGGCATTTGGATACATTATAATGTTACCACGTTACCCTGAGATAAAGGTAGCACTGAATCATGTAAGAACTTTTTTCTTTAACCATCTCATCAATGGGATACCAAGCAAAAACCTACATTACAAGAACATATTTTTATAATCCTTATTGTAACCTGATGTATAAGTATTAATCATTGAAGGCATTTTGTTAATTAATTATCCAATAAACTGCAGCAGAGCAGACAAAAAAATCATTAAGAGGTTATAAATAAATTACAGAGGTAAAGCGAAACAAAAGAATTCATTTGTAGGACAAAAGGCTTTGAAAAAAAAAAAAACTCGGGGCCTGGCTGAATAACAGATATGATGATATGAGAGAAGAAAAAAAAACAAAGGCTCAATTGGTTCAGTTGTAGGGTTCTCATTTCTCCCTTTATTGATGAGAAAAAAACTCATGTAATATCTCATACCATCCATCTCTTTATACCATTCATTAGTTGTCTAATTTCATAAGACTTATTTAACATATACTTAGTTTATATACGTAAACATTATGTAGGTCTTCTATTAAGGAGTTTACGAACTGAGGAACCAAATTCTTCAATAAAGAGAGGCAACTGTGGATATTATTTACTTTCCGGAAAATTTTTAAAAATATAAAGCCCTGTAACAGAATTATAAATATGTTTTAAATAATAATAGACCTTAAATATAACACTTTGGCGTATTATTAGGTTCATGTTCATCTTTGAGACCCCACATACTAATTCCTATGTTATGAGAAAATTGAAATGATTTGTTAATATTGTTTTTCAACACCTTTATTTCGTTTTCTTAATAAACATTTTTCATTATATGAATGAAGTAATCTGCCCTTTATCTTATTTTATTTAGGATGCGATAAGTAATTATTGAAGATTACTATTCATCTGATTATTTATTTTGTTGTCCTAATTTTATTTTAAGTTGGATTCTGTTACAGAGGTTGGTCGTGTGTTTACCTAATTATTAATCAGTCAATTTAAAACAACAATTAAACCATAAATAACATGATCATAAATATTTAGTGTATTTATGTTAAGTAGGCACATAAATATTTACAATGATTATACTTTTTTAATGTAATTACTTATTTTGAACACGATTTAATATATTCATTAATTAATGAGCAATAATTATTCAGATTAATATGTTATTGCCTTAAAATACGTACATGAATTAAGTTAACATTTATTTGGTATAACAGGTGTACATATAGTGAATGTTCTTGTTGATGTAAGTCGTTCCAGGCTCCGGCCATTTCTGTTTCAAGCTAGCCTCCATTGCCGGTCGTTCGTCAAACAATCTTTCGACCGACCCTTTCTGCAGGTACCTTCACCCCCTCCTAGGTTCTACGGTCGCATCCTTGCGGGTTGCTTTAGGATTTTTTAAACGGAGTTAAAATCCTTAGTTATAGGTTCCTTCGGATAGTACTTACAATGGAAGTACCGAGCCTTTACTTACAAGTTACTCGTTCAAAATCCCTATCCTAATTATACCTGGAAAGGAATAAATTCGGACTTCGTACTGTTGAATGAATAAGCGAATAAAGATGCTTTAGTTGTATTTGGAACAAGTTGAGTATTACGTCTTCGTTTCAAAACTAGTTCCATCGTGGAATATTATAAATAGAGAGATTATGGACTAACTAAAGTGCATTATCTATGTTATTGAAATACTACTAAGTTATTTCATAATGCATTATTTTCAGCTCAAATTGCAAACTTTATTATTTTTCCTGAAACATGCGTCAAGTTTAGCCAATCCTAATCAAGTTGCAGATACCCCGGAGACCCGTGGGATCTCCTGACGGCGACCTGGGAGAGAACTATTCGCAGGAGGCTGCAGGTACCGACCTGCCCAAGTTGGTTCAATCATTAGCCGCTAACTGGTTCAGAACAAGTTGGACGTCGGAGTTGCGCTTGTTGTCGGATAATTAGTCTTCTGTCTCGCCAGCAACTTCATTACAACTCAGGCCCTCCAGATAGCAGCGTCCTTCCATCTTGTCTTCCGTCGATAATGTATTTCCAAGTGTTTGTCGCAGGGTTGCTGGAGTAATTGTTACAATATGCAATTGCAGAGAGTGGAGGAAACATTTTGTGTTGAAACAGTTAGATAAAGGGAGTGTTGCCTGGCAATATTTATGAGCGTTTAAATAAGAATTGTTAACTTTATGCTATTGTGGCTAGTAGCTTACCATATATAGGAAGAAAATGGTACGGGTGGAGGTCAGAATAAATTTTCTTTAGTAAGAAAAACTGTTTATTTTGAAGCCAACTTTTCGACCCACATTAGAGGTTTTCATCAGGGCTAAATGTACACGATACATATAAATTAAAATAATATATAATAAAGATTATTTAAATTTATACATATGTATGTTTCGCCTATGGTTTTATATTTTTTTTAAATATAAATATTTGTTTATATTATTGGTTAGTAATACACAAACCCAAAATCACTCACAGGATTTATGATTGAGATAGTAGGCGATGTGCCTTAAAAAACCGAAGGACCACCAAATTTGTCACCAAGTGCCTCCGACAAGTGTGTTTAATTGTCAGTATGGCGTTACAATATTGGCACGAAGGCGGTGGTTGTTTTTTAATAGTATGTGAATGAGTGAGCCAACTCTGGCCTATTCTCAAGCGGGCAGGGCAACCTCTTCTGTACGGCTGCGCCGTTGTTATATTTGTAACATGTTAAGTATTATGTTTTCGTTTGAAAAATAATTTTATCATTGTGTGATGATAAAGTATTAAGGTTTTAGAGTAACTTTAAATGTATAAATAAAATATTAAATCATTAAAAACTTTTTTGTATAATAGTGTGAAATAATGGCAACATTGTTTTTATTGTTTTAATGTATTTTATATTCTCTTTTACTCTAAACTACATACAAAAATGCAACATAATTTCAAATCATTCCATTTTCATCAATATAAAATAAAATTTTGAAGAAATTTATCACGGAAGTTTTCTTTCTCATCATCAATTGTCGCTTCTTCTTAAGTGTCTTCAATTATTGTCAATAACAATTCTGTTTGAAGTGACTCTGCAAATCAGATTTCCACTACGTAACAATATTTTCCGACCGTGCATCCATCCACCTTGGTCCGGAGTCCGTGATCGAATTAATTAGGTTTGCAAAACTAATGAAACACTTGGGAAAGTTGGTTTATTTACAAGAGGGCGCTCAAGATTATAATTAACTGCTTAGGAGCCCCGAGATATTAAATTAGGTAACAGACCTCGTTACCAAGTTAAATAACCTTTTTAAATTACCCCCCCCCCCACCTCTTCCTCTTCCTCTATCCCGTCAAACACAATAATAGCACGGCGCAGTGCAGGAGCTTCTTCGCCTGCAAATTGTTGAAGTAAATTGTAAAGTCAGTGTCACTTGTTGATCAGCATAATAGCTTCTCAATATTTCTTTGAAACGCAATATTGTAATTGTCCAACTTAAAATGAGGGGCCATATAAATTATTATCATCGGGGTTTGTAATCCCCCCCCCCAACACACCCTCCCTTCAATATCTCTTTTTCATACAGGACGCCTCTGTCAGACCTCAAGCTGTCATTTCGTCTGGGGCTTATGTTGATCTTCTATTCCATTTCTATCAATTGCTTCCTTAACTACTTCTCTTTTCAGGGCGAACATTCGTAGTGCTCTGAGGGCCCATCACGTCTCTCACCCACACATTCTTGTGACGTGTCCATACACTAAGCAATCTTTTTTCATTGATATCATTGAGTTTATCTCCCGCCTGATTTCTTATTACCTCAGTTGAGTAATAAGAAATACTGGTCACTCACTAGGGCCAGTATTTTTTATCTGTATATTCTTTTAGTTCGTATTTTAATAATGTAATTATCATTTTTTTTTATTTGAAGTAATACTGATCTCAATGATGTGCATAACAAACAAGCTAGATATCTTCCTTAAAACTGATAAATTTTTAAATTTTAGATTTAAAAAAAAAATCTTTATGCAATAACTACTAATAAACTAATAGAAAAAGATTTTTCCTCTACACCCATGAAGGGTCTTGAAAGTAGAGACTGTTCTTTTTCTTGTACAACGGTTATGCAGAAAGGCGATTCCGTTGAGATCACCCTGAATTGGCCAGCTTTTCCCTCAGTACAGGATCCCTTCTTCACAGAGGCTCGGTGAGTCACAATAGAGTGTTGAGATCCTAGAAGGTCTAACCGTATTTAACTTCCACAGCTGGATTTGAACCCCTATTGACAATACAAGACTACCCTAAATGGTTTAAAACCTAAATAGGCCAGATTTTGATTATTTTTTTCCGTCGATTTAAAAAGATTTTCATTTATTTTGAACCTACCGTACGTAGGTACCCTTAATTGGGAAAAACAAGGTGGTTCAGCTTGATATCGGAGTAATCAGCTCTCTCCATAACCGCTGTCATGGAATAGTACAGTCTCTACAATATACTGAACCCAAGACATGGCCTGGTTGTGATGGTTATCAATAATGAAAACGGTAGCGATTACAACAAGAGCGAATGTTATAAACAAAAATATTTTCCCGCTAATGATTGACTTCCGGTGCCGGAAGGTGTCCGCCATTTCCTCTCCGTCTTGTCTTTTCTCTCTGTCGTCTTTGCTCTTCAAGATTTCTTTTAGGGGCGTATTTTTTTGTCTTAGGCAAACATATGGTTAACGACTCATCCTTATTTATTATAATACTTCTGAGAAAAATTTTCGTGTTTGCTTATTTATTTAACGTCACTTTATGGTAACCGAAGTATACTACATTCGGTGTCCTAAATTTTGTTTATACAGGTATAATTAGGATAGGGATTTTTAACGAGTATCTGCACCGGATTGGCTCAGAACTGCGATTTTATGTCCCAAAGATTTTTTACTGTTTTTAAAAATCCTAAGGCTATCTACCGGGCTGCGAACCCGTGTCCTTGCGCATAGATCATTATGCTAACAATTATCACCATCGAAGGTGGTATCAATAGTGACTATCGAATGTTATTGATATTATACTGAAAATATTATACCATTCTAATGTTGTGTAACGCCTATTAATAAATAAATATTTGTTTTCTAACTAAAAAAACAAATAAATACTATAAATAAATTTAGAAGCATTCATCTTAATAAAATTACATGTTTGCTGACCTAATGCTGCAAAATATGGAACAGCTAAATAATGAGACTTGTGCAGGTAATCGTCAAATACTTCTTTTAAGAAAACATTAACGATAATGCGCTAGTTGTCAGTTTAAATCAGAGATTTCCTATATTTTAAGGCCTCTTGATCTATCAATGGTTTCTTGTAGAATCTATGGCAAGGAAGAATTTTATTCTGATATTTTTAAGTCTGCCGCTATTTAAAAAAGATGTTTTTAGCGACTAAGTGACATCGAACAGGCCAGGGACCTCCAATCTTTCCAAAAGACAGCAATACCGAGGATTTTTTTCTGCTTGGGAAAAATCCTTGCAGCTCGGCTGCGAATCTTGGGCATAGGAGATTGGTATTTTAACCACTAAACTGTGGGAAAAAAAAGAATAGTTACCATTTGGTTGAATAATAAATACTCATAACAAAAGAGATACAACAGAATATCAGTATAAGGAAGCGTCAAAGTTTCATTCTTTCATTATATTTTTGATCTTGAAAAAAAGAAAAGTAAAATAAATAAAAGAAAAAACTCTGGATTAATTAACCGATTTTCACTTTGTTATTTTCATCCATTAAAAAAGAAAAAGTGAGAATTTATTTTGTTTCAGTTGTTTTCATTGGCTTTTCCCGTTGATTGCAATAAAAGGAATTGGGTTTTCTCATTATGAAAATACGTAACATCGGGAGCTCCTTGAGCAAGTTCTAATTAGCTCCTTTGTTGATCTTTTTCCGGCTGCAGGGCTGCCAACTTAGCCTCCCTCTTTATTTTCCGGCTGCAGGGCTGCCAACTTAGACTCCCTCTCTATTACACCCAGTCCAGGCTCAATAATTAAACTTCAGTCCGAACCCTAATTGCCCCTTCTAGTCACAACTCCTCACCCAACTTTAAAGAAATTTACATTCCTAGAATATTTCCTACAGCCACAACGATCGTTGAGGTCAAATTTTCCATACTACATATACATAAAACATGTACCATTACAGCTGTACTTCGTAAAGCTATACTGTTTCATGAACAACCTTTGTGCAGTAAGGTGGTGATTTGTACTAGATCACGCTCAAACGCCAGATTGCCCCCTTATTTTTGGAAACCACCCAGAGGCTGGATGAGCTTCAGGAGGGTCATATGGGAACCTATGGGATCCATCTCCTGCCGCTAAGTCTGGCAGCAGCGGGTTTGATCTTGAGGTCACTTCCCCACTGCCGCTCCGTTACACGTTAATATAGCATTATTTACCCATACGGATATTTTTCAGATGATAAATAAAAAACAGAGCTAGAATCATAGAAGATGCAGTTCCAAGAGATAATTAATCATTCTTTGCAGGCTTGCACGGATATAATTCATATGATTACTCGTAATACGATCCTTATGTGAAACTTCATTTATCTCTTCAGTTATACTCCTATTCCTGCAATGAGGTCTCTTCAATTGCAATTAAACTTCTTAATGTAGTGTCCGTGGATTCATCCTTTCGTTCGCATTCTTTTCTAATAATTTGTGAATTGAAAGCAGTTCCTCAACGAATATTATAAATAATAATAATTTAATATATCCGTTTACTTATAGTTATTGACATTTATTTTCTCTTTTACAGGTGAGGTGGAACGGCTGCTCCGAGAGTACCGACAAAACCAGGAGCTGGTTCGTAACATCGGAGCTCACTACTATCAGATTATCTACCCCGTGCAGCTGAGGCACCATGAGAAGATGGGCATATCTACTAGGGAAGTAGGCGCCCAGAAGGTGAGTGTATATAATATAAAATAATGTTTTTTATGCTTTATTATTCATTACTCAGATCTCTGTTTTATCCATCGGTTTAGAAGTTGATATAGTAAGTTTTGCGGGGTTTTTTAACTGCTTTACTAAAATAAGTTACCTAATATTCTTGTTTTCTCAAGTTCTGCAGTTGTTAAATAAAATTGAAATTGATTTTTGTCCCTTGTGGGTTATCTCCGTACTTTGACGTAACCTCTGGGGCCCTTAGTAGTACTATTACTATCTGAGAAATAAAAGACTTGTGTCAGGTTAATAACCATTAACAATAGTAAACTTGTACCACGACAACCTATGGAGGATCTTGGGTATGTGGTAAAGGCTCTATCTTGGACAAAGGCAGTGCAGGAAGGTGATTTGTCCTTGATCTCGCTCAACCGCCAGAATTATTTATTCCCCTGTTTTGGATAACCGCTTTATGTATCCCATAGAATCCCTCTCCAATCCATTTCCGATTTAATCGATTAACAGTTTGAATAAAATCTGCCAGCTGATCATTCTTTTTACTCCTTATAACATTCCAGATCCTTGAGTATTTTCATTCTTGAGTTGAGAGATTTAGAATCTAACGTACAAACGTTTGAATACAGTCTCCTATAAGGCTCTCTAAAAGAATCAATGTCTCGATATTATTCTATAAAAAAATTGAATAAAATCTCGAAGTTCGAAATAAAAGAATCGATATAAATGACATTGCAAGTGCTCTTGTTGGAGGAGAAGACATTGGATACAATGGACTGTACTTGATTGGCCAAGTGGGTCGATGAGACGGTATATCTTTTTATAACCCGGCCACTCAGGCATCGCTGGAGCACACTCAACGTAGCCTCGATACCAGAGGACCAGGTCTAGTTCTCTTGGAGAGCAACTGCAGCTTCCATTTCATAGTTTCTTCACGCCTCTAGTGTACTTAAAAATTAGGACTTCCGGATCAAAGCCTCGGGTAAAAACCATAAAGCGTAATATTTTAAAATTATCATATATGTCATCCATTCATTTAATAATTCTATTATGAGTATATTTATTTTTGGTAATTATTCCACTGCTTGTCGCTTTTGATAGGGGCCGTGCTCCCACCGTTTCCCCTCCTTTCCCGCAGTTTTTATTATTGATTGCAATTATTAAGAACTTTAATTTGAAAAAAAAATAACTATAAAGATTAAAAAATAAGTGTAATAAAATATAGTGTTGTTTTGTGTGCTGATTTGATAGATTAAAATTTTATTAATTGATGTTAAAATATCCTTATATTTAACCCTCTTAATACCGGGTCGTATTATTTAGTCTCTCCTTAAGTCAAAAACAAAGTTATGCTCACGAGGGTCTAGGACATTTATCCTTAGACTGTCTGTAACACGAAGAGTAGAATCCTAACGAATTTCATGCACAAAATAAATTACTGTGGATTAATTTTTTTCCAAAAAAACGAGGATGGTTTTGTTTTCCCTTTTCAGGCTCTTTATATAATTTCCTAGAAGAATATTTGCAGCTATAGTGTCTGTTTGCCGGTTCGGGTTCCAATTACTGCTTCAAATATTTATTATTATTGTTAAGTAAATATTTTTCGGATGTCGTTCAAGCTTTGGTGTTCTTCCCTTGGAACGCTCTCTATTTCATTCTCTTTTGCATCCTTTGTTCAGAAGCTATGAATTCTTTGAGGAGGTCAGTTCTTTGATATTTCTCATATGAATTAGGTACCTACTAAACGAAACTAAGACAGGGTGGGGGGATTGGATTTTCCGGAACTCTCCTTGCAGACTTTCTGTCATTTGCTTTTTTTCACAGCGGAAACATCCTCGAAAATGATTTTGAGAAAAAGCCAGACATCATTGCGTATTACAATGACACTAAATGTGCAGTGGACAATATTGACAAAATGGTAAGTGAGTATACCTGTTGGTGGCAAACTAAAGGGTGGCCTTTCGCACTTTTTATGAATCTGATAGATATTGTTGTAGTAAATGCATTCGTCTTTGGATTGATCTACATTTAGAATGGAAAAAGGCTTATAAACAACGTTTATTTTACTACAACTCGGAAAAAAAATCACTGCACCCATTATTCAAAAAAAGTTACGTGAAAAGAGGGCAAGGTATTACTTATGCTCAAGAAAAAATGACACTAAAGGAAACCTTGCTTGTAATGATTGCAATAAATATATTTGTAATGAGCACTGAACCACAATATTTATGGATTCAATGTAAGTTGGTGACTTAGTTTCTCTTGGAACATGTTTGTTCTTCACTAAAATGAGTTATTTTAAAAATAAATAAAATTATAAATTTTGAGAATTCAAAAACGATTGCTATTACTTTTCTACAGTCCCATTCTATCAGAATTATAAGCAATGACTCTTAGATGGATGATATCATCGTAGCTAATGTCAGAAAAACATGGGGTCCTCCAGGGACCCTACATGGTATTATGTGTAATTTTTTTCACCCGGTATTAGGAGGGTTAATCATAATAATTATAATTAATGTTAACAATATTACGAAAAAAGAGCGTAATAATGGGAAATGTATATATTTGGGTGATAATTTCGTGAAAAAATGAACATTCTTTTTTTCCTCAGCGGAATGATGGAAAATTTTAATAAAAACATTAATTTATCCTGCTTTGTACAAACAGTTTATCTTACTCTATCAACAAGCGGTGAACGACCTTATTTTCCAATATAAAATTTTAATTTTCAGAGTAGAACAGTTGGCTGAAGGGATCAGCTCTTCCATATCATATAAATGAACGATCTAACGATTGCTAGATGTTTTTCTAAAATACCCGAAAAGTGAGCGTAATAGCCTAGTTAAAAATATAACCTTGAAAGACAGAAAAATAAGAAATTGGGAATACAAGCTAAGAAGTCATAAATAAAACATTGTAGTTACAAATTTATATTAAATAAAAATCGATTATTTAATACAACATTATAAAGTATTATATTGAATATTAGTTGACGGAATAATGAGTTGTCAGAAAAAACAACACAGCATATTTAGAATGTTTAAGCGTTGTCAAGCAATGGAACGAATGTTTAGATTCTGTCAATTTAATTTAATAAAACATTGTAAAGTGATTTTATTGACAGTGTATTGGTGTATGAAGTAACGGCATACATTTCAAGGAATAATTGAAGACGGGATTATTAGTTTTTGGAGAAAAAAGGTCAGAAAACGAAACAATGTACTTTGGAATGTAAAAGCGTTCGCAAGGAATGTTAGGAATGTCTATACCATTTTCTCTTGTAATTAATACTGAATTGGGAAGTAGTATATTGAATTACCAAATAAGTATTATCAAATAGTTTAAAACAGAAAAATGAGTTGTTAACAAAAATAGAAATGAACAACATACTATTTAATGTCAATGATTTTACATTAAATAGTATGTTGTTCATTTTTTCAACAACAAAGGATGTTAGATATATTTATATTTTCATCCTTTTTATTTAATACAAAATTGTATAACGTATTAATATGTTGAATAAGCAAATACATACTAAACAAAAGTGTTAATGAGTTAAAAACGGTGTTAATGAGTTGATTTACTAGAAAAACTCAAAAATCGAAATTTTTGAGATAATCCTTCAGTAGCAATTGTGTTGGTTGAAGGTTTCTAATTCAGGAATAACTATCTAACATTCCATTTCCAACATGATTTTGACAAAGTGATATTTTGAGTTGTATCATGTTTAAATCTGAAGTTTTATGGGAATAATGACATATGTTAGAATCAAAAATGTTTCAAGCTTTTAATTTATTTCTAATGGTTATTATAAGAATTTCTATACCATTATTAAAATAGGAATGGTTCGCTTTACCAATACCAACATTTTTATTTTTTTAAATTACATGGAACTTTTGAATAACTCTAAAAAAAATAGGTTTTTTGAGTTATGACATGGTTCGTTTGAAGAAGTTATATAAAAATATGTCTATCTAATAGTTTCTAAGAGTAGGTTTTTTGAGTTATGAGTTCTTTTTTTACCAAACTGTGGACGACTTGTAAGAGAAATATGTATTTATTGAGATATTTAACATAATAACAGGGTATTTAAAAAAAATAACAGTTTTTTAACCAAATATTTGTATTATTATTTCTTTGATATAAAATACAAATAATACTCAAAGTACACCACACCTCTGGCAAGTTCGCGAGTACTTGTGGACGGATTTGACTCAACAGCTTCCTTCAGAACCTCATCAATATCCATTAATGGTCGCCCTGGAGCCCACTTCCTTTTCAACGTCGTATCTCCACTGCTAAATTTTTGAAACCAACGACTCGCAGTGCGCTGGTCAAGGACACCTCCCCCTTCATATTTAATAATTTTACGAGTTGCTTCAGCGGCTGTGAAATTTTTTTCCAGTAATGTCTTGAAATTACGAGTATTTCGTAGGACATTGTCATGTTTTTTCTTTGAAATAAATAACTAAACTGAGGCTTTTTTTGAAGAAGTCCAGTGTTAGTAAACAAGCTTAGAGGATGTTCTAAAGGGATTATTAAGTGTTGGTAAATAATAAATAGCATTAAAATATTTACTGACTTTTGAACTCTGGAATTTGATAAAACGGTTTATACACCCTATTAATAAGATGGGAATACAAGAGATATAATAGAGACATTCTTATGAACTAACTAGGTGACTTTGGGACTCATTATAACTTATTGACTAATCTACAACTAACTAAGAGACTACTCTCTAACATACTATAAACTATCTACTACATCTCTACTCTCCACTCTCCTACATTCCACCTTCTCTCTATCATAATTTTAGATCTAGTAAAAGAAGAGGGGAGGACAAGGAAGAGCCTGATAACACGGTAGGATTGATGAAACTTCCTTGTTACATAACTATTTTATTAAACAATTTTCTTAATGCCATTAACCGGTAACTTTTTGAAAGAGCGATATGTGCATCATCCAAAAAAATATTTACATTGTCAGAATTGGAGGTCGGTAGCCGAATCTAACATGTTTATTCAATACTTTTTTCCATTTATTAGATCAATATTAGTACTAATAAGTATAGCGGCTAAATGAGCCATTAACATTATAATTTTCAAATATCCAAACAGTACATAGCCCTGCCCAGTTTTAGCCTATAAGCGGCGCTTTAGGCAGTGATTGACTTGCTCAAGCTTAAGACGGATACTGACAATTAATATGCAGCGGTTGAAGTACTTAGCATAATCTGAGAGGTCTATTAGCCCCGGTGTCCCGTGTCCTACCATTAGCCTTCAGGACGTGTTCTGTATGTCGAGGTGCACTACAGGATTTAGGGAGTCAGAGGGAGGTCCTTTTTACCATTTCTTACTATCATAAATATTATACTAATTTCCTTATGAATAAATAAATGGGTCATGCTGGAACGTATTATCTTTATATAACTTAAAAAAATTATATTTATAACCATTACTACAGCTTTATTGATAAATTTTGAATATTTTCTAATTGTGAACAGAAGCGAATCCACCATGTCAAGTTTAAATATATTTATTTTACTGCTGATATTTAAGAATAATTTATTAAGAATAATATTATAATATTATAATATTGCTGGTATTTAAGAATAATATTGTTCGGTCAATATTGAATTTACTGTAGGGCCAGTATAATTGAATTGAAAGTAACGTGAGGATCAAGTTGTGCTTAGTAAAGAACGATTTCCCAAAAAGTATATAACTATCGCTAACATGACAGGTTAACGTCCGAAGGGTCGACCGAGACGTAGATGGGAGATCCCATTATGGTTGGATTTGGTTGGCGATTAAGAGATTAAGTCTTGGAGTCCGCTAAGGCTTATTATTATAAATATTCAGGAGTGGTCATGGGAGGAATCGAGGAAATATGAATTTGTTGCTTGGAAGAAAGGAAATCCATTAACCTTAACCGAACTTCTAGAGGAATCAGGTTTCTATAGATATTTATTCAAACACGTTCAGTACTGGCTCCTGTTAGGTCTTTTGATATTTAACAGCCATTAATCCACTCCGAATAATTCTCAGAGCCCTTAGGGCTCACTTGGCCTCTATAAAGTATGTTTCCTGAATTAGAGAAGACCTGGTGGTTGAGCTTGATCTCGACCGAATGACCTCTTTTCACAGTTTTTGTCCTGAAAACCGTAGAGTCCTAAAAATGTTGCATACCCGATATCCTTTATGTGTTGCAGTGGTGAATTATTAGATATAGGCCAGCGGCCAGGTGTTTGAAGGTCACAATAAATTGAAGAGAGCTGCATTTTTGATATGTTGTAAGGGCATGTCTGACTACTGGAAATCCAAGTTTTCTACCGAAAAACGGATGGGAAAAATTTTGGTTGCCGAAAAACCTCTAAAGTTTTGGAGTTATTTCAATTATTGTGCTGTATATCTCCTAATCGGTGCATTTTCGGGTAAAAAAACATAAATAGTCATTTTTAAAGAAGATTAAATGTGCTAAAATTTGAGCTCAACTGCAGCTCTATAGGTTTAATGAATTCTGAGATGCGCTCCTTTAAAATAGGTAAATTTTTCCAAAAATTCCACATTTTAAGTTATGGCCCACTTTCATGAGAAACACCGGCCAACGGAGTGATTATACACGTCAAGGTAGTAAATTTAATTAGCTATGATTTGAGCCCGACCCCAGCTCTGTAGCTCTAATAGATTCTTAGTAACGTCCCTATAAAAATTGGTAAGTTTTTCCGAAAAGTCCAAATTTTAGGTTTTGTCCTACTTTCGTGAGGAACACTGTCTGAAGGAGTGATCCTACGATGAAAATTAAGCAAAATTGAGTCGTAGTAAATTTAATATAAGCACATAGTGAGGCTTGTAGATGTTATACTTCTTTTACTAATTAAAAAAAAATAGATTGGGGGAAAGCGGGTGTTTTAAGAAAATTACCTTGTACGCCATGAATCAATCTATAACAGCTTGTTTATTGTGTTATAATTATTTACTTGTAAATTACATATTTAAAAAATAATGTTAGTAGTAGTAGTAGGCACTACTATGCCGGGGGGGGAGCCACCCAGTCTCCCCGAGGTTTTCCGGCCGCCACAAGCTTTCCCATCCGTGTTTTGGTTGCAAACTTGGATTTACATTACTCAGACAAGCCCTTACAACATATCAAAAATACATACCAAAAAAAGTACAACATATCAAACACCTGGCTGCTGGCCAATATTCGGAAAATTTGGAAAAAAAACAAGCGGCGCAACACAGAATCTATTAGACCTACAGGCCTCGGTCTGTGCTTAAATTAAAGCTAATTAAATTTACTACAGATTCAATCTCTATGACTTTCATCTTAGGACCACTCCTTGTTTGGTGTTCCTCACGAAATTCGGCCAAAACATAAAATTTGGATTTTTTGGAAATAATTACCAATTTTTAAAGGGACATAACTAAGAATCTATTAGAGCTTCAGAGCTGCGATTGGGCTCACATCATAGAAAATTTAATCTACATTAAAAATGGACTTTATGGTATTTATCAAAAACGCACCAATCAGGAGATATAGGCCAGAAACTGAAATAACTCCAAAAATTTCCAGGTTTTTCAGCCACCAAAATTTTTCCCATCCGTTTTTAGGTTGCAAACTTGGATTTCCATTGGTCAGACATGCCCTTACCACATATAAAAAATGCAGCTCTCTTCAATTTATTGCGACATAAAGCGCTTTTTTGGTACCTGGCCGCTGGCCTAGTACGTAACGCGGTCCCGAAATTTGAGCATTTTTCAGAATCTGCGGCGGAGGTCGGCTCATCATATAATAATCCTTCTTAAAAAGGCCAAGCCTTTGGAATTAATTACATCATTGTGTTCCCGTCATTGTTCTCTTCTCTTCTTTAGGCCTTTTTTACAATTATTTTTTGCTTACTCCTTTAGACCCTTCCAGTCGTATGGTTTGAGCAAGGTAAGACAGGTTTAGCGAGGGTTGTAGTCTAAGCTTGCAAGTTTAAAGAAAGTTGCTTTATCAAAAGGTATATTTATCAGCAAGGTAGGGTTTACTGAAAATTTTTGGTGTGAAAATTTAACAAAGGGAAACAATAAAAATATTATATTAAAATTAACAAACAATGTAAACGTTCGTAGCATTTAAAATTTGAAAGCTATAAAAAACAATTATAACAGATATTGTCAGTACGATAAATAATAGCTGTAGCAACAAAGGGTAGTGCAACATACTGACTAATAAAGCTTTCATAAAATTTCAGCATTTATATTTGGCTTTCTGATACCTATACCACCCACATATGGCAAACAAGAATTTTGGTGTTTGCAAGAATCAGATTTTTTAATATTTTCCTTACCTTTATTGCAATATGAGATTTCCACCTGCAACGTACGGATCACACCGTACGATCCTCCACCAAATTTCCTCTTTTGCCTCCAGTCTGGATTTCTATTCAGCCTGTGGTTTTCCAGTCTGAAGATATGCGTATACCCTCTTAAACCTTTTTCCTTAATAACTTTTCTGCTGGTTCCACTCCAAGGTTTTGTCTGCTGGTTGTGTTACGGATGTAGTCTCTTCTGGTTTTCTGCATTCTCTGTATCACCGATAATTTTGAAATATTTCTTTGGACAAAAAAATGGTAAATAAAATTACTGATGAGACTAATATATATATATTTATGATATCCGCTTTTGACAAGTGATTCAGCTTCATTAGTGCCCCAAAAAGTGTGTATATTATATATATTTATGTATCATTTATTTTTGTTTTACTTCTTTTTCTTAAAATTCAGTCTATATTGTTTATAACACGTTTTACCAAGTGGGATATAATAGGAGACATGTGAGAGAAAGGGATTGGATTGTAGCTTTAGCACCGACGAAGTTTCCATCTGGTGTTAATTGGAAGGTACCTCATTATTCTTCCAGTTAGTGGTCGCCTTGGAGGGAATGTCGGCTTTATACGCGACGCCGTTCTCATCTTTTAACTATCCTTTTAATTATGTATCGTTTTGTAACTGCCTCGTATAAGAGGTTTCAATTAATGGAAGTACTGATGATATTATAAATGAGGATTCCGAATGGACTGAATCAAGATCGGCCACATCCAAATTTGAGACTCTGGAACTGCCAGTAACCGTATTCATGCAGCAATAATAATATCAAGACTAAAAATATATATACTTAGCGATAGCTTTTATACGGATGAGGGTTCTGTTCCTCCACACATGTTAAACACTGGGTTGTTTTTAGGATAATGGTTGCGCAGGGACTTCATTTGTCAGAAATCACGCTCAACCGCCAGGTTTTCCGTATATTAATGATACTCGCTTTATAGAGGCTGGGTGAGCACCAGGTCTCCAGATCCCACAGAAACCTAATAATTCATAAACTGAAACTATGGTATTCAGACGAATGGGGCATATTTTTTTAATATTCGTTCCTTATATCTCTCACTCAAGAGGAGTATATGTTGTGGGCACTTTATATACTAGTTATTTCCCCAAATTTAGGGTACCCACTTTATAGAGGGTGGGATAGGCCCTGGAGGGTCTCCAGATGCATTAGACTCTGTAGGTGGGAGTTGAAAGATTAAATAATTTATTTGCTACAGCTAGATTTGAAACCGGGATCTTCTTTGGCTCAGCAACACTGAACTTGCCCGCTCCCACTGTTTACCCACTTTCCAATCATTTATTTTTACCTGTGAAATAATTAATGATGATAGGATCAATATTAGGATAGGAAACAATAACTCTTCCCCTTTTTATATAAAATTTTCAGTTGGTCGAAAAGCTAATCCAGCTCTTGTATGTTGGCTAGTGTATTATTCCTAAATATTGAGTTGTTCAAATATCATATTAGTAGTTCTATCACGGCAGGTTAAAAAGCTCACTTTAAATAATCAGAAAACAAGTACTAGGAGTAAATCGGTGACACTTATCCAACAATATATATCGCTATTCCAAAAGAACAATGCCATAACTCAAATAACCGAATTTATTCGAAAGTCCCATGTGAGTTAAAAAAATTAAATTTTGGGTATTGGTTAAGCAAAACATTCATAATGTGATTATGGTATTGAAGTTATTTCATTAACCATTAGACAATTTTTTAAATCTTGAAACAATTTTTATTTTTAACTTATGTCATTGTTCCCATAAAGCTTCAAGTTCAAACATGATACAGCTAATAATATAACTTTATTAAAAAAAAAAAAAGTTGGAAATAGAATATCAGATATGTTATTTCTAAAGTAAAAATCTTCAACCAATACAGTTTATAAAGAAGGCTCTACTAAAAAATGCGCCTATTCCAGTTATGTAGTTGTTTTTATAAGGAGTTATATAACACCAGAAACGATCACTAAATTGACAATAATTCGTTTCATCTTAACCAATTTTTAATTGACGTTCGAATTGACACCAGTCGTTAAAGCAATTAGTATTCCTTTATATTGCCCCCATGGGGACGATAGCCCCCAGTAGCCTGGCATCAATTCGCCGAAACTTGGCCAAATTTACCGAAACTAATTTAACCCTCATGAAATATTAACAGTTATCGATCCTCAATTTTAACCGAACCGATGCCTATAAACATGTACGTAAACGTTTATGAGATTTTGGTTCCCAAATACAATGACTGGAATCCATAATTAAAGAAACCGCCGCTAGGGGCGTTACTTTCACAGTTCATTAACTGCGTTAAGGGACAATAACTCCCTTTTTGTTTCTTTTATCCATTTTCTTTTCCTTTTATCTGTGAATCAGTTTCCAGCGAGATAACGAGGCGTCACTAACGACCTAGAGGGGAGAATCGATTCCCGCCGCGATGTATCGTTAACCGATTCTCTATTGGGATTATCGAACGACCTCCTTCGATGGGGTGCTGAAGTCGTTATAGTTATTTATTTAGTTGGTTAGAACGCGAAGAGCCATGTTACAGGGTTCGCCATCCCTTGTAATATTTAATTACTCGGCTTTCTCAGTGTGTGTGGAAAAAAAAGATTCATTTGTCTTGATTACACAAGCCGACAAAAAAATGTTTGTTTTTTTTTACTTGCCTCCGTCCGTGGTCCTAAATAACTATATCAAGCTCGAGGAGAATTAAGCCTAATGTCATACATGTCCTTATTTCATTAGGCAAATATAATTTTGTGGTTTTATATTTATTTTGTTCACATTTCTTACACTGTGTATACACGTTTCACTCACAAAAGCTGTGTTCCCTTGTACTTTTTAACTTTTAATTACCAAAAACAGAATTGAATCCCCAATTTAAGGTGGAAGAAACAAATAACGATAAAACTTCTTTTTGAAAAATAGTAAAAAAATGTATAAGATATCTATCATCCTTCCATATGTTCCTTGTAGATATGAATCGTGGCCGCTGATATTAAAAGATGAACAATTCCTTAAATAAGTAGATAATAAGATTTTTCGATCGGAAAATTGATGTAACTCCTGCAGAAACAGTGAGATCGCCACTGCGGAATCGCAGAGCATGATCCTGGTTAATAAAATTAAAGTGATAGCGTCGCGATGGTTGAAATAGACTTGTTAAGTTGGGTTAGTGAGAAACGAATTCCTTACAAGTTAATAAGCCCTTAGTCGACTGGTAAACGTCCGAGCGGTTGACCAAGGATCAGGTCGGAGGGTTGCGTGCTGCGTGATCTGGCAGATTTGGAATTGGTTGGTAGTCCGTGTAAGGAATTTGGTAACCAGACTTTGGAAGTATTGACCTTCTAAATACTTCTTCTATTGGTTCCTATTCTCTGTGTATGTTGGAAATCACGTTGGTCCATATATCCGTATTGACAGCCTACTTAAATACTTTTATTGTCGTCATTCCTGTCCATCGCCTGTGATTCTTCAGCCACGACGTTCGTAAGTGATCTTGAAACCGTCTTCCTTCTATGTTGCCTTGCAAAATTATGCAAACATTTTTTCATACTTTGAACCACTATATTAATTATGACATGGTAGATATATGCATTCTGAACATTGGGTGATAGCACCATATCTCGAAGTTTTCCAATCATTTACATGTTGTTATAGGAGACTGTAAAAGACCTAGCCTTTTAAGACTCCTGTTCATATACCAATTTATAAATTTAAAAAAATCTGTACCACTGCAAATCATGGAGGGTCTTGGGTTCAGTACACGCTAGAGACTGTACTGTTTCTTGAACATCGATTATACAGAGTGGTGATTCGCTCAACAGCCAGATTTTCCCCCTATTTTGGACTTTATAGCGACTGGGTAAGCCCCATGAGGTCCTGAATCACATAGGTTCCATCTCTGGCAGATTCAATAATATCCGCCACCAGCGGGATTTGAACGTAGAGCGACACGCCAGCTCGGCTCTCAAGCACTGACCCCTTATTTATAAATACTATTATTAGTCATAGAAATATTTTATACATAGAATAATATGAATTGTACCCATATTAATATAAAGACCCGCTCGGTATTTCTTTTTCTCGTTCCCTCAAATTGGGGCTGAAATCACTCAGATTTTCCGGGAGGAAAATATGAAGGAGGGAGTTGCTGAAAATGTCATTTTCCTCGCATGGAAATCAGGGCTTGGAGGCCCGGAACAAAGTATCCAAACAGACAGCTCAAAGAAAACTTGACAAATGAGCGACGCCTGTTTGACAGATCCTGTTTACCCGTAATTACCCCCTCTTTTCTCCATCCTTCCCCCTCCAAGACTCCCCTCATTCTTCCATATATTTATTAAATTTGATATTTTCTTCGGAGTTTACTCTTTCAATACAAAAAAAAAAAATCATTTGTTCAAGCAATTGTGTATGCTAATACTTAAATGGGTTTGGGAATTGAGGAGACAAACATTAAATTGTTATTCATCATTTCTGATTAAAGATTCAATTTTTTATCTGCCCTATATATATATTTATTTACTGGTTTAATTTAACTGAATCCTATCTATATTTTATTACTATATAAACGAAATAATATGTGTGTATATGATAAAACATTAGACACCTAGCAATGGTCCTAAACTTTACCACTTCAATCCATAAAGCGTCTTGGATTAAGTAAATAGTAGAGACTGTGCTGTGCTATTATCTTAAAGGTTGTGGTGATTTTTCCGAAATCATTGTCAACTATTCAGGATTCGCTACTGTTTAGAGTACCAATGTATGAGGCTGCTCCTTATAATTTGATCTGCTTATGTGTCCCAAAAATGGATTTTTGTTCACGAACTATGTTTACTAAATCGTGCTCGCTGTGCAGGATCAATATAAATGTGCCATTGAACACATGAAAGAATATAAGAGACACAGAAAACTCAGAGAAAAGTTTTTTGTTCATACAAAAAAGAATACCTATAAATAGAAAGAGGGATACGCAATACCAATGGGTAGTGCTCAATTATTACAAAATAAGAACAAAACGTAAATATAACAAAATTTTTGTCACTAATTACTAATAATAAATATAAATCATTATTTTATACTTATAGTTATTATTACAGAGATCATAATACGAATAAGTTACTTCCTACTATTACAAACGAAATAGTTAACCTACAATTTTGAAGGTTAACTGTTTAAATTGTAAATCATAGATAGATTAAGTTATTTTTCGAGCAGCTAGTTTTTTTAGAATCTTTGAACCTCGTAGTTAATTATATATCCGTCTCTCTTTCAATATATCCGTCACTTTACTTCTCGTCACATCGCAAGAGTCACATCGAGGCACCATTAGTGGTCAGTGGTGACTGAGAGGTAGAGACCAACTGTGCCGGACCGCCACCTGTAGCTGCTTCATTAATCACTAGGCAATGGTTTAATAAGCTCTTTGGTAATTAGAGTTATCATGCCTCATATGTTACTATGTATTAATTTCTCAGTCGTAACTGTTTGTGATTACTTTGTTCCGCCGAGAATAATTTTGAGTTCTTATGTGTGATATATAATGTACATTATATAATGTGTGATATATAATGTACATACAGTATTTTAGTGTATAAGATGGATGTGGTATTATTAACACGTAAAAAGGAATTTTTTTTAGCCAGTACAAAGCTGCATTAAAGCATTACATATTTTACTACTTTCCATAATTTAGATGTTGATACAGTTATAGAAAATCAGAAAATGAATAATACTTTAAAAATCTAAAACCAATTATTAATTTCTATACTTATTATCATTATATCTAGACTTATTATTGTATTTTTGTGTATGATAATAATCCATAATAAACCTCTATATTGATTTGAAGAGTTTTAATATTTTTGAGGCAAATTTGAGATTTAAAATCTAATATTTGGTTTCATTTCTCTTAGTCCTTTGACGAATCCATAACGAAAAAACGAATCGAATGAACACAAACAATTATTGTCAATTTTACACTGTTAGTTTTATTTAGATATTATTTATTCAAAATAATTATAATTTATTCTAAGAACATAAATTTAAATAACAATTTAAATTGAATAAAGGTATAAAATAAACACTTCATAGTAATTATTAGAGCGCATAGTCCAGATCATAAATTCGAAAAGAAACTTATTTCATCATATGAATTTTTTTTTTCTTGCTGGTTTTCTTAAATTAACAGTGATGTTGTCAATCAAAGGAAAACATCGAAATTTTGGTTTTATTAGGCATATAGGCAAGTCACGAAAAATTAAATTTATAAAAAAATGATTAAAATTCTTAATATTCTCAATATCTGTTAAAAATCTTTAATATGAAAAGACTTAGTTCATTAAAAATGTGTATAAAATTTAAAAGAAAAATTTGTGTATAAAAAACCAGACAAAATATATATATTAAATATTAAAATTAAAAAAAACTTTATAAAGACTCTTAATATTTAATGTTTTAAAATGCCAATGTAAAATGTGCAATGTAGTTAAACAGTCACTCAGCAAAGCAAAAAAAACAAGGATTGGAGCACTATTTCTCAAAATTTAATCTATTCTTGGAATATCAAGACTTTTTTTTGAAAAATTACTTCATTTCAAACCGTTAATTTCCCATTCAAAAAGTTATTAAAATCATGATTAGCATGCAATATATGCCTTTAAACATTTAATGCCTGATTATATGTTGTTTTAATGCGTCGAACTAAGTTAAACCGCCGCGCACTGAACCATTCGTTCAAAAAATGCCTCTAGGCGCTGGATACAGTTCCGCATTACCCAAAAGTCTTGGCGTTCTTTTCATTAGTATCTTCAAGTATTGAAGGGGTTATGTTAGGCTTCTTTAACTGAATAGTGTACGATTCTTATGCACAAGTATGAGTAACATATTTGTAATTTTAACCACCATGTCTACGTTACCCAAAGGTTCGATATTGACAATATTTTGTGTTTATTTACAATATTTATCTTCCTTCATTCTTAAAATTAAATTGGCATTTCATACTCATAATAAACCTCTTACATATTGTTACGGGCTACTGGGTGTAAAATGGACTAAACTATTACTTAATTCAAGAATCTAATATTTATTAACAAATTAACAAGAATACAATGAGATCATTTAAAACAGTTAAATTATTAAACTAATATCAATATACAATAATAATATTCTACTAAATGTTATCTAATTTCTAAGATAATATACAAATAATATAAGATATTGTTTATACTAAGTAACTAAACTATTTATATAAATTTGTACAAATACAATAATATTACACTATAGTTTACAATTACAAATTAACACTTACAGTTCGCTAACTAAAGTCCACCGACCGTAAGACTCTTCAAATATGACAAACTGCCACACAGTTTATTACACTTATTACACGGTCACTAATTGTCACTGTTGCTCACTAAGCACTTATTACAGACTGATACTAATACTAACTAACTCACACACACTGCCACTAGTTAACGACTGCTACTCACTGGCTTATTACAGACTCATCTTACTACTCACTCATCTTATTACTACTCCGCGGCCGAAAACGCTGTCCTTTTTATATAGGCAAGGTAGGTCGTGGTGGGGCATTACTCGGAACACGGACGAGGACCACCTAGACCGATCTAGAAGGTTCTACGCCATTCTATAATCCCTTCCGCTTAATCCCATTGTTTGCCTAATCCGCTCTAGGCAGATCAGAAGCCGGTCCTACTTTCCGCTCTGACCGTAACAATATTATTTATAATATATGTATGCATTTAAAATTAATATCTGGATTAAATTAATGACTTATCCATTAGTATAGTGTAAAATAAATGATTGTTTTTTTTTAATTCAGCCAATATTTTTTTAATTGAAAAAATATTTATGTTTTTTTTCAAATACATCATTTCAGCCTATAATTTAATTTAGTTAATATTTTTTTAATTATATCATTAATAGAATGGTATAATTTAAACGTTTACTAAATAATAGCATGATATATTTTATTATGACTATATTATTTATTTAATTATGATTATATTACATGTAATATATATTATATTTTTTAGTTCCCGTCCCGGGAGTCCGGAGAAGGAGGTGGCTACCAACAGGGTACTGGCAACACCTCGCGTGCCAGATCTAGGGTGAGTAAAAATATCTCTACTAACATAAATATATTTATTTACATAATTTTAATAAATAAACCGTGTTTATATCTTCTAAAAAAAAAATTGAATCCTATAAGGATTTGTTGAACATATGAAGTCCGAAATTTCATTGTTGCCTGTCGTGAGATTATTATGAAGCTAGTTACTACTTCTATAATATTTTTATGTAGATTTTTAGTTTTTATCACTATCTTGTATCAATCGAAATATACTCATGTCTAAATACTTAGGGCAGCACGGTTTCTTGTGTAGGGATGTGACTCGACCGAAATTATGCTCACCAGCATGATTATTTAAGATAGAGGCTGAGTGTGCCCTACAAGAGTCTCCAGACTCCTTGGAATCGATTCACAGCCGTTAACAAAATAAAGAATTCGCGAACGCAGGGTTCATGGCCCAGTAACGCTATAAGTCTACTAATAAATATTTTCAATAATTTAGGCTAAAAACACTCAATTGATGTAATAATTAAACTGTATATTTAAGAGAATCAGCTTATTTTATTTTTGAATGAAATTCATTGTATTAGTAAAACAAAATGTATTTTTAATTTTTACTAAATGTTTTTCCATTGCCATATTTTTTTCTGTTTCTTTCTTTTTTAATTTCTTCTGTGACTAATTAAAAGGCAATCAGTAGAAATTACTTTTTGGCTTCGTTTTTAATAATCGCAAAACATCTGCGTCCTTGATAAGTATTTCATTACTTATTTGCCATTTCAAACGCGTTTCGCCGATATTTATAAATGTGTTCGTGTCTGTATGTTAATATTATTGTAATTAAGGTATCAGTAATGATGAAAACACCATTATATTTTCATGAGATTGTTTTAATAATGAAATACACTAGATTCAGATGATTTCATTTAAATATATACAGTACTAAATAATTAATGTATTACTAAAATATCCTTTTTATTATTAATTCAGAAAATATGTTTTGCAATTCATGTAGAAATATTATTAATATTTTATTTGAGATCGGCCAACATGTTTTTCGCTATTTCTCTTTTCCTCCAATAATCCATTAGAGTATTTATTATTATTATTAATACAGTTTTATTTATTTTCTAACATCGATTTAGGAACTGTTTTTGTTAATAATAACAATTTCACATATTTTATTGAAATAACAAACTTTACTAAAAACTTAATTAAAATTCTTATATCTAATAATTAGATGATTTCGGAGCATGAAAATTTTTACAGTTATGTCTATATCGTCTTTATGCGTTTTTAACTCATTTTAAATCCATGCGAAGTCTTTAAGGAGATTTGCTATCTAAAAACAGACTGATACAGACTAACCGTAAACCACGATAACTGCATGACACATATTACAAATATTTTTTATTAACATAAGTAAAATTATTTCGTTTTAGACTAAAGCCATATGAAAGACATATTTTTATGTTACCCTACACTCCCTTTCTTAGATTTAGTTTAAAGCTAAGTGGAGAGAAAGATTTTTCATTCTTAATGCTACTTCCCCGTCTATTATTGGTTTAGGACATATATATATTTTCTCATTTTCCCGGAAAACATTTGTTCTGGGAAAAAAACCGAAAGAAAACATTGTAGACAGTAATGTTTTCACCCAGGATTTGCCCATTATTTGATACGTTGACGACAGTTAGGCGTTTGTTGTTCAGAAAACATTTTATCTATGCAACTCAATCATTGTAGATATGAACTACACTTTTTTTTGCCTTAAATTTTACTCGCAAATGGCTTGTAAGATGCTTTCGATCGATCCTAAACTGTAGCAATATTACCTTTGAAAAAGTATATACTTTTTTCTTATTAGTCTTTTCGCCAATTACCACGAATGCTCATATATAACAGAAAACTATGCAATGGATGTTTTGCATGTCATGACAAATTGAACCTCACCAATAATGTTTTTTTAATGTACAACTACAAACCAGAAATATTATTGGGTTTAGTACAGGGTGGATTTGGCACTGTTTCGAAGCCAACGTTTTTCTAGGGAGGTGGTTTAGTCTTGATTCCGGTCAACCATCAGGATTCTTTTATTAAAGGGGACCACTTTATAAAGGATAGGTAAACCCCAGGAGGGTCTGCAGATCCCATTTGGGTAAATGACTGTTGTGACAAATATTTAAAATTCTTAATTCCGATATTTATGATATTCCATCAGAAGATGGCTCGTGGCATTCAAAGATAAATTTGTTATTTGATTACTACCACTGCGTATTGTTATTACTTATCTTTCCTTGTATTGTTTTAATATAGTTGTAAATTTCGATTAATGATTTTTTTTTTAAATCTTGTATTACAGAATGTTTTCGGTCATTAGTTTAATTAGCACAATTGTGAATTTCCTTAATTTGATTATTTTTGTAATTATCAAAAGTTATTAAGTGTAATAATGACATTTCCTTTTTTTATTCATTTGGCATTTGACATTCATAGTAATTAGTTATTTACGATTTTCATAATTAGGATAAATAAAGCATTTTATTTATGCAAAAGTGTTTTTGGTTTGATTATTTTAATCATCCCAACGAATCCCCTTGCTCTTCGAGGATCAATTACTTCTTCTCTAGAATATATTCTAAAAATGGAATTTAAAAAAAACACAAAAAAACAGGTCTTGATTAAAGAGGTCACAAAGGAAAAGCTTTCCCGTATTTCTTTCCACCACCGTTCTCATTTTTTTTTTCTCTTTTTCGCTTTCTTTTTGAATGTTGAGTTTTTCTAATGAAAAAAGGCCGAGGAACAGTGAATTAATATCCTTAATGCAAGAAACGTTGGAGTGTCGGGTAACAGAGCTCCGAAGAAACTGAATAGACCCTGTTTATATCAGAAAGCAAGAAGCACTTCAACTTTGATTGGAATTATTTTATATATTAAAACGAAATGTGATTTATTTTTAAATAACAAGGGAAATATAATCTTAAAATATATAATAACATTGTGCAATTAGTAAATTATTTTCTATAATTCTACAATTAGTTATTATTTTCAACAGAATGCATAGTAGTTTTTTCCCGACACTATCTCTCGAAATATTTTCGTTTAAACAAGACGTTGTTTTTTTTAATTATGAATATTTAAAAAAAACAGCGTACACTTAAAATAATTACAGACTCAATTCTGAATAGACGCGTTTGTTACTAATTAGTTATGACATTTCCACTTAGATATATTTATATTTTACTTTCTTTTTACTTTTGCAGTTTTTTTCCCTCAATGGGTTGCCTGGTTAAGTCAGAGCGTCACTCCACTTTTCTCTATTCCACCAGTAATCCTCCTTAAGTTCCCTGCCGGCCATCACCTCCTCTACGCAGTCCTTCCACCGGGTTCGGGGACTTCGCCCACCTACGTTCTGGCATACGCTGTCTGTCCGTACCATCACAGCCTATTCCTTCTAATCCTTTCTGGAACTCATTCGGTCACGCCCAGCCTGTCTCTAACATCTTCATTTTTGACTCTACCCAGGCGAGTGATCCTCAGGCATCTCCTCCAAGGTTAAGTCTCCAGGTCTCTGAGGCGTAGCTGAGGGAGGGCACAACAATACTTATGGCTTTTGTTGTCAGTCGAGATGACTGTGTTCCAAACAAGTGGGTGCAACATTCTAGTCACCCTTCTTGACAGGCCAACTCTCCTCCTAACTTCGGGTTCCGACTTGCCGTTCCCATCTATTGTTGACCCTAAGTACTTGAAGGAGTCCACCCGCTTGCATATTTTCCCACTAATATGAAGGTATGTGACTTCTCCGCAGTCCATTGCCAGATATTCGGTCTTATCAAAATTTATTCGTAGACCCCATAGGCTGTATTCCTTTTCCACGGCCATCAGCGCTTCTTCCAGACTATCTCTGCTATATGTAACCACTGCCTGGGCATCGGCAAAGAAAAGAGAGAAAACCATATGTCCGCCTATGTCTATGCCCTTTCCTCTCCAACGTGCGCTCCACTCCTTCACTGCCTGTTGTACATACATTTTAAACAGGGTTGGGGACATACTGCATCCCTGCTTAAGACCCTTTGAGGGAGAAAAAGGCTCAGATAAGCGAGAGCCGAGCTTCAATCTTTACTCGTCTTCCCTGTACAAACGAGAACAGAAGGCATCGCTAATGCCCGCACTCTTTAGGGGTTCCCACATATTATGTCTTGGCACACTGTCATAATCCTGTTCTAGGTCTATGAAAGCTATATGTACAGCTCTTCCTTTCTCCATTCGCTTTGGGATGAGCTGCCTTAGGACAAATATGCTGTCTGTAAAAGACCTGGCTGCAATGAAACTGTTCCTCTGGCAAACTCCTCTTCTAATTTTCGCTTCAGAGTTCTGCCCACTATTCTTGATACCGAACTCTGGACACAAATACCTCTATAATTTCGGCATACATTTCTGTTTCGTTTCTTGTATAGGTGTAAGAAATCCTGTCTTAAGGTCCTTTGGTAACTCTTGCCCTAGTAGTATCACATTTATAAGCTTTGTAAGGGCCTTTAACAATCCAGGCCCCCCTGTCTTTAACAGCTCTACTGAAATACCTCCAGGTCCTGCAGCTGTTCCACATTATTCATTTCTGAGTGCAACAAGAACCTCGTCTTCTTTTACAAAAATATTCCCTTGTGCATGATTCTCAGTTGGATATGAACCAGACCATTCAGGCCTTGTTTCAGTGAGCAGTTTCTCGTAATGGTCCACCCAGGTCTTCTCACCTATCAGAGGAATCACATTTCACTCCCCTTGTGTCCTGAGCGCCTTCAGTACTCTCCATGATTCGCGTATCTTATTGTAGCCCAGGGTATTATCAATCCTCCTGCAACAGGCTTCCCATGCTTGGTTCTTGCTTACTGCGGCAGGGCGCTTTACCTGTGTGTTAAGGTTTCGGTATTCTGTCCAATCTTCTTGGTTTCCGCTACATAAACATTTATTGAAGATCCCTTTTTTCTTACCTGCCATTTCCATGTTCCACCATTCTTTTGGAGAGTTAGTTTCTACCTCCCCTAAGGCTTCACTAGCTGTTTCATGGATACATCTCTTAACGTGCTCATATAGATCTACAGCATTACTCTACAAATTATCACTCATTTTGGCTTCCAGGCGGCGTTTGTAGAGATTGCTAATGCTTTCATCATTGAGCAGGTGAAACTTATACTTGTGTACATCTAAGTGTATGGATTTGGCTTGCTTCGATACCATCTGCTTTCTTTTCCACAGTACTATGCATTTGGCTCTTAACAAAAACTAGTCACTATCACATTCCATGCCGCTCAAGATTCTTACATCGGCTACTGGTAGGAGGCTCTAATCCAAGATGGAAGGTCTGAATCCCAGTTTACTCCAAGTGAACTGATGCTCTTTTCTGTGTCGAAAGAAAGTATTTTGAATTTTAAGGTCGAATTCCTCGCAGATATCACGCAGCCGGAGGCCATTATCATTTATATCCTCCTCCCCACATGTACCCACTACCGGATTTCCTTTTGCTTCTTTTCCAACTCGGGCATTCATATCACCAATCATAATCACTTGGTCTTTGTGTCTGATCTTCTTGCCAAGTTAGATTGCCTCTGAGACCATCCTCGAAATCGTCCTTCTCGGTGGCTAATTTATTGTTTCTGACTTATTTTAGCTGGTTGATTTTTCTTTTTCACTAACAGGTTGATGGCCTGATAGAAATCCCCAACCTGGAGGACCAGGATTTTTTTGTCGGGGTTACCTTCCCTTAGACCGGCTGCCACCCCTGACTTACGGGCCCTTTCTGCCCGGGCATCCCCCGGTCTGGAGGGGAGGCTGCACTTATTTAGAGGCGGTGCATAGTCCCCTCATCACAGCGTCGTCATTGAGCTCCTGGGGTATTTGTGAGAGTTATATATATATATATATATATATATATATATATATAATTGATTGAAAATTTAAATTGGATATTACCTTTATTTTTATTTATTTATAAAATTCATTTCATTATAGAAACAGCAGTGATTGATGCCAAGGAGTGAGCAGTGCACTACCTGTTTTAATCCGGAGATAACCCGCATATTCGCTCATTGGGCGAACCATGATCTTTACTGTGGTTACAAAACCGACTTGGATTCGTACTTTTAATACCTTCATTTTTTTTTATAGATCTTTAAATTATTCAAAACATTTATGGGTCAGAATCCTATGAATAAAATGATAAGAGAGGTGGGAAAGTGAAATATCTTTGTTTCGAAGAAAAATAATACTGGGAGAAATAATTCTGGAAATAAGAGTTGAAGTGACTCCGTTACTTTCCGTCCGTTACTTTATCTCTATATGGAGATAAATTATTCATATAATATTTTTGTCATTTGTTTCTAGAATTACTAGTTTTCAATATGTTCGGAATAAAATGAAAAGTATCCATTACAAGGTAGATAAGTCCATAGTTTTAGCTCAGTACGTGATAAATAGTTTATAACTTAGAATATATGTCAAACTGATTAAAATTAGAGTCTGTGACTGGAACTTGGAGTTGAAAAACAAATTTATGTCGCCGTTTTCAAATATTTGAATCCGAGTCAAAGCTTTGAGGGCAAAGTTGGTCAAAATGACCACCAACCAATTAGGGCGCTCCTCGCAAACTATGCACAAACTCAAAGTTGTTAGCGAGCAGCGTCCCTTGACAATCATAATTAATTTTATAATAATTCTAGTTAACTTAAATAAACAACTACATCTTGGAAGCTTGTAAATGATGTTCGTCTCTATTTGTATCAAATAATATAATATGTTTTTAAATAATAATATAGCTATGTAATTGCGATATCTAAGAATAATGGAAGGGAAGAACAGAACAGAGCGAGTGCGAAACGTAACAATGCGGTCAAATGTGGGACTTCGGCCAGCTGCGGAAAACAGAGTGGCAAAGGCCGTATATGAGACAAAGGTGGAAGATATGAGACCGAAAGGAAGACCAAGGAAGGAACAATCCAAGAGGCCTTTGACAGAAGAAGTTTGGAATGGAGAAGGAGAAGACGATTGGTAGAGGAAAGGGACTCATGGATTAGGCTCCACAGAAAGGATCCTCACACCGTTGGCGGTAGAAGAGGAGAACATTAAATAGAAAATCAATTACATATAATATTTCCATACGTGCTAGTTTACAGAAGATTTTGCATCAATCTAAAAATTTGCACTAATCAATTTTTCGATATATGTGATGAAACGTGGAGTTAAACAAGTTCTGAATATATTTTTTTTACTTATATTATTACCCGTTTATTTTGTGTCTTCAATACTTTAATTTTAATTTTATAACTGTATAATATTTTATTATTATTATTTTATGATCATTATAATAGTACTAATTAAATTTAAAATTAATATGTTTTTTTTCCCAAAATCTCACTAAATACTCATCAGTCAGGTAAAATATTATTTTTGTTAGCCCTCACAATATTCCCCTTGAAATATATTTCGTTTTGCATCTAATAGTCCAGGATCCATGGTCCATTTTTGCACTTGATTAGTATCAAACTGAATCTTCGTGAATAGCTTCGTTTCGATGAGACGCCCAACAATTTCCTGTGTGAAAATTCTCGATTGTGGTAGCTAACAGAGTATTGGTAGCAAGGACAAAATATGTCGATTTGATGATTTTTAAAAATTTATTACTAACTGGGTTTTTTTTTGTAAAATCTCAAGATAATTATCTAAATTATTTGAAAAAATATTTGTACTACAAAATGTATGGTTTGATCAAACAGTCCCCTCCTTCCAACGTGTATCGATAACGAGGTCATAAAAAATGATTACTAACCAGCTGTTTTTTTTTTTTTACTTCTTCTTTTTTGACTTCGTTATCCATACATTTTGGTAGGAGGGGCGATAACAAAGTAAAAAAAGAAGAAGAAAAAAACAGCTGGTTAGTAATAATTTTTGATGACCTCGTTATCGATACATGTCGGAAGGAGGGGACTCTTTGATCAAACCATACATTTTGTAGGACAAATATTTTTTCAAATAATTTAGATAATTATCTTGAGATTTAACAAAAAAACCCAGTTAGTTACAAATATTTGAGAACCATCAAATCGACATATTTTATCCTGGCTACCTCTGTTAGCTACCACAATCGAGAATTTTCGCACAGGTAATTGTTGGGCGTCTCATCGAAACGAAGCTATTCACGAAGATTCAGCTTTATAGTAATCAAGTGCAAAAATGGACCATGGATCCTGGACTAAAATGCTATTGGGGCTAAGTAATGCTGGTTCTCCTACCTGATGTCAAAGATGCAGCTACATTTTAAATACAGAACATATTCTGATATAGTGATGTTTTCGAGAATACTATTAATTTGTCTACGATGTTGCTGATGACATCTTAAAGATGTAACACGATAAATTAATGATAATAACCGTAAAAAATTAAAATTAATTGTAACATGTTACAACTTGTAACAATACCATACATTCGGTCAGAAAATAATATTAAATATAATATACTGTGGTATCTGCAGACCTTCCTGAATATCACCAAGCCTCCTTTGATATGGGGAAAAACTATTTTTTCTTTTCAATCATCTCCCTGCTCAACCTTTGCCCTAGTAACAGTCTCTACCATGTACAAACCATGAGGCATTTCAGGGGTTGTAGTGGGAGAGGTTTGCTTCGTTCATGGCATAGTTATAGGATTGGCAAAATATTTTCTGGAGTATATTCTGGAGTACCTCATTCTATGTATCTTTTAAAAATATCTTTCTATTTGTTTTATAAAATCAGACCGGCAAGTTAACGTGGTTTATAACTAATCCCGAAAGGACTTTCGTTCTTAGTAATTATAATATCCTTGTAATTAGTTATAGTGCACACGCTAAGCTATTAGGCTTCGAGCTAAGCCCGGATTCGGCTAAATTGGACGAAGCAGCGTCCTCTTGATCTTGAAGGATTCCCGAACTTAACTGGATATATTCGATTATTACATTACGCGTTGTTCTCTTAAGAGAACCTTGAGAATATGTTATAATTTGGCCATAGATTAACCTTTCATAAATATCGATAAGTTAATTTGATATTGATAATACTTGATTATATACTTGCGGCTTGGAAAAACGCAGTGGTAGAGCGCTGAGTTGCCGTGCCTAAGGTCCTGGGTTCGAATCCGGTTGTGACAGATACCTGATGTATTGTGTTAACTGCTGAGGGCTGGTTCTGTTGGATTTGGAAACCCTCTTGTGGCTCACCCAGCCTCTATAAAGAGGGTATCATAAGTTGGGGGAAACCTGGGGTTTGAGAGTTATCTAGGACAAATCTCTTCCTTGCACACTCGCTGTCCAAAATGTACCAAGTTCTGAACCCAAGACCCTTCAAGGGTTGTATTGGAAATGTTTTGTTTTTAATTTACACTTAGATAAGGTCTACTATTATTTATAAATATTTATAAAAGAAAATAATACTTTTAAGCCGTAAAACATAAGAACGTGGAAGTATGTAATTAAGCTCTAAAACACCGGCTTCCTTCTTTCTACTATTTTTTTATTCTTCAAACCCTTCTCACAAGCCTACAATATTTCCACCTGTCTCTTTTCCCTCTATATTCTACTCAACGATACGAGAACACTTACATGCATCACAAAACATTTGGGAAACTTACACCTCTCCCCTATATCCTTTACACTCTTCCTATTTGTGTGAATTTGTTTTATATGTTTGTTTACATTCAATATTAAATAATATTGAATAATATAAAAAAAATAAAACACAATAAACATTAAACTATTGAGAAAGCAAAAGATTTTCGATAGGCCGAAAATCTGAAAAAGACGCCAGCTCCATAACCTCATTTGATTATACTCTTATCCACGAATGTGAAAGACTCATAACCCTAATGGAGCGAACTAACATGAACCGTTCGATTCTCTTGGCAAATTAATTGCGAATTACAGTGTATCATGATCTTCAGTGGCAGAAGAGAAAAACGATTATTTATTTATCAAGTAGCATTTTGATAGAAAAGAAAGATCAAAGCATTCGATTAATCTATCAATTTTACACCATTACAAAAAAATAAATCACCTTGAAATAAACGGAGTTGAACTTAGGAGCTGTCCTTAGCCATCGAATTTCTCTTGTATTGTTTTCTTACATTCCATAATCCTTAATGATTCTTACTTTGTTACAATGTCCCATTTTTCGTTGACTTGGTCCTAACTCTATATCAGTGCCTTCATGACAAGCTTTATCCCCACTCAAATCCAGTAGTTTCAAATCTAGCTACTTCTTCAAGTCCTGATAATCCTCGGGGGACTGAAAAGAAGATGGACTCGTGTCCATAACTTGAATTTTTATACGAGAACTACCACTAGGCACTATCTATACTTGCCTATATATCATGCCATTGTATATCAATAATTTTATTTACTTGATGTATTATGATATAATTTTTAATTTCTATAAATAAATGAAAAACAAAACCTTTCAATGAAAATTTGTAAGTTGTTTGTTTGTTTATATAACGTCACATTATGCTGTTTAACCAGGACAGGGATATTTAACGAGTACCTGTCATCGTACAGGCTCGGGACCTCCGCTTTAACGTCCCTTCCGAAGGTCGGCATAACCAAGGATTTTCACTCCCTCTGAAAAAATCCTAGGGCTACCTGCCGGGCTATGAACGCGCCATCTTGCCCCTAGTAGGTTGTTGTGCTAACCACTAGAACACAAGTCGCCCCCAAAATGTTGAAGTTCCTACTCAAACTGGAATAATAGATTTAAATCAATCATTTTGCTTAATTTAATTATTTTTACGTAATTACGGACATTTCAGCTATATCATCCTAAGAGTAAATAACATTGTTTAATAAAAATAAAACTTTTGAAATTACCTGATTTAGGTTTGAAGAATAAACATACAAACCTCTTTTACTTTTTCCGCTAGTAGATCTTTTCGAGCTTATATATAAGGAAGATTTAATTTTTATGTGCAAAAAATTTTTTAACTGTATTAGGAATACGTTTCCTAAGCCAAGAATACAAACTTTTCTCTTGAGAAATATATTTAGTATCGAATGGTGACAATATATGGCAGTTGACTTGCGAGATTAATGCTCCTGTTCTTCCGTTGCCAATCGGAGCGATGGAAAAGTAGAGGTGGTCCTGAGGGGAAGCTTGCTGTGAGAAGTCCTTAACTACCGTGTTCTCCTAAAACACCTTGCGAAGGCTTTTAACTCGAGCGAGTTTAAGAAGTTTGGCCGGGAGGGCCGTTTGCCCACTGCGGCTCACATATATTTTCCGCAACCAACACCCCTTAAAATAGAACTCCTCTTAAGGAAGAAAAAAAAAAAGGAAAAGCATTCTAGTCCGACAGATTTGTACACAGGGTAGTTGTATAGCGAAATAGTTGTAAGCGTTCAGTTAAGATTACTGGTCTTCAGAAACTTAGAATTTTCAATTAACCTACTCGGTTTTTTACTCTATTAAAGAATATTCTAAATTGCATGGATGTTATATATTCATTAATTTTTAATTATTCTTTTATGTTATATCCACGCGCAGTATCAAATCCAGGAAATTTGATCTCAGTGAATTTTCTATTCAGTTTTCAGTTAGATGGGGTTGTCGAACATCCAATTCCCGTGGTAGCATCTTATCCCAAATTTCAACCTCTAATAGTTTCTCTATCCTCGCACCCATAAACCCTACTTATTGGCCTACATCCCTCAAAAAACGTCCAGATATTCTAGATATATTTGTTTCCTCACAGATTTCCTGCAATCAAACTGCTATAAAATCCCTGGATGACCTTTCCTCTGATCACAGTCCAGTTCTGCTTCAAGTGCATTCGATTCCCATTCCTAAGCCCTCTCTTCCCCGACTGATTACAGGACGTGTAGACTGGGATAAATTCCGATCAAATCTAGAAAATAATTTAGACCTCAAAATTCCGCTTAAAACAAAAGGAGACATTAATTCTGCAATAGACAAACTAACAGAAGCAATACAAGTCAATATAAAATATAACACTTTACCAAGTAAAAATCATTATCAACAGAATAACTGGCCACTTCATATTCGCGAGTTATTAAAAGAAAAACGACGGGCAAGAGCAAAGTGGCACCGCACGAGATATCCATCGGACAAGAGCCATTATACCAAACTGACCAACAAATTAAAATCAGAGATCAGAACATTCAAAATTCAAAATTTGTATTACCGTACAGAAAATCTCAGTACTACTGACAAATCCTTATGGAATACCACTAGAAAACTCCTAAACTATAAAAAATTCAACCATCCACTTTTAACCGAATCCCAAACCTGGTCAAGATCTGATGAAGAAAAATCACAAATTTTCGGCCAGCACCTATTCAAAACATTTAACCCTCATCCAGATATCCTTAATCAAACCCACTCTGAATGCATTGGAGCAGAATTAAGTATTCCTCTTCAGTTGTCCCCTCCTCCTAAAGCATTCCATCCTTCCGAAATATCAAACATTATTCATAGATTACCCGCCAACAAAGCCCCTGGACACGACCTAATCACATCCCAGATTCTAAAACGCCTTCCTCGGAAAGCGATCCTACTCCTTACATATATATACAATGCCGTACTCCGCACCACATATTTTCCTGATTCCTGGAAATTATCCATAATTAAGATGATTCCAAAACCTAAAAAACCACCAGAACTCCCATCCTCTTATCGTCCTATATCTCTCTTGCCCATAATGGGGAAAATACTTGAAAAACTCATTCTGAAACGTCTTCATCCTATCATAGAATCCAATCAAATAATCCCAGATCACCAATTTGGTTTCCGAACATCACACTCCACCATCCAGCAATGCCATCGTGTGGTGGACGTTGTCTCATCTGCATTAGAGCGCGGAATGTACTGCACGGGAGCTTTTCTCGATGTAGAGCAGGCTTTTGATCGAGTCTGGCATCCAGGACTGCTGTACAAACTCCGTAAATTCTTACCTTCAACTTACTTCCTTATTATCAGTTCCTACATCAGTAATAGAACCTTTAAAGTAAACCATAATTGTTCCTACTCTTCCCTCTTCACCCAGTCTGCCGGTGTTCCTCAAGGTAGTATCCTGGGGCCCATCCTATACACGATATATACAGCTGACATCCCAACCCATCCAAGCACTGTCCTCACTACTTACGCTGATGACACATGTGTGTTATCAGTTAATAAGGATCCATTTGTTGCATCCCAATCTCTTCAATCCCATATCTCACACCTACAAGAATGGTGTCAAAATTGGAGGATTAAAATAAATCCTAACAAATCCCATCAAATTACCTTCACCCTTCGTCGTAAACCTACGAATTCCTGTCCTACTGTATCGTTTAATAATACACCACTGAACCCGGTCGAACAGATACGTTACCTAGGACTCCATCTGGATAAACGTCTCACTTGGAATCCTCATACAAGACTGAAAAGACAAGAAACTGCTCGACGTTTTCGCCAACTTCAACACTTACTGGACAAACGCTCTAAGCTACCAATTAATTACAAAAGACTTATTTACATGACAGTCATCAGACCTATTTGGGCATACGGAGTTGAGCTTTGGGGCTCTACTAAACCATCCAATTCATCTCGTATCCAATCCTTGCAATCCAAAATCCTTCGTAAAATCCTCAATGCTCCTTATTATGTCACAAACAAACTCATCCATCATGATCTTAATATCCCATATGTTACTGATTTGGCCCAAACTAGATACCTATCCTTCCATAACAAGCTCCATACGCACTTGAATCCGCTAGTCTCTCAGCTTGCTTCCCATACTATTCCTGATAACCCTCCGAGGCGCCTGAAAAGAAGATGGCCTCGAGATCATCTACTATAGAACTTTATTGGAGTGCTATCGATGGGTAGTTTCTCCACAAGTGTTTTCATGTCATATTCTACATTTTTGCACATTTACTTGATATAATACCATTATAGTTGTAAATATCATTGAATTAAATAATAAAAAAAAAAAAAAAAAGTTTTCAGTTATATTGAAAGTTTTGATTACTTCTTCTAAAATTACCTATCCTCTTTAGTGACATGGTTTTACTGACCGCTGCACAAAACAGGTCCATCGATGTAAATTCTATCCATTTCTTGAGTTTTTCAACAAGGAGTGACGCCTCCAACCTGGACCATCTCTTTCCTTCAATCTTTTTCTGTTTGATTAACTGCAACAGGGTCTACTTTTCATTTTGGACCACAAGACCTAAGTAGGGCACTATATATCTTTTGATACTGTCAATATCTCGAGGTGGTCCTGTATTCCTGAGGTGTTGTACGATTTCGTAACTGACATGGTGCAACTGTCAAACTCTGAACATTAGCTGATCTAGAATGCTTGATTACTCATTTATGTTTTTGAGCAGGTTTTTAGGCAATTTACTTTTTAATCTTCTTAAGAACAAGAGGATTCAGGTGATGTGTTAACAAGTAGAATGTTGTGTATAAGAGATACATAGGGACATACATAGGGAATGTCCATGTCGTTGTGATTCGAAATATACCTATCAAACAGCATTTCGAATTTATCTTAGAATTTTGGATTATGGTTTTTGCATATTCTGTATATCTTATGTTTATTTTGTGTATATAGACGTGTTCAACTTAACTAACAAGTTCTGCTCCATAACTTATTAGAGTGTTGTGGATTATCCGTTTACTTCATTATTTTACTTCTAATCATTCTGTTATAAATACTGCAACCCTCTCCGTTAAGTGTTATATTAAAAACAAAACCCATATTTATCCAATATGACAGAAAGTTTTTGAAGCGCGTTTAAACATTTTTTCAATTTAGGAAAGAAAAGGAATTATGTATAGCAATTTATGGATACATAAATAATACCGTGACGATAAAGGAAGATAAAGAAAGAAACAAATATGTGAGGGAAAAGAAACTGGATCCAATGAGAACCTGCCGGCAACAATATTCGGCAGATGTTTGCCCTGAGCCTCTTTTTTATTTCAGGTCATTTTCTTCTTGTATGAAAATGTTTTCCCTATTGTTTCCTTACTATTTTTTTTCTTGTTATTATCAATAAAATATTTTTCTGGAAATGAGGGGGGGGGGGGGAATCTTCTATAGAATACTTATACCTTGTTTATATAGGATCATTCAGATTTATTTTTTATGCCAATTACAATTTTTATTACTAGACAAATTTATAGTTTGACATGATTATTCTACATTTGAAGTATCAGCCTGACCTCATGTATGGAGTATCAGCCCCGATCTAATGCAAATTAAACATAATTTATGGAACAGATTCCAAACAAAACAGGTTTTAAAAAGAAGAGAGTTCTTTGATTTTTCAAGTGTATTCAAAGGTAACCATAGATCTTACCTTAAAAAAGTTCGTACTAGATGATATAAAACAAACTCGCCAGAAACAGAATTATGTTTTAGTAACAACTTTTCGAAAGACGAAATAAAATTGTAATTATTATATAAATATTCATAATTTAAACATTTCATAAATAATGCAGAGTGAATTCGATGGATAGTAGGATACATAAAACCTCATCTTCACAAAAAAATGTATACTCAAAATGACGAAATACACACACAGTACTCATGTTTTAGAGAAGATTACATTTTCTGAAATAAACCACAATGCTTTTATTTATATTTATAAGTAAAAAAAAAATAGTAGTTTTTGAAGTTCTTTTTACTTTGTGCCTACCTTGAAAGGTGTATAGCTTGTAAATGTATATCTTGGAATACCTGTTATGAACCAGAACTGTTATATTGACTAATTTTGAATTCAAGGCATTCAATAATATTTATGAACAGTATTAAGACTAAAATTAAATTCCAGCATAAACTTTCCCGAAATATATAAAATGTAGGATACCTCAAATGGTAGAGTCCCAGACTAATGATCTGGAAGACCCGGGTTCGAGTCCCGGTCCTGGACATATATTTTCGTTTCAAATAAAAATATTTAAAAATTAGTAACAAATAAAATAAAATAAATTATCATAAGTATAATCAATATGGTATTGCTTAAATACGGTGGGCAAGCCATCGTGACCATTTTAACCCAATTATTCAATAAAATTCTCCTAGAAAAAGCCATACCGGAGGAAATGAAAATAGGTCACATTACCTCCATTTGTGAATAAGGGGATGAGGCTCAATTGACTAATTACAGGGGCATATGTGTTAACAACACAATAATGAAGGTTTACGAAGGGGTACTGAATAAAAGTATATTGGAACAATTTACAACTCCAGAAGAACAAGGTGGTTTTACAATGGGAAACACTATTTTCCACATATTTACTATGAGGCAGCTTTCAGAAAAATGTGAAAAGAAACAGAAACAGCTTAGCCTAGTATTTATCGATCTTGATAAGGCATATGACAGTGTTCCACGTAAACTTCTTTGGGAGTGCATGTGCAAAGCAAACATTAATGACCCCTTAACATATGCTGTTAAATACTGACCCCCCATACTTATGAGCCCCATAAGTCACAAATACTGGAAAAACTAACATGTGCACATTTCGCCTATTTACGAAAATCATCAGGACATACACCAAAATAAAAAGCACATGAAAGTAGACTGGATGCAGCGCTTCTCTCATCAATAATCCAAACATACTCATCAAATAGAGACAGGAATCTTGCTCCAACACGTTCTACGAACAACTAGCTACTCATATCACCATATCATAGTAAATGCTACCAGTAGTTTTTATTAAACAAGGAGCTGTGTAGAAGGCCGGGGTTGTGCTCAACGAAAAAAGGGAACACTTCGATTAACGAGGCACCCTTTATATTAATTTTTTTAAACAATTTATTCTTTCACAGAAGACATCCATTAGTAGCTCTTTACATCTCAAGGAAATCCTCCCTTCTCATGACGTTTTAATAAAATTTAAAAGGAGCAAAATTTCAATTATCCTAAGTGTTCCCCTCCGGGAACCCTCTAATTAATTTAAAAGAAGAATGGCCGGGGCACACATAGCCCCAGGAAGGATTTAAAGATGGTCCATTTACCAAAGTGTCCTTACTCCTTTCCCTCCAGCCGAAGCAGAAACGCGCCCTAGGTCAACATTTTCTGACAGTGCAGTTTCCATCTTCAAAGAAACTTTCTTGTCTCCTTTCACGAGAACCATTCCACTATCTATGGTCAACATGAAAGGGACCCAAGCCGGGCATTGTGTTTCCTTTCACGAAAAAGTCGCTATCAAGTTCGTATCTTCAAGATTTTTTTTTTGTTAAGAAAATAATATTTTCAGAACTAGCTTAATCAGCACTTACAGCTTTTCTTCGCCGTGCTTTAACGCAAAACGACTACGCTGGAGTTACTGTTGTATTTAATCTTATGTTAAATATCTGATCTTATGTTACTTAATGGAATTGAAATGTGAATCCATTAAAATTAATTACTAAATTTTAAAATTTATTATAGAGAGAGGTAAGCAAGCGTTTTTGTTTCCAAATCTACTTTTTTCATATTTTCATTTCCAAAATAATTCCTGTGAATCTAAATGTAATAAAATGTATATATGCATTGCAGTACTGTTTACTAGACATCTATCAAGCAGGGAGTTTTTTTGTCCTAGATCACGCTCAGCTGCTAGCATTTCCCCCAATTAATAAAAGCTGGGTGATCGCCAGAACGGTCTGCAGATTCCATCTGTGGCTGAAAAAAGGTTAAATAAAACTATTCACAATCAATAATCATTTAACTAAAGTTATTTATGCTTATAAATATTAGCCAAGCATCTTGTATCCACTGTTCTGTCGAGTATATATTAGACAGCGAGAATCCAAGATCAACAAAAGAAATTGAGGAGAGCAGTTAATTGTGGATAGTTTCAGAGAATACTCAACTGCGTAGGTTCTTTCTTCAATTTACTAGCCCTACTTTACAGAGATTGGGGAGACCATAGCCTGTCCTGTAAATCACACCACACAAAGCCCTTAGGTGGCTGTTAACGGATTAAATAATTTGTTCAGCCATATTTGAATCTTCAGTAACACAGCACTCGATACACTGAGCTATCCCGGGCATTGCTTTTAACACATGTTCTTTAAATTATTCTTGCTTGTTTATGCCCACCCCCCGCATGCTGTGATGGAGGCCCGCGTTCATTTTTGGGCTAGGTTGAGTATTGAGCCATCATTCATAGATTGGACCCTGGTGAATCTGTAGAGACTCGTTCATCCATAATGTTTAGAAAAGAATTCAAACCGCTAGCCAATCAACTAATCTTTCTGTGTCTGCGGAGGCTGCATTACTTGTAAAATCTCGAGACTGTGCGTTTGAAAAGCGTTTGATTCTACACTTTGAGAGCATTTCTTTTTCCTGACATATCTGTAAAGTCATCCACTATACCAAAAAAAAAAAAGCACAATTCGGACTTGAGATCACATGCTAACTCTCTGTTGCTCTAGCTATTTCTAACAACCGTTGTATTAAAACCAGTACATTCTCTACCATGTTTTGAACCCTAAATTCTCCATTGGTTGTAGTAATGTAGGTTTTTTTATTTACGTTCTAGTTAAACGTTACCACTTTTAATAACTAGATCTGTTATATTTTGTGATTTTACATAAGACTATGGATAAATGCATATACTTTGTACGTTATTTTAAATAATAGGATTCCTGGAGGATTTAATGTAAACAGAAAGTTTTCCGGAAGAAATCCAGATTTCTTGAATTAGATCCGGTGGATTTGCAGGAGATGGAGAAGCGGCAGAGAGCACCTGTGCTGGACGGCTAATACCGTCTCGTTCCCTCTCCAGCCTGTGCGCTGCCGCTCCGTCCCATCTCGGATAATTAGGCCGTGTTTCGGAGTGAGGTAGTGGAATGAGAATAGCGTTAGGTCATAGCTTAGGAGTATATTGCACAGACGGTAGTGTTCGAAGTATTCTCGCAGAAAATTAGTATTATAATATTGTTCGTCCCAATGAGGTGATGATAACTATTATCGCATGTTTTGTTTAACTCCACTTTATGCTACTGTAGCTAATCGGACGATGCTACAGTGGTAGTTCTAAATTTTTTCCTATCCAGGTTAAGTTAGGATAAGGAAGTTTAAGGATTACATGACATCATGTCCCGTCCGAAGGGCGGCATAGCCTAGGATGTTTTACTCTAATTAAAAAATAAAATACCATATGCTTGGCTGCGAATCACGATGATGGGAATAGTAGGTTGCTATGATAACCAGTAGACCACAGATGGCTCACACTATTTTTGTAACATTGCACCATTTGTAATGAGAGTGCTTTTTAGTGGTCTTCATTTTAGAGTGCTTTTTAGTGGTCTTTCTTTTTAGTGGTTTTTCACCTGTGGTCTTTATATATATATATAAATATTATGTGTTACTCCCACCTGCACAGTTTTCCATCCAGCAACATTGCTCTGAATGCTGTTTCGCCTACTCAATTTTCATTAATGTGAAATTTTTGAACTGACTTATGGTTTCTGAGCAGGTCTCTAGGCAATTGTCTTTATTATCTTCCATGCAGCAGATCTTAGGAAAGAGGATGTTGGTGATTTGTTGACATGTTTTTTCTGTGAATAGATAATTTTACAGGGCAACGTTCGGTTGTTGTGTATAGTGTGATTCGGAATAAACGAAGGAGCAGTAACAAGAATCTTTGATTGCATCAATGAAATTAAAAGGTTTCATGAAGTACCAAAGAAGAGCAGGAATAAACTGCTACTGGTTAGACGAAAAAAAAACGGAAATTAATTTACTGGGTTTCTACCTTAAATATAAATAATTGTATAAGTTTTATATTTATACTACGAGGATATGAGGACTAGATGTAAGGATATATAATACTTGTATATTTTTTTATACAATTATTAATGAGAATAACACACTCTTATTTGTCTGAAAGTCTGAGTTTTAGTTATTTTTGTGAAATCAAAATCAAAATCAAAATAAATCTATTACGAAATAAGTTTTATCCTAAGAGGCGAAGTGTACACACAAATCTACTTAAACACATTCGGGGCTCGTTAGTGAAGGTAAATGATCTCATGTTTAAAAAACCCAACAGAGGAAGATAAAGGCGGTTGCGTAGCTGTTTATATCCCTTTAAGGGTTAAGGTCTTAATGTTAAATAATAATAAAAATAAATTACTAATTTTTATTCTAAATATGACGAAATTAGAGCTATCACGTACAAATCTTTATTTTCTTTAAAATGAGAAAACTTTAGCTTTCTTCTAACGTGTTTTTCCACTCAAACATTTTTAAGGGTATTTTAACTGCTGTTATAACACACACAAAAAATATATGTGTATACTACAAGATTGCCCGTACAATTTCATCTTGATACAAATGGAATATAATCATTTTTTTTTCAAATTTAATGATTAAAAGTGTATCATCAATAAAAAAAAGTTGATTAAACACTATGTCATTAAATAAACATATTATAATTATTTTATCATCGATGTTTACAAAAATTAACAAATTATAACAGTTTTTACAAAAACGAATTTCTACTTTTGAAACAGATCATCGGAAACATAATTTCGTCAGTATATGGATTATTTAATTGTCGAGTATTTAACAATTAAATTCCATTGATGTCAAATCTGATATGTATTATATACATCAAGTAAATTAACTAGCTTCGGAATTTAGGAAAATATTGAGGGTGGTGTCGCTATGATTGTTATAACATGAGAAGTAGGAGATGAGCATAAAGTAGCGATTAAATGTATTTATAATTTAATTTTATTATATATAGTGTATTATTATATATATATATGTGTGTGCGTGTGTGTATGTAGTACTAATTCCTGTGAGTTGAATTGATACAAAAGTGATTTAATAATTTTTGAACCAATAACAGTATGAAATATAATATATGGTTGTTTCCTAATATGGCGCAAAAAGGACTTTTCCTTGTTCATTGTATTGTATTGGATTTAACTGTACATTAAATAACAGCTCATTACTTTGCTTGAAAGTTCGATGCTAAACATTCCATGTAAATGCTGATTTTAGACAGAATTGTGAATATGTACTTGAATTGAGAATTTTCTATCAATAAGAATTATAATTGAATAAACATTTCACTTAAGCACTATAATATTTTTGGGCTTAATCCTTTTTTTCAGCATTTTCATCTTATTCGTTGTCGCCAAATATCCATTTCATTTGTTAATCCTTACTATATTTAACACATCCATAAATGATTAATTCCAATCGTAAGATAAATGTAAATGAATATTTTAATAGCGTAAGAATTTTATTATAAGAAGTGAAATCATGAAATAATACAGATAAGATTCGTAGAAAAAATAATGAAGAATCTACTTATAGACAAGAGTATTATAGACCCACACACACAAATATCAATATACACTAAATAAATCGTCAACGTTTATGAAAGTATAAAGTTCAGATTTTATACAGACTGTATTCATGTAATAATGAGATTTGTAGAGACAAAAAAAAAATAAAGAATCTAATTTATTAGATAATAAAAGTAAAACTACAGACACACATGTAATATTAATGTAGTTACACGTAATATGTAATTTGTCGATATATAATAAACAAATTACATAGTAGGTGTTTATTAAAGTATAAAATTCAGATATTCTATAGATTTTATTTAAGTAATTCAAAGATTGGTAGGGGAAAAAATAAAATAAAGAACCTGATTTCTTAAATGATATTAGTAAAACTACACACCTCGCACTTATGTGTCGATATACATAATAAATAAATTATGGATAATCATTAAAGTATAAAGTGCAGGTTTTATATAGTCTGTATTTATGCAATAACAAGATTTTTAGGCAAAAAAAAAATTAAGTACTAGTCTACTTTATTATAAATGATAAAAGTAAAACTATAGGCACAATCACATATGTATCTATATATTATAAATAAATATCGATGGTTAGTAATATATAATGAAGTTCAAATATTACATAGACTGCGTTTTATTTTTTTTCAATATTCAGTAAAAATAGGAATTTTGATGCCGAAACTCAGGCAATATTCCATAGAGGGCATTATTCATTTTTCTCTCATCACTGGAATCAGCTCCCCCGAATTTCAGCAACTTAATTAGTGAGGATTAACACGATAATTGACTATGTAAATGACGCTGTTGTTTAGAAAATGCATATGCTAATGATCCCACTCTTCGGGGCCCCTCCATTTTAAATTTATTCCGATGAAAATCATCCGTTTCATCTCCGGTGTTATGTTACTGCTTTGCAAGCCGGCCAAGAAACAATTTCCTGCTAAATTATATACCTTGTTTACTTGCTACATGTAAGCTATATTTTTTAACAGGCATCTTTGTGAAACATTTATTTCTACCCTGTAAAAAAAAAATTAGAATTCGAGGATATAATAGACATATTTATTATTTACCAGATTTATATTTATTTCGAATGTAGTACAGTATTTCGTAGTTACATAATTTTTATTTTATGCCAAGAAATAAAGTTTAATCACCATACTCAAATTAAAATTCGATCACATATTTGATCTTTTAGATGTTTTATCTAAAGTTGTCACTCCTTCAAAAAAACGTTACTCAATAATTCAAAAACTTAATTTTTTAATAGAGGTATTTAAAAGTTCTATTTATTAAAAAAAAAAATAATTTTTGAGTCTGGTATGAGGGTTCCATGTAAGTATTTTGTCAAGGAGGAAGCCAAGGTATCGGACTGTGTCGGGAATAGGTAGGACGGTATCATTGAATTGGACTGAGGGACATGTTCCTCGGCGAAGTGCAAAAGTCACGTGTTTGCATTTATCCTAATTGACTTTGATCCGCCAATAGTCGTTATTCTGTTTATTATCTATAATTTAATCTTTATTACGAAAATACTCTTAATTTTTATTCATGAATTATTCTTCAATTATTTTACAGTAAAACCATCATTCCAGAGAACGTTTTGAATATAAAATATGTTTGCATCGTCATTCTACTGTAACATATTGCAATGTTTGGCCATTACATAAACTATTTATTTTAATGTCTGTAGATCAATGGGGATGAAATGAATTAACTCAATGTTTTTCAAAATTAATTTTCATTTTATTTAACTATACCATAGTCCTTTTTTTAATATTTTTTTCTCTATTTAATTTTTGAGGATTTTTTGAAGACATTGTGTGTGTGTGGTTCTCATAATCTTACTTTTATACTTCTATTTTTATTATTTTTGTTATTTCTACAATATATCTGTATATCATTATTTCAATTTTTGTTTCATTCAATCCTTTTTGCTTAAATTAATATATAAGTGAAACATCTTATTTCTTACCTATTGTGATGTAGGGAACAATATTATACCATAATATATATATTATATAATGATATAGGGACCAATATTTTCATAAACATATTGGAAAACTAGATTTCTTCTATAAGGAAGAAACATCCCCTTTTGCCAAAAAAAATTCTCTATCAGCCCGAAAATCCTTGAAATATGTGGCCATATTTTATGAGAATATGGTCACCGGAGGAAATATAGGTTTGTTTGTATCTGCTTTAGTAGTTGGGAAGTAAACAGATTCCTAGATACTTTTATTGAAACGGTTTTTGTTTACGTTAGTTTTAGTTGGTCGTTTGAGATTTTTTTTTTTATAAAAACAGACGTGAACAAAATAAAAGCATATCATAAAAGCAATATTCCTCAGTCATTATATTTAAATTTGTTATAGCTGTAGGTGTCGTCTCCGTGTATGGAATAATCAACGAGATGAAAAATGAAATAAAAACAAACAGAAAATAAATATTCTTCATGCGCTTCAAACTTTTAACTGTCGTTTGATAAACTCCCATCACCTTTTTTTCCCCTGATCTCTATATAAAAGGCCCTTGCGTGTGGTTTTTGGTTGGGCAATTGCTTTTTCATTTTTATCCCGTTATATATGAAAAAATAATTAATCCACATTTAATAGATATATTCAGATAAAAACTGTGATGAATCCCCTAAACTTAAAAAAAAATCTAAAACTGAATTTATTATCCTAATCCTAATCTGAATATATCATGAGGGGATTAGTTTATTTTATCTAGTAAATTTTTTATTTATGTTAAACTTTATTTACTAATAAAATTATCCATTTCTAGTATATGTTTTTTGTTTATTAGCTGTAAAAGAAGGATTTGTATTCTCGATATTATGAAAACAGAATAACCTTTTTTTCAAAGAGGATTTAACCATTCAATTATTTAAAACTGTATGTATGTTAAAAACATACGATGTTTCAAAATATATACAGTATACTTCAAAAACCTTTCACATATTAATATGAAGCAATATATTTGGTGTAAACTAAGAATAATTATACAATATATGTAATGTAATTATTAATATATGCTTTGTTTGTACTTTTGACACTTACCAGGTTGATTTGAGAATCTGAGAATAAATACAATTCGACGGGTTTACATTCTTTAGCAACAGTTACTCATTTTTCAATGTTATCGTAACATGCTATATTTTATTTTATGAGCGTCATTAGTTAGTGAATTTAGTCAGTTGTGTAAAAGAGATGAATAATGGCTGAGAAGCTGTTTGAATGTACTGTAACAAACGAAAAAAAAATCATAAATGAACACTTACTCGTGTTCTGATGGATATTTACTGGTAATTATGATACGCGTAAATTTTAATTATTAGAGAAATCGAAATAAAAAACTAGAAGGCTTGTTTCCACAATTTAGGGTACCCATATCCTAGTGGCTCTTATAGTAGTGGCTGGGTGAGCCCCAGACTTTAAAGATTCCATCAGTGTTAACATAGTAAGTAATTTATCAGTCACAGCCGGTCTTGAGCCCGGAGCCTTCGGCTCAGCAACTCAGGCCTCTATTCATTGAGCTACCGCCGCTTCCTTTGAGAATCCCAAAACTCAAGTAAATCTAAAACTGGACACTTTAAATGTTCTATTTGTTAAATTGGTCGTAAAAAAAGTTCAGATTCGATAAATTTTTAGTAATAGGTCATTTTGGGTTGGCCTAAAAGCATTACTCTGGACAGTTTTTGTTATTTTTCGAAAGTTTGGTCTCAATGACTTACGAACTTCCTCAAATTAATGATGACTTATGTGTGTGAGCTCTGAACTATAATTTAGAGAATGTCACACTTTTGACAATAATGGTTTTAGATTTTTTAAATATTTACTTAGTAGACATTGAAAAAATTAAATGTTTTATATCACATTACGGGACTGATATTGACCTGTATTGTAGCTGAGGAGAAATTGTTTTTAATATTAAACTGAAAGTATGTAATACGGATATGTAAGACTTCCACACTTGTCAGTAAATTATTTTCTAATACCACATTTAATCTTAATTTAATTTCATGTTTATCTTAAAATAAAATAAAAATCTTGTATCCCTAAAATTCAATATCTACGTTGTTATTCCCCTGATCCAATAAAAGGCATGTTACTGACTTTATGGTGGTTTTGTGTCCCACAGAATTGTCCCCGGAATATAGAGGCGATCCACGGTTGAGTTTAGAGACAGTAAATTTTCAACCTCGGCTGGGCTCGACCCTATCTCCAGCTCAACTCGGAGCTCATCCTCATTTAGTTGCCCTACTTTTATGTTATAGATTAAAGATATGTAGTTTAAAATTCAATAAACTAACACAAAGAAAGGCATATTTTTTAAATAAGTGTATTATTCAGTTAAAGCAAAAAATTATGATCTCATAGTCTGAGAATATAAAGAAACTAAAATAAATTTTAGAACTAAAAATATATAAAAGATTCTCAAGATCAGTAGTACATACTGGCCGCTCTCTTCCTATTCATGTATATCCTGACGAACACATAGAGGAATGTGCTTAGGATGAGGAGTACGCCGAATATGATTAGGTGGTGGTTGATGGGGACCTTCCTCTCGTCGACCACCAGAAGCCGAACTACCCCTGCCAAGGAGTCACCCTGCCAGCAGCTGTACAGCTTTTCGTCGTCGGGCTGGATCGAGTTGAATACCAACTGCTGCTTAGCGTTTACTATCACGCGTCCTAAAATGTACATGCACTTGAATTTCCAAAAGGAATAGATATTTCTAAAGTGTTATCAATATGGACCAAGATGACTGACCTCGTGACTTAGACTTGGCAATCCACGGAGCTATCTTTGCCTTCCTTCCGATGCCCCAGCGGTAGGGACGATCGCAGAGGTTATGTCCCGGACAGGATAACACTAGCGGAATGCCGAGCTGTGCATAAACTGTCATCCGACCTGGAAGTGGTGGCAATGGTGGTGGGCCCTGCTGAGTTGAGAACACTCCTAGCAAGCAACCACACATCATCAATGTAAACCATTGAAGAATATTTTATAATTTAGTGGAAGGATGAACCATGCAAAAGTTGGCGCATTATAAAACCTTCCCTTGCTAGTGCGTTCCAGATCTCCCAGGTTCGTGACTGGCTTTGGGAGATAATCTATTTACAGGGGTTAACACTACTATATTCAAACCAAAGAAACAAGGAATAACTGTCATAAACAATCTTAATAGCACTCATAACAATAATAGGCACAATCTAGAACAAGATGCAGAGTCTCGTCTAGTTAGTGATCGAGTTGTGGCAAAATATACCAATATAAACAGCTATGTTGCTACACCCAGAATATACTCAGATTAGATAAAAAGAAAGATTCCTAACTTCATAATTCATATTTCTTCCGCTCACATCAAGATACATATTCCTTTATACTGTGGGAAATTAGCTCATTCTCGTATATAGTGAAAACATATTCGGTATGCTACGGCGCCCTATCGGAGCCAGTCGACAAAGTTTTATCGATCATGAGTGAATATTCTGTCAAACCTGACAAAAGACGTTGGTCTCCTTTACACGAACCTGCAACGACTACAAAAACTGACCGTGGAAACTTGATTGGGTTGCAACGCCTCCATCACTGACGAGATTTTGTTCCTTTATTATACAATCTTACTCAATGTAAATATCATCTTCTTTACTTTTGCGGGTTTTTTCCCTCAATGGGTTGCCTGGTTAAATCAGAGCGTCCCTCCACTTTTCTCTATTCCACCAGTCATCCTCCTTAAGTCCCCTGCCGGTCATCTCCTCCTCCACGCAGTCCTTCCACCGGGTTTGGGGTCTTCTTCTTCTTCGTCCGCCTGGCTGTTCTCACAGCAAAAGTCTCCTCGGCCACCTACGTTCTGGCATCCGCTGGTAGGTCCGTACCATCGCAGCCTGTTAACACCTTCATTTTTGACTCCAGGCGGGTGATCCTCAGGCATCTCCTCGAAAAGTCCATCTCTGCAGCTTGTAATCTAGGTTAGAGTCCCGGGTAAGTGTCCAGGTCTCTGAGGCGTAGCTGAGGGAGGCTCAACAAATCTTCTGAAAATACCCCTTTTGTTGTCCGTTAAGATGACTGTGTTCTAAAGAACTGGGAGCAACATATTATATTATCTTCTTAATCACAATATTACTTTTACTTCAGTACATTACTAATGATCACTTTAGTTATAAAATTTTAATTTTTTTTTTATATATCCTGCACAAGTGACTGTAGAATAAATTTGTGTGTGTAGTTCTTTGGACTTTTTTAAAATCCGAGAAAACTTTTCAAAATGGATCAGTAATATTATGTAGGCTAATAAAATAGTTCCATAGGAGGAATAATTGATCTGTGTAACGACAAGTTAAAGTGGCGGAATCGACTTAAAATCATTTTGGCAAAATTTAACAAGGATGAGGGGAATGAGGTAAGTTAAATAATATTAGGAGGAAATTTGGTTAGGGCAGGTCGTTAAAAATAATTGCGAAGGGGTCCAGATCGGGGCTTAAACTTATTTACCGCGCAATAATTTATTCGGTGCTCATCCGGAATTATTGCCGGAGGATTGAAATTCAAATGAGCGCTGGCGGGAACAATCACCCGGGCGCGGGAACAATACCCGCCTCGAGACTATCATCTCCCGCGCGCGGGAACAAAAGTAGGCCCGCATTAAATCGGCACCGGTTTCTTTAGGCAGATTCACTGCGGGCTGGGTTTTCCACGATGGGGGCATTATCTATTCCGGGGGGGAACATTCTTTTTGAAGGGTGCGCTTCGATGTTGTTCATCATCGGAGGAAATGGAAGTGTATTTTTTTGAAAGTTCTAAGATAAAAAAAATGTTGACTTCTTTCATATTCGCTAATAACAAAAGGTATCAAAAATACTTTAATGAAGATAATGATAAATAATTTAATCCAATTTTAAACCTTCGTCGAAAATATTAGGTTTATTGAAATAAGAAAATCGGATACCAAAAATACTTAAATTTCATTCCAGTACCTAATAATTATTTCATATAAACCCAGAAATCCAAAAATCGTATTACTCCTAGATTAAATAATTATATGTGATTTAAAATTGAGGAAGCACTCAAAACATCGTTTTGTGAATTGGAGGAGACTAGTAAAGACATCGGACTACGGATTAACAAAAAAAAAATATACATCTTAGAGTCTCCCCAGCAAGAAGAGAAAATATTGACCTAAACCTTGTTGAATATAGTTTCGAATGCGTCAAGAGCTTTACCTATCTTGGAGCAGAAATCAACTGTGAAAACAAGATAGAAGATGAGCCTGCTGCGCTGTTAATAGTTATTCGCTGTGCTATACAGATCTTTCCAAAATATATACATTAGTGATTTTTCGATAAGCTCGCTTCTCCGTTAAATTCCTCAGTTCTGATCCCTCTTTCTCCTGTCAAGTATATTTTTACTTTGACACACAATTAAGTGTAATTGAATCGTTCACGAGCGGATTTCAGATTCAGTGCGTCTTTTTTACACGTATCGATATTTTAGTCAAATACTATTTTGTAACCGAAAATTCAGGTTCAGGACCGGACTAAAGCCATTAGAAACAAGGCGGCAAATTGTTGTGATTGGCCAATTTCTTGACTAAATTAGGAAATAATGTGAAGAAGCCAATTTTTGATACTTGGAAGTCATCAGCTTTTGATCCTGAACGCCTAAATATCACTTCATTCGTACGAAAAAATCTTATGGCATGAGTCACAGTATATGGCTGGGATGATATTGTTCCTAATCTTCACTAAGGTTATTTGGCCGAAATCACTCTAAACCGTCAAGTTTTTCCTCAAATTAAAGACATCTAATTCACAGGGGGAGGATAAACCTCGGGATCTATCTATGACTGATAAAGAAGTAATTTCAATTAGCCGGTATCAAATCCGACTATACTGATCAGTAACTTAGCGCTCCCATAACGTTATCCTCTTTCGATTCTGAGCGCCTAAATTATTCAGTTAGTTTGTATAATAAATCTGTTTATAAGTCGATATGCGATTATTTTGTTAATTTTTTACGCTTAAAATAATATTTTAAGGTGTAAATTACTCACAGGTCTTCGACTTAGGATTGGAGGCTATATATTTTGCTTTAGCCGATCCGAAGAGGCGAATAAGATAACCCTCTGTGTTTGTTCGCCTTACCCGCCTCCCGTGTAAGCACTCAGAAAATTGTTTACCTACAGATGTCTCGGCGTAAGCACCGCTCGATATCGGCGAAAAAAACTCTCAGCAATATTCCATTTCCACACCTAAGCAAACTTTTCATCGCGTCATGCTTTTGATTCCGATTGAAAGGGATCACTGGAACAGGCAATTTCACTTATGGAGTCGGGCATTTGCGACATTGAATTCCTATAGAGTAGTGAGTAAGACACGGTTATAACAATGTTTCATTTGTTTAAGTAATTACGCTTGGGAATATAGTTGTTATGATTTTTTGTCTGTTTCTTAATTTAACGTCATTTTATTTATCCATTGATTTACTTTATGCTGGTCTAATCGGACGATGCAACATTGGGAGCTCAAAATTTATCCTTTCCAGGTTTTATATGGGTACGGATTTTTAACGAGTACCTGAAATCGTACAGGCTCGAGACCCTTCCGAAAGATGGCATAACCAAGGATTTTTACTCCCTTTAAAATTAGTAGGGCCACCTGCCGGGCTACGACCCCGCGATCCGGTAGTTTGTTATGCTAACCTCTAAAGTATAGATCGCGCCTTTTGTTTGTTTTACTATCTTGTTAATTTATATTTGATTTTATTATAACGAAATATGGCATTAGTTCTGCAGGTTGTAGCTTCGAGTTAAGTTAAAATCTGATACTCAATTTGAAGCGTCAGCCTGCGGAACCGATACCCAAAAAAATTAAGTAATATAGAAAATAATATAATCATCTACCATGGAGACCATGGCCATGGATGATGGATATGGATCATTAATTGTAAGATAGTAAAGATTTTAATAAAACTAGAACATGCCAACAAGCATGTTTCGCTGAAAGGTTTAAAATATAATTAATTACAAGAGGAGTCTGTGCTGCGAGATATTGTACATTGTTTCTCCCTTGCGATACCATGGTTTCAGTGAGGCCGTTGACATTGGTTATGAAATACTTAACGTAGCATAGTAACTTCAGAATTAACTATACAACGTAACAGTAAATGAATACCAAATGATACACACGCTTTAAAACTGCACTCATTATTTCATACTAAAGTTTACGATTAATTTTATTTTCAAGAATATTAAATAGGAAACAAATTAGAAGTTAAAACTTGTTATAACCTAAACAGAAGTGACAACCTGCGGAACTGAAACCATTGTTTAATACAAAAATTAAAAATTACAGGATATTCATGTTTGAGCGTAGAAGCCCAATGAAAAGTGATCAATTTCGAACGATCCTAGTTTGTAGAGTTTATGGTATCCTTGAGTAAAAACCACAACTTCCGTTTTTATATATTTATTTAAATTTAATTTTCTATTTATTTCAATAAAAAATATTTAGACTATGTAATGGGAGAAGGGCAGATCAGTGTATAGTTTGCTAATTTGCTGTGCTGAAGATATTGCTGTGATATCTACATTTATAGGGGCTCATCCAGCCTCTATAACATTAACCTTAATTGGAAAAACCTGGTGGTTGATCGTGATCTCCACATTGAATTGAAAGAACCTTCATTTGTTGTAGTGGTTCATGGTTTTTCGAGTTTAAATTTTACTTTTAAATAGGTTCATTAAACTCTCATATCCATCATTTTCCATCAAATAAAATATCTTTTACATATACGTAATAAGCTTATATCAAAACATCTAATTACTTCTCTACCAATGACAATATTACAGTTAATTTACTTATTGTATAAATTTAAAAAGGATACTAGCAAAAATTATCGTGCCTGTTTTTTTTATTCGACTTTTTTTAACGTCACTCTGACTGCTGAGACCAGTCTTGATGTTTATAGATCAAGCATAAACTTTTTCTTGGAGCAGAATGCATACTGATATTGGCTCATTCATTTTATTATTTTTCTTTTTGACGAAGTTTTAAAAGTTTGTTTCGTTAATAATTAATTATGAAGTCCATCTTATAGAAATGTACTGAACGATCGAAGAGATGATTTTCTTTGAAATAAATAAATAAATTTCATTTGTTCCCTAGAGATTAATTACAAAAATAATTATTCTGTTTTGAACGTACTGGAACAAATGTTCCTCATGAATCCTTCTAACATGGACCTTTGGAAGGAGCCTTTTGCAAAGTGGCCCTGAGCCAGAAGACCGCTAAAAATGTAGATATATTTTACATAAGGCGCTATGTAGGACAGCCAATCTCCCGGTTAAGGATGTCTTCCTCGCACACCTCTCTATTTACCGCTACGTCCTCTCAGAGTAAGCGGTTCTCCTCCTTGGCTCTTACCGATAAAAATATCATCCCTTTTTATCCGGAAGGCGTCAGTTCAAGAGGGATACGTCCTCAGGAATATTACCGATCGTGATAATATCATTTTGGAACATTTATATTTATAATCTTCTTAATATTTTGAAGCATTGCGCTTAATATCATGCAATAGTTCATACTTATCTTACTATTGTGGAGAGAGAAAATGGTCTGGATGTAGGTAAAATATAAGTTCTTAAATACGTAGCGAACATTTATTATTATGATGATGTTAAATTTTACACTATAATAAAATAATAATATTAATATTAAGAGGCAACTATGTAACAATATCTATTCAGTGAGCCATTTTTTTCCAATAAGCCAGAGTTTGAAGACTGGTACTTCAGGTGAGAAGTCTTCCGTTTGGATCTGAAGAAAAGTGAATTCCGAAGGAGTTTTATACTGCAGTCTGACCATACTCTGGATGTAGCATCATTGGATATATATATGGGAAGTCGATGTGTATATATACGGGGCCATACGAATGGAATGTATACATTCCAGAGATGTGGTTCAAAATTTGGTTTCTTATAAATAGTTGCTTACTATTTAAGGATTTATTAATGGTCTCTCCCCTGTTCTCAATAATACTTATGGAGTGAACAAATAATTGTTTAAAATAAAATTTATATAGTTTGTAATTAATTATTAATAATTTTTTCTACTAAAATATCGGTTAATGAACGAAAAATCAAGAAATTCAAAAAAGTTGTTATTACCTCCGCTATTGTTTACACGTTCTAATAGTTTTCCGAAAATATTCCTTAGCTCGAATATGTCATCAGTGCAAGGGACCTTGCAGAAAGCCATCATCATCTCGTTGTTCCGATTCAGAACGTCTGGATTATCCCGGACCGAGCTTTAAAAAATTGTTAATTATTTATAAAATTATTGTATATATTAATTTATTTGTATTTATTGTTCTTTTGATGGAGATTATTTTTTAATATTTTTATTTTGAAGAGAAAAGAATTGTCCTGGCCGGGATTCGAGCCAGGGTCGCCTGCATCTCTAGTGCAGTGTTATAAACCACTGAGCTACTAATGTTCGTATCCAAGCCCGACAAATAGAGACAAATCTTTTCTCAAGAAAATAAAAATATTTAAAAAAAAATATCCATCAAAATAACAATAAATAAAAATAAATTATAAATATAAAATTTACGTAAGTCAACAAGATCCAAATTAAAGTAATGTTCAATGAACATTCTTCTCCTTGTGTACATCGCAAATATTGCGAGATCCGGGGAATTAGGATCTGTGAAGAGAATGGATTTGTCTAGCTTAGATACGATCCCTGGTAGCTAAGTGGCTTAGAGCACTGCTCTAGAGATGCAGAGGACCCGGGTTCGAATCCCGTTAAGGACAAACCTTTTCTCTTCAAAATAAAAATATTTGATTATATAAATTGTTCATAGTTCCATAACTAATGCTTTTCCCGCCGATGTAATCTCGTATTCAAGGGCAGTGGTGGTCTTGATGGTATAGATCGAAGGATTATGGGTGCCTGGGGTCAGCAGGCGCACGAAGACCTATATATCTTTTCCTGAAGCTTTATATATCCATGTATGTGTATGGAATAGATGGAAATGAGACGAGTCAAGGAAAGAGATCAAGGGCAAGATGAAGAGATAAGAAAGCTAAGAAATGATATACGCTCGGTCTTTAGGCGGCCATTATGACGAATACATAAATGTTTAAAGATATTTTCTACTGTATTATTTTTTATATACTTAGCATCAGCTGTTTAACAAGTCTTATGATTATAATCTTATTATTATTTTGTGAAATTGAACTTTTTAAAAGCTTTCGCATAAACAAGTGAAAAGTGTTACTTATTTCATATTATTCGGATAAGTGTACTCATTTCGTAATGTTAGTTCATCTACTTTTCTTGATGAGCAATCCTTGGTTCATATAATTAAACTAGCTCACTTAATTTTGTTCTTCTAAAGGTACTTATATTGTATTTTTTTTCATCAAAATGTATAATATGTCACTATTTAAGCATTACATCAATGACCGTTAAATTATTACTTATTAATAATAGTAATAATAATATGAGAAAATTAATTATTATTCCTAATCAAGCAGCTTTGTTGCTTATGAAGCTCCAGTTGAAATGTAACCTTTGGTCCATTACCGTTTAGAGTTCCTGGTTGCGGCGTGAGACTATAAGGGTCCCCTTCTTTAATGAGTCCTAATTTTTTCTTAATATTTTTTTATTTAATATTTTAAACTCGCTTTGACTGCGTTTTTTTTCCAAATAATGGTAAGCTATTTTTTCTATAGTATTTTTTTTAAATACCTTGGAAGTAAAGGACTCCAGCATGGCAGTCCTTCGGCAAATAGTTCCAAAATTTCCAACTCTGGTGAATCTTTGATGACCGACTTCAATACGTTCTTCGTGTCCTCGAAGGCGACGGTGCAAGCGCCGAACCGGTACTTCCTCCCTACGCTGTCGCATCGAGTGCACTCAGTCCACGGGTTCCATTCTGAAAAAACAAAATCTGTCAGTTTTTTTTTTTACCTTTCTGCGTAAATATTTATAGACTATTCAAATATTAAACCTTAAAACTGTACCACTACAACCGATGAAGGATCTTGTGTTCAGCACGTAGTAGACACTTTACATGTCGGACAATGGTCGTGCAGGGTGGTAATTTGAGAGATCATGCTCGACCGCAAGGCTTTTCCTACAATTAAGGAAACCTACTTTGGAGGATGGACTGTATATCCCTAACCTCCACCACCCGGGATCAACCTGTGGTTGTTAACAGATTAAATAATATATCTGTGACAACTGCATTTGAACCCGGAACCTACAGCTTTGCAACTCAGCACTCCATCCCCACTCAGTTACTACAATTACCCTAAAACACAGGATCATTTGCTATCACCTGTCTCCTCTTCTATTTTCTGAGTTTACAGTTCAATCTATTAATAGCTGATTGAATAATTAAGGATGATTTATTTTCTTCCTGTTTTTTATCTCTGCCCTGTCCGTAGCAAGTGGACTGTTTAATAAAATGTTTCTGTAACAATGATGGCTTAAAAATATTCCATCTAATAAATATTTCTTATATTAATCAGTTTGTTTTTCCTATTAGAATTTATTCTAAAAAAATTAGAATCGTATTTGACGATAAATCGCTGTGAACTCAATCTCAAGTTGTGACTGGAAACACCGTGAAAGCCCTATAAAGGTATTTTAAATGGATAAACAAACAATTTACTTAGAGTTTTTTTTTCGATTTTAGGCCCATAATTTAAAAAACAAAACATTTCGGATATATGTACCTAAATATTTCCAGTTAACGTAGTGCAGTGTATTAATCAGTATGTTTTTCCTATTAGACTTTATTCTAAAAAAATTAGAATCGTATTTGACGATAAATCGCTGTGAACTCAATCTCAAGTTGTGACTGGAAATACCGTGAAAACCCGGTTAAACCGCCTCCAATTCGCGGACTCACTAATTAAATGGATTTAGAAGACACCAATAACTAATTATTTCTTCAAAGGTTTAACAAGTTTGAGAATTTACTGCGTCATCATAACTTAATTATTTAAATTGCTATTTATTCACTGAAATACATAAAATATTAACAAATATCATATCTCCTTCTATACTTTATTGTTAAAGATGTAATGATTTACAGATTTTTTCTGAATATTTGACCCAACCTACTATTTCATTATTATTTGATATTGTACAAGGGATTTTTTTTTATTTCATACACTGCTTCCTACGTTAACTGGAAATATTTAGGTACATATATCCGACATGTTTTGTTTTTTTAAATTATGGGCCTAAAATCGAAAAAAAACCTCTAAGTAAGTTGTTTGTTTATCCATTTAAAATACCTTTATAGTGCTAAGGCCTACCGGACGATGCTACTGTGGGAATCCTAACTTTTGCCTGTTCAGTCATAATTATGACAGGTATGATTAACGAGTACCTTAGCCTCGAGACCCCTATTTTATGCCCCTTCCTAAGGACGGCATAACCAAGGAACTTTTACTCCCTTTTAAATAAATCCTTTAGCCTGCCGGGGCATGAACCCGCTAAGTTATTTTTATTATCTAGTTGACTATTTTCGGACACCGAACTGTCAGATAATATTATTATAATTTAGTTGGCTAGAAATAAAAATGTTGCATCATATTAATACATTCAGACTTAATTTTTAATAATAAATATAAATAGAAAAAAACGCACAATTCAAGTATTAGATTATATAATAATTACTTGATCTTTTAAATTTTGTGTCACTCATCAGAATAGTATGAAAGTATTAATGTTTTATAATTCGCAATAAATTTACAAATTAAAGTGTTGAACTGATTGAAACATGATCGGGTTCGATCATTATTCAAAATCGAAAATAATTGGAATTTTCCTCAAAAAAATATTTTCTTATTTCCCCTCGCAACACTAGTTTGAAGTAAGGGTTGTTCCTGACAGCTGAATATTGTTTAGTTTCATGAACGTTGTAAATTAAATCTCCTCACTTCACGCTGTGATTTATAGTCTCGCTACTTTGAGGGGAATGGGGAAGTGGGCGTGTAATATATCAAAACAACAAAATTTTTATTTACTTCATTGTTATTATGGAGTGATTCAGCTTGAGTATCTTTTGCAATGAAATGATCTACGTACTTAGTTAACAGTTTTCTTTTACCGCTGTTCAATACGAGTATCAACCAGCATGTGAGCATTAGAGAGACGTTTGGATCGGGTATTATTTGAACCTGCTTATGAGGAAAAAAAGACAAAGTAATATAAATATATACATATATATATATTACTTTGTATTTTTATATACAGTTAAAAATCAATACAATTTAAATAGAACACTAGACAATGGATAATCCGTCTGTCGTATGAATTCATATTCAGAAAGACCTATAGTTAATAACACGATTTTTTTTAATTTTGAAAAGAAAAGATTTGTCCTGGCCCGATTTAGAACCCGGGTCTTTCGCATCTCTAGCGCGGCACTCTACCCACTAAGCTACTAGGCTCGTAACTAGGCCACACAAATCCATTCTCATCACCAAGCCTATATCATCAGTACACGCAATTTTTGCGATGTATATATAGAGAAGAAGGTTCGTCAAACATTACTTTAATTAGGATCTTGTTGACGTACGTCAATTCTATATTTATATTATTTTTTTAAATCCCGGCCAGGACAAATCTTTTCCCTTCAAAATAAAAATAATTAAATTATCACAAAAAAATAAATAAAAATAAAACATCACAGTTATAAAATTGAAGTACGTCAACGTTATTTCTCTTCAAAATAAAAATATTTAAATAATTACAAAAAATAAATAAAAATTAAGAAATATTTTCCTAAGAAAATAAATAGAACCATAGTTGAATGAACTACACTTATAAACATTCTCTTCGATATGGATGGTTATGTTTTATTTTTATATATTAAAATTATTTGCGGAACTAAAGTGGGTCACTTGACATTATAAAATTTAAATAAAATACTTTAATTTTTTTCCAGAAGAAAATGTCATAAATTGTCTTTTAGTTTGTTTGTTTTTTAGTAATTTTTATATCAGTGTTACTGTATTAGTCCGCATAGTTTATTTTCTACTAATGTTTGTTTGTTTATTTAACGTCACTTTATGCTGCTGTGGCTAATCGGACGATGCTACATTGGGAGCTCTAAATTTTTCCTATCCAGGTTTAATTAGGATAGGGATTTATAACGAGTACCTGATATCGTACAGGCTCGGGACCCCCGTTTAACGTCCCTTCCGAAGGACGGCTTAACTAAGTTTTCTACTAATATCATACATACTTATAGTAATTTTTTTGTTTAATTTATTTTACTTTAATGCAAAAAAAATTAAAAGTTATTTGTAACTAGCCGGGTGAAACAGTCTACTTTTTAAGGATGCAATAGGAAAAAATGCCCAAAACAATATCTTAAGTCTTAAGGGAAAAAACATCTAGCCAGTGTATCGCCAGTTCAGAAATCATCAGGACATCCTTAGAAGAAAATCACTCTCGAAGAGACAAAGTCCAGCACATCTCACACTAACAGTGCAAACAGACTCATTAGTTAGGTACAGGAACCATATTCCAAGAAGCTACACAAACATTTGTTTTTGGGATTGTTCCTATCGCATCCTATTCATAATTTATATCTCCTTTTGATTTGTTGCTAACTTTTATTGTCAGCTTTTGAAATGGCATAGTTATCCGCTCTTGAACCTAAACTACTTAATGAACTTAATGTTAAATTAATTCCTCATTTTTTATCATTATTTGGAGTAAGTATATATTTTTTGTCCCAGTGTACAGGTAATTAATTTTCTAACTACTATGAAAAAATGCAAGGTAAGAATTCGTATCTACTAATTTTAATATCCGGCCACAAGGTGGTGACCCGTTTTTTTCCAATAGAAGCATTTCCCGAGGAATTTAAGGAGGGGGAAGAACGAGGGGAGGGAAGAAGGAAATAAAAGTCCGCCTTTTCCTAAAATGGACATTTTCCCAATTGATGGGCCAGCGGAGATGCAAAGATCCCTATTTTCCACGGACTAAAATGTGGAAAGGAGTTCTGGGACGAACTTCAGACGGTGTGACACAAGCATTCACTTCAACTTATACCCGCTATATATCAATGTATGTGTGTGTGTAAGAATAATAATATTAACAGCATCCTTTTTAAGGAGATATTATTTTCAAAATATACTTTTTTTTTATAAGTTATTTATTAAAATTTACAACTATATAGTTATAATACATCAAGCAAATATAATGAAAGATAAACAATGGCGCCAACCTTAGAGAAAGTAGTACTCGAATAACAAATTCACCTTAAAAGGTCACGATGCTATCTTCTTTTCATACGCATCGGAGGACTATCAGGAATGGGTGAACAAGGTTTGAGTTTCAATAAGTTTTTCATGAAACGTTTGATATCAGATTCGTGTCAGTAGCAAATCGGATATTAAGGTCATTATGGATTACTTTGTTCGTAACAAAGTAAGGCGCATTGAGGATATTACAAATGATTTCGGATTGTAAGGATTGAATACGAGAGGAATTCGAAGGATTAGTGAAACTGCAAAGCTCTACTCCGTCAAAATATACATTAGATTGCATATTACCTGCAGCCTTTTCTGGTCCTAGGTTTATAACAAAGAATTAAAAAATTAAGTTTATAAAAAAGAGGCCACCACTTTTCAGATCTTTTGTATGATTATAAATTTGTAAGAAGCAATCCAGTGCCAACTGTTCTGACGAATTTAAATTAATCGTTCTGTTATATTTTTAAAAATTGTTGTAAATTTACTAACTTGTGAAGATCTTGAAGATACCCGAAGTGAAGTGGGGCTCTGCCGGATAAGGCCCTGTCTTCGCCGTCAGTGGTTTTACCTCACTCACGGGATCAGAGTCTGGAGCGACGTGCAAGAAGTACGGTCTGGATCTGGTCGAACTGATCCTGCACTCGTAGTAGCCAGCTTCTTCCAGTCGTACCCCGTATATCGAGAGTCTTCCCTTGTGGTCTTGGACTGTCCATTCATCCATCGGTACCGGCTTGGAGTACCAGTACCACTCGGCCAAACCAAGTTGGTCGCCGGGGAAAAGGCATACCCGGCATTCCATGTGCACGTTCCCCCCTTCCAGGATGGAGATAGCCTCCGGCACAAGAACTCTTTAACAAATGATTTAGGTTAGTAATATAAATTGAATGCTCGACGCTTGGGTCATGAGTTTTACTATTAAATGATAAACAGGTTTTTAAAGTTAACATGAAGAGAAACTGGCATTTAAAGTTACCACAATAAGAGATATTAATTAAATTATTTTTATTAACTTTTCATCTAATTAAAAAACCTTGGAATACATAGTTGTTAGAATTGGCTTAGAATTAAATCGTGAAGGGCCACTTATAAAGTAAATCGGTATGATCAGGATGTAACAAAAAAAATCTTATCAAATGCAAAAAAGTACCAACTTTTTGAACCAAGAATTTTGTTTTTAATTTTGAGTTAGAATTATTTATTACGATCATAATAGTTCTATGATAAAGTTATTGTAGGTTATGCGCCTTGCTCAAAGTTCGTTATTACTGTTAATTACAAAACAGATTATATTAATAATTTCATTTGGTTTTTCTTTTTGTTTTTCTGTTGACCATCTGTTTTTTAACCTTTTCAGCTGTTTTTTAACCTTTTCAGCTGTTTTTGCATTACCTTCTTTTGGCTTAGTTCTTTGTTAATCGCTTTCAAGTGACGTTACTGCTCCTATTTGGCTCGCCTGTTCGGCTGTTGATGTGAGATGTCCTGCAATTTATATCTTTAATGTGATTCTATTTCCTGATGATCCCTAAATTATCGAACGTTGACTTGTTAGATAGTTCAAGTATTTTAGAAACTTACGGGTTTATGTAATTTTTTCCATTGCGTTCTAATTAATAGCTATAGTAAAAAAGTTATTATTTTTTATGTATTTTTATAATATTTTGGAAAAGGCGGGTACCCTAATTATTGTAATATTAGGTTTTTATATACTAATTTATTTTTTTTCACAATTTGGCGTCTCTATGTTTATGCAATAAGATTTTAATAAAATACATCGTATTCTTTAAAATTATTATTAAATTCATTATAAATGAATTCAGGTTTATTTAGTAAAAGTCTTAGTAACAGTATAAGTATACCTACATACATACTCTAATGTTAACTTGCATACCATTTTAAAAATATATTTTGTGCTATGCCCTATTGAGTATGTTTAAATATTAATTTATATAAATCTAAAACTAAATGCTGGATAACACTCTTACATTTCAAATCTTTATATAACAATGATCCGCATTTATCCCAATCGTAAAATAATCCTGGGATATGGTCCTTAATGGAAATGGCAAACGTTACAAAGGTGCTAAGAATTACAGGGTATTGTTCTAATTTAATTTTATGCAGGGTTCTGAATTTTTAAGAAAATTGTTGATATGTAAATTTAATTTACATTTTTACACCGTGAAGGTCCTAATCCAGTTTGCGGTAGCCCCGGCCTTTTCCTATTTAATGCAGTTCCTTTTTTTTTTCCTTTCTTTAGTTTCAATTTTCATGGTTTTCTTTTCTCTTGGTATTTCATGAGGAAATTTATCCTAATTAGGCACCCCTGGGTAATTCAAATATATGAGTTTTAAGCTTATCAATTATAATCGTTAATATTGAATATATTTTTTTATGTATGTTATGAATATATTAAGTTTAGGGGTAATACAAATATTAGAGCTGCCTATATATACAGGGTGTCCCATTTCAAGTGGATCAAACGTTTTTAACTTTAAAACGAAACACGATTCAGGTAAAAGTTGTAGTTATTCATGCTTAGGTTGAAGAAATAAAAAAAACATTTTTTGTTTTTTCACTTTTAATAGTCAATATCGACCTTCAAAAAATGTAGTTTCCTCTTGACCCCCGTTTATTTTTATTTTTCTGAAATGTACAATACAAAACTTGGAAAAAATGTATGTAACATTTCTTTCTATCTTTTATAGGTTAAGTAGAAAAAGCATTCAAAGTTCACTACTTTAGTATACCTCCTTTACTAGGAAACGTAATGTAGCGTTAAGTTATTTTATTTAAGAGTTTTTAGTCTTAATAACTAACTAATCAAAGTATTTTGGGTCTTTCAGAAAATATCTGGACATTTAAAAACCTTAATTTTAATTTTTTTTTAAATTTTATAAAAACGTTGAGACAGATTTTTATTAAAATTAAGGTTTTTAAATGTCCAGACATTTTCTGAAAGATTCGAAATACTTCTTCTTGCAGGACCGTAGAGCCAGTATAAATTTTCTATTGATCCAAAATGTTCTTCGGTAAAATTACCAGACCTAATTGTGATGTAGTTGTAAGATCGACACTTACGATTTTTTCTGTTATTGTTTTTACCGTTCCTATTCACTAAATTCATTACGAAACCACCGATGATGGTTTCCTATCTATCTACTGTCCTATTGAATATCCGATCTTACGATTGTACATTTACTTTCAATAAATTGTTAATGTAAATATTATTTTTTCATATTATTTTATTTCTACCCTTAAGGGATGAAGTTCTTAAAACTTACGTTATTCGTCAACATATTATTTATTGTCTTATCAAACGGACTTCTTATTGATGGGATTTGTTTGTAATTGTTTACAAAGATTGATGACTACTCCATACTTACTCTTTTACTCCGATTGCTTCATACTGCTTCTGGAGACAGAGGTAATAAACGTCCCAAATCTTTCGGTTGTGAGTGGTGTTGGCCGGGTACTCGTCCACTGCTTCCTGTCGGGTCAGTGACAAGTAGGGGTCCAGCTTTCTAAGCAGTTCAATGTGGATGTCAAGGTTCGCGGATGAATTTGCAGCTTTCTCAGCGACCACATAATTAATGCTTAAACACAAAGTTATATAAAGTATCATTGTGTAACCTTCCTGTAACCTGTAACTCTGAACTGACAACGTAACACTTGGATTGAAAAGAGCATGTGTTTCTTCCCCCGTTAAAAAAAAACAGCGTACTAAGATTACCTCCCAACGCTTATGGTTGATGTTTGTTTACTGTTCATTTTTTATAAATGGTGTTAGTAATGATGAATTTGGATCATCCTAAAAAATCTATTCATATTTGCAAAAAAATCGCTTTTGAAATCACTGTAAGCACTTCTACAGAAAACCAAGAAATTATTGAGAATATTATTAGCTTCTGAGATAGTAGTATTAAGAAATACACCGATGGATTAAAAAAATCTTGTGCCCTTGGTCGTGGTTTCGCAATCTGGTATGTGGAATTAAGACTTTTTAGGGGAGTAAAAAATCATTGGTTATGCCGTTCATCTATAGGGACTCGCTTCCGAGCTTGTACGGTGTCCCGAGATACTCGTTAATTATCCCCATCCTACTTATCGTATTGCCAGATTATCCTTAGCAGCATAAAGTTACGTAAAATAAATAACCAACCATGCACATATGAAAAATAAATATAAACTTATATACTTCGATAAAGTTATAGCTATAAGGTCCGCAATAAGGTTAGTTTACAAAAATAAAAAGTACAGAATAAAATTTTAAAAAAAGAATAGCTCGCTGAAATTCCATTGTAATTAAATTGTTTAGAAAAGGGGCATTATTAAGGATGTAGCCAGCTCCAATTAAAGCTTTGCAATTAAACAGGTCTCTCTAAATAATTACAAATTCTAGTCAAGCAGAAGTGAGCCGTGTGGTGTGTTCCATTTATATTGTACAATTAGAGCAGACAAATTCCTAACTATCAACTCTTCTTTCGGCTTGTAGAGCTCTGCGGCACATAACATTCACCATGCACCCCGTTCAGTTTAAGCTAGCACAGTAGCTTTATTAGGTAGCCTAAAGTTGTTTTTTTTAGCAGACTTATGTACTGATCCTATAATAAAATACATATATTTTTATGTAGTATAGTTCATAAATAAAATCTTGGAGAATGAGAAAAAAATTGAGTAATGCAATCACGAGGACAGAAGTGATAACTCAAAACATTGGAATAATTGTGTTCTTTTTGGTTTTTGTGTTGTGTTTTTTTATGAATTTCTAAACCGATTAAAGGCTGAATTATATCAATTTAAATTTTGTGAATTTAAAGTATTAGTATGTCTCATTTTCACATATACTGATATCCGAAATAATAATTATATATTTTACTATCAATAAGCAATTATTCAATAACCATAATAAATAATAGAATAATTTACTATAGACTTAAATTCGTTATCAGATTATTTATACCATTATTAGTATCTTCTTTTTTCGGCCAAGGACCACGCGAATATCACTCACTTTCTAGGACCCTCGCCAAGATATCTTTAACAAAGGCACCCAAGAAGGCAGTATTCATAAAAGACTTTCTATTTCACGCTTAATTTAATCGAATTAAGATTTAAACGTACGAAAGAACACGGTCAACTTTAGTTTACTATATAACAACACAAAATAGCCTTACAGTATCACTACAACCCATGTAGGGTCTCGGGTTCAAAGCATGATAGCGGCTGTTTTTAGGGAAACGATTATCCAGGAAGGTATTTGTCTGAGATGACAGTCAACCTCGAGGTTTTTTTCCCCAATTCATGGAACCACCTTTATGGAAAATGGGTCTCCATTTTTAATAATTCCTTACATTATTGAAAGCAATATGTTTTGATTCACCAGGGATTATTTATTTCTGTTTCTTGAAAAATTTATTGGAGTTTGTCTGCAAATAATACTGCTGGATAAACAACATTTTTTTACCTATCTCCAAACTCTTTCCTAAATTTGATATCTTCAGAAGAATAAAGTACTGTTGATGTAGGTGAAGTTTCCTATTTCGATGCTAATATGTTGGGGGGGGAGGGGTAAGCCGGAGTTACTTAAGAGCTCTTAAGCTCTCATACTTCCAAGTCCCAAAGAGGGAAAACCCGATGAAGAATGATATCTGAAGTCGAGAAGTTGTGACATAATGCAGAGTGGCAACTAAGACGGATTGCTGACTCAAATGAAATATTTCCCTTTTATGAGAAGGATGGAGGGGGGGGGCTCGTGATAAAATTCGAATTATCTACTCGAGTAACATCCGCAGCTGGTGTCTACAACAGGATCCAATATTTTATCTCTCTTTCTCCCGGTTCCCACCTAACAGTTTTTGATTAAATGCCCGGGGGAATTGGGCCTTGTATTTAGTTCTTCACTTCTCAACTTACATCCAATGAGGGAGATATATCTGGTAGAAGTTTGTTATTTAATGAACCATCTTTGGTTCATATTTCTTACGTGTTTATACTATATTCCTGAACCTATATAAATTAATAAACCAGGCAATAGATAGATCCTGTGGGATTTGCTTATCTCCCAGTAGCTCCAGCTGGAAAATCAGGCCGTTGTGAGTGACCTCGGCCAAATCACCATATAGAGCGATCTTTAGCTTACAAACAGTACATTCTCTACCATTTACTGAATTAAGGACCTTTCATGAGTTGTGTTGGTATAGCGTTTATTATTTGCAATTCCTGAATATCTTATTTAGTGCCCAATGGTTTCAATATTGACGTGGCTAAGAATGAAGCGCTAGTATCTCCTGTGGTCCCGCTTGACTATCCCTAAGGCAGTGTGTAAATAATATATATAGTTCGTGTGTTCATTGATCAATATACTTATTGCTCTTAATTGAGGCAGATTGTACCGGTTCCTATTTAATAAAAATATTCAATAATTCAGTTGAACTCGTAAAAAAACAATTCTGAATATACACTTTTGTAAAATATTACGTAAGAAATATTCTATGATAATAATGTACAAATATTATTATTATTATTATATATCAAAGTTTTTGATTTCTAGTTTTTCTTTTGAATTGAATTACTCGCTGGTAATGTATGCAAATGTAGTGAACATAATTTATTTATTGAGACGTGAGAGGCATATAGTCCAGGATCCATGGTCCATTTTTTCACTTTATTAGTATCAAGCTGAATCATCGTGAATAGCTTCGTTTCGATGAGACGCCCAACAATTTCCTGTGCGAAAATTCTAGATTGAGGTAGCTAAAAGAGGTGGCAAGGATAAAATATGTCGATTTGTTGATTCTCAAAAAATTATTACTAACTGGGTTTTAAGTAAAACAAAAAACAGCTGGTTAGTAATCATTTTTGATCACCTCGTTATCGACACACGTTGGAAGGAGGGGACTCTTTGATCTAACCATACATTTTGTAGGACAAATAGTTTTTCAAATAATTTAGATAATTATCTTGAGATTTAACAAAAATAAACCAGTTAGTAATACATTTTTGAGAATCGTCAAATCGACATATTTTATCTCTGTTAGCTACCGCAATCGAGAATTTTCGCACAGGAAATTATTGAGCGTCTCATCGAAACGAAGCTATCCACGAAGATTCAGCTTGATACTAATCAACTGAAAAAATGGACCATTGATCCTGGTCTAATACGGTGAGATATTGGCTTAGGCAGAGTGGTCGATTTAAATTTTGTTTTTAAACAATCGTTGTCCACGTTCCGCAACAATAATGTGGGGATCAGAACATCGACAAGATCTATCAAACGTTAGTTGAAGATCTTTTAAATGACAGTTATATGTAATTGTTTAAGGTACTTCGTGGTGAAAAGCTGCTGTTTTATTATTTCTCGTATTACAAATCTGTTAATTGTTACTGTATGGTGTTAAGATTATTCATAAGAATTATTAATCCTATGATGAAAAGAAACTTTGACTGTCAGATGCTTGTGTGGTAATTCTATATTCATACATCTTCTTAAAGTAAAAACAAATTTACTATTGTTTAATTTGTTTTATAACTAACTAATGAAAATATAATTCAGCTGAGCGGATAGCTATCGGGCCACTCCCCACTGTTAATGGCTCCCCCGATTTCTGGATCCGATGATACATAGCCTAAGACTACAATTTAATTAAAGTTGAGACAAAGACCCTAAGTCCTAATTGAAGCGCAAATCCCCTGATTGTGGACGACCCGAGCAGTAATGAGATATTCGATGAGGCCTCCTCTGCTCCTCGATGGCCCAGGCCAATAACTTCCGCCCTGTGGTCAACGCCTGGCCCTGATCATCCATTCTGCATCCCGGTTTGGGAGTTCAGAAAGCAAATATAAAGGCGTAGTAATTAACTATGTATGTTAGTTAGTCAATATTTCTTTTACTTACTACTAAATACTTATATTTAATATACAAAGTCTACAGAGGAAAAACGAGGTAATTCACTTTTTCCATAATGTTCAAGGGAGCAAAACTATCCTAAAGTCTATAAGAATCATTATAGATCCATGCAGATTGGTGGTCCTGTTGATCTGACTATAAAGAGAATGTTTTATCTGGGCGTAACTCGACTCGGAGAAGCCACATTACTTCGTTCTTCCGCTAAACCATTCGGATGAACTAGTTTTTTCCCTGTGCGGACATTTTACTTCTACGAAATCACACGTAGATCCCATAAAGAATATGAAATAAAACAAGTTGAAATCAGACAAAGCTAACGGAAAATGTCAGAGTTGAATTACGTAACAAATCCCTTAACCGGATTTCGAGCTCTGACTCCGTGCTTTATTCCAGACAACAAAGGATAAATAGCAAAGCAATCAAATAGTTCAGGGTCACCGATGAGCTGTATACAAGGGATCGTGTTGCTGTAAAGAAATATTTTTTTCGGTTTTTCGCAACTGAATCAAAGTCTAAGCATGCTAGTGAATGGTTCACTGTATAAGAATCCAGAATGTGAAGAAATGCCATTAGATTGATTCCATTCATTATTCTTTTCGCCAGGTTGCATAGTTACCAATGAACTTCCCTTAATTCTTCTAGAACGCATACCCAATCTAGTTCATTCCACTTCATCCCATTCCAATCACTTATGATCAACACCACAAGCCCTGAAGTTGAGTGTGGTTCGAAACGTCGGTTTTTTTATGAATACTTTATCATTATTTTTGTGGTCTCCACCCGGACCATTTTCTTCCCCTTAATCTAAAATATGTTTGCCCCAAGTTTTTTGCAATCCACAATATCCGAGGTTTCTGAGCATAATGTTAACTGAAAACTTTTAAATTAGTAAACCTTTTTACCTTTAAGCATCCAAAAGCTACTGTCGTTTTAACTTAAGCTGTAAATTTCAACTTTTACTGAAAAATATAACTTTCGGTTTTTCTCCTAATTCCACTGGTGTATAAGCATATATGTATAAATATATTTTTTTTACGGCGCCATATTTTATATACCATACAAAAATAAATAAATAAATGTTGAACTGGGAATTGAACTAGAAAAAAAGAGACGGCTGTATTTCGAAACTTGGCCGTAAAAGTTATGACTCACTTATAAGAACTAACTAACTTTATTTTCATTCAACTCTCTAACTTGCCATTCGGCATAGAATTTTACTTTTATTATAACTGAATGGTAAAATGAGTTGGTTTCAACTCAAAGAAATGTTCAGGAAGATATAACACGTCTTATTTTTCAGGGCCATTTAAAAAAAAATTTCACTTACACTGTCCCTTCATTTATCCGTTAATGAACCTTCAAACATCTAAACTTACTGATTAAACTACATATCTGAGGTTTTACATTTGGTGATTAACGTATTTTTTAGGCTCTCTTACTCCAAGAAAAAAAATGGAGGGTAGATTAATTTTTTTTAATTAAAAAAAAATCATCATAAAAAGTTATTTATTTATACGTTATTTACAGTAAAAAGTGTGAAATGGCAATTTTTTTTTAAATCACCCTTCTCTGTCTCCCAAAAAGCTAAAAACTAGTTCAACTAAGTGAAATAGAATGATCATTTGTAAATGTACTGAATGCATCATGGTTTTCTGTGTTTTTCGAATCAATGATGTAGTACATAGATTTTGGTGTTAATAACTGAATGACCGTTAATTTCTGAATCATTGAAATATTCAAGAGAGATGATTTATAATAAAAAATTATCCGCTCATCTAATGTGTTCATTGGCCATTTGTGGTTAATGGTTAGTATAACCACCTTCTATGCCCAAGAACGCGTGATCGGAGCCCGGCTGGTAGTTTTAACTTTTTTTATAAAGGAAGTAAAATTTCCTCGGTTATGCCGTAAAATGGAGGTACCAACCTTGTGCAGAGTCAGGTACTCGTTAAAATCTCTACCTTGATAGGAAACATTTTGGGCTCTCACTGTAGCATCGTCTGATTAGCCATAGCAGCATTAATTGGCTTTAATGTATTAACGATCTAATGTGTTCCATTTCCAAAAAGCAGTCGCTATACCTATACCTTCTGAATTATCCATTTCGTGCTGAAATAAACGGGATGGAAGAGGAAAGAAACTGACCAGAGGAGATAATGAGAGGTGGGAGTGTTATCGATATGGTGATGGGACGTCAAAGGCAGGCTGATAGCGACTAATGATACCATCACCCGGCTGTCACCTCCCCCAACCTCGCAATTATTTCTAACTTATCTCTCCCACTTTATCTCGCTATATCCACATCCATGTTCATTTCACCATTTTCCATGATGTTGTTCTGGCAGTGTCCTTGCACTCCCCATCACGTGTCGGATACGTAAACCTAACTAGATAGCGCGTTTTTAAAGGTAGTGAATAAGCCGAACATAAAAAAAAATGAAATAAATGTTTCCTGCGGCTCCTCTGTCAAGCTTCGTGGATACCTTGAAAAGATGCTAGGTACAGTAAAGAACACATATAAACTTGGGAAAGAAGCAAAACATTCTCAAATCTAAAAAAACCAATACCAATACTAATAATCATGATGGTATTAACAACAACAATAACTACAGAATCTAAATCACTCAACAAGATTCACAATCATATCTGGTCAGTGATCGAGTAGTAAAAAAAAAAAAAAAATATTAGATTGTCAAAGCAGATACATAGGAAAACAGGAGGCCTTGCCTCTACAGGAGTTGTAGCGCCACGAATGATGATGATGAGATGCATAGGTCCTATCGTCAAATGAAACTACTATCTTTCTAAACCCAAAATATAGTAAAAAGAAAGATTCAGAATTGATCTTTCTTCACCTCAATTCATGACTCTTCTCACCTGGAGTACCACTCTTTAAACTCTCTGGATTATTGGAAAAAATCATCTCATTATATGTTACTATCCGCAAGCGTAAACAGATTCAGGCTGGCCTCTGTACTCTGCTGCGCTCTATCGGAGTTATTCGACGAAATTCTTTCGGTTGACTGAATAACTTTCATTAGAATATAAATATTATGTATATGTATATTAGAATATACATATATTCTACTTCTACTTGTTGCACGTGATTAGGTTTTATGGAAGAAATAATTGTAACGCTTTAGGAATAATAATTCAATCCATCAGTCGTAGAATGTCGCTCGTGTAAAGGATTAAGATATGTAACTTTCAGTGACCATTTAGTATCAAACCATATTTGGGTATATATCGCTCCTTTAGAAGAAAACCTGTACAACTAAAAAAAATACCGTTTTTCGATTATGCCTAAAAAGAAACGAATATGTGGTAAATTTTTATGTGGACGAGTATCACAATCTCGAGTAGTCAGTCTTTAGAGAGGTTATGGCAGTGCCCAATTACCAAAATCTTCTTTAGGATTGGAGGGAACAGTAGCGCATTATTTGTTGACTTTTAATTATGTGTTTGGCGAATTTCTCCCAAAGGGTGTACAATTTTCACCTGCCAAAATTCAAATATTTTTTTGGGACCATAAATTTCTATGTTATACATTTATAACATTTCTTGTTTTTTTGTTTCCGTTCACGTTTTACAAGATGGTATAACAAATATGTAATGCATTTTATTACTTGTGTCCTCGGATTGACATAGTTAGTTTATAAATATATTGGTTCCCACTAGACTGATCAACATCAACTACACAACAGTACAACTCTCAGTACGGAATTTACAACAACTTGTGCCGAAATATGGACGGGGCAAAGAGGATACTAACGCCAATCGTCGACCTAAACACAATCAGCCGTCAAGTTAGCGGGAAAATTAAATTTCAGATCCAAGCAGACTAACTGCTCCAACTTAAGGTGGGTTGTACTAGGGGGGGGGGAGTACTTGTACTCTCCAATCCAACTGAGGGGGGGCACTAGTACTATCCGTTCAACTTGAGTTGGGCTCTACTATCCGTTCCAACTGTCCAAGCCGTTAGGCCCTGGTCAGCTATATCACTCCCGAAGCTAACTTCTCTGCATGCCTCAACTTCCACCGTGTCAGTTGGAGTTTGCCGGCAGCCGTGTGCAATTAGTGGGCTGCTAAACCGTGAACCCGACGCTGTTCCTCCATAGCGGATATGGATTACCACCACAGTAGTTATTCACCTTTATAAAAATTAGAAAAATGTCAACGATTAAGAAGAAATTGATCCCTAGTAGATGATGATTGATATTTGGATTAATATCTTATTATTCCTATCCTAATTGCTGTATCGTCCGAACACACAATCTGCACGTTGTCGGTACATAAAACGAGCCTTGGAAAACCTTCTGAAGGTAAAACGACCTTCCGAAACCTTACGCGAGAAAGCGTAAAATACATTTTTGAAAATAAATAATGTGAATAAAGGCTTCGCCTTTACAAACAATTTATGTTCCATTAGTTATTAAATAATGAGCGGACTCACAAAATACTGTAAAATGATCAAATTTAGAGAGAGCGTTACATTTGATTTTTTTATTGAATATTTTGATCCTAATCACCTCCCTGCACAACCGTTGTCCACGAAAGAGTATAATCTCTACTATGTACTGAACCCCAGACTCCTTCACGGGTTGTAATGGTAGAGGTTTTTTGATCTTTGCAACTGCACCCTTGGGTGGATGCGAATAAAGTGGAGTGAAGGGTTCCACTGTAAGCTAGGGACTGCAGAGGTTTATGGATTGACAAAAAGTTGATTAGACTGATATCACTTTCCACCACCAGGTTTTTCCCATCATGTAAACTCACTCCTATTAAGATACTGGTTAAGGCCCTATGAGGATATACGGACCCCACAGTGTCTATATGTGACTGGCTAGAGATTATACACTATACAGATTATACGGTTATCCATTTTTTAACATACAAGACCTATGATTTTAATAAGATCTTCTTGTATGATATGCTCAATATTTCCCATCAGATTTAACAATAAATACACTTCTCACCCTGTTTACAGTAGCACAGAGGTACGAAAGGAAAAGATCGCTCTTGCGTCGGGAGAGTCGTCCTTTTGATTGGGCGGGAAGCAAGTATATGTGTTGTAGTTAGGTATATATGTTGTTATAGGCATGTATGACACGTTGAGATCCAACAGGAACCAGCAAAGGTTTATAAATTTAGAATTTAGTGCGGTTTACAATCGTTAATGGATATAAAGTGTTTTGAAACTGTATTCTCTGTGTTAATTGTCGCCTCCAAGTTTATAGGAATGGTGTGTACTTACAAGTCGATGGTGTCTCCGCCCAAATATAAATATTAAACTAGACGTTTAGAAATTATATATTGCTTTTTTACAACAATTTAAATGAAAATTGAATTGTAATAGCTTATATAAATGATTTTTTGCTTCCATTAGGATGGAATTAAATACTTTTCCACAAAAATATATTTGTACTGTAAAAATATTACGATGAACATTCCATTGTTGTAAACAAACTTTCTTTCAGTTTCCTAACTTTTTCGTTGTCTTTGGCATTTGTGCCGTCTTACATTTTCTTGGCATTTCTAAGTTGGCAGAAGTTTAGGCTAAGCTCAGGTTGCCATTTAGAAAACTTTTATAACAATACATACATACAATAACTGTAATTTTTACAATATCGTTTTGGATATACTTTGATAATTTTTTTTTATAATTTAGAATATCTAATTCTGATATCAATTACAGAGTTTTGAAATCATTGAATAATAGTACAAGCGTACACAGGAAAAATATGACCGTTGTAAAAACATTAAAAACTAGTTCATCAGTTAATGATGGAAATGATGAGGTCATAATTATGAAAAAATTGATTTTTATAAATTAAAAAAATATATTCTTACGGATGTTGATTTAATACCATAATATTGTTAATGGCCGGAAATCTAAAATTTTCTAATAATGTAGTTACAATACTTACGCGCACACACACGCGTATGCATGGCTATAGTATTTATCAACAAGGATCGTAAATGATACAATAAGGTTGTTAATATTTTATTTTTTCCCATTTGTTGTAGAAGATTGTAAAACACTTCGATAATTTGATTCCCCTCTATTTCACATATGGAGAATAACCAATTTAATCATTTATCGAACCTAAAACAAATTCCAAATGGATTAGCATAAAAAATACGATACTTGATTTGATTTATTCAATTTCCATATCCATACAGACTTATCCAGTTCAGATGGATCTTTTCAATAGTTTTTTCAAGAAAGAAAAAAAAACTGTACCACTAGAAGAAAAGTCTTGGGTTCATGCATGGTATTACTATGGGACGCCTCGCTGAAATCATTACAACTGAGGTACAGTAATACTATAGAGTTTCTGATCAAAGTACTTATCCCTCCATTCCAAATTTTTACGTGGTCAACGGACTGGAAGATGTAATAAATATCACTCCTTTAACATAAGATGAAATAACTTTGCTTTTATCGTGTGGTTATTATGGTTACAAAATACATTTCTGCATACAAAATTCCACTCTTGTATGAGTGCTTACATCTTAACTCTCTCCTGTCCAGCATAAAACTGTCCTTTTGTGACCATATCCAGGTACAGACCCTGGGCGATCCTGGACCCGATGTAGCCTTCTCCACCTTTCTGTAACCCATCACGGGTTTATTTAAATATTTATAGCAATGTAACACTAGAGACTAATGTTTCCAAAACAACGGAAGTGCTGGGAGGTTATTTATTCCAGATCGAAACTCTAGATTTTTCCGGTACCTACTTGATTGAGGCTGGATCCTTCAAGGCCTAGTCGTTCCGTGACTGTGTACAGATTATACATCACTCTGTAATATTTTAACAGATCCTCGTTTATCATATCCATCATAGATTTCTCTTCAGATTTAACTATAATTATAGTGCTCATCCTCTCTACGGAAGCATTGAGCTACACAGACAGAGAGAAGAGAGCTATCTCATCGGGAGGAACGGCCAGTGTCCTCTAGGTCGGGCTGCAATCAATATTTCCCCACCCTTTAGGGCCGTTTTTCCTCGTTCGACACCCCTCGAAACCTTGCCCCCCTCCCTTAACTCTTCTCCGGCCATATACTACCTGTCCTGCAAATATCTCACCCACTGTGCTACTATATATACTATTATTGCCCTTTCGGAACCCTAGCCAGGGCTATCATTATTATTGCCGGTAGCCCTTAAGCTTCCCGTAGCTATATCTTCCATGTTTTATTATATGGGCGGTCGGAAGCTGAAACAGTCTTTAAGTATTCTTTATAGCGGCCTGGAAATTATAAACATCTTCGCTGACTTTGGATTTATTGCGAATGGGCTATATATATATCTCAAGAGGGAACAGACATATGATCGGAATTACGTGCTTATTTCTCCATCGGTGTTATAAAATTCGCTGGTGATTTATTCCTGTAAATGTATTGTACACATTATTATTTCTTTTAAGAATAAATAACTAAGCAATTAAACGATTGACACTAAAGAGAATACCAGGTCGCCAGAATATTTACTGGAAAGTGATACTGCACCTTAGATTGTATGTAAGTACATTGACCTCAATGTGTGACATTAATATTGCCATGCGACTTCTACTTTCTCTATAGCCCTGTAAAGATTAAATTTATACTTAAAATACCTTACTCATCTGCTTTAAGGTAACTGATGCAAACCTTGTTAAAACATTAATTTTATTGGAGACAACACAGCTCCTTGCAGGATACCACGACTAATAAGTACTGATTTTATTAATGTTTCTTCATCTTTTACGAGTAATACCATCGAACGTATACTGAGAAGTTATATCAAAACTGAATAAAATTTTCAGAACATTTAACCTCAATCAGTCATTAGTAAAGTGTTACGTACAATGATATATCAATGGATTTACTATAGATTAATGTCAGTGACTTATTGGTGCCTCATTTAAAACACTAATGATATTATTGCGTTTTATGCGAAGAAAAAAAAAAAAAACTGTACCACTACAACCCATGAAGGGTCTGGGATTCAGCACATGGCAGAGATTGTACTGTTTCATGGACAACGGTTCTGCAAGGAGGTGTCTTGACCTAGGTCACGCTCAACTGCCAGATTCCAACCCCCTTATTTTGGGTACCCTATTTTTATAATATTTTATAATGGCTGGGTGGACCCCAGGAGGGTCCTAGATCCTATATGATCCATCTCCCGCTGCAAACAGACTAAATAAAAGTCATGGCCAGCGGTCAGGTAAAAGTCAGCGGGATTTGGACCCGGATTTACGGCATGGCAACTCAGTGTTCTACCACTGAGGCACTGTGCTCCCCATGCGAAGAAATATCCTATTTAAAAACATTTATGCATTTAAAAAAAGATTTATTGTCATATAAAGGAAGCGGAGTGACGGCAGTGGAAGACCAATAAGAGATTAGAGGAACCCTCAATGAGACACTAGATATTGTTTCCACCTTTATAAAGAGCCAGGATAAGATCGCTGGGACAAGTCGAAATAATGGAGCATGTTAGACTTAGATAGTTAGGCCTAGACTTGGTTGGATGCAAGGTGTTGTAGAATGCTTTCGCTCTTTGGGTGTCGAGGAAAGGAGAAGGGGAATCGAAGACCTATCTTGCAGAGGAGAATCGTTAAGGATGCCAATATTGAAGGACCATCGCGCCGTTAGATAATGCTTTTTTTTAATCCACAGTGTGTAACCACATATATGTATATATATATATATATATATATATATATATATATATATATATATATATATATATATATATATTTATTTATTTTTAGTTATAAAAGCATTTCACAAAATAATAAATCTGGCAATATAATGGAGGATTTTGTGAACATATAACTGACAAAAAAAAATAAAAATAAGAACGAACTTTATTTTCTGTTGAGTGAAAACCCCCTGATCGATGAATGAAGAATTGTCCCGAAAATGGATTTGTTTATCCTCTCCCCCATTCCCTCCTCTCCCAAATTCCCAATGAACCTTGGTTTCTATTCGTTGTATTGCGGATGCTCTGCGACCCCGGGGATTCCCGAACCCGTAAATATCTATTGTATTGAGACCAGTAGTATCGCTCCCTCCACAGGCAGGTTGTCCTGTATCAATCATAAGCTAACTGATTTAGTAAGCTTGTCAACCCGTGAGGGGTGGTTTGCATCATTGAATTCCACATTGTTTAGTGTCCTCTATAAGGGAAACTCCTCGAATGAATGCATAATGAGAAATTAACTTGAGAAACACGACTGTATTGCATGCAGAATTCCTACATATTGAGATCTACATATATACAATAATTCTACGTATTTAAATGTATATAATCATTGAGATATATTAATAATAAACAACGCATTGACATGTTTATTAAAAATATATAGACACAGAAGCTTTACTATCTGATATCAGAAGTCGGCTTACTTTATCCGTTTTTAACCAACTAATTTCCTTAGTATCCAATATTGCGTAACTAATTGGAAAATAAATTAGCAATTTTTATAAATTATACTGGCTAACAAAAAACAATTTTGCCGTTAAATAATACTCTTTTTGTGATTGCCGTTTTATTTTTTTTAAAATGTCTTTATTAATGTAATTACATTATTGCCTTTAAATAATTGCAGTATTTACATTTATACATATTATATTTATCTGTGACTTTATAGCTGACTTTATAGTGTCCTTAATGGCCTCAATGAAAAAGGTCGTTTTCATTACACTTATCACTAAATTTTTGTCATTTATATTTCTAATGATATTAATTTATATTTGCATTTAATTCATAGTTATAATCTTCGTTTCTTCAAGGTACTATCTTAACTATATAAACGGAAATCCAATAGAAGCCCATATTTGACTCACTTGGATTTTATTACGTTATGTTGTATTATACTATGTTATTGTTACGCGCTACTAGGTGTAAAATGAATTAAACTATTACTAAATTCAAGACACTAAAATTTATTAACAAATTAAAAAGATTACAAGGAAATTATTTAAAACAATTAAATTATTAAACTAATATAAATTTACAATAACAATATTCTACAGATTATAAACTGGGCTTAACTGTTATCTATTTACTACTACTATTATTATTATACAAATAATATAAGATGTTGCTAATACTAAATAACTAAACTATTTATATAAATTTGTACAAATACAATAATATTACACTATAGTTTACAACTACAAATTAACACTTACAGTTCGCTAATTAAAGTCCACCGACCGTAAGACTCTCCAAATATGACGAACTGACACACAGGTTATTACACTTAATTATTACTTATCACACTGCCACTGGCTGAGACTAACTGTTACTGTCACTACTTTACTTCCTTATTACTCACTTACTACAGACTTATTACAGACTGACTGCTAAGGCTCAGGCGGGCGGCATATATAGGCCCATCGAATGTTCGAGACTGTCGGAAGAGAGGGGAGGGGGGAGATTCTAGACTCTTCGAGGCGCGTCTAATCGGTCTTAATCTTTTCAGCTCGTCTTAATCCCTTCAGCCGGTCTTTCTCTATCTCTGACCGTAACATTATGTTATATTATATATTGCATTGTATAGTATTGTACTGCACCCTCCTTTCCACTTCCGAATAACCCAGCATATGGACAACATTTCTTCATCTCTTTTCTGTCTCCTCAGCTCCCAAATCTCCTTCATTCTTTCACTTTTCTTTGCCCTCTTTTGTTCATGTGGTATTCTTATTTTTAGTTGCTTATAATTAAAATTACTAATATATTATTATACTATTACTATTCTACTATAACCACTAATCGAAACAATGATTTATGATTCTTCCAATTTCCGGTCTTTTGTAATGACTATGTGATGACGATAGATGAATGGTGATGAAACGATACACATTCTCACCCACATACATCAAATTCTATTTCACTTAAAACCATGCATGTAGAACTTTATTTATTTAGTGTAGATTAAAACTTCACATATTTCAGAAGTTCTTCGAAGTCCATTGTTCTTGTCCCTTATAAAATCCATTCTCATCTAGATGTTTTGAATATTATGCCCATTATTTGGAATCCTTAAGATTCTCGCGAGTTGTGCTTTTTACTTAATTTTAGGTTCAAGGAACTTAATCGATATGAGTAATCTTTTGGAAATCTTTCCACTGAACGCCTAGAGGGTATCCTGTATTAATCTCGCATTTAAAAATTTATCTACAAAATAGGTTTCTTACTCAAGACGCGTTAAAGATCCGGGGTCAGTTTGTGTTTCCAGGCGAGTAATATTGAAATTCTGCTTTCAGTCGTGGGCCTTTGAAGTAATTGAAATTCCGTTCTGTTTTGATCCGAACTTCAAAGCAGTCATTATCCGATGGAACAGAATAGTTTTGACTCCTCTTACATTTCAACCCCTTCATCATCAGCATTACTTAACCTTTAAGATACTATTTTCATTAAATGCTGGGTGTTGATCTTGAAAAAACCTTTAACTTCGAAGTTATTTAATAAATTTGAAAGCACCCAGATAAATACATTAAATTTTATTTTTATCCTAAAATCATTTAAATATATGTATATATAAATCACAACTTTACCTATTAATTACGTATGACTGACTATATCTGTTGCTCAAATGTGTTAAGTATAAACTTTTTTTTTTAAAGTTATTTATTGAAATTACAACTGTATAATAGAATACGCCCAGTAAATATAATGAAAGATGAATAATGACACGAGATAAAGAAAAGTAGAGAAACTACCCAATTGTAGTACTCAAATAGCAAGTTAAACTTAGTAGATCACAAGGCCATCTTCTTTTCAGACGCCTCGGAGGATTATCAGGAATTGAAGAGGTTGCTAGGTTTGAATCTAGTAGGTTTGAGTGGAAATGAAGTTTGTCATGAAAAGATTGACATCGGATTCGGGCCACATCAGCAACATATGGGACATTAAGGTCATTATGGATTACTTTGTTCGTAACAAAGTAAGGAGCTTTGAGGATTTTACGAAAGATTTTGGTTTGTAAGGATGAATACGAGAGGAGTTCGATGGTTTAGTGGAGCCCCAAAGCTCTATTCAGTAAGTCCAGATGGGTCTAATGAGTGTTATGTATATTGGTCTTTTGTAAATAATTGAGAGCTTAGAACGTTTGTCTAGTAAATGTTGAAGTACTGAAACGGCGTGCTGTTTCTTGTCGTTTCAGTCTACTATGAGGATTCCAAGTTAATCGTGTGTCAAGGTGTAGTCCTTAGTACCGGACCTGTTCTACAGGAATCAGTGGGATGTTAATAAACGATACAGGAGGACAGGAAGTCATTGGTTTACGACGGAGGGCAAAAGTGATTTGGCGTAATTTGTGGGAATTTATTTTAATCCTCCAGTTTTGACACAATTTTTCAAGGTCAGTGATATGGGATTGAAGAGTATGAGATGCTATAACTGGATCAGTGTTGACTGATAATGGACATGTGTCATCCGCATACGTGGTAAGGATAGTATTAGGATGAGTTGGGATCTCAGCTGTATAAACTGTGTAAAGGATTGGGCCGAGGATACTGCCTTGAAGAACACCAGCAGATTGAGAAAAGCAGAAGGAAAATGCATTATGATATTGTGATTTACTTTGAACGACCTGTTAGTTAGATAGGATTGAATAATGAGAAAATATGTAGGAGGTAGGAATCGGCGGAGTTTGTAAAGCAATCCTGGGTGCCAGACTCAAGTGTAAACTTAAAACCGTTTTTAAAATTAATAGCAAGAAAGAATTAACTCAAGTCGTATATTTTCATTAATATTTTTCAGTAATAAATACACGAATTAATTAATTTTAACACGAATTAATTTAGGTACTTTTAAGTATAAACATTATAGAAACGTCGACGAATTTTCGCAAGCATAACTAAAAGTATGTTTTCATACCTATGTGATAGGCTAATTAAAAAATCTCGCTACCTCTACCGCTGCACAGCCAGCCAGATCTAATGTAAAACAAATTGGATCGTTTTTCTTTATTGGATTATTTCTATTCTATTAATGATTGATAATCTTTTAGGACGAAATCGAGCCATGACCACTGCTATAATTAAATCAGAGATACGAGAAAAATATATTAAATTGTTAATGCAATGGTACCAGGTGTGTTATTGATTACTGAATCAACCGAGCATATTAATCAGTTTCTCTAAATTAATTGTAAATAATTGTATTATTAATGAACCTATCTTATCATGACTTGATGAATTCATACTCGAATGCTCTGTCATTCAACAGATATTTCCTTTCAGTTTTAATACAAAACATTCACGTTGTTTAAAATATCCATAATGCTTTTCCAAAGTTAAAAAAAAATCACAGATATGAAAATTTCAAGAGAAAACTGTTGTTATCTATTGGTACTGAGTTATATTCCAGTTCCAGTTCAGCTTTTTATACGAAACCAGACAAAACATTTACCAATATATTTATATGCATGGTCTAGTGTTGTCGTTATATAAAAGAACGCTTTTATTTTTGACAGAATCCGACTTTTTTTTTAACGCTAGTTTCAATAGCATTAATTTTTGGTTGACAGTGGAGTGTCAAGTGGTTTTGTCTGGTTTGAGCAGCACATGAAGAACAATTCATCATATTTATAATCATGGATTTCATTCCAGATATTAAAATTATGGAATATAGTTATTGAAATATTTGCAAATTCTATTATTATTATTTAGAATCTCATTCAGCAACATAAATAGCCAAATTTGTAGAAATATTACGAATTGTTATTTTCGATAATTCCATTTTTTTATATTTCCAAAAATTTAAAGGTTTGCTTTTGAACACATTTACAAAAAACGTTATGTTTTTTACACTTAGCAAAGATTGATGTTTTTAACGCCAAACACCATTAAATTTTACTATCAAATATTAATTAATAGAATAATTCAAAAGAATAAACGATTTTTTTTTTATCGAAACGGTCATATAACACTTTTCAAAATAATGCCTCATATGCGAAATTAGATGTGTCACTTATAAAACAGTGTTTCTGCCAGAAAAAAAAAAAAAAAAAATTTAAAAAAAACGTACTTATCAATGTTTTTAAATGAGAACATAGCTGCTTATGTATGCATATGTGTATGTCTATCAAAGTACTTGTTTTCTGGAATTTTATGTTTAGTCAAGGTTATGTATATAATTAAAATTTGACATACATACTTATCATAATTATTAAAAAATTTATTTTTTCTTGTATTTGATGTTACAAGAGTATATTTGTTTGAATAAAATAAATAAAAAAATTAAGTATATACTTCTGACAAGGATTAGAATGAATAGGAGGGGATGAATGGGTTGATAGGTTTTGCACTAATCCATGAAGTAGGTTAAAGGCGGCTGATTGAAAATCGATCTACTTCCCTTGATAAGGGCCTTCTGGGATCGGGTAATGCTTTCAGCGGATTCTTGGATTTTTTTTTAAATTCGCAAAGTTGCATTTAAATGTGTTTTTTTTCTGGATTAACTTTTCAAACGATCGGAGTTTTTTTTTTCCTGCGGTAGATCAGACTACGTAAAGTCAGTTTGAAACAATAACCGGAAACATTATCTATGATGAATCTTGCATGAAAAATATTATTTAAACAGCTATAAGTTAATGCGGGTCCTATCACTTTGGAATCACTGTAAATAATTTATAAGTTGTGTGTATTTTTTTATGTTCATTTCATGTTGTTCAGATTGTCTGTAGATAACAGTCATGTTCTGTAGGTAACATGAAGTAATCATGTTGGTTCATGGCAACTGTTAAAGGAATAGACACTGATCTAAAATTATTTACGTTTTAATATGTGATATAACGGTTAGGAACTTTAATATATATATTATAATATATATATAATATAATATATATTTTATACATAGAGCGGGAATTATAAATTAGTATTTAAATAATAAATTATTATCTTATTGTATAAATTAAATAGTATATTAAAGATAGCATCATGAAATTAAATATATTTATCTAGATGATAACCTGACTGGTATCACATGATAACAATGATAATATTACAAATGATAACTTGGCTGGTGTCAATACAAACCATGAAGGGTCTTGGGTTCAGTACACGGTATAGAATGTACTGATTTTAGGAATACGGAGGTGATTTGTCTGAGATCACACTCAACCTCCAGGTTTTTCCCCTATTAAGGTTACATTCTGTATAGGGGTTGTGTGTAAAGGCGGGTGGGTTTGTAAAACCCCCAGGGTCCATCCTTCTGATTATTAAATAATTTATCTACCACTGCCGGATTTTTACCTGGAATCCTATAAAACTGTGCACTCTATACATAAAGCTCACCCACTCCCAGTTAAGAATGATACATAAGAATAATGTTTTTAACAAATGCAAAATATCTATTTATATCCTAATTTATATTTTCTTACATGAAAGGACTAATTGGCACAGCGTTGTTTCACATTTTTTACAGTATTGTAATAATCATAAACGATACTTAAAATAAAATATTTAAAAGTGTAGGAGACCATATTGCCGGAAAGAACTCCGCCTTTTAAATACCTTATTTTATTCCAGAGGGTAAAAAAAAAGAAAAAAAAAAAGGGAAACGACAGAAAAGAAAATCCAATTTTAAGCTCTCCTTATTCTTGGAAGGAGATCGGAGTCTCGTGAACTGAGTTTTTAAAAAATAAAATAAAACCATGACGGGAATAGTTCCTCTTCTCTTGCAAGAATATATTAAATTAATTTTACCGAACTAGGGTATTAAAAATAAAAATTTTTTTTTTTTTTTTTTTTATTTAATTCAATGATATTTACAACTATAATACATTATTATATCAAGTAAATGTGCAAAAATGTAGCATATGACATGAAAACACTTGTGGAGAAACTACCCATCGATAGCACTCCAATAAAGTTCTATTGTAGATGATCTCGAGGCCATCTTCTTTTCAGGCGCCTCGGGGGGTTATCAGGAATAGTATGGGAAGCAAGCTGAGAGACTAGCGGATTCAAGTGCGTATGGAGCTTGTTATGGAAGGATAGGTATCTAGTTTGGGCCAAATCAGTAACATATGGGATATTAAGATCATGATGGATGAGTTTGTTTGTGACATAATAAGGAGTATTGAGGATTTTACGAAGGATTTTGGATTGCAAGGATTGGATACGAGATGAATTGGATGGTTTAGTAGAGCCCCAAAGCTCAACTCCGTATGCCCAAATAGGTCTGATGACTGTCATGTAAATAAGTCTTTTGTAATTAATTGGTAGCTTAGAGCGTTTGTCCAGTAAGTGTTGAAGTAGGCGAAAACGTCGAGCAGTTTCTTGTCTTTTCAGTCTTGTATGAGGATTCCAAGTGAGACGTTTATCCAGATGGAGTCCTAGGTAACGTATCTGTTCGACAGGGTTCAGTGGTGTATTATTAAACGATACAGTAGGACAGGAATTCGTAGGTTTACGACGAAGGGTGAAGGTAATTTGATGGGATTTGATAGGATTTATTTTAATCCTCCAATTTTGACACCATTCTTGTAGGTGTGAGATATGGGATTGAAGAGATTGGGATGCAACAAATGGATCCTTATTAACTGATAACACACATGTGTCATCAGCGTAAGTAGTGAGGACAGTGCTTGGATGGGTTGGGATGTCAGCTGTATATATCGTGTATAGGATGGGCCCCAGGATACTGCCTTGAGGAACACCGGCAGACTGGGTGAAGAGGGAAGAGTAGGAACAATTATGGTTTACTTTAAAGGTTCTATTACTGAGGTAGGAACTGATAATAAGGAAGTAAGTTGAAGGTAAGAATTTACGGAGTTTGTACAGCAGAAAAATAAAAATAAATTAAGTTTTCGATTTCGTTACACGTGTACTTCTTGTTTACAACTAACATTATTATAAATTACATTTTACGAAATAAATTAAATAAAAATACACTTCAGAAACAAATGATCTAATCAATTTTTCATTCTGTATCCCTCATTCTTTGTTACTGCTGATGAGTCACAAAATTTTTAGAAAACCATTAGTGAAAAAAACTCAATCAGGGCGTATAAGAAACTGGGAGGATTGTTAGGATGTTTGCTATTTGATAATTTAAACTTTTATTTAAGATTTATAATGTTATATGAACCGCTACTGAATTAAAAAAAAAAGTTTACCCAATCAATAGGAACACGTCGACTTGTCGATTTTTTTATTCAGTTCTAGAAGATCCTAATAATTTTAAGAAACGAAAGTTTTCGATATATTTCTCTATACTACTTTAGTTTCCTGAATTTGATGCTTTTAGATTCGTTAGAAGGAGTGAAGTTTTTGTTTCTTTCAACATAATTAAGCAGATATATTATCTCTCAGGCCTATGTAAAAATGGGGTTATAAAACTACTAACACTGAGATCCTTGACATGTTTTGTTTTTAAGACACTCGGTTAATTAAAAAAATCACTCAGTTTAGTAACATTTTCATTGTGTTTTTTTCCGCATTGGCTTAAACTTGAGATAAGGTTACTGAATTATGAGTGGTCTTTTTTTAATCTTTAGAATTTAAGACATTTTGAATCCATCGGTTCCCTATAAAATATAACAATATAACAATAGTTTTGCGTATACATTTTTATTATTTCCCTCTGTCTACTGAACTAAAGTACTGTTCTTTTTGTGAAAAGAACAATTACAATAACATGAAAATTGGATAATTATAAACGGAATAGAAATTTCGTTGATTAAAATACTTGAACTTGAACCAATGGAACTGATTTTTTATTCAGATTATACTTTCATAATTAAGGTTTTTTTATATACTAAATAAAATGTATCATATATTTAAACTTAATAAATCATAAAATTCATGTATAAGGCTAATTTAACGAGTAATATTACACTTTTTTCAAATTAATATAAGTAATTGATAATTATTTAGTTTTAGTAATTTTCCATTTGTATAAACTGAAAGCCGGATGTCTAACATAGAAAGAATTCTAGATGTAAAATTAAGTAGTTTCATCTCATTTTTTTTCTAGGCTCTTAAGACCCATCAGAACGAACAACGGGACACATATAATATTTTCGGATATATGTAACTAAAAAAGACTTTTATTAGAGTTTCTTATTCCCTTATAGTGGTTAAATCTAGGATATGGTATGATAGAACGATATTTATATATAGATACGTATGCTCGGCTACGAAGCCCAAGGAATTCGGGACTAACATCATGTAGCTTCAGCCAACATTCCAACGAGCTATATATAGATTTGAATAGATAGTTCGATATAGATAATAAGATATTAAGATTGGATTCGATGAAGGGGGGAGCTGTAACCATGGCGACGGTCCCACCCGATCCACAACCGTCACTCTAACGACGCGTCGTTACCCGGCTGCTGAGCTCACCGCTTTTATCGCCTTCTGTCTTATGATGGCCAGGAGGTTCCCACTGGGCGATTGATTTTACCGAGAGCCTTCTACAGGTGATAAATGGTGCGTATGTTACATTATTAATGAGTGCTACGAGGGCTATTTAGGTGTATTCCAAAAAGAAAAAGGATACCTGAGTCATGAAAAAATAACGAAGACAAAAACTATTCTGACGTTAACCCTTAAAAGTGGTATGGACGTATCTGTGTGTCCGGGTAAAGCAATCAGTGGGGACTATGAGCGAATAAGAGCGGAAAAATATGAGTTTTTTCGATTTTTCATGTAAAAATTACTACAATTTAACATTACTAAGATCATTAAAATCTAAGAATTTATAAAACCATCATCCTTCCAACACTTCTGTAAAGATGTGAAACGTGGCTGCTAACGCTGAGGGATGAACAATGTCTTAAGGTTGTAGAAAATAAGGTGTTGCGCAGAATATTCGGTCCAAAAAAGGACAAGACCACTGGAGAATTTAAATGATTACACCACGCGGAATTGCGAAGCATGTACCTGGTTAATATTACTCAAGTGATAGCGTCGCGAATGAACTTCTAAAAAGTTAATAAACGCTGTCTCCACTGGGAAGCGTCTGATGGGTAGACCGAGACGTAGGTGGGAAGACTGCGATAAGAGTGATCTGGCGGATTTGTGTTTGGGTAGTCGTCCTTGGAGAGAGGTTTGTATTCAGAGATTGGGGGTTTCGGCATCGAGCCTTAGGGTTCGCTAAGCCTTTTTATTTATTTCATTAAATTTAGCTTAATTCTTAACTTTAGCTTCACCATTAAAGTAAGACAATATATGAAACAATGAGGTTTATAGAAAAATAAAATAAAAGGATGTCAAAATATTGATAGTTGAAATTAGCTAAAATATCCTAATATTTTTAATCTTTTTTATGGTAGGTATTATTGATATAATCGCCCGAGACGTGAATAGCGAAGGCACTCCATATTTTTTCGTTGCAACGAGATAAGTTTTACTCTTTACAATAGATGACTGATGCTTTACAATAAAGTTCTATTTTTATACAATATGGTGCAAAAGAGATGCTAAAATAATTTATTAGTTAAGCTTTGAACTGAATCAAGCGATAGAGCTGGCACCAGTGAAGAGTATTCAGTCCACTGTTAAGTCACTCGTACTTTAAGGGTTCATATCTTCAACACCGGTGAATAAGTGTTGAAGTCGAATTTTCAATAATAAAAAGGAAGCGAAATCATGTTATTTCCGAAGTGAATGAGGGACTAAGTAAGGAATTGACTTAGAAAAGGCCGTATATTACAATTATTCCAAGCCAAAAGCAATGATAATGAATCGATTCCGCTGCACTCAATGCAATGAACTCTCTCTAGAAGAATATTCGACTTAACCAATCATTCAAGTTGCTGCAAATATAGTGTATAAAAGAAAAAAATAATTGATTAAGGAGTGTGAATTCAAATGTTTCAGAATGTATTTTTAAAACTTCAGAAAAACAAATCCTTGAGTCTGGGTTAGAGACTGGGAGCAAGTTCAAATTTATCTCAGACTGATACATTTTTAATCTCTCAATACCCATTTCGTGGAATCTACATACCCTCATGGGACTCACCCATCCTCTATAAACTAGGTACCCTGAAGGAAAAATCTGGTGGCTGAGCTTGATCTCGAGCAAATAATCTCTCATCACAACCGCTGTCCTAGAAACAAGTGATTTTGTTGAAGTAAAATTTTGGTTCAAGGTTACTTTCTTTGTTGCAAAAGTCTGTTTAATGTGAGATATGCTTAATTTGTGTTTTACTTGTTTTCCAGTACTTTGGAGACTTAAGAGTTGTTCTAACACCATCCTAATAATTTCTCTACGCCTCTTTTTTAGTTTTTGATCATTTATATTGATTTAATAAGTTTAAATAATAACATTTACAAATATTTTAATTTTATTATATTAGTTTGGACCTATTTATGACAATACATGGGTATTTTGTTTGATTTCCTTTAGATATTTAATCATTTAATTCATAATAGATAACAAGTTCATCAAATATGTTTCGTCGAATATTAATCATAGGCTGAATACCGATGATTAAGCGAAACATGATTGATGGGTACGTGAGAAAATGAAGAGGAATTATCTAAACAAGATTGGTTGATATTATGGAGATGAGTAAATTAGTGCAACTATGTACGAAATTTCCTACAATGAACGGTTTACCAATTTAATTATGTACTTTGAAACAAAATTGTCCGCTTTCATTTTTTATATTAAATATAATTTATAGATGTAACACGTACATTTTAAATTCACTTGACATCACAATCGACAAAAATATTTTTTATTGGTAAAAATTCTCATTAATGCGAAAAAATATTTCAATAATTTCGGTATGTATTATGATCACTAGTACATTTAGTTTTTTGTTACCTACGGGGGCAAAGGGTGAGGGAGATGACAGGGTATAATCGAGGACACATAATGGAAACTGGGTGAAGAAATAAACCCCAAAACATTTATCTAACAAAAATAAAGCGGTATTATATTGAAATAAAAATTACATTCAACTATTATTGATAAGGCATTAATAAAATAACAATTACAGATGCATGCATTAACAAGGCATTCATAAACTAACAATTACAATTTAAACAGAAATTCCCAGTCATCAGGAAAAATAAAACCTTTTATTTAACATAAGATTCACCGTCAATATCAGCACTAAACAATAACATATGAACTAGAATCATACACCAGATTCTACATCAATACTCAGAATCCGTAAAACCACTAAAAAAATAATAATTTCCAAATAAAATTCGATCTATCATCTATAACAATAATCACATCGATCATCTACAATAATAAACATATGCACTAACACTAATTACAACTTACAGATTCCCCATCAGTACTCATTACCTCATAACTACTAATAAAATTAATAATTCCCAAACAAAACTCGATCTGTCGTCTATAACAATAATCATATCCCTCCCCCATAACAATATTCATATGCGCTTATAACAACTTACAACTTAAACATTCACCCTCAGTATTCATTATCTCATAACCATTACTTAATTTAAATTAAAACCATTCCCCTCTTCTCTACACCTAATTTGGGGTGCACTAATAGTTAAAGAAAATATTTCAATCTATCTTGTGGGCAAACGCGACGAATGGAAAATAAAATAATTAACTGGCTCTATCTTCAAATGACCTCCCTCTGGCCTCACCCTTAGTCTAGTCCGATTACCGTAACGAGGAAATCTCTTACCTTCCTCTGTCTTCTGTTCCGGACCCAATTCTTCCCGCTAGTACACGCCTTCAACTCATCTTCAGCCCAATCTCCAGGCTGGAGACACCCACACTGCCCGCCGGGCAGTGGATCTATCTCAGCCAGCCTTCAACTGATCCACTCCACTCGAGAGGAAAAACGGCTGGGTATTTGAAGGCTTATCCGAGCTAGCGTCAACATTCTTATCCTGGGGTCAGTGAGGTGGTGCCATCTGGTGGTCATCATTATCCCAACCACGCACGAATTGAATTTAACTTTTTAAATATTCCCTCAGATCGACTCGAAGGGGACGGAAATGCTGAGTCACATCCGTATCAGACTGTTGACTTGGCGTCACTACAAACAGACAAGAGCCTTCTAATAAAAATTCATATTTAATAAAATGTATCTAAACTAAGTGTTAAGGACCTACAATGCCTTTAACCAAAACCATATACAAAGAAAAATTATGTGATTAGTCACAAAAAGAAATAACATTAGCAAATCTTATTTGGCATAGGATAACATACACGTACATTAAAATCCTTAAAACCTAAAATCTTTCTAAAACATCTTAATGAAAAGAAGCAACTAAATGCTAACCATTCTCTATAATACGTAAAACTAAAAATAAACTTTTGACTTCAACTGATAAAAGACTTCTTTTTGATCACAAAGATCAGAGTACAATTCTTAACACAGATTACTTTCATTCGATGTGTTCTAATTAAAAATGGCTAATTAAATATGCCATTCACTAACATTTATAGCATTGAACTAAAAGATGTAATTAATGCACATTAACTTAATTTTATTTAAATAGAATTTTTCCTCAGCCCATTACATTTTAATCATAAGATCGCCATAATGATTATACAAAATTTATGGGTTTTTTCTATGTTAGAACAATAGAGGAATGAAAGTGTTAATGGGGAAAAAAAATTTTATTTTCCACTTTTTCTTTGACTTACACAGTTATAAAATTGTACTTGAGGAGGATACTTTATAGTGAACTGTCCGTTAAGAAAAGTTTAAAAAAAGTTCTGTACATATACTGTGTGTGTGTACCCTTAAATAGACGCATGGTCACTGAAAGCGTTTGTATATAATAGAGACATTAGTATAGGATCAAATTTTTTGTTATTCCATAGGTACGTGCATTGTGACATTTAAAATGATCAAATAAATTATATAGCCTAGTAATAAATACATATGTATCAATATTGTTGATATCGCGATACCATGAATAATTATTGATGATAATTACTCAACTTATTATATATTTTAACATCCTAACGTAATTATAAAGTCTTAATTAAACCTTCATCATAGTATTCATAATGTGTACCCGAGTAAGTACCTAAAAATTACAATGAATATACTTTATTAATAAATGAATAGGCTTAGCGAACCAGAAGGTTTGATGCCAATATCACCATTCTCTGCTTACAAATTGAATAATATTAACTGGTTGCATGCTTCGAAATTCCGCGTTGTGTATCCTACATTCTCCAGTGTTCTCATCCTTTTTAGGCCAAATATTCTGCGCAGAACCTTATTTTCGAATCCCTCAGCGTTAGCGGCCACGTTTCACAACGGTAAAGAAGAGTTGAAGGATGATGGTTTTGATTTATTAATACAATTACTTATTTTTAATATCATTTAATATATTTATTAAGACATGATAATAAATCAGATAAATAGAGGATTGCCATATAAGTACATAAATTAAATTAACAGTGATATTCCTTTTTCCAAACTAAAGTCATTGTCCTTTTCTAACAGCTCTATACTATGGTTCCAATCCTTCCTTTCCGACAGGTCCCAAGCGGTTTCTATGCCCCGACCAACCCCTTTCCTCTTTCCTCACTCTATCCTCAGGGGTGGCGCAGGGCTCAAGTATCTCTCCTCTCCTTTTCAACTGTTACATCAACGATCTTCCTAAATCTGTTCACCACTCTTCCTACCATCTATATGCTGACGACTTCCAAATCTATTTATCCTTTCCTCCTTCTGAACTATCATTTGCGTTCGCCAGTATTCAGCACGACCTAGATAGGATCAGTGCCTGGGCAAAACTGAACAAACTGGAATTTAATGCAATGAAAACCCAGGCCATTGTGCTAGGTCCCAACTCCATCCTTACAACTACCCCCACACTCCCAACATTAATCCTTAACGACCAACCCATCAGTTTAAACTCCTCCGTTAAAAACCTAGGCATTACCTTGGAACAAAACATTTCCTGGAAACCACATGTCACCCAACTATCCCGACGATCAATTAGTTCTCTGAAAGCAATCCATCGATCCCGGCATCTCCTTACACAATCTACCCGGAAGCTGCTCGTATCTTCCCCCACTTTGACTACTGTTGTGTGGGTTACGAAAATACTGGAGGGCCGCTTAAAAATAATAATGAACTGCGCTTTAAGATTTTTCCTTGGTACTCCGAGTGGTACTTAAAATGGCTCTTAACTCCCATTTCGTGGACAATATTTCCATAGTGTTTTTCTATACTAATCCATTAACTCGCAACACTCTCCATATATCTATAGTCTCCTCCAATTCAAATCCTCTGTCCAGCACCACAAAAGAAGATCCTGCCTTTCCGATCTCTACATTCCTTCCCATAGAACTATGCCATTCGAGCGTTCCTTCCTCGCCCACTCCACCACTGTGTTGAACTCAATCTCTCCTTTCATCCGCCATTCTTCTTCACTGGCTTCATTTAAATCCCTGCTTTTCCATCATCTCTTGGCATCCCAAAAAGACGCTCTCCAGGCAGGTCAATCTTCCGCTTGAATAAATTAGTATCGAATACTCGATCTCGTTACCTGTGTGTTTTGTTTACTTTTCCAACAACAAAGAAGATACAGACTTTGTAAATACTTTATCGCACGCGATTAATTTATTTAATTTAGCAATTCCGTTATTAACTATTATATCAATGTTATTTATTATTATGTTGTTAATATCTAACCTATATTTTATTTTCGACATTCAGTTAAAATCCTGTCAAGTTTCTTACTTTTTATTTTTATTTTTTTCTATTGCTATTTTTATTATGTTTTGTCACTCTTGATTACTTCACGATTTGTATCATTATGTAGCCTTCTGGCAAGATGAATATTATGTTATTTTATTAGTTCTTTATTGTTATTCTAAAGGATCTTGATCCGAGAATAAAGTTTGTTTTCTATTCTATTCTAACAGTGATAGGAATTAGGAGTACATATAGAGTTAGTAATCAAGGTAGATCAATTTGCAATAAGCACGCCTGGATCTGGGCATCCTATAGCCAGCCTCATCTGCGGGTCTTCCTTCGAGAAGTAAAGTCTTCGACTATCTTTTTCCGTGTCTCTAACTCTACCTTTGAGAGGGGTCACTTTCCCTAGCATATGTTTTACTCCTACCTCCCTATGTGACCTAGTTTTTATGATAGTTATTTCTCAGTATTCTTATTCTCCAAATTCTATTTATTTTTTAAATTCTATATAAACTCCATATGGTTTGTAGGATACACGGCAATATACATAATAATAAGGCTTAGCGAGCCCAAAGGCTCGATGCCAATGCAATATATATATATATATATATATATATATATATATATATATATATATATATATGAAAAGTTATAGGGTGGATCGGTTATACCCCCGATAAAGGGGGGTTGGCTACCAGGGCGGGAGTGACAGCTGATTGGAGAACTCGGAGGAGTTTCGAACTGGAAGCAGCTGCCCTACAGCCCCACCTGCTCAGCCCCTAGCAACTTTATCATTCACTATTTATCCCATCCTCTCGTTCAGGAAATAATTTATCACTCGATGAGGGAATATGGTCGGCTTCTGTTTCAGCTAGAATTGATTTTCTTGTCAATTTTATTTTTGAATTTCTGCCTGTAAACCTCATTATTCGACGTGCTGTAAAAAATAGGGTATAAGTTCCGCAGGTTGCATCTTCGAGTTAAGTCACAATTTTTAACTTTTTTAGTCAAGGGATTTTAGATTGTAATTGATAAGATATTGGGCTGATGACCTGAGGTAATAGTGTATACTAGTGGGCTTCTAACCCCTAATTTGTGAAATATCTTCCGGTAATGAGAATGTCACCATCTGAAAATTTCTCAAATCAACAGCGAACGGTCTGTACGCTACTACACCGTACCTTGAAAGCGGTGGTAAAGTCTCTTGCACCTTGGGCCATCGAATGTCCTAGTTTAAACTAAAAACATAATAAAAAACTACTCGAAAATCGAGATTCCATGGTCCTTATTAGATTGTACAGTTAACAGTGTTCGTCCAATTATAGTGATAGTAAATATTATCAAAAAAGATAGGATTAATAACAGTTTTTAAAAAAGTAAACATGAATATAGTCAAGAACATTAACTTTACCACTACAACCCGTGAAGGGTCTGGGGTTCAGTACATGCTAGAGACTGTACTGTTTCATGGACAACGGTTCTGCAAGGTGGTTACTTGTCCTAGGTCACGCTCAGCCGCTTGATTTGTCCCCCTTTTTTTGTACCCTCCTATTTTTATAATATTTTATAGAGGTTGGGTGGGCCTCAGGAGGGTCCTAGATCCTATATGATCCATCTCCCGCCGCAAATAGACTAAATAAAAGTCATGGCCTGCAGCTGGATTTTCCATTGAACCAGGATTTCCGGCATGGCAACTCAGTGCTCTACCACTAAGCCACTCCGTTCCCCAGCCAAGAACATAAGTTCACTAATTCTAGTGATTTTAGGAAAAATAAAAACGGATATTTGCTATGAATTGTCCCAATAATCTAGCAAATAATGGGAAACACTGATATGTTGACGTTGACACTATTTGTACCCATTTGCAACTAAGTAGTTCTTATGGGCATGGCAGATTGTTGGTTTAGTTGCCAATGTCCAACAAATATATGAGTTTCCAGACATCATTTATATGTTTATATTTATAAAATTATATATTCATGAATAAAGTGGGAGTCCTAAAATCTGCCTATCCAGTTATAGCTAGGATAGGAATCTGTTGAGGGTACAGGATCAGGACCACCATTTTACTCCCTCTCGTATACATTCTTTGTATTTTTTTATTTTTTTTTGGACAGCATAACCATATATTTTTACTCCCTTTAAAAAATCTTTAAATAAGAAGCGATCTGCGTACGATGGGAATAAAACATCATTATGTGAACCACCACACTATAGGTTCTTTGATCCCATCTAATGCAATAGTAAATAGTACTGCCTCTACCTCAATAATCATCATAAAAAAGCAAAAATAAAAGATATGGAGGAAAAAATTTCAACAAATTAATGTGTTTTTTTATTCTCTTTATTTCCAGATCGGCTATTCCTAGCCTTACATGTTTTTTTTAATAATGAATTTTAAGATTTAACACATAGTGAAAGTGTGGGTTTCGTCTCATGCAAGAGACACCCCTAACTGTACATTATCAGATTATTTACAGAGATGCTGTAAATACTTAATAGTGTTTTTACATATAAAAGAATGATAGTAGTTTGAATATAAAACATGTAAATAAGTAAACAAAATTAAAATTAATGTAATAATAAACAGAGCTATAGTACTATAAAACGGAAAACTAAAAGAAAACATGATTATATTACATTTTGTTAAAACGATTGGTGAGAAACGTTATCTATTGAGATCACATCAGAATATCTTTCAAGAGTCTTGGTGTTATTCTTGGGCAACAAATTGATGTTGGGGATGAACGTTACTTCGCTCACATACAGAGCATGTTGAAATAAATCAATTACTACATAAAAAGTGTGGACAATAAAATAAGAAGAGTCAATCCTTCAGTACCAATTTTATGGCACTACTTAGTGAAACGTGTTATTTCTCGCTTTTCTTAGTTTTATTTTCATGATCTCCAATCACGGAAAATCTTTCTTCTCCAGGTTCACGCAGCCCTAAATTTTAGCAATGACGTTTCTGCTGTACCTTGTCTTTTATTCTTACCAATATTCTGGTTATCCATTTTCCTTTTGTTTGACCCTAATTACTTTAATTCTAGTTTTTTTATTTAGTATACCAGTATAATCACTTTTTAAAGGATATTAAGTGTTGTTTTATATCATATTTTTAAACTTGAATATGTTAAAAACAAACACCTGAGATACCCGGTTTCACTATACGATCTGGATCCGGCCACCTTAATCCGTTATACTTAAGCAGCCCTTTAAGTGCCTTGTGAGGGCTTAATGAGGAACTAGATAAATGGTACAACTAAATTACTCATTCCGAGTTCCCTCAGAAGCCGATGTTCTTAGAAGGGAAGCAATCATGGCTTGGTGCCCGGGCTGGTTCTGCCGGGCATTCACTCTACGTCTTGTGCTGACAGAGTCTTAATTGAGTGTTCAGCGCCTTACCTTAGGGCCTGTCTTACGCTGAAGATGATACGCTAAGATGATTTGGAGTTTCCAAATTAACGGAGTTGTTTAAACTGCAAAATTGACGTTTCATGTAATAGAGAATGCGGTGTAACAAGCGAATAAATTGATAAGTAATATATAGAATCCTCGGCCAACCTTCAGATAACTTTATAATCACTGTAACGACAAAGATTTTTTTAGTATATGTACCGCCGAAGCGAGTACAACGACAAAGATTATAGTAACAAAAAGACTACTGTTACTAAATTGTATTATGGCTTGATCTTTAAATACTTACAATTACATTGTTTATAAAGAAGTAGCAATGAGAAGGAATCAACTCAAATTTTAAACATCTTTAAGTCAGAAGACACATTTAGTGGAATTTACTGACTCCATTCGTACTTTGCTAAACTTTTTAGAAGACGATTATTTTCAGACAGTCACTATCAACCTGCTGATATTATGCTATTGAAGTTGAAATAGGAATACTATAAATGGTTTATAAAAGATCCTGTTTTATACTCATTTTTTTAAAAAAATGGTTCCTTCATTATGAAAATGGTTATAAAAAAACAATGTGATTTCCTTGATTTCAATAAATTAAAAATAACATTTGTTTTTGTTGCCCCTACTTTAAATAAAAAAATTGAAATAATCAATTTATTCTAAGATTCCGATAAAAAAGAGAGAGGAATAACATAATTATTTGGAAATGGGAAGTTAAAATACAAGTATTGATATTTACATGTCATTTTTGACAGTTCATTTACTGCAATTTTGAAATTTTCACTCATCCAGAATTGGTGTAAATTAAAGCGACTAACAGCTATTACGACGAAAACCAATAGTTACTTAGATTCATCTCTGCATTGACCCACTAAATCCAATTACGCATTGTCAACTCAAACACTATCATCCCACCTACTTTGTTGTCTACCGCTTAGTCCTTCTTTGATCAATAGCGATTCGGGGGTTTGTTTGTTACTAGACGAGCATATTTTTTTGCTAATCCTCTCTGCCACAATGCTTTTTCTTTAGTAAAATTATGCAATTTTTTTTTAGCAGTAAAATGTGACGCACGGTAACAAAGAAATCATAATTCTTATTCTCTTTTAATTAATTTTCTCCAAACACAAAAAATTCCTATTTTTCGCATATCTTATTCACGACATTCTTATCTCAAATCTCTTTGAATAACTTGAAGATTATTAAAGTTATATAAATAAAATATTATTAAATATATTAAAAACAATGAATCTAAGTCGGTTTTATATTGCAAAATACACAGCGAAGGTATTATTTCTATGCTCATTATTCAAACTATTTCGTTCACTAATTGTAAATTAACTCTTAATTATTTCAACATTACTATAATTTTTAATGTTTTTTTTTTTGCAGGTAAGTGTTGACTACTGAAATTTAATATCTTCCCGATTGTACCAGCATGAGGTAATGTTGCATAAAATTGTATACGTTTACATCCTAATGGATTGTAATAATAATAACGTATTATATATTTCGTCTTGAGCGCTTTGTCATATATTTCCAACCTACCCATCATCCCTTGTATAGAGATAGTTGGCTTAACTTATTTATAGACCTCCCTCTTAAAAAGCGAATTCTCTTTTCCTCCAATATCTCTCCTTTCTTCCTGCGATCTTACCAAAATTTCCTATAACACTCGTACTTAAACTCTTTCACATTAAAGGTCATACCTTCTGAAGTTACCTTCCCTAGTTAACTCAGAATCAGATAGTGAGATGAGATGCTGATGGAAGACGGATTAAGCTTACTAATCATTCATTCAACCCCTCCTAAATAGTGCCGATATTTATCAACTACTATGATCTAATTGGCTGTAACTGAATTTTAAATCAAAATGGTTTAAAAATTAAAAGAAGCATTAGACGTGAAATGAGGTAATGTTTAGGTAAAACTAGTTAGAAATAGAATTTTAAGTTTTCGACGAAAAAATCTCAATTTCTATCTTTGTAAAAATCTCTTTAATGACCTTTTTCACATAATTTGATCTTTAGAATTGTTCTGAGCTTCTGGAAGAGTTTAAGTTCTTTCGAAGACGACGAATCCTAAAGTGTTATTTTGTTCATTTTAAATAGACAATAACAAAATAATTATTACAAAAATACCAAATTAAATTAATTAGACAACACAGAATTTTTTAAATATAATTTATTCTTTGAAATTTACAACTGTATAACAACAATACAACAGGTAAATTACTAAATGTTTTGTGCAGATAATAACTTGGTTGGCAAGTTCTGTGTACTCGTTGTATTATTCGTTAAAACATAATAAATCAGGTAGAAGTTATTCTTAAGAAGACACGATGTCCGTACGCTGCGGAGAAGAGCAACTGGAAGACGGGCGCTCCATCAGGGAGACGTATTGCGCCCTGCGTAGCGGCTGACGTATAAGAATGATCATCCACGCAAGGTGATCACAGCCTCTGATTTATCTCCCTCTGAATCCTATTCTTGCTTCGATTTTTCCACAAAGAAAGCAAGCCCTTCGGTCCCCAATTCTAACTGCTAGACCATTTTTCCCTTGTAGTTGCTAGATGGAAAAATGGACGCCATGTTAAACTTGATAAATGGATAGTCGATGCGTATTTTATAAGAAAAACAAAAAGTACAGCAAGGTACGCATCCAATATCAGCATTAGCCATCTACTTCCTAGTCTAATAAAAACGTTTACTTAAATCTTTAGAGTGGATTCAACTCTATGTGATCTTACATATGAGGTGTTCAGGATCAAAAAAGGGTAACTCCTCAAAAAAAAGTAAAGTTTTGAAACTGTGGCGTTATAGATATGTATATATAATTATGTATATATATAATATGATATAAGAAAGAAAGGGACAACCTTCCATCAGGGTTGTTCAAAGATGAGGGAGAAACGGTACTTTTCAGAGCCAAACTATTAGAACTAATCCAGAAGATATGGTAGAAAGAGAAGAACGTGTGGAAAACAGGTCTAATATCCCCTATCCTAAAGAAGGGGTTGATATACGAGTGTGGGAATTACAGAGGCGTAGCGCTACTTCCTGTCACCTATAAGATTTTTACCAACATATTGCATAATATAATATATCCGTATTATGAAAACACAGCAGGTGACCAGCAAACAGGATTCAGAAGAGGAAGGAGTGCACTAGACCAGATATTCATTCAGAAACAGCTACTCGAAAACCGATGGGAAGTAGAACAGGATATACAAGTATTATTTGTTTATATCAAAGCTGCATATGATTCCGTGGACAGAAACAGTCTATGGGAGATCACGACTGAGCTGGGTATTCCCGGTAAATTGGTGAGATTGACTAAGGCGTGTGCAGACGACCCCTGATGCAGAGTCCTAATACAGGGAGATGTGTCTGAGGCCTTCGTAGTATGAACTAGTCTGAGGCGGACTCTCACCTTTACTTTTCAATATAGTCCTTGAAATGGTGATAAGAGCAACATCAAGAGAGAATGGCGGGGTGCACGTCGAAAAAGAACATATAACTCTTGTTTACGCCGATGATATAGCAGTCCTCGGAAGTAATGAAAGGGATATTGAGAGACTCGCTAAGGCACAAATAAGAGAAGCAGACCAAATCGGCTTACAGGTAAATGATGAAAAAAGAAAATAAATGATAGTGAGCCGTTAAGTCCACACCGGAAACACAATCAGCGTGGATCGCAAATGGTTCCCGAAAGCTCACGGAAACTGGTCCGTCAATATCTCACGATATGAAATCAAGAAGGTTAAGAGATGTATCTCTTATATTATATGTACATACACACACACACATATATATATATATATATATATATATATATATATATATATATATATATTATATATATATTAAGGGGGATGTATCTCGAAGTAATCCTTCAGGACGCCTCTACACAGGCATGAATGCCACAATAGTTGGTAACAGACCGAGTGGGAGGCCAAAGACCAGATGGATGGACAGTGTTAACAAAGATACAGCGGAGCTACATATAGCAGACTGGAAATGAGATAGACAATAGCCAAGGATAGACAGAGGTGGAGAAGGCTGGTAAAGGTGGCCAAAAATTTACAAGGTCTGCATATATATATGTATATCGGTATCAACTTTCCTGGACTGTTAATAATGTTTTACTGGTGGTTCTGTGGTTCTCGAGATATAAGTTGAAAGGATTTACTTGCCAAATGTTGATATCCAACGTCCGAAGCGGATGAGTAAGAAGCTAAATGTTTAACAAATTCTTTTTATATTTGTTTAACCAAAATTTTAAGAGATATTGCGAGTTAAAGTGGAAATACAATTATCAGTATTTAACTAGCAAAGCCTCGAAGTTGACTTAAAATTTTGAAGGCTGTTTTACTTTGGCCTGGAGATAAATTAGCTAAAGTATATGAATTGTTGAAGGAATTTTGATGATATAGAGTTTTATCTATAATATATTTTAGATACAGCAACTTGGATTGGGTAAGAGTTTGAAAAAAAAACATGTGGTATTAAATATCTGTCTGCAAAGATTTTTTTAGCTGGTAGTTTGTTGTTGTTTTATTTTTAAGGGCAAACTACTACAAATGGTTATTATTGCCCTCACCACTAGAGAATATACATCTTTACATTTTTACATATAACATTCATGCATTTTTACATTACATACATAATTACGTATATACATATTCTTGTTACATTAGTACTTAGTAAAATATTGTTACATATTAAAGTATTAACGTACCATGGCTATGTCAAACATATAATAGAAACATATTAAACAAACAATAGAAAGACAAATATTTATACCTACATTAAAATATTAAACATATAATAGAAAAATGAATACTTTTATTTATAAAGTTATTCATAATTTTATTTATAAAGTTATTCATACTTTTATTTATAAAGTTATTCATACTTTTATTTATAAAGTTATTCATACTTTTATTTATAAAGTTATTCATTTTAAGGAAAACGTTATACATATTTATACAAAGTTTAAAATATAATATATTATTATATTATTTATATAAACGTTATACATATTAATAGTTAAAAACATAGTTTAGAATGTTATAGAAATTAATAGGCATTCCTCTTATACATATACATAGCCCGCACATGCATGCATGAGTCTGCTATTTGTTTTAAGATCTGGTAAATTTCCTGTATGAGAGGATTATCTGAAATGGTGTTTATTATTGCTTTGAGGGCACTCAGTGGATCGGATCAAACTATTGTTGAAATTGTTACAGCTAGTAGGGTTTTAAGAATGTCTACACATTGAAATACATGTTAAAAAATATTTTCAAGATAATTAAGTATAATTTCATTCAAGGAAACTTTAAATTTCAAATAAAAGTGTTTTATGTGAAAAAAGAGGATATTTAAGCATAATTGTACTCCTCGCGGTTACAAGAATCTATGCTAATTGCTTGACGTTTCGAAATACTTCGTACATTATAATAAACTCTTTTCTTGTAATTTGACTAGGGAAATACTTATCAGGGTTTTAAGAGACATGATTCAATTTTAATAATAAGTATGAAGCTATTCGATAAACGGGGTACTTTCAACCTCAGTTCAAGTTGATTATTTTTCTGTGGAATAAAATGGTAGAAATAATGTTTTTAAATAAACAGATTTGACCCGGTTTCTTTTGAAGCAAACCTTACACAGTACATGAGGAAATGTGTACTTTTCAAAAGACCATTAATCGTTCTGCAGATAAGGAGAGAACCATTTAGCACTACGGGAAACCTTACACATGAACGATTAAGAGAGAACATGAACCTACTCGTTTTTCATGTTACTGTTGTTTTATTTAACCAATTTATTTTCAGAACTATTACTCATTGACAGTGCTTCATTGTTTCTTCTTAGCTTACAAGTTTTCAAGACCAACTTATGAATGCTTTTGAATATTTAATTAGGAAATACAAAAAGATTTTAGTAAAAGCTAAAGAGAATACTTTAAGTGTGCACATGAGTACAGAATTGCAAACGATTTTTTTCTGCAAACTCCATTAATGAACTTATTTTAACTTGTTGTTAATTTTTTGGTTAATGTATACTCCTTTTTCTGCATAGCTACATTTAAAGGAATCTCCTTGGCTGTTATATCACACTCTACAATTAATGTACCTCGTGTATTAGGCACATTTTATTATCCAAAATGATACTTAATACAGAAAGTAGGGTACAAGACTAGAGTACTTAACATTATGAATTGTTAGGCTAAGAACCTTTCTTTGCACTCTTAAACGTATGCAGTAAAAAAAAACATAAATAATTATTACTATAATTACTTTAGTTAAAAATTATGGTTATTTTATTTTTAATAATTAAATATAATTGTATAGCGATATATAGTTGGTGTTGGCCAATCGGTGTACAAGTGAAATAAACTATTAATTTTAATATTTAAAATTTAAAACGAATAATTAATTGGGTTAGCCTTCACGAAGTCGTCATATTTTTATTTTATTGAGTAAATACCTGGGAAAACGGATACCTGGTAAATACCTGGGAAAACGGATAGAACAGTATAGATCGCTGAGGTGCAACGTTCAATGCCGCGAGTTGGAATCCGGCTTTTGTAAATAAATTATTTTATCTTTCTACAACCTTGGATGAACTCAGACATGAGGACCAGTCAGTCTCTATTAAGTGGGTACCCATCATTGGGGGGATAAACCGTCTTATAAATAGCACAGCCCCTCCTACGTACTGAACCCAAGATCCTTTATAGTAGTACAGTTTTTATTTATTTTTTTCTTACCGAGTACCTACCAATAAAAGCTTAATCGATCGTCCAGAATTACTATTTTGATACTAATTAATCTCCATTTTATTTTATTCATTCCACTGTTGATAGATTAATAATATTTTTGACCTATTTATACTAAAACTTCATGTCGAATGGTGCCTTTTGAATTAATACTGTAACATATTACTAGCTTGTATGCTATATCTTAAACTCTATGATATATATGTTTGAACCAAGTCTCTAACCACTGTTCTTTTTCAGTTGTTTTAACCAAACTGCAAATATTTCGGATCCATAAGTATTCTCGTACTTATTCCGTTGGTGATAAATCTAAGTTTAAACGCCTTGACCCTTGCCAGAGTCCTAGGGACTACAAAGTGTACAGGGAGGATTAGGCTCCGGCCCGCATTGAGAGTTTTCTTGGAGTCCTAACTTCAAACCACAAAGGGATTATTACCAGCCACCAGCGATCCAACTTAAATTAAAGTTCCCAACTTCGCCCCAGTCTGGAAGATATGGTGTCAATAACTGCTTCTGGAAGATTTTCAATTTGCTGTTTCTCGCTAAAATACGTTTAGGGTGTTTGAGGGTTCATTAGGGGTTTTGATTGCAGTCCAGGCTCAGCCGCCGAAAAATCATGCCAATTCCATAGCAACTATAAAAATAACCATAGATTATATTTTCAGATTTGGTTTATTTGAAAACGTTCATATATTCTAACTGTACCAAGAAATTCCTTTAGTTAAAAAATTATTATCATATAAAACTCAATTGTATCTTATTGTTACGGGCTACTGGGTGTAAAATGGACTAAACTATTACTTAATTCAAGAATCTAATATTTATTAACAAATTAAAAAGAATACACTGAGATTATTTAAAACAGTTAAATTATTAAACTAATATCAATTTACAATAACAATATTCTATTAAATGTTATCTAATTTCTAAGATAATATACAAACAATATAAGATATTGTTAATAATAAATAACTAAACTATTTATATATCAATTTGTACAAATACAATAATATTACACTATAGTTTACAATTACAAATTAACACTTACAGTTCGCTAACTAAAGTCCACCGACCGTAAGACTCTCCAAATATGACAAACTGACCAACAGTTTATTACACTTATTACACGGCCACTAATTGTCACTGTTGCTCACTAAGCACTTATTACAGACTGATACTAACTCACTGTAACTCACGCACTATCACTAGTTAACGACTGCTACTCACTGGCTTATTACTTCACTGCTTATTACTACTCGTCTTAATACTGACTGCCGCGGCCGAAAACGCTGTCCTTTTTATATAGGCAAGGTAGGTCGTGGTGGGGCATTACTCGGAAGGACCACCTAGTCCCATCGAGCCCGATCCAGAAGCTTCTACGCCATTCTATAATCCCTTCCGCTTAATCCCATTGTTTGCCTAATCCTGCCAAGGTCCTACTTTCTGCTCTGACCGTAACATTATTAAGGACTTTTCTCCGTTAATGAGTGGTTAGACGAACATAAGCGAAAGATTACGATTCGGCTTATTTAGGCCTCGTTCCTGGTTCTTTTTATCGTTTAAGTACTAGAAAAACAGTCTCTTATTTTTAAAAAGTAAATAATTATATATCTAAAATCAAGACTTAGTAAAAAGGTTCAATATACTTACAAAGACAGCTATTCTTATTTCTTGAATGGATAGGAGGAGGAAAGACTAGACTGTAAAGGAATGCCATAATTAATACAAAACATTTCATAACATTTCAGGCTGAAGCGTTTGCAATATTATCTGCAATGACGTTTTGGAAAGTTATTAGCTTTTACATTAATGATATTATTATCTATTATTCAGACAATTAGTTGGATCTTTAATAATAGGAATCCGGTGGATTGATTTCCTCACAGCTAAGAGAGGTTTAATAAGCTTTAAAGTAACTTAGAAGCTTTAAAATACTGAAATTAGTATGGTTTCCTAGTATTAGGATGGCTAGAAAAGACGCTGTTTTACCCATAATGGAGCCTTCTTCTTTAGATTAATCTCAAAGACACCTAGGAAAAAAAATCTACTATTGGAGAAACAAGCAAGACGTGGAGGTAATCCGTTGGACTTTAATATGCTAAGTAAATCTAATTCTGCTTCAAGAACTAATTAACTGCTAGGCTTCAGTAGAAACGATCTTGGACTGATTTTTGGCGTACTCAATGGTCATTGTAGGCTTATATAGGGCCTAGTGGCCGAGCTTACCAAGGCGTTTGCAACAGGTTATGAAATGTAAGCAACATCGTGGGTGATTAGTATTTGGATGACCAACCACCCTTATTGCGTGACCGCTCTCCGGGTGAAACCACTTCACTCGTTAGCCTACCGGAGGCAAATAACCGAGGTTAGGAGTAATCTCCCCAGCCCTCTTACTTCGATCGAAAATTGTGTTTTACATACCTACTGTATGTCAATAGCCAACATCCTGCTTTGGTCCTGGAAAGGGAAGATAGTGTCTCGTGGGTCTTCTGACTTTTAATAGCCATAATCCAAGGTTATAAAGCGGTTTATCACCGTCCATAACCTCGATTGTGCGTCAGTAGGAAAGGACAGATTATGTAGATGTGAGTTTCCTATCGCAGCAACATGATCATCATAGTAACGAGAGTACCCTCCTCCAGACTGCATGTTCCCACGCTAATAACGTATGAAGGCCTAATTTCGGGTCATAGATCTGCAGTCTACCGCGCTAACCGAAAAAAAATAATCATAATTATAATGCAATGAATAATAATTATTAAATATTCGATGATTGATAGATCAAATATTTTAAATATAACTGCTAAGAAGTAATTAGTATGCCAAATAAACATTAATGTTGTCGATCAGCAAGAAATATAAACAACTCGCTGTCCTTAAATATTGCTGATAAGAAGCAGTTTGCACCCTCTCCACGAGCACGCGTACCCCCACATAGCAGGCACAGGTGCTAGGAGCCTCTCCTGGAAATATACCCCCTGCCTTTGGCAATATATATCGTTCCGGGTTCGGGGATAGCCTTCCATAATCGTCGTTCCGTGAAACCCCGCTTCGGCCATAAAGTAGCAGCTCTCCGGAATTCCAAACCGCCACAAGGCTAAATAATGTTGGCACACCTGCGATTTATTATTTAGCCTGCCGGGCTCTAAACTACGGCTTGCTTCGGCCATTATCAATGAGACCGATATTGACGAAGTGTAATCTGCTTATCCTCTGCTTTAAACATAATGGCCATGCATTTTGCAAGAGGGGAAACAATGGACTTGATGTTTGCCACGAACATTCTCAACATTGTAAAGTATCTCCGTACAAATATTCTACAGTACTAAATACTATCTGACGGAACAGCTGATTGAGAAACAAGTAGTTATTAATCTTGCCCAAAGGATAAAAAAAAAAACTAAATCAAAACTAGGAGTTTAGTTTCTATGAACAGAAGTAGTTTCGATTTGAAAATTGCACCTTTCATTTTTATTTGTCAAAATAGTTTTTTGGTACTTTTTTTTGTTTCTAACTCTATTACTTAAAGCTATTTACACTAAAATATAAATATGTAAACAATACATAAATATAACATCGTTTTTTTGCTTCTCCACCTTTTTATCACATTTTATTTTTTCCACGCCAACTCCTCGATAATTGATAAATTCAATTTCGGAAATGATTCTACTCTTAGTACTATAGCTGTTGACTGCATGGAAGAATAAAAGCATTGTTAGTTTTAACATATAGTTGATGGTATCAATGCGACAAAATTTTAATTAACTATGACAATAAATTTACAAGTATCATATTTCAAACAATATGATCGTTTTGCGGCGTATCGAAAATGAGCGTTTTTTCTGGATTGACAATGCTAGCAACGTTGAAATGAAATAAGTAATAAGCCATGAAAAGCTAATTTTGATAAAGAAGTTAAATATTGTTCTGATAAATAAAAATGAATGTTTCATTCTGAAAAATAGTAGCTATAATGTAAAACAGTTCATAGAAACTAAACCGATCTCACTCTTGACTTCCAACACTATGTTCTCTCTACTTCCTACGAAAAAAATGTTTAAATCAAGAACTTTTTTTTTAATTTCTAAGGAAAGAAATTATATTTTGATATTGCAGTTTCTGGTGACAGTATTGAGTGAAAACATCTTTGGTTAAAGGTATTTCGTTCCTGATAGTTCGTTAAAAACGGTTAACTCTTCAAAAAAGCAAAAAGCTAGCAAAGTTGTAGCTAAACAAATTGAAATATAGTTTACGATGTAAAATACAAACTTTGATATGAATAAATTTGATTTTTTCCTTAACTTTTGATTTATATTTATTATAACAATCATCACTTACCACAACATTTATATAATTTAGTGTTACGATAATATTTATAATACATTTAATACTTAAATAATTATATAACAGTTTTATTTTTTTTTTAAATTTTGTTCATTTACAATAGTTCTAAGAGACCAATACTTTAATTATTATTGAATTTATTACAAGTGGAATTCTTAATTAATTTTACTTTGGATGATAATTTAGTTTTTATTAAAAATTAACTCAGCGGATTGTTAATATTTAATATTGCCCCTAGAATTATGAAAGGCTTGTTTATTTAATTAAAAACGTTATTTTAAGTTCACCGTGGACGTAAGAGCGTTTCTGTTAGCCTAGCACAATAACAGATGGAAGAGCTCTTGGAAACCCAAAATAAATAAATAGAGTTGGTGAAGAAGACAATTATTTCTCTTTCCCTGGAAGCAATTTCCTACCTTTACCTACAGACGTTATCCTACGGAAACGTTTTTCACTATATATACATATATGTGTGTGTGTGTTTATATATATATTTTAACTTATATATATATATATATATATATATATATATATTTTTTTTACATATTCAAAATGAAATCATTCCTTACATGACAATCCGTTTATTGAGTCTGGGCCACCTCAGTTTACTTCATTATACTAATTATAATTAATGTAAATCTTTTGAATTGTATTAGCATGTTTATAAAATATTATACATAGCAGTAGCTTCCACAATCTCATTTATGATTATATTTTCTAAAATCATGCATTTTTGTTGGGAAAGCTGTCATTGAGCTATATTTATTTTTGAAAAACATCAGCTTTTTAGTTTCAATACTCACAGCTATTGAAGTTATAATATATTTACATCCCATTATCATTTTCTTTATTGTGTCATTTTTTCCTCTTTGCGTATATGAAGTGTGTCTTACAGCCCAACAATTTCATTATTTTAAATGGCAGGTTGTTTTCTACCCCCCCCCCCCCCCGCCCCCAAAAACTCAGGACTGCTGTAAATAAAAATATAGTCCTAAAGTAACAACACTTGCAATATCATTCAATTTTATATCTTCAAAATTTCTTGTGGGTAAACCTAATTTTATAACTACCTTTAATACCGTTATTTAAATTATTTCTATTAAATATTGATATGATTTATGGATTAATAAATCATTGGCATTATACCACTATTTGATTTTTTTCTAAAAATTTATTTTTATTTAGAAGGTTGCTTTCAATGAATTTAAACTGGATAGGGTAAGCAAGAACAATATTTTTTTCTATATGATTTGAATACAACTTAGATTGATATGGTCTTTTGAATTTACATATCAGACATATGAATGCAAAGTGGGCCTTGTACATATAAAGTCAAAAAATCTATTCAAGTGCAAAGAAATCAAACAGAGCAACTGAATAAATAATGTATGACTTAGTTATAGTATATTCATCGCAATATTAATAAAATTAGTAACAAATATGTTACTGCTGTTATTTAAAAAAAAAATCGATGATTACGCTTAAAGTGAGCAAAGCTTTTAACGAAATGTTTGAAGAGGAAATTATAGACCTGCCCATATCACAATAGCTTCTGCTTCTGACAGTTTGGCTGAGGAGCGAGGGATTTGTGGAAATATGAGCGATGGAGTGTATATCAACGATAGATGAGCGTTACTTCATGTGGCCGAATTCTGTTACCTGGCGTTCGGTAACATAAATATGCGGTGATTTTTTTTTTAATTTTCATCTTCATTTATTATTTTTATACAATTGTGAGATAAATACTTTTTTTTATTTGGGTACATGGCTCAAGTTATATACAAAACTTACATTTTCATTGCTGTTCTGTCTTCGGGACACTTATTTCCACTTATAGGTAAATTGACCTATTTTTTAATGAATATTCCCCCAGTAATAATGAGTCACTTGCTGTGTAGTGGTCAGCATAGCAACCTTTTATGCCCAATGTCGCGGGATTACAGCCGGAAAGGTTATATTAGGATTTTTTAGGGAGTAAAAAATTCTTGGTTAGGCCGTCCTTCAGAGGAGACGTAAAATTGACTGTTCCAAGCCATGCATCCGGGTACTCACTAAAGACCCCTTTCCTAATTATACCTAGAAAGGCTATGGAAATACCTTCCAGGGACCGGAGAAGTTTCTTTAAAAAAAAAAGGTGAACCAATTCTTTAAAAAAACTGGCCTATAGGATATTAAATAAATATTATTTGGAAAACTCCTGAAGATAAATAAGAAAGAATAGAAGACCCAGAAGAAGGCCTCGAATTACCTGTTTTAAATGGGGATGACTTTCGTGAAGCTATTACATCAAATCAAGTTATAATTTATTTTTAAGCAGTATCTCTACGGAATCGTTTTCTGCCTAAAATAAAATTTATTTAATAGCTTACTAACAGTCTTGGATGACAGATTTTTTTTAAATTTTAGTGTACAGCCTCAGGCATACTTTTTCTTCCTTAGGTACCCTTGGGAAATCACACTTAACTGTACATAAAATTAATTTATTTCTTAAGGGTATATTTCAATTTTTACTTAAGCACTTTTATACATACATACTTTCTCATCGTCCAATCCTATCTCACTAGTAAGTCATTCAAAGTAAACCGTAGTAATATCTACTCATCCCTGTTTTCTGAAACTCCAGGCGTTTCTCAAGGCAGTATCAAAGGTCCATTCGTATACACTGTTTATACGGCATAGATCCCAATCCATCCAAAAGCTATAAATTACCACACATGCTGATGGTACCTAGTAGTGGTTACTGTACTTGTCTTTATCTCATGTCATTATGTATCATTCATTTTAAGTACTTGTATTATAATACAGCTGTAAATTTCAAAAAATAATTAGAATGCAAATGGAAAAAACCACAAGCAAAGTCTTATGTTTCCAATCTGGTGTAAAAAATTGTTTGTTTTTACACCAGATTTGAAACATAGGCTTTGCTTGTAATTTTTTCCAATTGCATTCCAATAAAATTTTAATGTTTCGTATTGAGTTTTGGCTCTATTTTATTGATTCAAAAAATAATTTTTAAAAAACGAATTGGATACTCAATACTCTTGAATAACAGATTTTTTAAATTTATTGTATTAGTTACACAGCCTCGTTCTCACGTTCCCTCCGTAATAAATTTATTATCTTTCCTAATAACAATTTGATATTTTACTAAAACACTTAAATTATAAACAAAATCCAGCAATCGATAAAGTATATTGAATTAATAGTTGGTAAAATATTGTGTAACCTATTTGTCTGTCGATAATAGTGAATGGATTTATATTTATGATAAATTTTAATTAATAGCATACTGAATGCCTGGGATAACATATTTCATTTTTATTTTGGTTTATTAACTATTACAGCCTTAACCTTAGAGACCCTTGGGAAATCAGACTGAGCTCTACATAAAATTTATATATTTCTTAATACTATACTTCATGTTTTACGTTAGCACTTTAATACTAGCGGTTGAAACAAACTTAATAAAATCAAAATGTTTAAATTAATAAAGTAGAAATGTTTAAATTAATAAAGTAGAAATGTTTAAATTAATAAAGTAGAAATGTTTAAATTAATAATTAGAAAAATAGGGTTCATTCTAGGGGCCTGTTATTTAATTTAATAGCAGGAAATGTTCTTGAATTAATTCACTTTCTATTAGTGGCAAATTTAATCTTGTGATTGCTTAATTAAAATGTTAAATGCCCAATTTACGTCTTTAAAAGTTGTGTATGCTCCCGTTATTGAAACAAGTCCATTTGCGCGGTAGATTGTATGGTATTGACTTTGGAAAAAGTGACTTGTCACTTTGAGTCAATCACAAAAAGGGTTCACTTTTCATTTATTTCTTTATTAATATTTTCGAAAATAAAAATATTAATAAATTGTATTATTGACTGTATATAGTAATTATTACTGACTGTTTATATATTAAAGAACTGAAACACATTCTGTTTAGGTTACATCATTGTCTATATTCCAATATGTTTCTTGAAACGTTCATTTCATGATGAAGTTATTACTTCATCAAGAAATGAACGTTTATCTTTAGGGGAAAAGATTTTCCTTGAATCTTTCCCCGACACTGGCCGGGAAATCGTTTCTCTTCAAAATAAAAATATTTATAAATTAAAACCATTTAAACAATAATATGTCGTCGGTCAACAAGATCCTAAAACTAAAGTAATGCTCAATGAACATTCTTACTCGTATATACATCGCAAAATTGCGAGTACACGGGGATATGGGATGGGTGAAGAGAATGGATTTGTCCTGACAGTGAGGCGGCTTCTGGTAGCTCAAATGGAAGAGTGCTGTCACGGAGAGACGGACGGCCCGGGTTCGAATCCCGGCCAGGGCAAATATTTTCCCTTCAAAATAAAAATATTTATAAAATAATTTTAATACCATTATGCCATTAGGAATGCTTTTCCAATCCTCACATTAAAAATAAGGAACTTAAATTAGGTTTTTTGAGTTACGAGATTGCTCTTTTGAAGGAGCGATATAAGTTGATCTATTTATTTATTAAAAGATCCCAATCAATATCCAGGTGTACCATTTTGACTATGGCCCACCTATTTTTCTGCCAATTTTAGCGGTAAATTCATGATTTTGGTGAGTGATGAAGGATGATGAAGTGAAGGATATTATGAGAGGGATAGGACGGGCTGAAGGGCTGGCCCTGGGATGTTGTTTACGAGTGTCAACAGAGAGAGGGCGTGGTTCCTTCCTAATTGGCAACTAACCTGGGAATCAATACTCCCAGAGCTCTCCGCCACCTCGGCTCTCCGCCTTATCTGTAGCCACCATCCTCATCTAGCATCTGTAACTAGTATCTATATCTAGTTATCCGTATCTGAGATCGGCCTCTATGGGTCTAATCTCAGAGTTATGCTCTCTCTCTATACGGTCGACCGCCGAGTGATAGCACAACATGTTTCGCATTGTGGCCTGGTGGATTCATTTTTTTACAGAAACTACTCTTCATCGATGATCTAGAAAACTTGGATTTATTAGTAATAATAATTTTTATGGATGTATTTATAACTTTGAGAAAATATCCGTATTCCTAGTAGGGCTTGCTTTAATAAATGAAATCCGAAATTTCATTGGAGTTTATCGTGTGATCATTATAGAACCTAGTGAATTCTTCTGTAGTATTTCTGAAAAATTGTTGATTCCTATCTGTTATTATTAGCTTCTTGAAAATTCATTATTTAGTAGTCAAATAGTTTTAGAGGCATAATTTATCAATAAACTAGTTTTAAAGACATAACAGGATTGTCTGATTCTTCGTACATAAGAGGTTAACAAGAATTAACCACGTTGGATTTGACGTTAATCATTGGTTGACTTTATTTAGACAGTTATTCTCAAATTCAAACACCTGTGCGTACTGAGTAAACACGACATTACCAACAAAGGTCTCCAAATCATAAAATGGATAAAAGCTCGACAATTTCTAAATATTGAAATGATATTTACATAAAAAATGTACCACTATGATTTTTGGAACGTTAAAATTCTCGGGAAAAAATTCACCATAACACACAAAGAATCTTTGGTTGCTTTTAATAAGTCAACAGTTGCGGTAAGCACTCTCAATCGCTAGTGTTTTCCAACAAATAAAGAGAATGCTAACTTAGAAGAGGTTGGGAGAGCCCCAGGGAGTCAGCAGACTCCACAGTTTCGATGCACTGCTGTCAACAGAATCAATAATTTATCTTTCAATTCCAGTTTTGAATAATAGGTAAATCAAACGCAATAAAGACAGAGATATGGGATATTAACAACAAACGTTTTCTCGCCCTAGTAATTCTGCCACTCGATTCAGGTTCCCACTTCGTTTCCACCCTTTTCCACTTCTTTTCCAGGAAATGGGATACTCGTGCAGTAAGACATAATAGATTAGAAATGTGTGGTCCATACGCATGAAAACATTCTGAGGCGGTTTCTTTTCTGAAATTTGTCTATTATGATCCAAATAACCCAAAACTCCAAATAACCAACAAGCGTTCAGAGTTTTTCAAAATTAAAAAATATATATATCCGTAAAACACGAACTATTAAAAATATTGCAAGTTACTCGTCGTCGGTCGGTGTCGTTTCTTACGAATATTGTGTCACTGTAAAACCAATTCTAGCTACTCTTCACCAAAAATTTAACATACACAATTTAATTAATAAACAAAAAATTCATGTTTTTCCAACTTTTCGTGTATGATACCATTTTCCTTATTATTTTGGCATTAGAATTGATTGGAAGATCATTTCTAGCTACTCGTGACCTTAACTGTTAAATTCAGAATTAGTTTTTTGTCCTTACTTTTTTTTTTCTTTTTAGAAACTGGCCTAAACATATGGTTCTAGTGAAGGAAAATTTCAACAAAACCAACTCGAAGTTCGGAAAAATAAAGCTTCAGGAAAACATGAAGTATCGTAAACATCAAAGGTAAAATGTGTCACAAGCAATATTACTCAAATGGTATATTGTGACATTCTTCTTCGACAGGCCCACAGTTATATGCCGAACCACTTTTATTTTACAATCTTGAAGGACATCTGGTTTTAAAAAGTTGTTACCCTCCCTAAACTAACAGTTTCAAGTTCGTCTACTTCAGAAGTTGAAGAGGCATACTGTAAAGGTGGTAATTAGAACCATAAATAATGAAAATTCTTAACAAATTGTAGATTTAAAAGTAGATGACCATAAAAGTTTAATTTTAAGAGATAGATACGGACCTTCCTCGAGCTCCCCTAGACTCTATAAATTGGGTACCCTTGATTGGAGAAAACCCTCCCAGTTGAGAGTGACCTAGGTAAAATCACCTACCTACCAAACCGTTGTCCTAGAAACAGTACATTCTTTACTAAGTACTGGATCCAAGACCCTTCTTGCATAGTTATTGTGATTATTATGTATTTATTACGACTATAATTATTTTTATTACTAGGTTTTAATATATTGATTCATTGATATCAAATTCATGCGTTATTCTAATGATACAACACGGACCCACCTAAGGCTTACCCAGCCTCTATTAAGTGGACCCTTTATTGGAGGGAAAACCTGGTGGTTTAGCGTTTTGTTGGCAAAATCGGCTCCCAGCATAACTGTTGTCTTACAGTAGTCACTACCAACTACTGAACCCAATACCTTCCGTGGATCGTAGTGGCTAAGATATTTCTGCTTTTATGTAGACTGCTAGAATACAAATTCGACCTCATAGTGTTTTTCCCTAATTGTGGAAGTATAAAGAAGTATTATGTATTGCAATTATGGAAGCACCGGAGGTTGAGCTATTAATTTTTTTTTTCCCTTTGAAATACATATTTATCACCATTAACATAGTATATACTCCATCCTTCCTCGAGGCACTACAACCTCCTTATTGGGTTGACACCTGTCAAAGCGAGAGCCGAGGAAGGAGGTTATTGGCCGAGCTCCGTGCTCGGAAGATTGCATTAGCACCGGCGCGGAAAATCTGCTAGGGATGTCACCTCGGCTGGAGATCTCCAGGAGGCCTGGCATTAATCTCTCCCTGAGCTGGAGGATAATTTATTTTGCCAGAGCCCTCGCCTCTCATTATCTCACTTATCGACTAATTTTAATTTCTCCCCGCTACTGCACAGTTTAATTAAGTAATAATCTCGGTGTGAAATTTGATTGCATTCGACAAAAGGGAATTTCCTCGGAGGACTTCTCGACAAGATGTTTATCCATCCCGGTGGATTGTTTTTCTTCTTAATTAGAGACTGGTGAATTAATGTCCGAGAAAACAATAATAACTTCTAGATCACTACTTGAATTCCTAGAACTCGAGTAGACCTAATCCTGAGTATCTTCGTAACACTATCTGTAAACCCAGCTCTGCTTATATACATACTTTGAAAAATTAAAAAAGTTATACAAGTTGTCCTCAAAATGAAAATATATGATATCGATATTTACATTTTTGAATTCAAATTAATATCTCCTTGCGATGTAAGAGTTTATTAACAATAAAACGCCAAAAGGTCTATTGTATAACAGTTAGCTGCCAGCAAGTCAACTAAAGAGTGTTTTTAATCAGTTTTGAATCGTAAACAGCTGAAAGACAACTGATCCACTTTTCTTAATTTTTTTTGCTCTTTCTTAATGTTTTATCGCAGTAACTATCGACTGTACAACCATATTCTCCAATGCGACACTTTCGAAAAATCTTGTCTTCTAAAATTTGAACGGATTCTTCAGATATTGATTTCTGATATATATACGAAGTCATGTACAATGTTTATGTATTCATTTAATAATATGATTTTTTTTTATCTTTTTCTGAAATTTCAAGATGTATTATATTAATAAAATAAGTAAATAGAATGAATGGTAGGTAATAAAGGCAAGTAGAGAAAACACTAACTGGTAGTACTCAAATTGTACTCTAGTAGAACGAAGAATTTAGGAATTGGAAGAATTAGTAAAACGTTTATCAAGTACCCAACTTGACCTACCATCCTAATGTTTTAAGGGACCAATCTTAAACTAAAAGGAAAGACCAAATAGACAGGCCCGCCTGACGACACCTGGGCCACTAAACATTTCCTTTCTCGGGACATCCTCTCCAACCGACAGGCATAAAAGAAGAATGTTCTTTACTTCGGTGTTGTCTTTACCCTGCCCTGGAATGGCGGTTTACTCCAGCGGTTTATTATCCTGGAGGTCTTGTGCCACTGGCGGGGTATTCAAGGCAGGCCTCTCAGCCCAGCCTTCAGGTTTATGTCTCGGCTAGATTTTACTGCTCAGATTGTTTACCAGCTTTATATTTCCAGCCTTTATGAAAATAGGGACGCGGATGTTTGCTATTAATCTTAAATATATACAATTTATGGGATCTTAAGCATTGCGTTATGATATTTCTAAATTAATTAGTTACAGACCTGGCAGTAATTGAAATTCAATCACCAGGCATTTGAAAATTATCAGATTATAAACGCATCTCTCAAACAAGAGCAGTGAGTTGTACCCAAGTTCACGGATTCAAACCCGGCTATGGCAGATAATTTAATTAGCCTGTTAACACCCGGGTATAAGCTCTGTGGGGTCTGGAGACTCTCTTGGGGCTCACGCAATCTCTATGAAGTAGGTACACTTGATCGGGTGAAAACCTGATAGTTAAGCGCGATGTAGGACAAATATCTTCCATGCACTACCATTGTTCTAGAAGCAGTTTAGGTCCTACCCCTTCGTGGGTTCTAGTGCTACAGGCACATCAAAAACTTCTGAATCCTCTTAGTTGTTATCTTAGACTTAGACTAAGCAAAGCAGCATAATTCATGTCTTTACTACCCTTGGATGAAAGCAATTACGTACACAGTCTGATTAGTATTTTACCTATCCTTGTATTTTGTCATATCTCCTGAAGACAAAATACATCCACGTTTACCCTTACAGTTATTTAACATTGCACAGTAAAAGGCCTTCTACACGGTCGGGACCGACGGCGGACCATCGTGACGTATAATCTACCAATTTTTGTATTCGTCAATTTTCAATTTTCTACACGGTCGGTGGTTGACTCAATTTGTTAGTTCTTCTCTGGTATTTGCGATGGCTCCTTGCCTTTCAAAGCAACAGAAGATCGGTTTGGGAATAACTTTTTTTTGCTTGAGTGAAGAAAAAAAAGAAAAGGGATGAAACAGTGGCTCAAAGAGCGAATTACTTTTAACCACCTTAATATTTTACGGATTCTTGATTCTGATGACATTCTGAATTTTTTGAGAATGGATTAAGACACTTTTAATGAATTTCTTGAAATGGGGCATCCAATGATTACAAAGAAAAATAGTTATGCGTCAGGCTGTGTCTGCTGAAGAACGGTTAATAGCAAGATTAAGATTTCTGGCTACGGGAAGAAGTTAAAAAGATCTCAGATTCAGTACGGTTACAGCATTTCAATTGCTATCTAAAATTATACCTGAGACTTGTTGGGCGATATGGGGCGGAGGCTTTAAAAAAACAAACAATCAAGGTGTGTTATTTACAATGAAATTTATTTTGTCCTTTTTAAAAATTAAAAAAAAATATATATAATTAATAATTAAGACAATCTATACATATTATAAAACAAAGTCCTGGGTCGTGTTTGTTCGCTGTAAACTCAATAACTACTTCACGGATTTTCATGCGATTTTCAACAATAGATAGACTCACCAGGAAGATTTAGGTATATAATTTGTCGAGGTTTTGTGTAAATGAATTGGAATAAAGATGGGTTTCACCGAAGACGCTGGTTGCCTAATAACGTGCAAAATAATACAATAAATTCGTATGTAAAGAAATATTTGGTTTTGTGTAATAATTTCTATATAATGAAGTACATTAGCTGAGATGGGAAGAAAGAAAATCAAGACTCCCAAAGAAGCCTAACTAATGATATTCGCGTGGTCCTTACCTGATAAAAAAAAATACATTACACATACAAATTATGTAGGCATGACATGACTTATTACCCGAGCAAAGCTGGGGTGGGTCGCTAGTATATAATAATGAAACTGATAAAATTCCGTATTTATTCTGGAATAAGTCCCTTTAGAATAGTGAGTGATACGCAAAATAAAATATAAATTAAACTAAACAGCAAAAATACCGGCGCACCTGGAATTTTGTCGTTTTTTTCTTCCTAGTGCAAATAATTTAATTTTTTCTCTATGTGTCAAGTAAAGTGTACATCATATGAGATAACAGATGGAAACATGTTGAAAAACAAGAAATTTCTTAAAACATTTTATTCACAAAAACTCCTAACTCGTATAGAATAATAAAATATTCTTCGGCATTTTCCATTAAATTTCTGTTATTATTATTATTTTTTTATTTTAATAAAGGTTGATTCCTCCCCTTGCTTGGATCACAGCCTGGGTTCTCATTGGCATGCTGCTGATTAAGCTGGTAACACTTTCCTGTTTGATGCCGTCCCATTCTTCCACTAGCAGGGTTCTGAGGTGTTAAATGTCCATTGGAAGATCGATTCGCCTTCGGATGCACCTCCCAGCCTCATCCTATAGGTGTTCTATAGGATTAAGGTCGGGGCTGCGGACTGGCCTCTGTAGGGTGAGTATACCGACTTCATTAAGATAGTCGGTAACCACATTTGCAACATGTGCCCGTGCGTTGTCATGCATTAACATGAAATCATCGCCTTTGAAAGGGGCGAATGGCACTACATACTCTTCCAGAATTTCGGATATGTAGCTATGTGCATATGGAAGATACGTCTTCGCCACAAAAGTGATCCCACCCCAAACCATTACAGACCCACCACTGTAAGGCACCCTTTCGGAGATATTGCATGGTGCAAATCGCTGCCCTGGGGTTCTCCACACTCTAAACCGATGATCTGAAGCAAATAGTTAAAATCTCGATTCGTCTGAAAAAAGTACTTGAACCCAGTCGTTAACTGTCCTCGCTGAGTATTCCCGAGCAAACATAAGACGAGATGCCCGGTGTGCAGGGGTGAGTTGAACTCCCGCAGCTGGGGCCCTTGATTGAAGGTGAACTTCATGAAACCGCCTCCGCACCGTATCCACACCGCACCAAGTTACCAGTCTCCCTGTACCTCTTAACTGCCCTGTGAACGTTGGTTTCTTTTAGCCCTAAGGACCTAGCCACATAACGCTGGCTTCTCCCACCCTCTACCAACGCGACGATCCTCGCGACCATTTCGGTGGGTAAATCCATTATGAACAGCAAGCAGGATAAGAAGAAGAAAAAATATGGCTTTCAAAAAAATAAAAAAAGTGCGAAAATGAACGTGAATGTGAAAATGAAATGTAACTACACAATAACTGCAGATGAACTAATGTGGACATCATTATTATTCCTATGGCAATAAAGGACTTTGTACGGGATTATTGATATGAAAGTCTTTCTAGCCGTTATCTAACCAGACCAAAACAAACAATACGCTCAGAATGTAATTTAAATACATATTTATCGAAAAAAACAGGGTGCGCCGGTTTTTTTGCTGTTTAGTTTATAATGTATGAGAGTAGAATACAATTACAATTTAATTAATTAACGAAAATAAACAATTAATTAATATAAATTAAGTGTTAGCACGCAATAAAGTACTCTAAAACAAATGTTATACTCTAGTGTGCAATCCTCTGTAATGTATTCAAAATTAATTTGGGTCGAAAGAAACTCTAAGAGATTAGAGATTGTTCTTCCTTTGGATGCAACAACCATTCTTCAACAAAATATCTTCTCGAAATAAAGTATACTAAAACAAATGTTATTCTCTAGTGCGCAGGCTAAATATAAGTCTTATTATTCATAGGAAAGGTGTAGCTATTAAAGATAAAAAAATTATCCCGGATGCAAATGGGTCTGTAATGTTGGGGTGAGTGGAGTGTGCTGTTATTAGTGTAAATGTGTGAATGTCAGTGTACTGTTCCCCCAGCCTGGAGGACCAGTGGCTACCCGCGGTACAATGCCTGGGCGATGGGGCCGCCAACTCCCTACGCCAGACACTAAATAATAATAAATCTAAAATATCGTACAGCAGGGTTTTATATTTTCAACCCTAAAAAATATTTTCAGGGTTTTATTTACCTCGAATTTTTAAGACGTAGCTGCGGCATCTTAATGCTCCAACACATAGCCAATAGTGCTAAAAGAGAAGAAAAATAGGGGAGGAAAAAAAAAAATTGTACGAAATAGAAACCACGAGGCTTTAATGGTTTGGCCACCTGATGAGAATGAGCGACAATAGATGGCCAAATAAATACTTCCTATAAACACCTAATTTTAGGAGAAAGAGAGGATGACCGAGGAAGACATGGATGGAGGATGTAAGAGAAGAAATGTATTATTATTTATGTATTATTATAAGAAATTATTATAGCAAAGAAAATAAATATTATATCATTTATAAATACAATGTGTATATTAAATATAGTTTCTCTGAACATACAAAATAGCCCTGAGATATGCGCCCCCTCCCCACATAACTTTATAGATCTGACCAGTAGAGCTCTCTCGAGGCGGCTGCAGTAAGTGCCTTCTTAATTGCCGGTTTCTCTATCCATTCTTTTTTTTCTTTTCATTTCCTTCTCGTCTTTGTTGTGCTTTAGCCTGCAATCTCCCCGCAGTCTATGATGGATCTGTGAGCAATTCTTATGTCCCTTTCCTCTTAAACTCAGGAAGAAATAATTTATTATTACTTGGCGGAGATGTCATTATTATTTATTGTTTGTTTATAAATGAGGAGCTACGTAGAGATTATATTTGAGAAACTAATCTTCTAAACACTTACAGCTATCCTTCCTACCTATCCTATGGTCATTTTTTCCTAACCGATGAAAACTATTTACTCTGTTCATCATATGTATGAATTGGTCAGGGGGTGCAGTCAATGATAACACAAAAAATAAGCAAAACTTATTTTTTATCGATCGTACCAACGTTTCGGCCTACGCTGTAGGCCTTCTTCAAGGCAAGTAGTGGGTGAGGCTTACATAAATCATTATTAGATCTGTGTGTAGACTGCTGAGTTGCTATGCTGAAGGTCCTAAAGTCTTCTATAATGGAAGTTATTTTATAAAAAAAGAAAAATTATTTTATTATTTCATAAAATTCTTGGTAATGCTTATTTTAATGTTATCTTTAGAGGAAGAGACAATTGTTTGCAATAAAGCAGTGATAATGGTAAAAATAAATAAAACTAAAAATTTTTTTTGTTCAACCCCCCCGAATACAAAGCAAGCTATTTCCATCTCTCCTTATGCTCTCATCTTCAAAATCAAAATAGTTGATAGCTTTATAGTTAAACACTAAATACAGAGAAGCTCTATATCTATGTAAATAAAAATTAATCGTCAAATGTATTGCTAAGCGCCAAACTCGAGAACGGCTCGACCAATTCGGCTAACTTTTTTTTCTTTTTTTTTGTTATGGCCCAAATAAGGCTATTCTTGAGAGAAAAAACGTAAAAATGATGACGGAAATAATAAAAACAACACTTTTCTTTTATCATACAAACCACTCTGTTCCCAGCTGTATATCTATATAAATAAAAATTAATCGCCAAATCCAAATATACGGAATCAAGGTAGCTGAATATGATATATCAATTTAATTAAAAATTGAAAATTAATTATACGGATCTAAATTTGAGAACAGTGCGGGGTGTTGTACAAGTATAGTGACGGAAGCGAGCACATGCCAACGGCGAATGAGCGAACTAAACTCCATCTTTACGTGTGAAGCATGGGCAATATTAACAGCATAAGAACTTAAAACAAATAATGGCATTGAGAAATTTGTCATAGTAAGGCTCGTTTCATACTTGATTCGGTTCGGTGCGTATTCGATTACTCTTCACACAGACCCGGTTAGTATCAGGTTCGATTTCACAACCAAATCATCAAATACGCAGTGGCCCACTATGCCCATCATGTTGTTGTCAGAAAATCAGTTAAAAATATAAAACCATTTATTTATAATTTGTGGAAGAAAATGTTCGGGTACCCACCCTCATGTTGGGTACCCACTGTATATAGGCTGGGTTAGCCTCCCAGGAGGGTGCTAGATTCCATAGGATCTATCTCAGGCTGCTAGCAGATGAAATATAAGTCTGTCTGAGTGCAGGATTTGAACCCAGAACCTTCAGCACAGCAAGTCACTGAGCCACACCGCTTTCCATTTTATGAATAATGGGGAAAACATAGAATAGGGAAAATTCATTTTTAAAATCATTGTTCAACATGTAGAGACTAAAAAGTCTTATTTATTCATAAATATTTAAGATCTGTGGGAGTGGAGTGGCTCAGTGGTAGAGCACTGAGTTGCCATGCCGGAAATCCTGGATCAAATCCTGCTGCAGGCTATGACTTTTATTTAGTCTGTTTGCAGCGGGATCATATAGGATTTAGGATCCTCCTGGGACCTACCCAAACTCTATAAGATATTATTAAAATAGGGTACACAAAATAAGGGGTAAAAATCTGGCGGTTGAGTGTGACCTAGGACAAGTGACCATTGCAGAACCGTTGTCCATGAAACAACTACAAAAACAAAGACTATACCACGTACTGAACCCCAGACCCTTCATGGGTTGTAGTGGTACAGGTTTTTTATTTAAGATCTATAGACTCGGCCAACGTATTTGTTCAAAATATACGTCTACCGAAAGATCTTTTTTAATAATACTGAGGAAAAAATCTTATTTATAACAACTTTGTTACATCCATTGTGGAGGGCTTCTTTTGAATCCACAACCACTCACGTTTGTGTGTGTCGTTTCATATTATGCTCCGCCACAATCAAATAAATAATATAATTCTCCATCATGAGATGGAAACTCCCTACTCCCTTTGCAGGGCTAGCGATAAAATCTCAAACTGAAAAGGGCCTTTCCGTCAAAGAGGCAGCAATTGAAGGGATTTCTTGCCCCCCCCCCCCTCGCCACCCCTCTCCCAAAAGGGACCCGTTTTTCATAAATGAGTTGAGGAGATCAGGCAAAGGCCACCTCGCCCTTATTCAGGTCCGCCCTATTTCTGATATAATAATGCAATCGGGTTTAGGATCTCCTTTCAGTATGCCAAAGTAAAAATTCTTTAAAATATAAGGTAAGAAGTCGACTGAGAAAAAGAAAAATCCCAAATGCTTATTATTAAATTTTAAAACTGTACCATTACCACCCATGAAAGGTCTTTGGTTCATCATTATATTTTATTCTCATGAACCGCCTATGTAGTGTGATGAGGAATTCTGTATTCTTCTTCAGCTCTGCCGGTCTTCCACCAACTTTGCTCTAGAGTCTGTACTGTTTCTAAGATATAAGTTATGTTAGGAAGTGATTTGGCCAAGAACACGCTTAACCACCAGATTTTTCCCCCAAAAGAAGGCTACTCTTTATACTTATTCACCCTGTATAACCCACTTTATACAGGCTGAGTGAACCTACAAATCACCCAGTCGGTTCGTGTCGACAGTAGACAAATTGAATAATTTATCAGCCACAGCCAGATTTGAACTGGTAACTTCAGTTCAACAACTCAACGCTCTAGAACTGAGCTGTAATTAAATTAAATTTAAAGGTAATTAAATGTTATGGCCGAACGCATTTTCCATTATTATTATTATTATCGAACAAATTCTCTTATGTGACTTAAAACTGGTATGCCATTTTACTGGCTAGATACATTGCTGTTTCTTATTCAACGGGTTTGCAGGACGGTGTAACCAACAATTTTTTTCCACCTTTTAAAAACTCCTATGTCAACCTACTAAGCTTCAAACACGCGATCTTAGGCATAGTAGGTAGTTTATTCTACAAGAATGATTTCATGTAGCAAATTCAAACATTTGGTTAATCTATTCATAACAAATAATCATCATAACTATCCTTTGCCCCATCTCTAATAATATTATTTAATAATATAATATGATATAATAATATAATAATAATAATTATTCTTCATATAATAATATAATATAATAATAATAATAATAATGTTTCTCATATTGTGAAACACATAGGCTCCGTCAACAGATCAGAACTCGATTCGAAGCTGTCTGCACTCTCAGAACTCATGAAACAAAAGCTAGCAGTTTATGCTAACAGGGTCAGAAGATATACAAAAGCAGAATCCCGAAGAAAATAAAATAACGTGTTTCAAACAACTGAGAGAAAATTTTTTAATCACCTGAAACCGAATCAGAAGGAAGACTCCTTTTCCATATTGCAACTTAATGAGTCTGACTTTTGTAGTTATTGGGAAAACATCTGGAGCTGTCCGAAAAATTATAACAATAATGCTTTTTGGCTCAGGAATTTGCAAGCAGAAACACGGGGTGTTCCTATGATGGATGTAGTACAAATTAATGGCGATGATGTACAGGAATCGCACACAACTGGAAAGCACCCGGGCCAGATAAAATTCAAAATGATTGGCTCAAACACTTTAAAAGTAGTCATGGGCCATTAGCCTCTTATTACCAGAAACTATTGTGCAATTCGGTTATACCTCCAAAGGACTTCTGTTTAGGGAAGACATATTTGATTCCCAAAGAAAAAAACAAATCTACAGATCCGAAGAACTTTCGGCCAATAACATGTCTTAATGGTGTTTACAAAATATTAACGTCTACAATCAGTAATAACACAGGAGCAGATCGGATGTAAGCGAAACTCTAAGGGGTGTAAAGAGCTTCTAGTGATTGATCCATTCATAGCTTCACAAGTATCAAAAAAGTTGCGTAATATATCGCTTTACTGGATTGACTAACAGAAAGCATTCGATTCGGTCCACCATGACTGGCTGATTGAAGTTCTCAAGATTTATATAGTCAACCAAAAAGTGGCAGAACTGTTGCAACGACTTATGAAGCTATGGGAAGTATCATTGGTTCATCCAACAAAAAGGAACACTCTGGTCGCGGAGAGAATTTCAATAAAAAGAGGAATATGTCAAGTTGATTCGCTAAGTCTTTTATGGTTCTGCCTTGCGATTAATCCTCTAAGCTCCATTTTGAATCAATCTGGAAAAGGTTATTCTTTGAATCAGGAAACAATGATCTCCCATTCTTTCTATATGGACGACTTAAAGCTTTTTGCAAAGAATGAGAGGGACATGAGAACTCTTCTTGAATTAGTAAGTTCATTCACAGAAAATATTGACATGAAGCTAGGAACTGAAATATGTGCAACCCTTAATATACACAGAGGAAAATACAAGGATTCAGCTAATATCGAACTCTCCAATAGTGACATCATTTAGCAACTTCAGGTTACAAGCTCCTACAAGTATCGTGGTATCTCACAGCTGCTTAAATTCAAAAAAGAGGTCAAAGAAACCTTTGAAGATGAATTTAAGAACCGAGTCAGAAAACTACTAAAAAATAATTTATCAGCAGGAAATCTGGTAAAAGCTTTGAATACCTGGGCTGTTCCTTCGGTTGCATATACTTTTGGAGTAATGGTGTGACACGGATTTGGAAAAAATGGTCCGCTTCTTAAGAACTCAGATGGTTAAATCAAGACAACGTCACCCAAACTCTTCAGTGCCAAGACCATATATTCCCAGACAACTTGAAGGTAGGGGACTTATTAGCCTGTTGTAAGCCTGGCGTGAACAAGAAGAAAGGCTTAGAACCTATTGTATGAATAGTAGTTCACCGATGCTGTCGACCATTGCTGCCCTCGAATGCAACTACACAGCACTGAATCTGCTTCGACAAGATCCAACAGCAATGCCAACTGAGGAGAGCCTTACAGAATCATGGAAGTGTAAACCAATCCATGGAAGGTTTTACAGTTCTTTATATGCTCAGGGCATCAATTTAGAAGCGTCAGTCCGCTGGTTGACCACAGGAAAAATGTTTCCCGAGACTGAAGGATTCCTTTTGGCAATACAGGAACAGGTCATGGCAACAAATTCCTACAGATAGCATATTCTGCACCAAGCAATCGAAGATAGATGTCGCCTATGCAAAGCAACGTACGAATCGATTCAGCATGTCACCTCTGGCTGCCAAGCATTAGCAAGTAAAGAATATCTAACTTGGCACAATAATGCTACAAAGATCGTACACCAGGCACTCGCTCAAAAATATAATTTAATAAGGAGTCATCACCCATTTTACAAATACCAGCCACAGGCAATATTAGAAAAAAATGACATTAAACTATATTGGGATCAAAATATGATCACTGACCATAATATATCCCACAACAGACCAGACATACTACTCTTAGACAAAAAAATAAAAAAGGCCGTCATCATCGAAGTTGGGGTTCCTGCTGATGATAACGTTTCTAAAACATTGAGCGAAAAAATTCGGAAGTACCAAGAGCTCTGCGAGGAATTAAGGCACCGACTGGTGGATGTAAAAGTACTCCCAATCATTTTATCCAGCAATGGATACTGCTGAAATTAATTCCTCAGGAAACGATTCCATCAATGAAGACGTTGGAAATAATTAGGGGACTGGAAGAAGTACAGAAAGTGGTTATGCTGGGAACTGCCAGCATCGTCAGAAAATTTTTAAATATTCCAATTTAACTTTTAAAAGAACCATACCCTTGACCTTGGTCCGGATTGGTGTATTTATCCGGCACAAGCCGAGAATTACAAAATAAATATAATCTGATAATAAAATTAACAATATAGACAGTAAAATTATCTATTACCTACTTTCTAATCGTTATCATTTAAAATAGCTTGATCTGAAGACATTTTTAGTGGAGTACTAAATATTCAATACATAATTCAATAGGGGGATGTATACGGACGAATTATCATTACGAAAGAAATTATATTTTTGTATTAATAAAGAGAACTGTTTTTTAAAAATATATCTTATTAATATTTGTTAACTAAGGCATTCAAAACTCAAATTAGCAAGTTGATTATTCACTTCATGTTTTTATTTCTCATCAAGGTTTCAAATTATAAAATTTCTTATCGTTGTTTAAGGTGTTTAATTTTTTTTTTTAGGTGTAATGAGATTTTAATGACTGTGTTTTGTTTAAGATATTTTCCCCTCCTTGTTCTTTTTATTAGCAACTCTATTATGATGTTTCACAAGAATTAAAATATATTTTATAAAAAATGTTAAAATTTTGTTTTTTTATTATTTATTTATTATTCTATTACACTTGCGTAGCGAATTTGTTATTAGTGATTTTACTTTATCGATTTATAGAAATATGAGTTATTTGATAAATGATTTATGGTTCGTAAGCAGGTTTCTAGGTTGTTCTTTTAATCTTCTTTTAAGAAGTCCAGGTAAGAAAGAGAAAGAACAAGAGAATTATCGTGATGTGTTGACGAATTTACAATTGGAATGCTCATTGTGTAGAATGTAATCCAAAATAAATCAAGGACCATTTTCATTTTTTCTTAGATATTTGGTTTGTTTTGTATCGTGTCTGTAAAAATGTGTTTTGTTGAACCTCTATGTTCTGCTCCATACGTTCAAATAAGTATCAGAATAGTATTGTAAATTAGTCGTTTCTTTCATTAGCCATGTAAAGATCTTTAGTCCAAGAAATGTGATAGTTGTTGGTAGCGTCTTGTCATTTCACGTTTTTATAATTATGTTCGTATGTTCCACGGAAGTCTATTTCGAGAGAACATACTTAGTTTTTGGAAGGTACCTAGCTGTGATTGATATGTATTCGATTGGAGATGCTATTATATATGTTATTGGTTGGAACGTAACTGTTTTATTCATAGGTGAGATTGTCCCTTAGTAAAGATTTGACCTGACTAAGGCCCAACCGTGGTGAAGTGGTCAACATAACTGTCATAAGTGGTCAACATACTTTCTGTGTTCGGAGTCATCCGTTCGCAGACCGGCAGGTGGGTTTAGGGTTTTTTAAAGGGTGTAAAAACTCCTTGGTTATGCGTCCTTAAAGGACATAAAATGGGGGCCCGAACATAAGCAGTGTCAGGTACTCGGTAAAGATCCCTATCCTAGTTATTCCATTATAAGATGGAATTTCTCATAGATTCATTGTAATATTCAGATGATTTGTTATTGATATATGTTATTTCGTACAATCTATAATAGGAACATTTATTCCTTTTTGAGCTATATCATTGGGGAGTATAATAAGTCAAGGGTTTTGGCGGTAAAGTGGATCACACATTCGACAAAGCTGTAATAGTCCATGAAAGGAGGAATTATCACTTGATAACAAACGGTAACACATTGACCTCGAGCTACTGATATATTAGCAGAGAACACATCAAATATTTGGAGACGAGACCTGTATTTTTTCATTTCGTCTCGTCGTCGTAAAGGGTCTTGTCCATAACCATGGGAAAGGTGTTTAAGTCTGTACTTACAACAATTTTATGTTTACAAATGTCAATGTTACACAATTTATTTGGTACATTTACCTGGATTACAATATGCATAATCCCAATTGTTGGTTTTTTATATTATTGTTAACCACATTCGGCGTTACTCAATTCTTGTTTAAATTTCATGCAGAACAGTTTCATTCTATATATGTACATTTAAATTAATACATATCATTTATTTATCTTCCGCACTTTATGCTTGTGTATACCATTTACCATAAAAAAAAAAATCTATCAGAAACCACTGTTAACCAATTTTGAGAAAAATACTAAACGTCCCACACAGGGGTATTTGACACCAAAAGTCGATCAGAAGTCATTTCATCTTCTGTGTTGTTGCCCTCAAATTGGGTGCATGGGCCCCAAGGGAGCAACATTTCAATGGTTTCTTGCTTGAAAGACTTTGACATTTTTGGGGGTCTGGGCTTTATCCAGCTCAAATATGGATCAGATTTCAATAAAAGCCTATACACAACATCCGTATTGCATTTATTGCGTCAACATTTTCTGGAATATCTTTTTGGTATTGCCGGAAATGTTTGTTCCTTGCTTCTGCTGCCTCCTCTGACAAATTACCAATTGGTAGAAGAGAAAAGCCAAATAATAGCAGGGCCATGTATTAATATTTTATGTAGCGTAGGCGACATTGAATATCATGAGTACAGTTCGATGTACCTCTCAGGATTTTCAATTGGCAGCGAATTTTTTAGTATATATTTTGTGGCCACTGGATATCACTTCTAAAATAATCGCAAATCCGTCGATACGGTTTCTGTCAATACCTGCTATACTTGCAGATACCTCGGTCTGCTTGTTTTCCCATCATTATAGTTGCCAAAATTAGCTTTAGGCACATCCACTAATAGCCCAAGTCAAATCTTGGAATGATTTTTCAGGTCGACCCAAATTAGATAAACATGGTTTTATAGGATTTTCAATAGTTCCTTGCAAACAATCATGGTATTTCTTTAAAAATACACTTTCTGTTCTCTAAGCAGGCTGCCATTTTGATTTCATATCCGATTTGAGTCTTGAAAACTTTTGCTGAAAATTATGCATTTGATTCTCTGAGAATGTAGGTTGTTTTACAATATCTTCCTCGACTAATTCCAACTTCTGTGCAAAATCCATTCCTATACAGTCTTTAGCCATCTCATAAACAGCTTGTCAGGTCATGATCTTTAATCCAGAGGAGGCAGTAACAAGTGAAATGTTAAAAAAGTAAAAGAGTGAAAATAATAAATAACCGCGTTTCGTTCTACAACAACTTTCATTTTATTCGTTCAATGCATGCTTTGGCACTTTTTGGCACCTAGTTTTTGATAAAACTGGGAAACGCGTGAAAAACACTCTAACGTTAAAGAAAAGTCAAAAATCAAACCCGGGAAAAGACCGGAAGTATATCAAAACTACTAATTTATACACCTCTTATGAAAAAAATGTGCACAAAATCGATCATTCGACAAAAAATTATTAAAATAACATTGAAAGGCATCACTAAATTTATGTTGTTATTTTCTGTTTACATATATGAAACACACAGATATTTCATTCATTCACTTGGTAACAACATGTGCGACTTGTAATACCTTCATAATACATCTATTATAAGATACAATACAATCATAATACATAATACAGCGGCAAGTACAGCTGTTTTCTCAGAAAAAATGATGACCTTATGTTCTATGAACATTTGGCTAAACGCAAGTAGAGTTAGGTTCCCGGAATTGTCAAAAAAAATGTTTCCTATTTTGATCGACTTTTGGTGTCAAATACCCCTGTGTGCGTCCCCCTGTAGTTTTCAGATGTGTACATTTTTCATTATTATAGAAATTTATAACTGTATAGTAATAATAAATCAAATTAATGGAATGGACGATACTTACTGACTAGTAGAGAAATGGCACTCAAATAAACAGATCTACTTATAAAGATATATGAGGCCATGTTATTTTCAGATGCCGCGAAAGATTATCTGGAATTGAAGAGGTATCTAGGTTTGAAGTTACCGGGTGCTAGTGGGACTAAAGTTTGGATTTTTGATTAAAAGGGTTGAATATGAGAGGAATTCGTTAGCTTATTGGATCCCCAAAGCTCTATGCTGTAAGTCCAAATAGGTCTTACAATAGTCATGTACGTGAGTATTATGTAATTAATTAGGAGATTGGGGCGTAGGTCTACTAAGTGTTGAAGTATTGTGAAATGGCTACTTCTACAGAATAGCTTATAGACTTCAATTTTTAAAACCATTTAATTCATTTAATAAATAACCTGAGCAATATATTAAGCAAATAACTGTCCCAATCAAGTCACTTTCGTCTTATAATATTCAGGAAGGAACCAATTTCATTTTATATGTATTAAATAGATTTATATGATTATAAAGTTTAATGATTTTCAAATAAATTTAAGAAAGTTTTTTAACTCAAACTTTATGTTATTCCCCAACATGTTTCAATTTGTTCCAATGAAACTGTTGGAACCAAAAACTCTTTTTCTTAAAATGGAAACGTTGTATTATAATGTAATTTATTTTTGTAAGATTTATTTTTCATTGGAGGTAATTGTACTTCTTTACTCATTTTTTGCTTTGTCCTATCAGCTAAATTACGACGATTTAGTACTGAACTAATTCATCGTTCCCAAACTTTTTATTTGCGAATAAACTTGAAAGACTTCCTTAAATCATCGAATGCTGAGAAAATGTTTTCCAGAGTCGAATAAATTATAATATCTGATAAATTAGAAAGTAAGGCGTTTCGAGGAAATAAATACCTGCAATAGATCACATCTGAGTCAAGTGGAATTTATCGTGGCTAATTTTCATTATTCAAATTGGGAGGCATAAGAATAAATGGTTAAATATTTATATTCCTCGCATTTTGTATTACCATAAATCGGAATAACTATAATTATTAAACTGTGGTAGAATGATCAGGGAAGAACCGGAAGAAATGTAAACGGTTGATTTACGGAAAGTATTTGCAAATACGCCTAAACATTTTTTTTTTAAATTACTTTTCATTTATAAAGTGATCTTTTTTCGGTTTTTGTCATCATGTTCGTATATCACCGAATACATAAATATTATCAGTTTCAATCATACTTAAAATCCAAAAACCACTTTTGTTAACGGCCCCTTTATTTTTAGTTTAAAACAATAGTCTAATATTATTATAACAATATTCTAAAAAAATGCTATTATTGCTACACTTATTATAAGCATAATAATACATGTTTTTAAAACTATACTCTTGCCTATTTTATATTCTCATAATTCAAAAATATTACAACAAAATCAAACATAATTTTACAAACCGTGTTGGAAACGCCCATCTTTGGGGTTTTAATCAATGTTATTTGCGAGCTATGAATTTATCGATTTTACTATCATTCCAAATTAATGGATAAACAGATCGATTTTGCAGAAGTAACATAATGTATTTCAAATCGCAATGGAAATCAAATCAAATCATATTTTGTTAAAACGTTTTCACTGTTTCAGTATTATTTTACTAATTATTCAAATTTACTTATGTTACGGGCTACTGGGTGTAAAATGAATTAAACTAAATTCAAGATACTAATATTTATTAAAAAAATAAAAAGAATACAATGAAATTATTTAAAACAATTAAATTATTAAACTAATATAAATTTACAATAAGAATATTCTACAGATTATAACCTAGGCCTAATTGTTATCTAATTACTAAAATAATATACAAATAATATAAGATATTGCTAATACTAAATAACTTAACTATTTACATAAAGTTGTACAAATAAAATAAAATTACACTATAGTTTATAACTAAAAATTAACACTTAAAGTCTTCTAATTAAAATCCATCGACCGTAAGATCCTCCAAATATGACAAACTGACATACAGTAATAAACAGAAACAGTTTATTACACTATCGTACACTGGAGTTGGCGGGACACACTTATCACTTATCACTGACTGACTTATCACTGACTAGTTCGTCACACTGGCACTGAACTAACCACTGAAGCGGGCGGCTCATTAAGGCCCATCGAATGTTCTAGGCTGCAGGGGGTGGTGAGCCTTAGAAGGTGCCAAGAAATGTCACGCCTCGCCCAGGCCGTTCTAAGCCGCCTTAATACTTCCAGCTCGTCATAATCCCTTCAGCAGGTCTTTCTCTCTCTCTGACCGTAACATAATTATAAGTACTTATTTAAAAAATGATTTATTGAAATTTACAACTGTATAATAGAATACATCAAGTAAATATAATGAAAGATAAATAATAGCACGTGATTAAGGTAAGTAGAGAAACTACCCAATGGTAGTACTGGAATCTATAAATAACTTCTAGGGTGTAATTTGTATATTACATTTGTAAAATGTATTTTGATTTGTAAATTTCGATTCGTATTTTTTTAATTTTTTTTTTATCGGCAATGTTGCAATTTAGCGAATATTAATCTATTCCCTTTTGTAATGCCAAGAATACCTAACTTAGCATACAACGTGAATAGTTATTTTCTTCAAAATATAAGCAATTTATTTATATTATAAAATTATTAGCCGCATTAATTTTTAAAATAGTAGTATATAATTTTTATGCACTATATATAGGACTGTAAATATTGCTAGTTCACACTTCATTGATATGTTTGATCTTTAACTGTAGGATTTTTGTCAAGAATATAGTTATCATTGGTATGAACCCATCTTGTATTAGGTTGTGAAGGTATTTATTTTTAATTGCATTCTTGATTACGAGTATATGAATGAGTGCAATTACATCGGAACTAGTGTAATAGCCGGTCTTCATGAAATCTACCTCCTTACCTCCACTAACCCATTCTTATCACTCATCTCATTTGAGTTAGTTGTGTGTATGTTATGAAATTGTTTTCTGTATTCTTTTTTCGTTGTTATTCTTTTTAGATTTGCTTATTGTCTATTTAAATATCTGTATCTTGGCCCAATCTTTATACAGTTTATACAGCTGACAAACCAACTCATCCTAATACTATCCTTACCACATATGCTGATGATACATGTGTATTATCAGTCAATACCAATCCAGTTATTGTATCCCAAAGCCTCCGATCCCATATCACTGATCTTGAAGAATGGTGCCAGAACTGGAGAATTAAAATAAATTCTCAAAAATCCTATCAAATCACTTTTACCTTATGTCGTAAACCAATGACTTCCTGCCCTTCAGTATCCTTTAATAGTATCCCACTTGTGCCTGTAGAACAGATCCGATACTTAGGGTTGCATCTCGACAAACGATTAACCTGGAATCCTCATACAAGACTGAAAAGACAAGAAACCGCTCGACGTTTCAGGCTACTTCAACACTTACTTGACAAACGCTCTAAGCTCCCAATTAATTACAAAAGACTCATCTACAGGACCATCATACGACCTATTTGGACTTACGGAGTAGAGCTTTGGAGATCCACTAAGCCATCGAATTCTTCTCGTATCCAATCCCTACAATCCAAAATCCTTCGTAAAATCCTCAATGCTCCTTATTTTGTTAAGAATATAGTCATCCATAACGACCTTAATGTCCCATTTGTTGCTGATTTGGCCCGAATCCGGTATCTATCCTTTCATAACAAACTTCATTTCCACTCAAACCCTCTAGTTTCAAACCTAGCTTCCTCTTCGATTCCTGATAATCCTCCGAGGCGTCTGAGAGGAAGATGGCCACGTGACCTTCTTAGTTGAACATGCGATTTGAGTACTCTACTTGTCATTATGTATCACTCAGGCAATTTACTTGTTATATTACTGTAATATAGTTGTAAATATCAATAAATAAATAATAAAAAAAAAAAATATCTGTATTATTTAATTAATTCAATTTTGTTTCTTTGTAATATTCGTTTTGATATTCAAAATAAACCGAATAACTCTCTGGGAATAGCCGTAATTAAAACAAATAAAATAAGTACTTCCAAAAGTTCGGAATAATTCCAAAGATGAAATTATGTGAAAAGGTCATCAAATGTATTTGACAAAGATAAAAGATGTTTTTCGTCGGAAGTGTAGGGGGCGCATTTATACAAGAAGATAAACATGGCCAGAGTGGTCTAAAATTAGCATTTTATTATTACATTTTGTAAATATCAATTTCCATTAATATGAAGGTTATAAGCAATGGTGAATAACAGTCCTTGTACACCACCGAGTAATACAGAAGTATCATTACTTCGTTTACCTTTTATCTTATTCCGCTATGAAACATCTATACCACATTCACCATTGGTTCCTATGTTCTTGAAGAAGAACCTTCCTATTACAGCGAGTAGAATACTGGAGGATGCTCATCCACCGACAGTCCCAATGATTTACAGCCACCACCGATCTGATACCCTTTCTTCAAACATCCATTAAGAGCGGCGCACACGTGTGGATGAGAGGGTGTCACTAAACACCATCACACAGACACAGCCCCGCCTGCGCTCGTCATCAATGACAACCATTGTTCCGAAAAAAGATTTATCGGTATTTTCGCTCCGACGTTCCATTTCCGCTAATCCCCTTCGCAGCTCCACGGCTCAATTGATATAAATACACTCGCCTCTTGTATCCTGTTGGGAACTTCACTCGATCGATGCATTTAACGGGTTCTCTTCTAATCCGACATTACACGTGGCATCGTACAAAGTAAAAAAAAAAAACTCCTAACGATGTCGGAGTTATTTCACTAACTATTCAGGGGCGAGAAAACAATTTAAAGGCTCTAACTTTGAGAAAACTCTCGCTTGAACAACACCTGGACAAACTCTGCTGTGTTCAAACGTTTGAGAGAATTTAAATCAAGCTTCAGTACCGCTAACTTTTAATATGCAAGGAATGATTAATTTAAGAACTAAATAATCGATAATAACCACACTCAGTTCACAATTACTTTCGTTTAATTTATTGATGATTTTATTCATTGAGATTATTTATTACAAATTCATCGTCGTATTCTACAGGCATAAGCTAAATACATACAGATATTACTACAAATCCCACATGTGACCAGTGAATATAGCCCAGAATAATCCTTTGGCTTTAATCCAAAGAAGGCTAAGTACAAGTGCTTTAGCAAATCACCTCCTCAAGTTCTTACAAGTAAATAGGAGAGCAGAGAAAGTGTTTAGAAGTTTACTTAGTAGGAATGAACATCAGCAATCCTTGAAAATAATTCGTATTGAGAAAGCAATGAGCTTGCCTGAGCCTGGGTGAACCTCAGGACGGTCACAAATCCCTCAACCACCAACTGTAACAGATTAAATGATATTTCTGCCTCAGCCAGATTTGAAACCGGCACCTCCAGCAAACCAATTCAGCGCTCCACACAAGCTTTGCTAATCGATCACCTATGCCCTAGTTGCGATGTTTCCGGTCTACCGACGACTATCAACCACGTTGTCGAGACCTACATCATCTAGAATCAAACTGCTGATGGATCCAGGGCTCCATGATCTGTTGACAACGATTCCCATCAGCTGTTGACCAAATAGTATTGCCCGCACTTCCAGATATTTGTTTATAGCTGGAAAAAAATTGTGGCTCCAACTCTCTTTTCCTTGGAAAGGAGTGAAGAAGAAACGAAGAGTAGCGAAATACAGGCTAAGAGCTCAGGTTTATTAACATTAATGTAACAAGGCCTACTTGTATCATTGTATTCTCAGGCAGGAACGCGTATCGACACAAGAATAAGAAATTCCTACAAATCCTTACAGGCACTGTGAGTTGGCAAATAAAAGTAAAATTTGACGCACTTTTAAAAACCATGTTAAATCGTACTAAATCTTAATGCATTTTTTATTATAATTAATTTATTTTGTATTTACTAATTATTTTACTAGGCAAAACAACTAACCCTGAGGGGTCTTTGATTCAGTATTCGGTAAGGAAGTAGCGTTTCTCGACCGGAAGTTACACAAAGAGGTTATGTGATTAGTATTCACACTCCACTTTCGGGGTTATCCTCACCACCATAATAAGGGTACCAGCTGTTTGTGCCCCAGGAAGGTCTTCTCAAACCCAAATTCGATACACGGGTTATCATATAAATATAAATAAATAATCTGGTCAACGGTCTAACATAATATAGAAATATTTAGATAGGAATTTTGTAGGAGTATTTACGGGGGAAATGGAAACATTTTAAAGAATGCTGATACATAGAAAATTCGTGGAGTGAGTTCGAACTATACTTGAGTAGGGAGCATTTGTTTCGTGAAGAATTCGCAAGAATTAATATTTACATTGCTACTGCGCTTAGGACAAGTTGATATCCTTTTGGTAGCCGTTCGGAGTTGGCAAAAATAAAATATGGATCGGATTCACATAATACGTTGATATTAAAATTAAAATTTCGAATTCCGACATTTTGTTAATAAAATAAAAAAAGTAAATATACAAAAATAAAGCCAATAAAGAATTACCACAGATTATTATTTTCTTCCTTTTTAATTTTTTTCTAAATTATTTTAATTTTTAGTTCCTAGTAATGGTGAAAAGTACTTTAATTTGTTTGTGTTTTTTTATTCTTCAAGGAATTAAACATAAATTTTCCCTACATAGCTTGCGCGTGCGTTTTTGTGTCTGTTTGTGAGTGTTTATATGTGTGGTTTAGTCAGTTGACTCTGTATTTGCTGCGAACGCTTTGTATTGTTGATATATTGATATGTTAATATTTCCCCATTGGGTAAGCTCCGTGTTTAAGTTTACATTTTTAAATCCGGCTGTGGGAGATAAATTATTTAGTTTATTAACAATCACAGATGCACCCTATGGGATCTACAGAGCCTCCTAGACCTCACTTATCGTTTATAAAATTGGTACCCTTTATTTGGGTGAAGCTGGCGGTTGAATATGTATTTGTGTGTATAAGAAGAAATATATAAAAAAGCATTTACCACTAGAAACCATGAAGGATCTTGGATTCAGCATATGATAGTACTGTCTCTAGCATAAATCATTTTGCTGCACAACTGTTGTCTTAGAGATAGTGTAGTCTCTACCATTTACTGAAACCAAGACCTTTCATGAGTTGTAGTAATATAGGTTTTTTTTTCTCTTCATATATACATTTAATATTTATTCCTTAATAACAGCTTCTGAACAGCTAAAACACCCTTACATTTTATTTGTCCTGTTCGTTGTTCGAATATGGAATCATGAGAAATTTTCTAGTTCCTACAAACTTTCCTGTTAGACGTTCCCTTTGTTTTCCACCCATTCCTTCATTGTTCTAAGAAGTGGGAAATATGCCGTCGAGAAGGTAACTTGTAAAAACAGAGGGAAATGGGGAAATACGGCTTTTCTTCCGCGATGGTAAAAAATGCAAATGTTTACTCTCCAGCTCTTTTCACCGCCTGCCTCATCCGAGAAAAAACAACAGAAATCTCGAAACATCCGATGTTAGTCTCAAGGCAAATGTTTGTGATGGCACAGTAAACATTATGTATGCGCAATGTGCTGTTGTAACCACACCCCCGATGTCTATATTTTATAGAAGTTAGGAGAATGTTAATGTTTTTATATGTTTAGTGCAAAATCTGAATGAAATGTTTTTGAGTACAATATATTAGTTCTTCATATTACTAAATTCTACTTATTTAATTCATTCATTGTTAAAATACTGATATAGTACGCTTTTTTTAGACATAGTTTTCTTATTACTAATTATTTAATTAATAAAGAATGAATTTTTTCCAATTTCTACAAGAAATTGAACCTATTTCTCAGGATCAGTGTGTAAATAGTACCATTAATATACCCGACTTTTTTAAAATTAATATTCGATACTAAAACTAAATCTGTTGAGCGTGATCTAAGACAAATCACTTCCCTGCACAACCGTTGTCTAAGAAACAGTACAGTCTCTACCGTCTACTAAACCCCAGACCCTTCACGGATTGTAGTAGTACAGTTTTTTTTTAACGTCGCATCAACTGGTCTTAAATACCTTGTATTAACATCGTGGATTTTTAATACGTCAGCATCTCCTATATTTTTAATTTTTTTTTAACGTTAGACATGATTCAATTCTTTCTTGTTGATACTTTTTCCATTCAATTAAATGTCTTATTGTAATCAATAAAATAGAGCCAAAAACTCAAAACGAAACATTAACATTTATTAGAATGCAAATGGAAAAAACAACAAGCAAAGCCTTATGTTTCAAATCTGGGGTAAAAATAAATAATTACTAGTCGACGTTTCGCCTACTCAGGCATTATCAAGGCACAATTAAGAGTAAGATCAATCACATCTCAAAGAAGAAGTGCAATACGTCCCAACGAATAATCGCCCAAATAGGCGCATAACCTGAGACCGCACCTCCACCCCAAGACGTTCAGAGTTTGTATTGAGTCAGCTTTGTATGTTTGATTCTTAACCTGCTTATTATGGAGCATTCTTTTGACGATAGGCCGTTCGGAGAGATCTAAGCAATGTTTTATATTTTATTTGACGGAGATGGTTTTGCGGAAGCCTCTCATACTATTCGTCTCATTTTTTCTTAATTTTATTGGATATAATTCTAACAATTCTGACAATAATGTAGTTCTCAAGAAGGGAACTTCACCGTTTTTTGCTGCTGCAGATCTGTAGTCCCCGCTTCGGCTCATTCGTTTTGATAAAAATTATGAACCTGTTGTAATTTTTTTTATAAGTAATTAGAGATTTCCATGTTGAGAAGGCCATTAGTACTTTTTCCGTGCCATTCTTGATCATAATAACCGTGAGATAGAACTCTAATATTTTTACGGCAAAGAAGAAAATTATTTCAAAGATTATACGAAGAGGGTTGGCTAGATATCCTGTTGACAGAATATATCGCAGCAGGTTGTTGCGGTAGAGTGTTGGCCGCATTATAAGATCTTAGTGGCAAAGAGTGAAAACAAATCCCCGGCCTCAGAGTGCTCTCACAAACCCGAGGCTTATTGGATCTCAGCTCCGGCACAAAGCGCCTCTGGAAATCTGCCAACTCCGGGATTGCCGATATTTCTCTTCGCATTCCAGGGTTTTCTGGCGGAATAGTTAGGAGTTTTGGACCCTTCAAAATTTTTTATTACTTGCACATATTATGCCATTCGGGTATAGTTTAGGAAATGTTAAAATCCGGCCTGTGGATTGTGGTTTAGGTGGATGAAATCGTTTGATGTAAGTCTTTGATTGTTGACTTGCCTGTCAAGGGGTATGCAGTGGTTACGATAAATATTGGTCATTTATGGAGGAATATTCAATAAAAAAAAAAAATATTAGAGTATCCTTTTCATCAACTATTAAAGAAATATCATGTATGCGTAAACAAATGAGTTGAATTTACTATTATTTCATCATAAAAGCCGGTATTTTCTAATCCAGATACGCTTTACCATACATAAAGCTAATGGAATTAATGGAAAATTGATGACAATAATGTATCGAAAAAGTTATGACAGTAAAAATGGCAAAAATAAATCTAAAAATGTAAGGAATAAGAATTGTTATTAACTAACAAATATATGGTAATGAATTTTCGTAAAACTGGTAAAAGTGTGAGTAAGTAGCGATAACTTGAACAACTAAATTAGATCTACAATTTCATATTATATTTATTATTATTTCTTTATCATTTTTTTCTTGATGAGAGATAATCTAAAAATAAATAATAATAAGTGAGTGACACTAAACTATTTTAATAATGAATACTTTATTTGGAAAATAACAATGTATGTTTTGGTAAGGACGTTTTACTTACTAAATATGAAAATTCCATTCCTTTAAAAATGTTTAGTTTATAATCTTCCAAAGTTTAAAGTTAATTTGTATGTAATGTTTACCGCTACTTGTAATTTTTCTCCTGGTTTCACTTTTCAAAAAAATACAATAATGATAAAATTGGCTCCCTACAAAGAATTTGATCTGTTTTAAAACATTAAGAATTTCGACTATGACAACTTCTAGAACTCTGTTTTCTGTACCCTTATGAACATAACAAAATATTTGTAGATAGGCACATCAGCTAATCAAAAAGGATGAACTATATTACTGATATGCGTCAGAAAAAATCAAATTTCATTTAGAAAGAGTTGTGGATTTTTAAATATGGATTTTTTTTTTGTTTTATGTTATACTACATGTTTTTTATTCAACTTTAATGTTAATATTTATTCTTATTTTCCAGACTGGCAAACATTTTCATCGTACGTCCTTGCTCATAAAGGCTTTCAACCACAAATTTAGGCTGGACCTGGAGCTCAATACGTAAGTCAAAGTTTATACATATTTTATTGTAATTTTTTTTGTATATTTTATTGTCTGTGATATCGTTAAACAATGAGTAGTTACGTTACAATTTCTAATTGTTTCTGTATGAAAACAATGATAAATAATCGTTCAGCTAGAATCTGGAAACTTTAACAGGCTTATCGAAAGAATTCTGTCGTTTTAAGTTCTAAATAATCTAAATATTCGAATTAGTTGCTAAAGTTAAAGTTCTCGATGGACATAGCAGTCGAGACAAGTTACCATGAAATAATACATCTGCTATTGTAAACAATGCACTTAAAGAATAATTTCAAAAAAGGGAAACACCGGTTGACTTACCATAGCACCGGTAAAAGAAATATTAGGACAAATCTTTTACAAACAAAAAAAAAAGTGAGAGATTAGAAAAAAACTGTAATCATCATAAATTTCAGAAAACTTAATTTCGTGCCGAAGCGCACCATCACGATTCTTATCTCTAACGGCTTCATTTTCCACGTGCACTTCTTGATTGTTTTCATTTTTACAGCTTCCAGTAATTTTTTCCATGAAATTTGTTCGTGATAAAAAAACAAAAACGTTAACACTCACAAAATATTATAATGATATATTCGTTTTAATTTTCTTACGATAAGATTTTCTTTATTGATATATGTAGTATACAATATACTTATGCATCATGCACAAAATAACAATTATAGGTACGAAAAAAAGAGTATATTTTCATGAAATTTTAATATAAAAGTGAACGAATGAGTAATTAGTTACTTCGAAAAAGTTGGTCTTGGGACGCCATTTTGATAACAATTTTCCTAATACTTCCTGCTGTTTATTTCCTTGATTAATTTTCTATAAAATGCTGATTTATTGTTTTTTTAAATTTATGTCAGGAACTGGTTCATGTAAAAGTCCATGAAAGGGCTCAGATACTGGAATTAGCAATAGGTAATTAGTTTTCGCTAAATTGAGCACCGAATGAAACATTGAACAAATTAATAAACAAATTTCTAGAACAAAAAAAAATACATTTACCGTAACCGTCTTATAACCTAGATATTGACTAAAATACTTAATACTTGGTATAAGAAGCTCAATTAAAAACATAATATATATATATATATATATATATATATATATATGTAAAATCCAAGTACTGGATATTTAGTTAGCATTGGTTGAGGTTAGGGAACCTTCATATTTATAATAGATCACCTGGTGCTAATAGCTAACAATAGGTGTAACGTTATTAGTTGGATTACAACCTGTAATTTAATTTATAAGTTGGATAATAACTGATTTTATTAATCTGAAATGATTGCATATTAACGTTTTAAAAGATGTACAAGACATATTAATACTCTACTTACATAACACAACTAAACAATACAAACCTGAAATGATTAATTAAATTACAGGTTGTAATCCAACTAATAACGTTACACCTATTGTTAGCTATTAGCACCAGGTGATCTATTATAAATATGAAGGTTCCCTAACCTCAACCAATGCTAACTAAATATCCAGTACTTGGATTTTACATATATATATATATATATATATATATATATATATATATATATATATATATATATATATAAGTTGGATAATAACTGATTTTATTAATCTGAAATGATTACATATTAACGTTTTAAAAGATGTACAAGACATATTAATACTCTACTTACATAACACAACTAAACAATACAAACCTGAAATGATTAATTAAATTACAGGTTGTAATCCAACTAATAACGTTACACCTATTGTTAGCTATTAGCACCAGGTGATCTATTATAAATATGAAGGTTCCCTAACCTCAACCAATGCTAACTAAATATCCAGTACTTGGATTTTACATATATATATATATATATATATATATATATATATTTTCATCCATATCCATATATGCTCCATGCTTAAATAAGCATATTTTATGCGATTACATGTGATTTTAGTAATTACGGATCAGTTTAGTTTTATAATTGCAGAATACATTTTAGTATAAGTTAACAATATAAGAAATTAAAAATTTAAAGTTTGACTAAATTTATAATTTACATGTGAGAATAAAATAAAAATTAAATTAGTAATCATAAGTTATACAATAAATAAAATTTTACAAATATAAAAATAAACAAAATTAGTGTTTCAAGCACTGCAAGAAGGTTTTATAATATTATTTATATAATTAAAAAAAACAATGCATAAGTTATAAATATAGAACATTATGATTAGTGACAGTACTTAATAAAAATGTATACACAAAAAGTTACAATTAAAAAATGAAAAACTATATAACTAGTGAATTGCCCTTCTTATGTCTTAGAGTTGATCAAAATCAATGTCTTTTATAAATTATAGTAAGTCAGTAATTTAAAGAAAAATAATTTTTCTGTCTCAGGCCCTCGTTTGAGTATTAAGTTGTTTATCAATTTAATTAGTTGCCTGTCGTATCGTGAACAGTCATACAGTATGTGTCTAAAAGTGTCCATCTTCATCACACGCGTCTGTTATGTTAAATCGTTTCAAATACTGTTTTGTGTTTCCATGTTCTGTTAAAAATTGTGTTAATTTGAAGTGTGAACAGTGTAATTGTTTGTAATTTTTGCGTGTTATGGGAGGAATGTATCTGTGTAAGTTCGGGGATTTTCTCGATGAAGTCCAGGTAATGTTCCATTTCTTAATTGTTTCTTCTGCTGGCTTTTTCTCATGAGGTAAGATGTTGAAACTTACTGTAAGAGCAAATTTATTTGTAAGAATAGCGAGCTGGATGTAACCAATTACAACAGTCGGTTTTATTTTCTGCTTCGTTGTAGGTCAGATTTAATATATTTTTTCGACATTTTTTGAAATTAAATAATGACACAGCTTTTTCTATTTTCAAGGTGAGTGGGACTATGCCAGCAAGAATAGTTGCTGCCTCAAATGAAAGTGTTCTAAAACCTTTGCAAATTTTAATTTCGACCAATCTCTTAAGCCTTTTGGTCACATTTATTTTACGTTTTATACCTGTATACCATACATGAACTGCATTAATTATTTTGGGGAATAAAGCTGCTTCATATATAATTTTTAAAACATTAGACTTCAAACCCCAAGTAACTCTTGCAGCAATTGACATTCGATTAATAGTCTGCAGTGTTTTTGTTATATATGCCGATTACAATGGAGTTTTCGATCAAAAATGTACACCAAGGTATTGAAGTGTATCATGTTTAGTCAGTAGGGTCCTGTTAAGTTTTATGTTCAATTGAAGTGGATACCTTCTTCAAGTAAATATGATGTATTTAGTCTTATCAGGGTTGAATTGCAATTTATTCCGTCTAGTCCACTGTGCAAGTCGTATCAGTGCTAAGTTTGTCATTGTCTGTAATTCATCAAACTGGCGTCGTCTAACAAGTAGTAGAACATCGTCAACATTTGCCAAAATTGTAGCTGAGTTTGAATATATATGTATATATATATATGTGTGTGTGTATCTTTCCAGTATTATTGAGTTTCTTAATTCTTCTATTCCCATGCCTACAAATATTTTGATGACCCGCATCTTGCTCCAAACCATAAGAATACTTACTGAACTGGGGAAACTTTGACTGGTTATTTATTGTACTGTATTTTATACACTCAAGAATTTGTTATTTTTTTGTTATTTAGTTTAAGTAATTAGTTTATATTTACATGCACACACCCACCCTCGCACACACACACACACACACACACACATACACATCACACACACACAATTGATTAATTCCTGAGATCATCGAATATTTTATTGAATGCCTTTTAGTGAGGTTTCCGTCTCTGATTTCTAAATTTGTTTAGACTGTTTATGAGATTTATTCTTTTGTGATCATGGAGATGCTGTAATAAACTAACTTTAGTTATTTTCCAGAGATTTTCAGTTTTTTTATAGTTTTCAAATTGAATTTAATGACTAGTTTTTGTTTCTGTTTGAGTTTTGCTCATTTTTATTTGAATCGGATTCTCTGAATGGTACTGACAGATGAGGGACGAATTACAAGTCTTCAAGTGTTTTAATTTTAATGAAAATTTTCGAAAGATTCTTTTTAATTAAAATAGTTCCTCTAATAGAAAAACAACTTAAAACTTTTAGAGGAAACTTGGTTAAACATATTCTCTTAGCCGAGGCCTCTCCACAATATACCTTACCTAATTTGGCGCAAAAATACGGCCATGTTGCCCTAGGAAATTTAGGCTTATTAAGTTTGCAATGGGGTTTTTGGAAGGGAATGTGATGGAGGCACCGTGGAACCACGGGTAAGTGGGGTGGCAAACTTTGGCAATATCGTTAGTTCTAATGGAGCACTTATACCAACTGCAGGCATCAGGTATGAACAACTTTCTTCCTCCATATCTTATGCACTGAATCCTTCCGGCGCAATTGACTCCTTGATATTCTATAGAACAGGGCTTCATTATGTAATAGATTCCGCATTTCCATTCTTCGAGTATTATCCTTCGAGATTCCTCCCTTTTTTCTGTGAAATAAGTTTCCCCGGTAATTTTCCCTTTAGGAGTTTTCCCGTTCTATCGATTGCCAATTACCCCCCCCCCTCTAGTGGAATTTAATAAAACTTTAAACTGAGCAAATTGTAGGAAGTCCAATAATGAACTCCTTTTAATAGGAATCAGTTCATCCATTTTAATTTTATTTTAGTTGTGGATGATTCGATATTAGGAAATGATTATTCCAATAATCGAACCCGAATTAAAACTTTATTAGTTACTTTAGAATAGAATATAGTAGAAATATAATTTTATTTTGGGTTTAGTATTATAATAATTTTCAACCCAATCATCTAACAAATGAGATATACATTTTTTATATTATTGCCTGTAATTTAACTGTTTTTTCAATCCTATTATGTCTCATCGGTTCTTACATAATGTACCTTACTCTTTACTGTTTCTCGCTAGTTATTTTATAATTTATCACACTCTCTGTATTTCTTTATATTATTATCAATTTAGTACATGGATTCTGTAATTCTTTGTTGGTACTGCAATGTTTTATTTAGCTATTTCCTGTTTCTTTCCTTGCCCTGAACATCTTAGGCCGAAACGTTGGCACGTTAAATAAACCTGTCTTATTTTGTGATATCTTTTACTACACCCCCTAGCCAATTCAATCTATTATTATAATAATTTATGTTTTTACAGAAAATAAGCCAGTATAATTATCAAATGAATATATTTGGTGTTTGAAAAAAAATAAATAATAAGTGAAATCAATAACGAATTGTTTAGCAAACACTTATAGAATAGAAAAATAATTTTATTCTGCGACCAGGTACCTCCCTTAGAATAACATCTGTGTACAAAAATAATTAAATGTATATCTGGCCAAGGGGCTACATTAAAAGAATAATTTATTATTATACTTTATACTTTATTATGTTTATCAGTAATTGTTTAAATAAATTAATCAGCAACGAGGTCAGCTATGGTATAGTGGATAGCACAACGACCTTCTATATCGGTTCACAGCACGACATTTGACCCTAGGATATTAAAAGTGGAGTAAAAAATTCGTATTCAGACGTTACGTAAAATGGAAGTCAAGAACGTGGTCGTATCAGGTGATCTTTATCCTGACTATACCTGTATACGCATAATGTAGGACTCTATCTATTGCATCCTCCGATTAGACACAGCTGCATAAAGTTACATTAAATGAATAAAAACAAGTACCGCTACACCCCATTAAGGGACACCCCATATTGTAGAGACTGTACTGTTTCTTGCGTAATGGTTATATAGGGAGGTGATTTATCCTAGATCACGCTCAACCGCCAGATTTTTCCCTTTTATTCTGGGCACCCACTTTTTAGAGGCTGGATGTTTCCCAATAGGGTCATGACCCATCTCCGGGCGCTAACAGACTAAACGAAATTCTGCAAGAAGGATTTGAACCCAGAACCTTTAGAACGGTAACTCAGCGCTCTACCAATGAGCCACTCCGCTCCCTATTAAATGAATAAACAATCATTAATGAACAATAAAGTTTAGGATTTTGTATCATTTACAAATAGTGCTTCCAGAAGAGAAACTGAAAACATCAGGGCCCATAACGAAATATTTGGACCAGGTTGTGGGGTTTTCGGTCCAAGGTCCAAATTGATTAAATAAAAAAAGTCAAATAAAAAAAAGGTTGTATTCATATTCTTTACATCAAACGGTAACACCAAAGACATAAACACAACATATCACCAACGCTGAGCAGCAAAGATGCGATAAGAAAAAAATAGTAAAATTTGGCAATTACTTGGCCATATAAACCACTGATATACATCCGTACGCAACGACAGTCCACAGTAGAGTGAAGTCTGATAGGTAGAAACACCTGACCGGACGTATTTAGCGACAAAAAAAACTCGTTACAACATGCACTTACGAAATCAAACTGTTTTGTATGAATGGGCCTAGCACATTTGAAAACTGTTAGTACCTCTATTATCGACAAAAACGTGAACAGCTAAGTAAAACAAGTTGTAAGGTCACAGAAACACTTTTTTCCACCTACTCATTTTCAACCCTCCAACTCAATTATGGAGTCCTATAACCATTAACGATATCCTAATGGCTCTAAAATAATTCTAAACACTGAATTTAAGCTTATTTGATGCTCATGTTGCCACTGGTAAGCAATTTGTTTCTGAAGATGCAATAATTCTGAAACATAACACCCAGTAATGTGAGGAGCGAGAAAAAAAAATGACATCTTCCCTGAAAGGCACTTTAGTAAATCAAACTCCTTCTTTGATGTCTTTTGCAACAGTGCAATGGCCTATTATTTTTAGAGTAACTGGAATAATTCCTTAGTGAGACTATAATGTTCTCAAAGGAAAGTATTTTAAGTTTTAGAGAATATTTTTATTTCAGTGCTGACTTAACTTCGGCCGGACTTTACTTCCACTGAACCAATAAAATAAAGTTGGGACTCAACGAAACAGGATTTAGAACGGAAGTAAAAGCAGCTTTTGATAAGTCCTAAGTCGCTAAACAGATGGAGTTCGCATCGCCGATCACCGATCATTGGAACATCTTCATATTGTTACATAACGCTGTGCCCTTCTGTAACTTTGTTGTATATAACGACTTTACATAACCCCGAGAGCGGTGAGTATTCAAGTACTGTGAATAAGTTCGATTCAAAATATATTTTGGGGCGATGAACCGTCAATATCTGCTTAGTCGTTTAAAGTAGGACTATAGTCTCTGTTGTGCAATATTTTATATTTCTCATCTTCCATGATCCCCAAATTTGGTTGTTTATATTTGTTCTTGAGAGACTCCCTTTGTTATAATCAATACGGTTAATAGAACAACTAGAATAAGTGTCACAAGAATAATAAAATCTTTAACAAACTAATCGATTAAATACATTGATTGGTCATAACTGCCTGTTTTGTCTCTACTAGCTGAGGGTGTATACAGTAAATAAAATAAAAAGTTGAATTTAGTCAGGGGTTCGCTAGGGTAAGGTGATAAATAAGAAACCTTATGGAGATTGTGGAAAGCTTTATTTGGAAATATGGCCTCTGTAACCCCAAAAAGCAAAGCTTATGCCTCTAGAAAGCTTTTTAATCTAATATGCATTGAATAAACCTGAGAACGCTTGGCAGTGAGCTCTGTGTTAGGAAGCTGCTATGCTGAGTTGCTGAGGATCCCGGGTTAAAGTTGCTGTGATAGAGAAATTAGTTAATCTGTTAACAGCCATATATGGACCCAGTGGAATCTGCAGACTCTCTTGGGGCTCACCCAGCCTCTACACAGGGGATGTCCTTAGTTGTGGGATCATCGGCAAATAACCTTACTGCACAATCATACGTCTAAGAAACAGTACATTCACAACCATGTATTGAATCCAAGATCCTTCATTGATTGTAGTGGCACAGTTCTTTTTTGTAACTTGAAAATGAATCAGAAACAAAACAAGTTAAGTATTACTTGCTGCCACTAAATTCTGCAAAATCTCAAATATTTATTACTATCAAATATTTTGTGTATATGCAAACATACTATATAAAAAAAAAAAAATATATATATATATATATATATATATATGTGTGTGTGTGTGTGTGTGTACACACAGAGAAAATATACAACATTATGTTCGTTAACACATCTTCAAAATTCTTCAATTCTTTCTTTTTCCTATTTAATGTTACCTGACTTTATATGAGAAGATTAAAAATAGAAACCTGCTCAAAAACTATGAATTACTTATGTAAAAATTCATATATCCGTAACTCGAGATTAAAAAAAAAAATCATGTAGATAAAATTTGTTGGATACGAAACAGCGAAGCTGGAAATATGACATAATAGAATTACATATATGTTTGTAACGCTAATTTAATTGGTTTCTACATATTTTTTTAAACAAAATAAATACATTGCATGTAATAATGTTATCAAAATTATATATGATTATCCATCATTTGTTTTAACTAATTAAATTAAATGTATTAACTAATATAAAAATTACAATTATAAACCATAAAAGATCCTGTGTTTATGGTAGAGCTGTAATAACATGAAAGACTGCAGTCCTGCAGGGAGGTGATTTAGCCGAAATCGCTCACAACTAGGGGGTCTTCCTCCCCCATCCAGAGTACCCATATTATAAAGGCTTGGTGAGCCAAAGGAGGGTCTGCCAGTCCCACCAATACATTTTTTTAAGAAAACATCTTTAGAGTTTTCTGTTTTTTTAATTAAAGTAGTTTAATTTAAAACTTAAAGATCCTAATTCAGTATTGGAGAAGGAAGATGTTGAATAAATAAACGAAATAGCTAAATAATTATTAAAAGAAGAAGAGAAGAAGAGAGAGAATTTAAATTAGCGAACAGGCAGAATTAATCTGAAGGGTAAGATAAACATGGGATGGCTAAATGGAATGTTTGCAAGCGGCAACAAAATCATAGCGTCCGGGATAATCACTCCTTCAGGAGCTGTTTATTTTTGGATTATTTTCCTCCCTCAGTCGAGAGCTGCAAATAAAACCCTTTTTCATTACATGCCAATACTTCTAAAACAAATTATTCCGCGTAGATTTAAACAGAGGATATTTCCACACCGGCTGTTATCTACTATGTTATTCAGTCCCTGTGTTTTTCTCATTTGTTTCCAATGTTTGTCCTTTCTCTCCCGGTCATTGAATTCTGTCTGTGTCGCTTTTCCAAATACTCCTTTTTTTTTAGTCACCTCGTGTCTTCCGGTGTGAAGCAATATCTGGCTCCTTTGTCCCGCCTCTTTCAATATAACATTAGAATGCCTAAAGCGTAAACATTAAATTACTACACGGGCTAAAAGTCAATTTGTTTCCTACGCGTCACAGAACCACTCTCCAAAGTTCTGCTCTTTCTGAAATAGCGTTGGTTCAGCATTGCTACTAAATCACACAAAGAAATAAACTCATGCAAAACATTAAAAGGTTGTTGAAGATTACAATTTGTAACATTATATTGTAATTATTCATTCATATCCTTGTCTTTTAAAAATTTAATATGACTTCATCTGGCTTAAACGATTAACACTTTAGACACTTAATATCTTAATGCAGTTCCCAACCAATAAGGGTACAGAAGATTGGTTTTTTATTATAAAAAAAATTAAAACAATTTGAGTCACTCCACTGCTAGTTACTACTGGCTGTATACCTCAATCCTGGACTGGATCGAGTCAACGACATCGATCCTAAATATAAGCTAGTAAACCGTGATTAGTGCAGTCATCTATGACCTATAGCTGTTGTATATTTATATTTAGTTAGTGGGCCTCGAAGGTTTCCTTTCGAAATTGGTGATACGCACAACTAAAAAGGTTAGGAATCCATTTCTTAAAGCCTAATTAATTATTTTATATAAAAATGTTGTACATATGGCACATAAATGGAAACATGTAAGAAAACTGACTAAGATGTGACTTAAAGAGATTGTATATTAAAATTCATTAATTTATTCCCTTATTTTAGATCAATTAACTCTAATCCTTAAACCGATGAAAATTGATGTTGTTTAAATTTTTTTTTTATCTTTTATTAAGAATTATAAGATAGAAGATCTTTAGCGTGTATTTCTATATTGAACAATAATATTAGGTTGTATTAAAATTCAAAAACCCATCAATACTATTCCATCATTTAAAAGGAGTAATATCCACGATTCTCTTAGTAGCAGCATTTTTAACGAAGCCTTCCATGGCTTAGGATTTATTTTATGATTTCGAGCGTATACACTTTTTCTATATACTACATTTGAAATATTGTTAAACAAATATTATCGTCACTATCTAATTTACTACATTATTTGTATACCGTGGTAGGTGTAATTTAATTAGCATGTCTATACCCATTAGTAATAATTATTGTAATATATAAGGACTATATATATATATATATATATATACATAAGGATTATATTTAAGTATTCTTTCTTCACCGATCATTTTTTTTAAGTAGAAATGGTGAACATTAGTTGAACATAATGTTTCTGTGAAATGAAAAAAAAAATAGAATTAGGTTGTAATGAATTCCTTGAAACTAATTAGCCAACCAATAATATTCCATCGTTTGAAATAAAATTAGATAATCCTTTCAGTAATAGAGGATTTGGAGAGAGATTTTAGCAACAGTTATGTTTAAATTTGTTAATTATAATTTGTAAAGCACATTATTTTTTATATTTGAGGATAATTGAATAACTGATGGAAACTAATAATGTTAATATTTTTATATTATTTATATTTCTCATAAATTACATGACAAATAAATTTTATCTTGATTCTAGCTCCATTAGTAATGACATATTTTACAAAGAATTCATGACTTACATTGATGAAGAGAATATATTGAGATACATTGTGCGTAAATTATCAATAAACAATAATTTAAAATATTGGGGCTAATTTAAAAACTATACCTTATTGGTTTACACGATACCTGAAAGGCGAGATTATCGACCAAATTCTGGAACGGCATAGAAAAGATCTCTAGGAATTTCATTACTTTGAAATACACGGTTTCAATTTTAGAAACGAAGATACCTATACTTAATATAAAATACCTTAATATAAAATATCTATGATGAGTTTCCGTCAAAAGTATGATTTCTTTTGATTCGAAGCTTTTCAAGTAAAAACCTCGCTTATAACATTCAGCCCATTTCAGTCTTCAGTCCATTTCAATATGTTAATGGGAAAAATTATTTAACAAAAACTTAAATTAAATAAATTAGGATTAATATGATATAAATATTATATTATATTTTTTATGTTATTATAGGAATATAATTTTTTTAACTTAATTTCGGGTTCCGTTCATGATAAAATGAAGCCGCCAACGCTTCATCCCATCCTATTTTTATCTATGCCATGAATGACCCTCTGGAGTAATTTTAGATGTCAAAAACAAAAAATAAAAAACCACAAATATTTCAAAACAAATGCCCAAGAATTGCTGGAAACTATGCATATTACATTAAAGTTAAAATTATGTATACCGTATATTAATTAATTTATCAATAAATTATGCAAAAAAATCTTTAATAAGTGTAAACACATTAAAAACCCACTTATAAAAAATATAGGGAACTACACAAAAATAGTACAAAACGGTATATACATAAAAGAACAAAGCATTTATTACTATAGGATACCAATTTATCTTATATTATTCATATAGATGATGAAGTTACTAATAATGTATAGATACAATTTTTGTTTATTTTGATTATAATTTTTTTTTTCTCACTGCTAAAAGTTTTTTTTGTATATATTATATTATCTTTCATTGTATATGTGATTCTTTATAGATACATTTAAATTTGTCTATTAAGTTTTCAAGTTTGAGACTGGTCTGTTTGGTACAGTATATTACTTTTGTGAATTGTAGCAAATTATATATATATATATATATATATATATATATATATATATATATATATATATATATTTATTTATTTATAAAATATAAAAATAATAAAGGAATGTATAAAAAAAATAAATAAATAAAACGTCAAGGACAACGATTGTGCAGAGAGTTGATTTGTAACTTGTTTTGAGTACTCACTTCATGGAGACTGGGTGAGCCTCAGGAGGGTCTCCAGATTCCAAAGGATCCTAACAAATTAAATAAATTATCATAATTTATTTTTTTCATTTATTGTTGTAATCTTTTAATATTTTTATTTGAAAAGAAAAGATATGTCCAGGGCCGGGTTCGAATCTGGGGTTCAAATCCCGGCCCTGCACATTTCTTTTATTTTCAAATATAAATAAATTATCTTTTATTTGAACCTGTGACCTTTGTCACGGCAACTCAGCGAAAATAAAAATCAACCATCAGAAACTAAAAAGGGGAATAGGAAAGAATACGTTGAAGAATAAATAAACTAAAATATAATAAAAAACGATTCACTTTTCAATTTTGATATTTTTAGCGGAAAAGATGTATCAAAAAAGCTTATTCATTTGGGATTTTTAGGTTTAAAAATAACAGAAAAGTATTTTATAAGACGTAGAAGAATGACGAATGAAAGGCAAATGAACTTTTATTGTTGGGAATCTTGTGAAGCTAAGCTATTGAAGGCACCTCCTTCACGAAATAAAATCCTCAGCTGTTGCAAAACTTTTATAAGATCTCAAGAAAGCTTCCATTCACCTTCACTATATCTTATTTACTTAGCCCACTTTATTTCCTCTTTCTTTTTTTATTTATTCAAACCACTTTTTTTTCCATTTTGAATATGAAGTGAAATTTCTTTCGGTAAAATTGTTACAATAAAAACCTTTTATACTTTCATCAGGTGAATTTAAACAGTTTTAATACTTCCGTATTTTTTAAAATTTTTATTTATTCAGAACATTCAAGAACTGTTTTAAACAGGACAGTACGTCGAAGCAATAAAAAGAAGAAAACACATTTAAAATGCAGAAATGCTGTATAGTGTATTTATCTTGTGTATTTTTATTATATAATTAGAACCTTCTGTTCTGTACTATGTATACGTTATTTTTATTGTTATGTAGCTATGTTACCGGCTGCTCCTATATAGGCACTAATAATATATACAATTTAAAACAAGATCCATCCTCCATAACCATAATCCTATAGGCACTGGAGAGAGAAATGCTTTATTTTTTCAGCAGTCCTTTCCAACTACATTGGATGGCCATAACACACAGCATACTCATTGTTACGGCCGCTCAGTTTTTTTAAATAACATGTTTGATAATTTTTTTGTTTCAATTTTTTTGTTTCAATTTTTTTGTGTTTTTTTATTAATTTAATTTCAATAAAAATAAATCATCTGTAAAAATTAATCGAAACAGCTGTGAGACCTTCTTTTTTTTTTAGCAAAAAGTCGCTAAGTCATTGTTGTTGTCTCGGCTAGCGTACCTTATGGACCTACCTTACAGAAGTCAATTTCATTGTTGGCTTCAATAGCGACCCGCGCCGTGCAGTTTACACCAATCATACAGCTGTTTTATCAGTGTGTTCATTGCGTTTACACCAGAGGGAACTTCTATCAAGAAACCCGCCTGACCAGGGTATTATAGACATTTTTATTTAATTTTAATTGCGCAATTAAACTAAATTATTGTATAAATTTATTTTTTTAAGGAATTTGATGTATTTCTTGTTTTTTTCTTCAATTTCAAAAATTAAAAGTTTCAAAAATTATCATTTGGTATTATATCTGACGTCCATTTATTTATTTGATTTTACAATTCAAAATATAACCTATTAGGTAATTTTCTGTACAAAATTATCTGAGACAGATTAAGGCAGCAGCCTATCACAGATTAGTTCTATAGGGAAAGCTGTCCAAGGGTACAATCCCTGTTACCCTTACGGCGCCCTAACAGTCATCAGCCATATTGGACATACTGTAGATTACAATTTGTTTAAATTTAGGAGTATTAATTTTACACATTCCTTATCATATTTATTACATATTTCTCTATTCCATGCCATTAATCAAAATACATACTTAAGAACTACAGTACAATCCCTATTTCTTTTTCTCCTTCCCTTTATATTCGAGAAAGTAAAGAAAATATAAAACATATAACATATATAAGCACACATATATTACAATGAAATTTATGAAAAGAAATATATACTAGAAAAAAAATATATATATTAGCGTGTGGGGTATCAGCTACTATTTATATGTTCCAACGCCCTGCCATCTGGAATTAGCCCATTCTTCGTAAGAATTCTCTCGCAGCGACTGTCGTAGAGCTCTCACGCTCATTACTATTTATAATTATTAATTTTATTTTTTTTATTCTGTTTGTTACAGCTATATTAGTATCACAGATAATAATCACAATGTGCATGACTCAAGGCCTGAAAATGTGTTTATGACTCGAGAATCATTTTCAAAAATGTTACCCTTAAGGAAGTTGTCGTCCAAATTTCTAATGGAGATCTATTGGAGGACTTTGTAACTCTGCTCGTTTAGTTTCTTCACTGTATGTTGTGAAACGAGTGGCCTGGCGTTGTAGCGTAAGGTCCCTTCCGATTATCTAATGAAAGTTTTTGCTGAATGTAAATTGCCCTGCAGTACAGTGGGGGTGTTATACAATGGTTCACCTTTTGGCAGAAGGGATAAATAATAATAAATTATTATTGACAGAAATCAAATAAATGCCATTTCGGCACGTAATCCTCCTTTGAGGGATTCGCGTGGAATCGTGGATAGAGAATCCTCCCATTGAAGGATCCTAACTTGTTTCCTATCACTGTAGTAGATACCTGTTTAGAGACGTTTTAGTCTCCTTGTCGGATTCTATGGTAATGCGTTTGTCAGTAATATTCGAACCAGTAAGTTTGATTGTCAAGGAAGTGAATCATTAAATATTTTGTTGTTAGTAATGTAGAAGGGACAATGAGAAGGGACAAATGGATTATTTATGAATTAATATGTGTCACCAATTGAGAATTTCTCGTATCAATGGCCAATGGAATGTTCGCTACTGCACCACTCTTCCCGACGAGGTTGTAATGTTTCTTGTAGCTTAGGCTGCCGATGCCAATTTTAAACTACATAAAATGTTATTTATTAGTCATATTTGATGGAATTCTGTACAATTTTTGTTTAATTGTAGTGTTAGCATTATCAACAAAGTGATCATTACACTCAGTAAACATATATATTGTAAAGAAAATCAGTCCATTAATTCCAACTTGAATTTCATAAATAATAGAAAAGGATATTTCATAATAAACGTCTAAATAATTTAACTATAAAACGTTTTTAAAGACATATATCGCACTTTTAAATAATAGCGTGAGAGAGGAGTTGTGAGAACGAATATTGCCAGAATACTGGTGCGACAACCGATCTCACTACCAAATGCCACTAAGGTAATCATTCTACAGAACTGTTGGCTGTTGGAATAGTTTGCTCAAGATTTAATAAAAGAACAATCCAGCCGCCTGTTAATTCAGTCCGCTCGTTTAATATTGCCTCTCTTTCTTCACGCCTTGGTTGGAATTGTCTTAATTGCTTTTCGTCACCTGTATAGGTATTGACGCTTCCGCTCAGTCTGTTCCTACGTTCTTTGCATAACAGTTGGTAATAGCATTATTAAATATCTTAGACCTGTTTACGTATGTTCTTACGGCTAAATATGTAGTCATATTTGTTGATGCCATTTAGTTATTAAGATAAGATGCCATACAGTGCAAAATAAATAACAGATAATCTATTTATTAATTTGGTATTAAATAAATGAAACACTTCACTGTCCAAACATTTCATTTTGACTAAATACCTAAAATAACAAGTATAAAATGTTTCTAAAAAAATATTCTATGAAAAATGTCTTAATACATACGCCCCAATAAGCGATGGGTTCTTTTTTATATTATATTTTAATAAGTATTTGTCTTATTATGTTATTTTATTTTTATAATTATTTTTTATATTTTAATTTTTAAATTCATTCTCTTTTGACAGTTGCATTTTGTTTGATTTTTATAACTATTTCATTTTATTTATTTTTATTCAAATCTGCCTGTGTCTAGTCAATCATTTTATCTGTTTGCCACAGAAGGGCCCTATATAGACCCTCCTGGGTTCACCCAGCCTCTACTAAGTGAATTCCCTTAATTGGGAGAAAAACCTTGCTGTCGGACAAATCACCTCCCTGTTCAACCGTTCTCCCAGAAAGAATTAAGTCTCTACCATGTACTGAAACCTAAATCCTTAGGTTGTAGTAGAACAGTTTTTTTTAATAGTTATTTTAACTTATAGGAAAAACCCTAATGTGGACAAACTAATCGGATTATCTAGATATTTTAGTAAGTATTACGAAACTATTGATAGATGGTTCCTTATCACTGAAATCATTAAAATTCTATTGAGGCTAGTTCAATGGTATCTTCTATCTCAGTTCCACATAAGACAACATATAAATATTAAATATGGAAATATTAGTCTCATCAAAAGAACTAACGGTATAGTAAAAATCTCCCTTAACGATAAATCTCATGGGCACCCTTCCTGCCTCACAATTATAACTTTTTTTACGCCATTGCAACGTGGAGATCACTTTAACGAATGGGGATAGCCATGTTTTCGTCATCAGGATTATATTTTTTTTATTTTAATGAATCAGTATTAATTATAAATGATGACTGAGCATATTAATATTTACGGTCCAAGAAAATTTGTTATATTGATTATATAAATAAATTTATATTAATTAAATTATCATTATCATAAGATACATTTTGATACCCACATATTTCAAACGTACAAATGTAACAAATAGTCGAGGCGTATAGAGCACAGGGCTGACTAATGGCCGGTATCCGAAAAAGTATCATTATCTCATAAATGATGAGAGTAAGATGGGACCTGATTGGCCGAAAGTAACGTAGCGGAGTGGCAATAATTTAATAATAAATCTGATTGGTGGAGATAAGTGGGCGGGTATATATGGGCCTCAGTCATTGGCCAGCCTCAATAGCTCCTAACAAATGACTAGCCCTAATTATCCAACCGCCTAACAAAAACCAAGATTTATGTTCACCTTTCATTCCCTTTTTTTATGACCTCCTCCACTCCCGCCTTCTTCACGTAATGACTGTCGGTTGTCTGAGCTTCCATCTCGTCAGCTTCTTCTACAAGCGTTGACAGTTTCCATTGAAGGAAAATCGCCAAAGATAAAACGAATTTTCTTTTAATTTTCCGTTATGAATTAGTTAGGTAGCTAATCTTGACAAAAACATTCTGTTTGTTACTATGATGATGGCTTGTTCTTAATATTGTTTTTCTTACTAACGGGCAGGTATTTTAATAAAATAATCAATAACGAGGTAACCGGAATGTCTCATTGGTAGAGTGCTGAATTACCTTGCCGAAGGTACCGGGTTCAAATCCGCTTGTGGCAGATTTTATTAAATTAGTTTACTGCCGGGAATCTGGGACTTTTCTTTGGCATCTCGGACCCAGCCTACGTAGAATGGCTACCAAAAATAGGGGAAAACCTGGCGGCTGAGCCTGATCTAGGACAAATCAGCTTTCTCCACAACCGCTGGTCCCCAAACATCCCAGTCTCTAACACGTTCTGAACCTATAACTCTTCAATAATCGTAGTGGGAAAGGTTTTTTTTTTAAATTTATAACGAAATATCTACAACCCAATATTTGCCCGTTAATTTTTCTCCGCACATCATAATTTAAAGACGGTCTACAATACATTTTTATAATTTTGGTTGACTTTTCGTGATTGGTAATCAGTAATAAAGTGATAGGCCTCAATTATTTGTTTTTATTGAACATTTTTTTTCCTAAGGATTTCCTCAAATTGAGGTTTCCTTCATCCGCAAATTTCCTTCAATTCATTTTTCCATTTTGTCCTATCTTTTATACCTCGAAGCACGGGCGTGCATACTTCCCTCAACTCCTTCCATCAATCTTTTTCGTAGTGTTCTTCGTTGCTTCAATTGAAAATTAAATAGGGCAATCTTTCTTCCTTCATTCTTTTGAGATGATCATTCCAATATTTTTTTCTCTATATTTTGGAGGACGTTTTGTTGAGTTTTCATTCATTCACTAATTTCGGCATTAGTCCTTCTTTCTAGTTCGGTTACTCTGGCAGTTCTTTTCCAATAGTCCATCTCAGTAGCAAGTAGCGCTTATCGTCCATGTCTCTGTTCCATGTAGCAATATGCTTTCAGTTAAGTATATATACATGTACATATACATGAGCTTCTTGTTATCTTTTGTCACAGTATTGCTCCAAAGGACCGGGTTAATACCAATGTCTTTGAGGGTTGTAATTATCCTTTGTTTTATCTATTTTTCCGATGTTCCATTCCTTTCCAATACAGAGCCCAAATATTTAAAATTATCAATTCTTTTTATGACATTGTCTTTTATTGAACATAAGAATTAAAATTATATTTTAATAACGAAAATGTAAAGAAAACAAAAGAGAAACAAAATAATTATTAGAATGCAATCAGAATACACTGAAAAACATTGTGCTATGGAGTTATTCTCAATTTCCACATTTGTCCAGTCTGAATTCAAACAATTTCATTTGACTTTTCCTGGTATATTCGGTACACGGTTTTCAATGGGTTGTGGTGATTTGGCATTCAGCTACACGTTTTCACTTAATCGAATTTCCCGAACGCTCTGTTCGAACGCTGGAGTATTGAGTTTCCATTTTTTTTGGCCAAGTTGCTTTTGCCTTTGTTACGGTACTTGCGTTATTAAATAATATGAATTCCACGGACCAACTAGGCTGCTGATTACAGGCATACAATTTAAATATATAAATAAAGTTTATATGGGTATAATTCCAAGTTAGCTATTAATGTTGTCAGTTCCTCTTCAAGGCTACTGTGCATTATAATCCCCACTACCGTGATATGTATTATTCAAACAATTAACGTTATTAAGACAAGGCCATTAGCCTGTAATTCATGCTAATTTAGGCTGTAGTTGTTAGTAAATGTGATGAGAGGGCGTCCCGGGCAGTGTTGCAGGTCGCCTCTCTATTTGTCACCAACATCTGGAGCACCAAGAGAGAGATTAATGCACAGTCCTGTGTGGCCAGGCAGATGATACTGTTAACCATTCCTGAAATAATATAAGTTGTTTTATAAAATTGTTGTATTTGTTTTATTTATTATAAAATAAGTTGTATTTATAAAAATAAATAAATAAAACCAAGATACATTAATTCATATATTTAGATACAGTAATTTTCCGTTTTCCAATGAAAATTTATATTAGAATTCCCCATTCAATCTGTCGCCTACCCTATCTAATACTTTAACTAAGTTGATAAATGTTTAGTAATAAAATATCCCAGTAATAAATGAATAATCCTTAAACTACCTGGCTCCCGAACGCACATGTATTTATTAAATCTTTTTGGAACAGATTTTGTACTAAATGATAGGAATTCAAAATAGTGGAAACACAGAAGTTGCAGAAACTTAGACATTTTCTGAATCCGAATAGAATATTCTGATATTAAATAAAGAACTAAACCAACTCATTGAATCCAGTAAAATAAACACTGATAATATAATCGGTTAGAGAGAGGGAGAGATTTTTCTTGGGTGTTTATAAGTGTATGAATGAGCCAATAGATTAAAACAGTGTATAGGTAATGTTGATCTGGAAAATTTGAAAGATAATGTCACCAGGGCATTATGAACATTACTATTTTTATTGTAATCCTAGTTATATAAGTTAAAAATGGTAACAAACACATAGCATTACCTCAAAAAATATCTAGAATTACTAACCAACACTTTATAATGGCAGACAAACCACCTTACTTCAATTTAGCGCTAATTAATCTTCAACCCTGGTGAAAATGTAGTTAAGTCTAATTATCACGAAAATGGGTTTCTTGTACATAGGAAAGCGGTATCGTGCTATTCTTTTAGAGCCTTAGTTCCCAAAGGAGTCCACGGGAGACCCGACTGGGTCAACGTTGGCGTGACAAAAAAATGGGGGTTCACAATTCGCAAGCGGGGGTCCACAAAAATGTATCTGCTTTCGATAGTGAATCACTAAAATGTTGGCTGGACTTCACCTAACATTGTATGCAGATAACATTTTAAGAAGCTCAGCGACTGTTACTTGTAAAAACTTGCATATTCCATATTCAGTACAATGTGTCAAGTCTTGCAAAGCGCCGCCACCGTCCGAAACGCATGCTCAGACGTGCAAAGGGACGAAATACGACCTGTGGTGCGTGTGCTTGCAATCATGCATGAACTTGTTTGATCCTTCACAAATATAAATACGAATGCCAAGGATAAACGTTACTCGTTTGTTTCCGGAATTTCAAAATGAAAAGTAAAGTAAAGTGAATCGATGTTTGTGTTTCCCAGTGTCGTTAAAAGCAAGTATTTGCTTGCCTATTTGTTATATATACTTTCATTTTATGTTGTAATAAGTATTTTTTCGAAAACTGTTAATTCGTGGTTGGGACTCAGCCGCAACGCAAATTTAGTTAGATCTACTATTCACATTTTTTGTCGAGTTTTGGGAATGTGGTAGAAATGTAGCTGCATGTGGTCCACCGGACCCAGCTAAATTTTGAAAGCGGTCTATGAGAAAAAAAGTCTGGAAACCACTGTTTTAGTGTATAAGTGGCTAAGTCAGGCATTGCCCTAGGATTTTTTAAAGAGAGTAAAAAATCCTTAGTTACGCCGTCCTTCAGAAGGGACGTTAAACGGGGGTCCCGAGCCTGTACGATGTCAGGTACTCGTTAAAAATCCGTATCCTAATAAAACCTGGATAGGCAATATTTAGAGCTCCCAATGACGTGACGTTAAATAAACAAACAAACAGGCATTGGCATGAAAAGGTGCTGTTTTTTATATCATAACAGCATTTCAGGCCAAAGTTTCAAGAATTACACGATTCCGCTTTTCCTCTATGTTACCTATTTTCTCTAGACAAAACACGAGGATTGTATGAACTAAAATCCTCGCAGTGTTATCCTCTTCCTATATACCTCCTTTTCTCCATCTTTTTTTATTGGAGTAGTTTAGAAGGATAGAGAATAAACCTCAAAACGCTTCTAAAACAGTCATCGGATAGAGGGAAAGAATATTCCGGGACACGTCAGAATTTCAAAGGACAGTATAAAGCAGGAGGACTCAAAGAAACATCTCCGATTCTGAGCACGTAGGGTTTGGCTCCACTCTAGTCCTTTGCCAGCATCTCCTGTCTTACCCTTCTTTCCTTATTCCGTATCCTTGGCAATCCAATCTTTGTGGTTGTCAGCTAAACCTCTGAGGTATCCCGTTTACACGTCATGAAAAAAAAATCTACTAAGCTTTTACAATATGCTTTGTTTTCATTGTTTACCGTTATTATTCATACTTATGAAAAATCGTATTTTCCCATTTTATTATGTTTAAAAATATTGTTGTTTTTTTAAATACATCAAACCCTTTGAGTGGCTGCTCAGTTAGTCAAATGTTAATAAAAATAATAGATTCTGTAACTCTATCCAAGTTTTCCGAGTATGATTTAAAATAAAATTTGCTTGAAGAACTTTTCAAGCGATTTTATTTTGAAGCGTTACTATTGTAGTTTAAGGTGTTTCGCTCAAATCCGTCAATTAACTGAATATATGTTGTCCAGAACATAAGAATCTGGAAATAATTTTTTATTTACGCTTTTAAAACAAACCATAATAACTCATACACGTTGATTATTTATGGCTAAATGCGGGGGACCAATATTTTATAAATCTATCCTCATCTATATTTTTTTGTTTACAGACCACTTTTAACAAGCCATATATTTCAAGCAGTTATTGTTTCTTCTTATACTACTGTGTAAGGCAATATATCAAATTAGAAAATAAGGATATATATTTCGATTATGGGAGGAACACTAATTTTTTATTATTTAATTTTAGCCCTTTTACTAAAGTACTAATATACAGAAATACGGATTTTTCTTTCCCTATCAAGTCCTGGCCCCAGTTTGTATTCTATAAACTTTTCAATAGTGTACTTATGGACATAGTTAACTTTTTTAATGAATTAAATCTACAGCTCTTGTGAATAAGTGGTTAGGTCGAATTTTGACCAGAGAGAGTTAACTGTATTGAGGAAAGCTGGATCGTCCCATTCTCGTAGTTCCGGCTTGAAATGGAGTTTTAATTGAAGCGATAACTCCTTTTCAAACCAATGCCTGACTTATATGAGAGGTCATTCACTTCGAAAATGACACGCTTCCATCAGTACAAGGAACTCATGTTGGGGGAAAATTCGAATTAACCTCTTATTCACCGAGGCTGCTGACGTGGAATGTGCGAATTCATATATAAAGAATCTTTCATTTGGCGCCATTGGGGTGAATGTGCGCCCATTTACAAGAAATCAAAATATTATATGTTCGATTCTGGTTTCAATATGCATACAGGCAATTCGCAACTCGTAATCATCCAGTCTCTGGGGTTTCATCTTCCTTACTTCAATGGAATGGCAATATAAATGCAGTATTCCGTTTTTAAGTAAATCCTCGGAACTAATGACTTCGAAGACTGCAGGCGGAAGGGCTGTTCAAACAAGGACGAACCAATGGTGGTGGAGAACGGCGCGGCATTCCCGATGGGGACAGCGCCTATATAGCGAGGACCCTGGTGCAGTGGCTGGTTGGGTCCCAGGTCACGGAGGCTGCGGCCAGGGAAGACTTTATTAAAAATAAAACTTGTGTAAAAGTAGACGACGGCCGTTAGAGCTCACGTAGCCAGGCCAAACAGTGCCAGTCTCATCAGCAGGCATATCCTCTCCGCTCTTCTCCGATGATATTTCTCCCAATAAGGTAATCTAATCGACATGGCTCAGTTGCTTACTAAAGCAGGCAAGTTGATTAGTACTTTATATTTCTTGTGATCCTTGATCTTAGAATTCCTTTCCTTATTAACCCGGAAAGAAAAGAAAATACTTCCCCAACGACATTGGTATTCATCGAAGGATAACTCTTTTCTCCCGAGACTTATTATTGTTAATTGACTTCCATACTAGATGATCCACTGAATCCATTCTGTAAGACATCTGAGAAATTTTGTTACTGCACACCTTTTTCCACTTTTTAGATGACCTGGATTACATCTAACAGCTCCAAACCTTCTCTTTAAAAAAATGACCATTTATCACACAAACGATAAAGAAAAAAACTAACTGATATAAATTACCATTACTACAACTATTACCACTCAACTACGTAATAGTCCTTGCAGAACCTTGGCCTCCTCAAAAATTCTCTTACACATAGGCCTTTGGGTGCTCCAATTTTTGCTGGGTGTCTTTGGCGGCCTTTTTCCGAGATACATTGCATAAAATTAAAAATTATATAAACGTGGATTAAAAAAAAAAAAGTCCGAAAAACCTAATTCAGAAGTTTATCAATTACTCTAAACAAGAATAAGGATAGCATAGCACACCACAATATCGACAATAATAAATGTTTTTCGTCCAAAATTAAAACATCCGAAGATTGTGAATAAAAGAATAAACATTTTTCAACTAAAACTATCTTGCTATTTTTCGGAAAGGAGACTATCGACGCTATGATATATGGAGCTTTATTTTAATTCTCAATTAATATTCCACAGTCTCATCGTCTTTATTGTGATAACTGTTATAAATTATTTCTATTAATTTCAGAAATATATTTATCTTATATTTGATTTATTCAACAGGAATGTCTTTCAAGTGGTTATTGTCTCGTTTAATTAAAAGTTAAAAAATTATTCTATATGAAACTGAAGAATGGATTGTGTGCTAAACTAGAAACGAATCTATTAATTAATTTAACGAATATCATTTCACCTTCTGTTAAACGAAAATTCAAGCAGATCCTCGTAATTAATGTTAAATTTTTATTATTTACAATTTTTAAATATTGTAGTTGATATTGTATATAGTTAGGTAATATTGGTGAATATATGGTAGATCTAAGAATAAGCCTGAAGTGAAATATGATTTGGCAGAATTTATGTTCTGTTATTGTCAGATTTTAAAACATGCCAGGCATGTTATTGCAATCGTTGATTACTATTATTTTGTATTATTAAAAGGTTGTAAGAAAGTATTGAAATTTTAATAAAATAAACGTCGTGAAATACGCATTTGACACACAATTTTTTTATATTATCTAATTATATCATTATATGCTTAATTCTTAGTTTAACTTATTTTTGTATAAGAATGAATTATAAATCTTAGATATATATATATATATATATATATATATATATTAATTAATAGAGGGAAATTTATTTTTTCTATGGTGAAAATTTATTTATTTTATTAGAAAAAAAAATTGGCGTATTTTTCATAACATCCTTAGGACCTTATGTATTATTTTAATATTTTATTTTAATTCTTACTTTTTAGTTCAGTGTTTTTTTTTTATCTGGACGCTACTTTTATAGTAAATGAATTTATTAAAATGCTGTAATATCGTACCTTGTTGAAAAAAGTTTGTTGGACGATTACTTAAACCATTCGAAAAACGAGAAAGAAAGAAATACATTTCCCCTTTTTTCGGAGTGGTGAAAAAAGAAAAAAAAAATTAAAGCCAGGTTATTATGACTGTACTGATATAGAAATAATACCGCAATTAATTTTTTTTCTGTTAACTTATAAAAAATACTTATTTTATGAGAAAGAGTTGGCAATTACCCTAAGGACTATTGGGGCCTAACGAGCGACTAAAAAAGAGTTCGCCATCGACCATCGAGGGTGCAATATCCCTCACGAAATTCTTTTTTCCAGGATTCGCTAATGCTCGTGGAGCATCTTACCCTTCTTTCCTTATTCCGTATCCTTGGCAATCCAATCTTTGTGGTTGTCAGCTAAACCTCTGAGGTATCCCGTTTACACGTCATGAAAAAAAAATCTACTAAGCTTTTACAATATGCTTTGTTTTCATTGTTTACCGTTATTATTCATACTTATGAAAAATCGTATTTTCCCATTTTATTATGTTTAAAAATATTGTTGTTTTTTTAAATACATCAAACCCTTTGAGTGGCTGCTCAGTTAGTCAAATGTTAATAAAAATAATAGATTCTGTAACTCTATCCAAGTTTTCCGAGTATGATTTAAAATAAAATTTGCTTGAAGAACTTTTCAAGCGATTTTATTTTGAAGCGTTACTATTGTAGTTTAAGGTGTTTCGCTCAAATCCGTCAATTAACTGAATATATGTTGTCCAGAACATAAGAATCTGGAAATAATTTTTTATTTACGCTTTTAAAACAAACCATAATAACTCATACACGTTGATTATTTAAGGCTAAATGCGGGGGACCAATATTTTATAAATCTATCCTCATCTATATTTTTTTGTTTACAGACCACTTTTAACAAGCCATATATTTCAAGCAGTTATTGTTTCTTCTTATACTACTGTGTAAGGCAATATATCAAATTAGAAAATAAGGATATATATTTCGATTATGGGAGGAACACTAATTTTTTATTATTTAATTTTAGCCCTTTTACTAAAGTACTAATATACAGAAATACGGATTTTTCTTTCCCTATCAAGTCCTGGCCCCAGTTTGTATTCTATAAACTTTTCAATAGTGTACTTATGGACATAGTTAACTTTTTTAATGAATTAAATCTACAGCTCTTGTGAATAAGTGGTTAGGTCGAATTTTGACCAGAGAGAGTTAACTGTATTGAGGAAAGCTGGATCGTCCCATTCTCGTAGTTCCGGCTTGAAATGGAGTTTTAATTGAAGCGATAACTCCTTTTCAAACCAATGCCTGACTTATATGAGAGGTCATTCACTTCGAAAATGACACGCTTCCATCAGTACAAGGAACTCATGTTGGGGGAAAATTCGAATTAACCTCTTATTCACCGAGGCTGCTGACGTGGAATGTGCGAATTCATATATAAAGAATCTTTCATTTGGCGCCATTGGGGTGAATGTGCGCCCATTTACAAGAAATCAAAATATTATATGTTCGATTCTGGTTTCAATATGCATACAGGCAATTCGCAACTCGTAATCATCCAGTCTCTGGGGTTTCATCTTCCTTACTTCAATGGAATGGCAATATAAATGCAGTATTCCGTTTTTAAGTAAATCCTCGGAACTAATGACTTCGAAGACTGCAGGCGGAAGGGCTGTTCAAACAAGGACGAACCAATGGTGGTGGAGAACGGCGCGGCATTCCCGATGGGGACAGCGCCTATATAGCGAGGACCCTGGTGCAGTGGCTGGTTGGGTCCCAGGTCACGGAGGCTGCGGCCAGGGAAGACTTTATTAAAAATAAAACTTGTGTAAAAGTAGACGACGGCCGTTAGAGCTCACGTAGCCAGGCCAAACAGTGCCAGTCTCATCAGCAGGCATATCCTCTCCGCTCTTCTCCGATGATATTTCTCCCAATAAGGTAATCTAATCGACATGGCTCAGTTGCTTACTAAAGCAGGCAAGTTGATTAGTACTTTATATTTCTTGTGATCCTTGATCTTAGAATTCCTTTCCTTATTAACCCGGAAAGAAAAGAAAATACTTCCCCAACGACATTGGTATTCATCGAAGGATAACTCTTTTCTCCCGAGACTTATTATTGTTAATTGACTTCCATACTAGATGATCCACTGAATCCATTCTGTAAGACATCTGAGAAATTTTGTTACTGCACACCTTTTTCCACTTTTTAGATGACCTGGATTACATCTAACAGCTCCAAACCTTCTCTTTAAAAAAATGACCATTTATCACACAAACGATAAAGAAAAAAACTAACTGATATAAATTACCATTACTACAACTATTACCACTCAACTACGTAATAGTCCTTGCAGAACCTTGGCCTCCTCAAAAATTCTCTTACACATAGGCCTTTGGGTGCTCCAATTTTTGCTGGGTGTCTTTGGCGGCCTTTTTCCGAGATACATTGCATAAAATTAAAAATTATATAAACGTGGATTAAAAAAAAAAAAGTCCGAAAAACCTAATTCAGAAGTTTATCAATTACTCTAAACAAGAATAAGGATAGCATAGCACACCACAATATCGACAATAATAAATGTTTTTCGTCCAAAATTAAAACATCCGAAGATTGTGAATAAAAGAATAAACATTTTTCAACTAAAACTATCTTGCTATTTTTCGGAAAGGAGACTATCGACGCTATGATATATGGAGCTTTATTTTAATTCTCAATTAATATTCCACAGTCTCATCGTCTTTATTGTGATAACTGTTATAAATTATTTCTATTAATTTCAGAAATATATTTATCTTATATTTGATTTATTCAACAGGAATGTCTTTCAAGTGGTTATTGTCTCGTTTAATTAAAAGTTAAAAAATTATTCTATATGAAACTGAAGAATGGATTGTGTGCTAAACTAGAAACGAATCTATTAATTAATTTAACGAATATCATTTCACCTTCTGTTAAACGAAAATTCAAGCAGATCCTCGTAATTAATGTTAAATTTTTATTATTTACAATTTTTAAATATTGTAGTTGATATTGTATATAGTTAGGTAATATTGGTGAATATATGGTAGATCTAAGAATAAGCCTGAAGTGAAATATGATTTGGCAGAATTTATGTTCTGTTATTGTCAGATTTTAAAACATGCCAGGCATGTTATTGCAATCGTTGATTACTATTATTTTGTATTATTAAAAGGTTGTAAGAAAGTATTGAAATTTTAATAAAATAAACGTCGTGAAATACGCATTTGACACACAATTTTTTTATATTATCTAATTATATCATTATATGCTTAATTCTTAGTTTAACTTATTTTTGTATAAGAATGAATTATAAATCTTAGATATATATATATATATATATATATTAATTAATAGAGGGAAATTTATTTTTTCTATGGTGAAAATTTATTTATTTTATTAGAAAAAAAAATTGGCGTATTTTTCATAACATCCTTAGGACCTTATGTATTATTTTAATATTTTATTTTAATTCTTACTTTTTAGTTCAGTGTTTTTTTTTTATCTGGACGCTACTTTTATAGTAAATGAATTTATTAAAATGCTGTAATATCGTACCTTGTTGAAAAAAGTTTGTTGGACGATTACTTAAACCATTCGAAAAACGAGAAAGAAAGAAATACATTTCCCCTTTTTTCGGAGTGGTGAAAAAAGAAAAAAAAAATTAAAGCCAGGTTATTATGACTGTACTGATATAGAAATAATACCGCAATTAATTTTTTTTCTGTTAACTTATAAAAAATACTTATTTTATGAGAAAGAGTTGGCAATTACCCTAAGGACTATTGGGGCCTAACGAGCGACTAAAAAAGAGTTCGCCATCGACCATCGAGGGTGCAATATCCCTCACGAAATTCTTTTTTCCAGGATTCGCTAATGCTCGTGGAGCAGGAATTCAATCAAACCACTTGTTCCCGACATGCCTGACACCGAAGCTCTGTATACATGCTTTTTATCAGCTGCCTACAGGGGGAGTTGTAGTTGTTTTTTGTTGAAACCGTATTAAATAGTAACTTGTATCTGTCACTACCCGTTTCAGTAAAGGTTTATATATGTGTGTCTGTATATATATGAGTGTGTGTGTGCGCGCGTTAATAAATGAGTTTATATATATTTTTTAAATAACTTTTTTTGTTAATCTAATTAAATGTAAAGGCATAAGGATTATTTGTAAATATGTTCGCAATAAAGTATCAAGATTAATTTGATACTACTTTTGAATTTCGATGGTTTTACTTTTACTTATTATGTAATATTAGTTTAACTTGTTATATTATATTTATAGTTATTAAATCAAATCAAAATATTTTATGTTTCGCTGGGCAATATAAATTATAGATCCTATGATGCGTCATAAGACAATATTATTAAAAACAAAAATGGCTCACTATAAAACTATATAAATTTATTGAAAAAAACAAGGTTAATTTTGACTGTCGTAGATTTGACATTATTTTTTAAAGCATAATATATATATATATATATTTATATACATTAAAGTAGATATTAACATATTGTATTTTTTGGGCAATCCATATCATAAATCTTAAGCCGTAAAAATAAAATAGCACTTCCATTAAATACAAAAATGACTCACAATAACATTATAAAAATATACACTTAACAACAAACTAATTTGATGATACTTTTACTAATGAAAATATAAATAAATAAAAAAGCTTAGCGAACCCGAAGGCTTGATGCCGATACAACCAATCTCCTTTTACAAACCTCCGTCCATGGACCACTTCCTAAACCCAAATCCGCAAGATCGCTCTTAACGCAATCCTCCCAACTAAGCCTCGGTCTACCCTTTAGATATATATTATATTTATATTTTTTAAAGTAAATCGAAGTATAGTGTGTTTCATCGTGCGTTATAAATTTAAATCTTATGCTGTGTAAAAATAAAAAAATACTATTAAAAACAAAAATGACTCACTACAAAACTATAACTACCTTGAAAAATAAAAAAATAAATTAACTTTGACTTTAGTAGATTTTACTAATGCTTACTTAACTATATTATATTTGTAACTTTTAAAGTAAATCAAAATATTTTATATTTCGTCGAGCAATATAAATCATAGGCCTTATGCTGTATAAACAATGCCCTGAAAGACAAAAAAAACTCAATATAAAATTAAAGAAACCTGTTGAAAATATATATGAAAAAGATATTGACCTCTTTTGATTTGAATATTACTTTTTAAAGTTTACTATACTTATATTAAAACTAATCATAGTATGTTGTATTTTGTTGGGGAATATAAATTATAGACCTTAGGCAATATAAAAAAATAATATTCCCGTTAGAAACAAAAATGACTCACCATAGAAACGCTTGAAACAATAAAAAATAAATATGTTAAACCATTTAATTTTGACTTTTTAGTAAATCAAAATATATTGATTTCGTTGGCCATTATAAATAATAGATCTTAGAGTTTGTAAAAAAAAATAATAATACTATTAAATACAGAAATGAATCATTATAAAGCTATAAAAAAATCTTTAAAAAAAATATGAAAATGGAGTGGAGTGGCTCAGAGGTAGAGCACTGGGTTGCCATGCCAGAAATCCTGGTTCAAATCCCGCCGCAGGTCATGACTTTTATTTAGTCTGTTTGCAGCGGGAGATGGATCTTGTAGGATCCCAGACTCTATAAAATATTATAAAAATAGGGAATCCAATATAATGGGGGAAAATCTGGCGGTTGAGCGTGGCCTAGGACAAGTCACCTCCTTGCAGACCGTTGTCTATGAAAAAGTGCAGTCTCTACCACGTATTGAACCCCAGACCCGTTCAGGGGTTGTAGGGGGCACAGGTTTATATGGTAAAAAAAAGCAATATGATGTTTGCAAACCAGTCCTCAACTAATATTTATTTGCATTATTCTTTTTTTTCCACTACGAAACATAAATTTACAAGTATATTTTTTAAATATCAGTTCATACAAAATAGGTGTGTAAACGCTTTATCTGTAGTCGTTCCGAAAAGCACCCAATTGAATAACGATCGAAGATAAAAGAAACAAATGTAGACATAACAATAAAAGGTCTGATTACAAACGCGATATTGTTTGTACGGAGTGTACACAGGGGCAAATATCTATTAATGTCTGTATGAGATGGGGTTTCCTCCTCCCAGTATTTTATCCTCTCAGCGCCTTCCCAACCTTCCATCGCAAACAGAACATTATTAAGGCTTTGTATTGATTCCTTTCATATCTTCCCTTTACTAAGGAAACATTTGTCTTCATCCATTTTCATTTCGTGAACATAAAAATTTTTACAATGGTTTATATTAATCTTCTTTTTCTTTTCTAAAACTGAAAAAGAAATCAATAGTAAAGAAATTGGAGCTGGTTAGATCAGTGGTAGAGAGATGAGTTGTCAAGCTGAAAGTCCCGGGTTCAAATCCGGCTATGTGGGATTTGGAGAACCTCCTCGGGTTCACCCAGCCTGTAAAAAGTGGGTACACTTTATTGCGGAAAAACTCGCAGATGAGTGTGATCTTGCACAACACTATTCCAAAATACATACTCTGCCATGTACTGAATCCTGGATCTTTCATGGGGTGTAGTAGTACAGTTTTTTTATTTTTTTAAGGATTAAACCATTTTTTCCTCCTACTCATTAAAAAGAATGCTTTCAAATTTTGAAATGTGGATTCATCGAGCCTGTATAAAGTGAGTACCCCTCACTTTCAATTGGGGTAAAACTAGCGGTTAGCGTGATCTCGAACAAATCACTTACCTCCACAGTCGTCCTAGAAACGGTATAGTCCCTACAACGCACTGAACCCAAGCACTTCGTGGGTTGTAGTGGTACTGTAAAACGAAAATTTGGAAATACTAAATTGATTCAAAAAGTGTTCAAAGGGAGAACTGTCGACCGAAACCCATTGCATGGTTTAAAATATCTTCATATTTCATTATTTTGTCGATTTTTTTCATTTAACATATCGCTCTGCTCATATTTGGCTTCTTGTAAAAATACATTTTCTTATTGTTCGAATTAAACTATTAACGCTATTATTTTTGCATTTCAAAAATAAGATTTCCATAAATCATTTCTTTTCACTTAATATCCTAGTTTCTAAAAGTAGGTCCTGTTATAAGCTAGACCTATATCATCTGATAGAAAATTGTACAGACTCCACTAAACATTGAGAGGTATCAATGCTCACCCGATTTAAAGAGAGAGTATTTATTCTTTGCCTTCCGATTTTCTTTGATCGACTGATAGTTGCAATAAATCGCACTAATATTTCTAAAGTGACAGAAGCCAAAAACCTAGGTGGAAAAACGGGAAAAACTATTAGCGAGCATGGATTAGCATCGGGACACTAGAGTGGCACAAGTGCCTTCTGACTGATAAGGTCTGAATATAAGTTGATACAGTTTTGATTAGTTATAAAGAGATATTTACCCATTTCTTTATAACTCACTATTGAAAGAACACCGATTTTTTTAGTTGTCTTTAGGAATACTAGCACGATATATTAATGATTCAAATGCAATCAAAAAATCCTTTTGTGAATTAATAGCGAAGATCCTACTAAGAGATCTATATGGTGAGTAAGTCCAAGAGTATTGGAAGCAATAAGGAAGGAGAGATGTTGGAGGTTAAGACATCAGTATTGGAGGAGTGTTGTTGAGATATTTCAAAGCCAGGAGGCTCACGTAGCCAAACCGCACGTCCGGGCCATCCAAAATCAAAGCAGAGAAACAATTCCGAGATCTTGCCAATATCACGTTTTCAGTCTAGTATCATGTTCAAGGGTGCTCCATAACTGTAGCCGATCCAAAAATATTGCTTGACAACAAAAATCTTATCATCATAAATATATATTTATTAGTGGTTCCGAAATATATATCCATTTCCACATTGGTGCCGTTGAGCTTCCTATTTAACTTGCAAATTAATTATTTTTTTTAAACAGTAAAAGGTATCATCTACATCCTACCGCAGCAGTAGGTCTTCTGAGGTACACTTTGTTTACATTTACACATTCTTGCAGTTGCTTGGGTTCAAGCGTTGGAGGTGTAATGGTTCCTCCTTCAACCTCGACTCCATTATAAGCCTTGAAGAAGACCTGCAATGTGGGTCTAAACGTTTTCTTTCCTCTGACCTAGACCAGATTTTCTAAGAGGAGATTCAACTGAATATAAAGTGTTATAAATTTTACAAGTACCAAGATTTGAAGAAAGGTTTTTTTTCATTGCCTTCCGATTTTATTTAATTAAATCAAAGTCTGCAGTATTTAAATAATAAATAGATATTTATCATTCCAGCATCGCCCATATTTTACCCTTGGGCAGCTGGACCAAGAAAAAGCTGCAGAAAAGGTTAATATAATCGGTAAAAGCCATTTTTGCGACGAGAGCATGGGAAGGGCTTCAGGACTTGTCCATTTTAAGCACGTCTACTATTTCAATTAGAGCTATCAAATTTAAGTGGGCTGGATCGTGACTGCAGTCCGTGATGTGACATTTCCACCTCCACCTTTCTACCCTGCCATCCATGCCGTTACTATGTCCTCTATACACTCTGTGTGTTATAGAAGAGGCCGCGACGTGAAAAGGTAGATAAACCGTAAGCATATTAATGAATATGGTAGTGCGAGTTATTTTACTTATTTAAAAGCATTATATATATAGTTTATTTTATTATTCTTTTTGTGCTGTTATTTACTGCGAATTAACGATTTATATGACTCACTCTCTTAAATATTTTTAATCCATTCATTAAGTATTTCTTCTGGTTTTGACCGTGTCGTTAAGTTATTTTCCGCTAGCTCAGGGGTTTTAATCTGAAACTGAAAATGCCCTTCTATACTTCGGTATTTATAGTTCTTCGGCTATGGGGCGGTGCCTGTTCTTCCAGTGGTCTGATCGGCTGATTATATGATTAGCTAGAGTCTGACTGGGTGGCTTCTTATTATCCAGGGTTCGAATCCAGCTACATAAGGGTAAATTATTATATCCAGCTACATAATCTGTTAACAGCCTGAGATGGAACATGTGTTGTATTTTTATTTTGAAATTTTATCATTTAGATGACATTGCTTCTTCATATATTATATTTTGTGATAACATATGTTAGAAGTTTATAAAATAAAGTGGATTGTATATGTACACTTGTATCTGTTTTTTGTTGGATGTGTCTAATTGAACTTACGTTTTTCTTCTTCTTTTTTTGTCAGCTTAGTAAACACATCATTAGAATTTCTTTCTGGAAAATGATTTGTAGTTATTTCCAAGACATGTGTGATCTGAAAACCCTCCTGGGGCTAACCCAGTACCTATAAAGTAGCCACCCTCAATTAGGAAGAAAACCTGACAGTTGAGCTAATCTCGAACACACCTTCTTGTACAATCGCTTTCTTACCAATATCTCTGTACTTTGTAGTGAACCCAAGACTCTTCATAGGTTGTAGTGGTACTGGTCGGACTTTTTTTTCAAAATATTGCGTAATTATGTACATCGTAAAAAATTAAATCGTAGGGTTGATCATTCGCACTCAAATGTTTTTTCGGTTGACACATTATTTTTTATTATTATGTTGGTTTTTTTTAAGGAAAATTAAGTATTATTTGTTTACTGACTAATACACAAGATGATGCTAGATATACAAGACAAGAGGATGTATAGGAAGGGCTGATACAAGCCATGATGGGCCAAGAGATTACAAAGGCTAGCTATCGAGGAGGAGGCTGCGGAGGAGCCGATCTGTCATTGTCTGTCCCTGACTGATGGCCTCTGCCTTTTAGAGTTCCCGCCTTTTATTCCTAGCGCGATTGTTTCCAGTAAATCCTCCACCTGCACGCTACCCCGCCATCCTTCAAGTTCCACCATGTTCCGAGCTACTCATTCTTCTTGGGGCACTTAAGTGCGGTTTTGGAAATGCGCTTAGGATCTTCGGACAAGTAGAGTGGCTTTGTACATTACGCCGTAGCGTCCGTTAGATATCTAACAGAAATATGTTCGGTTTATTTGTTTAAGCAAATGATGTGCCTGTGAACAGAAGTGAAATGAATCAGAAACAACTAGACTGATAGATTAAATCTGAAACATTTTATCAAGCATTTTCTTGTTAGTTTTTAATCAGATTGACGACAATTAAGATTTTTTTAAATTTATGATATGAACTATTATAACATAACTTGGAAACTCCACGACACACAAGAGTAGTTGAGACTACTAGACTTGTATGGCAACAGGATTTATTTGAATAAAAAAAAACTTCAAATTGATTATATTTTTAAGTTAGTTCAATTATAATATTATTACATTTTTCCGATAGTTATAATTTCATTCCATTTTATTCAATTTAAATAATTGTATTCTATTTTATTTGATTGAAATAGATTTATTCGATTATTTTATTAAATAATTCCTTTTAACTTAAAAAAAACTCTACTTTATTTAATCAAAATACCTTTATGCTAATAGAATAATTTCATTTAACTAAAATAATTTAAATCTGCTAAATATTTTAAACTAAAATAATTTTATAAGTCAATTTGATATTGGATTTTATTCGAGACACTTTATTGTACCAAGACTCATCACATTTAACATTTATAATGTGTTAAATATTACTGTATCAAATATTATTGTTTGTCATAATAATTTTATTGGAGTACAATCAGTTTAAATATTTTTGAAGCCAGTTATATCTTTTATTTTATTTGTTTACTATAGACACTATATTCAAGGCTTAAGTTTACCCTTGAGCCATTATAAGGAAATGAAAAAATTCATTATCCTATGGGCGACCTGTGGTCTATTAGCCTAACAACCTAACGTAATATTGAATAGCATGACATAAAATATTGAATAGGATACATGTGATGTAGTACTTAGTATAAAAACTTTCAATGCTTAATATCGCGGGTTCGAAATCATTTAGATGGCCTAAAAATAGGGAAAAAGGCATTTTAAAAGTAAACAAATGCCCATGTTATATCGTTTTTCGGAGTAAGGGACATAAAATGACGGTCCCGAGCTTATTAAAAATCTCTATCCTAATTAAACCTGGATAGGTAAATTTTAAAGATCAATCTGAAACATCGTCCGATAAGCCATAGCAGCATAAAGTGACGTTAGATATACAAAAACGCCAATTATCATGTACTAAACAAATAAACAAAATTCTCTTTTTGAGCATTATCGAAAAATAATACAAACAATATAATAAGGGTATATATTGGCTTTTGCTAGAGTTAAAAAGAAGGTTCTAAGTAGGGTTTTTATAGAAAAAAGTACACGGAAAGGGGAAGATAATCATATTTTAGAAACTTTCTGGAACGTTAGAAATTTTTTGTGGAATAAAGTACAAGTTAAATATGTCTTATATCTAATCCGGAAACAATTAAATCCTTTCCTACGCGATCTTCAAAACCTACGCGAGGAAATGAACAAAACGAATTAAGAGGGGTTGATCTATTATTCAGGGAACGTGTGAGCGGAAAACCACACGAAGGGATAATATTTCATGGAACACTCTTTCTCTCTCTCTCATTACTGGAGGAGAAAATGATTTATTCCATCTCGCCAGTTGTGTTTTTTTAATCATCCTCGTTTAAACTTTTATATAAATTTATTTTTGTCTGTAAGGATTGAAATTGAAAAGATCAAGACTTTATCAAAGGAAATAAAACTAAATAAATATTGGAAATGAAACTTCCTTTTATTTTATATATTATCAATATTAATATAACGTTACAGGCATTTTATCAGACCACAATAAGCATTCACGATTCCTGTTCTTCTAATATTCCTTTATTCGTTCACTGAAATTCCTCTTCCTTTCTTCGATCAACTTCGTTATTTGGACTGTGGATGATGTCTTCTCTGACATCACTTTCCACTTGTATACCTTGTGTCAAAAACGCTTTTGTTCCGTGATATCCTCAGGGTCTACCTGGTCTTTTTCGAGGTATTTTTGCTTGTCTCATCCAGAGAGGGGTAGTCTTGAGCCGCTTTATCTAAGCATTCTGTTGGTGAGTTTGTTCTGTGGGAGTCTGCTGATGGTGGTGGTAAAATTTTAGTCACCTCTTTCTGATGTCTGATGCAAGGTTGGACAACTCATATACATGTACCTATATCAGAAGGAAAGCAGATATTAGCTGTAATAATTGTGAGGAGCCAAGTTATGTAGATATAAGAAAAATATTTGTCTTAAATGTATCTTTTTGTTTGATCTTTTCCTTGATTATGCTTCAAAGCCATAATTTCTTGCATATCTATAGTCTATATGTTTTATATATTTAATTTTAATACTTCTAACTATTATATCGTTTTAATTGTTAACACTTCGCTAACTTAGTATTACTAGGTTGTATGTTACAAAATTGAAAATTCAGAGATTTTGAAACCAAATTCTGTGGGTCTAAGACTAGACATAGATCTTCGAAACGTCAACAAATTGCAACCGGGTATCATCTAAAGACCAAAAATACAAAGGTGTATCGCTACCTTAGTATTACAAGGTTGTATGCTACAAAATTGAAAAATCAGAGATTTTGATACCAAATGGTTCTGTAGGTCAAAAACTATACATAGATCTTCAAAACGTCTAAAAATCGCGATCGGGTATCATCCAAAGACCAAAAATAAAAAGACACTCTGAATCATTTTCTCATTTTCATATATGTGTATCATACAACTTTGCAATACTAAGGTAGCGACTTTTTTAAGTAAATTCTTTATCATCACCATCAATATCTTTAATGCTCGTCTACCACCTAAGAAGTGTGAAGAGCTAAATTCTTAGGGTTGCAAATATGCTGATTCTTTTCAAACATATAAGCATTTTGTGCATCTGCTAAAGTTTAAAAGACTATTTTATAAAATAAAAACAAAGTTAATTATATTGGTCCGTTTCAGTTTTGTTTTTTTATTTTTAAATAATTCACAACATTCATATAAATTATAAAATGTATATATTCATTAAATTTAAACTACTCATGGTTGGTTAAATCGGATGTTTTTCATCGGGCTTAAACAAATTAATCACGTATTTTATCAAGTTGAATATGTTAGCTATGTTATACTAAGTGTAAATATTTCTTTTAATTGTTTCATTAAACGTAACTTTAAGCTATGATGGCTAATCGGACAATCCTACAGTGAGAGCTCTATATTTTGTTTAGGCTTAGGGATTTTATTTGACACCTCATAGGCTCGGAACCGCAAATTACTTCCCCCCTCCGAATCATAATAGAGGATTTTTCCTCCTTTTAACAAATCCTAAGGCCAACTGAAGATGTGAATTCGCTATCATGGGCATATTAGGTTGTTATTCTAACTACCACTTCAAAGTTTAAACCCAATTATATTTTTTTTAAATATACAATACTTATTAATTAAACAATAACTTTAATTGCCTATCTATTCAAGGAATATGAAGTATAATTACGTTAACCTTACGTCCTCGAGACATGAACATGTGTATATTTGATATTTAACTGAAACTTAGGATCACTTGTGGTCTAGTGGTTAGCAACAACATACTATGAACAAGATCGCGGGTTGCAGCCTGGCAGGTGGCTTTAGGGTTTTTTAAAGGGAGTAAAAAATCCTTGCTTATCCCGTCCTTCGGCAGAGGCGTAAATTTCAAGTCCTGACACTATGGGGTGTCAGGCACCCGTTAGCGATCCCTATCCTAATTATAGGCAAAATTTAGGACTCCCACTGTAGCATTTTCCGGTTATCCATAGCTGAATAAAGGGGTGTTAAAACAATAAACAAACTGAAAGTTATTGGAAAACTGTTAAAATAAAAATCGGAGAGAGCATAAATCAGTCTTACTTCGCAAATTCACCTTAAACTTCACCCCGGTGAATTATATATTATAAGAAGCCCCAAAGTTAATGCCCTGTTAGACGCCTAAACTTCTCGCCTATATTACTTTCCTCAGAGAGAGGATGAACGAGCCCTGGGTAATATAAAGTATCATTAGAGAGCGGGAAGTAGTTGCATCGCAGCGGGAGAGGATAAGTATCGGCCATTGAAGATTTAGTGGGACCTGGGGTGATGTAGTACCTGCCTGAGGAGGCAATCTCTGCAATAGGCTTATAGATCGCGCCACCTTCATCTTTTACACTTGCCGAGAAGTTCCCTTTTGTTGCATTAGATCCTTTGTTAGTTTCTCAACTCGACAAAATGTAATGTACTCCCACTCAGGGCAGAACACCTCCACGCCATGCTCGACACTTCTCAACTTTCAACTACTTCTTGTCTTACACTTCTCTTACATTACCTCCGTCTTTATTATTCACTCTGTAAGAGCCCCTCTCAGATAGCTACGTCCCTATTTTATATGTTAATTTGTTTATTTAAGAAAGTATCTAAATAGAAACTGTTTAACCCTTTATTGGTCAATGTGCACTGTCATGAACATAATCTTTTTTTATGATTTTCTCCACTATTTTATCCTAGATGTGTTGCTTAAGCATAAAATTTGTTTTCGCAGTGTGCTTTATGATTATTTTTCCCTTTTTAAACATAACAAAAGTCCAATATTAACAAAAAAAATTCATTAAAAAATAAATATGCACCTCCGCAATCGCGCATCCAGCAAATTTGATCCAATTGTTATTCTCTTTGCTTTGCTTCTGGAACATCAAGTTTTAGAAATGGAAACAACAATAGTAGAGTATACTAAAAAAACTTGAAAAAAAACTCTATCTCTACAAAATATAAAGATTTTGGTTCAGTACACTCAAGAGACTGAAAATACCGAAATCAGTCATAGTCGCCATGTTTTTCTCTAATAATGATTATACACTTTATACAGGCTTGGTGAGCCCCGGGAAGAGTCTGCCAACCCCACAGGGTTGATCAATGGCTTATTACAGATTAAATAATTCCTCTGTCACAGCGGGATTCCAACCCCAACTCAGCGCTATTCCACTCCCTATGTTTTAACTACAATAGAGAAATTAAAAGTTTTAAAATTAAAAATTTGTTTATTAGAAATTTTGGGAGAGCGGAGTGGCTCAGTGGTAGAGCACTGAATTGCCATGCCGGAAATCCTGGTTCAAATCCCGCTGCAGGCAGTACTTTTATTTAGTCTGTTTGCAGAGAGAGATGAATCATATGGGATCTAGGACCCTCCTGGGGCTCACCCAACCTCTATAAAATATTATGAAAATAGGGTACCCAAATTAGGGGGGGAAATCTGCCGGGTGACCTTGACCTAGGACAAGTCAGCTCCTTGCAGAACCGTTGTCCATGTACATTACATTACAGTCTCTACCATGTACTGGACCCCAGAACCGTTCACGAGTTGTAGCGGCAAAGGTTGTTTTTTTTATTAGAAATTTGGGAAATAACAGGTTTGAAGGATAGAAATCATCTTCAAAACATTTTTTATTGTGAATTCTCACAGAATTTTAATATATATAAAAAATGAGCATTAAACCAAGATCAATAAACAAATAAATGTGTTTTTTTAAAAAAAATCAAAACTAGCGCTAATTGTGACAACAATGAAAGTCACATTATCATACAACCAAACTAAATCTAATGAACAAATTAATCAAAATGTTTTTTAAAAAGTATAGAGCAACTTTGACTTTTTTTTTAATATAAAAGTTATTATATTATACAAGTGCTCTTTCAGTTATGGAAGCATTGCCCCTTCATTTGTTGGTTGGATAGACCAGCTATATTGATAAGTCTTGCAGTATAAATCTTAAATAATTGAAGGCGCTAACCAGAAGTCACTGTAGGATTTGTCTTCTTGCTTTTTGCAATTCCAGGATCTATATCATTCTCAGCTCCAGTTACTGATACTGTTCCTTTTTCAATTATTTTTCTAGTTCTACCTCTAAACTCTGTTATTTATTAGGGATACAATAAATGAATAGAGGCAAACTCCGTTCTGATCTTTAATTTTTTTTTATTGGACTAATTTAATAATATTTTATTAAATACCTTTTTAAAAATCTGAATTAACATTAAGAATTAATATTAAAACAGGCTTCCGCATTTTAAATATATCTTCTAATAATGTGATATTATTATTAGCTTCCTATGTTTCGGTTTCTATTACTTAAGTATGTTTTCTTCTTACTTGTTATCTTACTTATACTAGGAGTGTTAGTATTTAAGGGTTAACTTAATGGTGCTAAAAAAAATAATTTAATTATTTAAAATACACAGTCAAAAACGATTCGCCTAAAGTTAATTATTATTCTAAAGATTCGACAAATATATTATAACCACTGTTGAAAAGACATTACACGCCTAGAATCCAAGCACAGCAGAGGATAATGAAGGCTGGGAAGAAGAGTTAATTGCCGATACTCGGGAGATATAGGTGGCCCTACGACCCAGCAAAAAGTCCCTTTCCCTTCCAGGACCATCTAATTTATGCTGAGATGAATTATTGGGCCGGCATTGTCCAGGGAGTCATTTGATCTCCATGGGCCTACAGCTATCTGCACGCTCATTTCCAATTGCTGTGTCAGGTTTATCTTGGAAATTGGTGCAAATTTTATTTCAGTGTGATTTGAGTTTTGTATTTTTATTAAGTTTATTGAGATATCCGAATAATTATGTTACATTTTACGCATATAATGCTCCAGTACATTATTAATATTTTTCAGGGTTCCGTGTTAAGAATCTTACTTATAAATAATATGACTTAAAAGCTGGTTCGATTTAATTTTAGATTCAAATATTATTCTATACAAATCAGAAATTTAACATAGCTACTTAATATCCGGCATGCTTCTTCCTTATCTCCATTTAACCCCTTGCTTTTCTAACTTTTCCTATATTCACAAGAAGATACTCTCTAAGTAAGTTTAGTAATTTACTCAAATGGATCAATCGTAAATAATGGCATTTATCGTTAAGTCATTTTACTAGTAAACGATTTGATAAAATAATCATTTTAATCCCTAAAAATTATTTAAAGTTTTACTACGTTCACCAACAGACCTCTAGTAAACAAGAGTATACTTACTCAAAATAGAATCTAAGAACAAAACTTTATGTTAAGCTTATAATTTAGATCCCACTGAATAGCAATTTTCTTGAAATAAAACAATTTAGGAAATAAAATTATATTGGTGGATGATGATTATCGACTAATAATTCAATTAATCAATATATTATCTAATTTAATACTAATCAATAATATTAAGATATTAATATAATTATAATTTTAAATAAATATAATTTATTAACATAATTTATAGTACTGAATATTCAATAAATACTATATTTTTTAAATAATAAACTTACTAAAGGTAAATTTCTGGAAACATAACTTTTTTTAGAAAGAAATAATTCAACTATCAGCAACTCATTTTTCTTCTTTCTTTTTTTTAATCTACTAAATTTCGTTTCTGAATTGCTATGAATCAGATAAAATAAATAAATTTTATTTATAATTTTTTATTAATTGTTTTAATTTTTAAATATTTTTATTTTGAAGAGAAAAGATTTCCCCTGGCCGGGATTCGAACCCGGGTCGTCCGCCTCTCCGTGGCAGCGCTCTTACCATTTGAGCTACCAGGGGTCGCCTCTCAGTGAGGACAAATCCGTTCTCTTCACCAATCCCATATCCCCGTGTTCTCGAAATTTTTGAGATGTATGGGGGATTTTTGAAGGGAAATCTTTTCTCTTCAATTAAAAATATTTATAAATAAATGTTATTTAATTAATTAGGCGTTTTTCATTGGACAAAATCTTCGAAAAACTGATATATGCATTCCTCGCTAACATTATGAAAATTATTAACATTGTTAAAAACAATATATATTTTTACAAAATACTTCAGTGGTATCTTCTGGTTTAGACCGTGTCGCTAATTAACCAGAAGATACCACTGAAGTATTTTGTATAAATAGTGGCCGTGGAAACCTAAAAGAGTATTAATTATATATTTTATATAATTGATCTAATTATTTCATAATTATACATATCACCATTTTAAACAAATGTAGCTAAGGTTTATTGAAAAACGCCTTCATTTTTGTTAATCGCAAATTAGTACAATTTTTTGTTACCAAATATTATTTTTATTTTTGTTAAGTTATCAATTACTAAATCCATTATATCTTTTATTATTTATTTATTCCTGTTGAAAGAGTCGGAACCCTGCTTTGTAGTATTGCTTATAAAGTTGGCTTCATATTGATTTTTTAAGGGTTATTATAATAATAGAGGATTTCAACAAAATCCTCAATTTAATTGATCTTGTCTAATTAACAAAATCTTTTCAATTTCGATACGTTTATATAGAAATCAGTGCACACAGGAAATTATGATTATTATTATGTTATTATATTATATGACTTATGATACCATTTTTTTGTTTTTGTAACGGGTGGTTTGTCTCTTTCAACAGCAATGTTCGTTCGCAATATGCGAATTTTGAAAAGGTCTATATTTCAGACTTCACCTTAGGACAACTGTATAATTATTTCAGAAAATACTCTTTATTTAAATTTGTATTTTATTTAGTATGCATTTTTTAGTTTTTATTTTATTTTATATATGAACCTAAAAATGGCCTCGACCCTTTAGCTTAAATTTGTTGTCTGAGTAATACCGAGTGTAGTTTCTCTTCTTTTCTTCACTTACTTGTCATTAAATATTATTCATTGTAGTTACATTATATTAGTTTTAAATATATATACCTTATATTCACTCAACTGTATTAAAAAAAATCTAATTAATAAAAATAATCTTGTACTCCGCAAAATGGCATTATTGAAATTCATATGTATTTAATTTTCTCCATTTATAATTAGTATATAGTTGGGCACACACATTACAATATTAAACCTCAGAGCAGAGATAATCAGAAGGGATTAATTAGTCATAAAGCCAATTAGCTTGATTGCCAATTATTAGTCATTATCCGATCGTTATGTCTAATCTGCCTTGAGGAGAACACTAATGTACTTTTATCAATTTTCGAACCTATTTCATATGTAATTACTTTGGTACATGACCGATTATTATGACTCATTGTTTTGGAAATTGATCCTGCTTCGGTATATTCATATATATATAATAAACAAATATTGTAATAAAGGTCCGGATTTATAAACAACAGTTACGTGCCAAAAAATATGTAAAAAGGATTTAGGCAAGTAAAATGTTTCTATTATCATTTGAAATCTTAATCGATCAGGGGAGCAAAACAAGGTTTTACGTTTCAACATCCGTGAATCCCTACCCCAGAAATTAGTTAACCTTTTTTTAATCCCTACAGGAAATTTAAATGTTTTTTTTTTACTCTCTAGGAATACAGTTGTCTGCACAGAATATATTTTTTCCTATGTGTGCTGATTTCTATAAAAACGTATCAAAAATGAAAAGATTTTGGTAATTAGAAAATATCAATCAAATTGGGGTTTTTGTTTAAATCCTCAATTATTATAGCAATTAAAAAATCAATATGAAGCCAACTTTATAAGCACTACTATAAAGCAGGGTTCCGACTCTTTCAACAGGAATAAATAAACAATAAAATATACAATGGATTTAGTAATTGATAACTTAACAAAAATAAAAATAATATTTGGTAACAAAAAATTGTAACAATGTAACTTTTGCAAATGCATTTAATAGTACTTTGTAAAAAATTCTTTGTGAATAATACAACATAATATTTTGCAATATAGGCTATCTAGATGGAGCAGAAATTCATTGGAATTTGTAGAGAATTTTAAATTTTAATCGGCATTTACACCTCTCTTGCTCATTAACACAAAGAACTGAGATCCTACCTAGTTAATAAAAAAAGTTCAGCAGTTGCTCAAAAAGCTCAATATTTGCTGATTCTATCGAAAGATAAACAGATTTTTGACAGTGGTATAAGTCATACCATTTTTCATATCGCGATAATTAAAGGTTTTCATTTGAATTAATTTAAACATATTTTTATCGCTTAGCACTCAGCAAAGAGTGGTGTTTTAAGCTCCAAATACCTTTTAAATTTTATTATGAAAAAACAATTAATACACTCATTTCTAAACGACTTCATTAGATCCAAATGGATTTATACTAACTTAAAAAATAAAAGCTTATTTATTAGTTTCGTGATGAAATGAACGTGGATGCCCTCCCTCAAGTTTATCTTGTTTATAATGTTTTAGAAGATTAATTGAAATCTTTGATAAACTTGAAAATTATTAATCGAGTCTTCGCCCCGCTTCTAAACCATGGTGCAAATATAACATCAATACAAACTAAACTTGTAATCAATACATAACTTCAATACAAGAAATGCAAATAATCAATACATAACTTCAATACAAGATAGACAAATTATCGATATTGCCAATTTACCTAATACAGCGGAAATACTAAATCTATGTTTGCATATTGAAGGTGGTTTTGTAGTGAAAAGGTATCTCCTTCAACTGACATCCTCACAATACATTAATTAATATCTCAGTTAAATAATTAAATTCATTTACCCTTCTAATGACTATTGAATAATTAAAAAGCATTACGGTTTATGATTGAAAATGGTTTATAATTATGGAAAAGATTTTTATTATTCAGGTTTTATCGGATTAATAGATTTTAGAAATTAATAAAAGGTTTATTCAATTCGTAGATTTGCCATTACATTACTTATCTCTCTCCACAGGAATCCTTAATAACTGTTCTCGTACATTTCTTCTATCTACGTTTTATTCGAGTCCTAAAAAGCTTTCAGTTCGATTTTAAGGGTTCTGTATTCCACAAGATAGTTTAAATTTTCCCATTTCATGAATTTCAAAGCTATGACTATAATTATATCTACTTATAGTTAATTAATAATAATGATTTTTCCCTTTAGTTTTAAAATGCCGTTTATTAGATTTAATTTCACTAATCAGTCAGTTGGTAATTAATTGAGGGAGTAGATTAAGTGTAAAGAGTGTTAAGTTGCTACGTCAAAAATTCCGAGTTAGAATCCGGTTTTGGCAAATAAATTTAATCTGACAACAGCCACGGATGGATCTTTTGGGATCGCAAGACCCTACTGGCCTCACCCAGCCCCCAGGTTTATTAATGTCTTATTTCATACATATTTATATATATCCACTTCTTTATTACATATTACTGATGCCAAACACCTAATCAAATATTTGGATGAGAACGAAAAAGACATTCTTATGAGGGATAAATCAAATATAATCCTTAATATAAATTAAAAAATTAAGTTTGATAGTTTTATTACCTTTCAATGCATTCTTATAGATCTGAAAACAGTATTTTTAGGAAAATTGTTATATTTTGAACGTCTACCGCAATGCAAAAACCTGATATGGAATTGTGCATAATTTGCGATTAATAAAAATGAAGGCGTTTTTCAATAAACCTTATCTACATTTGTTTAAAATGGTGATAAGTATAATTATGAAATAATTAGATCAATTAAATAAAATATATATTGTTTTTTACAATGTTAATAATTTTCATAATGTTGGCGAGGAATGCATATATCCGATTTTCAAAGACTTTTTCTAATGAAAAACACCTAGTTAATAATTAATACATATTAATTAATTCTAAAAACATTATAGAATAGAATAATTTAGTCATGGATATAATTTAAAAAATACAAACAAGAAATCATATCTCTCTTACTCTTTCAGCAGAGATATTACCAGTTACAAAAAGTAAGAAATATAAAAAAGTAATATTCTCTGACCTTCCAATTTCTATTCAGTCTGTTGGTCATGATATTTATCTTTCTCTCACTGAAGCAGAAGAAATGTTTGATGATGTTGTCCTAGCCCTATTCTTTGTTCCATTTGTTCATAACGAATTCACATTGTGACCCTAAAAGAGCTATAGAAAAAAATTCTATGTCAGGTATGGATTCAGCTCTAGACTACGCAATATATATGATCATGTCATATTAACTTAAATGGACATTTTTGAGGCTTCGAAAATATGCTGTTGCTTAGAATATCTGATTCTAATAATGACTTTGAAATTGGTATAGTGGCCGCAACGCGGAATCGCCAGTCATGTATTATATTTATATAATATCATTCCAAAGAATGAACCAACTCCATAGAGTGAAATAAAGAACTAAACCATACTACTTAATATCTAAAAAACTAGGATGGCTTTATTTTTTTTTCTATATTTAGTTTTAATTCATCGTTTGCTGTCTCTGTGTATTTACTGACAATGCCTTCTTTCAGTGTTGGAATTACCTCAAGGATATCAGTAGAATGAAAGGATAGGTGTATTAAAAGATCCTCAACATATTAACAAGCAAGTATTGAGAATGGATAATCCTGTTAGAATGTTCACTTATACGGAAAACAATGTTGGTGAGAGTACTTAACAATCGTTGAATGACTTGTAAGAAATAATCAAGTTCATTATGACATTAAATCATATAATATACATATATAAAGTGAATTTTAAATCTGAACTAATTAGTCAGACATATTAACAATGGACTAACATTATAACTTAGTGACAACCCCAGTACTAACTTAGTAACTCCCTCCTTAATAAAATGCTAACTTCCCTGAGCGTTAACATGTATATGTGTTAATACAATAATGTTGTCAAAGTGTTAGTCAAGATGTTCATTTGACCCCTTGCAACAAAGCGGCTAAATTATAAAAAAGTGAATTTTGATTACAAAGAAGTCATCTTAAGTGAAAATATTAATCTGATAACAACTGAAATCTGCATTGTTTAGGTTGTAAATTCTAACTTATTATTTATGGACTGATTTCGTTTTATGAGAACCACTTTATAACACTATTAGACATGGAGACGTTTTGGAATTGAAAAAGAAGGATCTATTGATTAATAGAATTAAAAGAAAGGATTCTGAAAAATCATAGAGAAATAGTATAGAAAGAAGATTTTCTGTTATTGGTTGTTGAAGTATTTATAAGGGCTTGGAAACATTATATATTTTAAAGAAAGCTAATGGATAAATTTTTGGAAATATTTTACTTGTTAGAATCCAACAGCCTGTAAATTCCCGTGTCGTTCGTGGGTTCCGTTCAGATTGATCTTATGGATATCGGCTTGTGCGGTTAATCCTTAGTCGGAGCAAATAGTGATTGAAGATGTCGTCATCGAACATGCTGGTTAGACCAAAGGATTTTAATAGATGCCGTTTACCCTGATCTTATCCTTCACAGATTTCGGATTCACTTAGCCATTGTGCCCTAGACAAAACAGTGGACGATTCCCAGTGAAACAGTTGCTAACTTTAATGACAGGCTTTGATAGCAATGCTGCCCTGGCACCGCCGCCATTTGGGCCCGACTCCGACCACAATACGTGACTATTAGCCTAACTGCGGGGGCTATAGTTGCGAAGAGTTGCCGATCTTGCTAATGGCAGTGGAGCTCTCTCTCCTGATGGCTTCCACCATGATGGACGTATCGGATCTAACGAGGAGGAGTCTGTCTGGACTCAGTTCGGGGATAAGTTCGAGTCGGCCTGGCTAAGAACCTCGCAAGTCTTATTATGGACATTTCCTTTGATCTATTTAGCAACAACAACATGCAACATGAATAACACATTATATACAGCTGTGTATGAGAATTATTGAGTGGGCACGAGGAGTTACCTGTGGTGTAGTGGTCAGCATAACAACTTTCTATGCCCTATTGAAGGAGCGTTTGAAATGCCCTGGGCTGGTTATGCAGTCAATGTGAGGAGACAAAAATGGAGGTTCTGAGCCTGTTTCAAAGTCTTTGCCTATGTCAAAGACTCTATATAGGGGCGACCTGTGGTCTAGTGGTTAGCGTAACAAACTACTAAACCCAAGATCGCGGGTTCGTAGCCCGGCAGGTGGCCCTAGGATTTTTTAAAGGGAGTAAAAAATCCTTAGTTACGCCGTCCTTCGGAAGGGACGTTAAACGGGGGGCCCGAGCCTGTACGATGTCAGGTACTCGTTAAAAATCCCTATCCTAATAAAACCTGGATAGGCAAAATTTAGAGCTCCCACTGTAGCATCGTCCGATTAGCCATAGCAGCATAAAGTGACGTTAAATGAACAAACAAACAAAGACTCTATAGGCATAATTTAGCACTTCCGCTGTATCACCCTTTGATTATCCATAGTAGCTTAAAGTAATATTACATAATAAACAAAAAAAATTATTGACAGTATATATAAATGCACTTTAATGAAATTACTTAGTTTAAAATATTTCCTATAGAGTATACGAAAACAACATGTTTAAACAATACAGTTATATTGAGTGATGTAGTACAATGAACTTCGTCTTCAATTTGTAAGTAAAACTTACATAAATTCGGTAAAGAGCACATCTCGAAAAGGGCCATCTAGTGTTCTCCATTCCAGAAAGAAGTGATTAATAAATTTAGTGATCTATTACACAATTAACCCCAAAATCAAAATTAACTCAAAAATAATTTGATCCTGAGCCCTTCATATATACCCTTCACAGTCATTTTGTTCATTCATTAAAAAAATATAAAAAATGTGAAAACATTATGTATGTCCTAATTGTCATTTACCTTAATATTAATAATAATTAAGCTAAATGTTTTTAATATTAAAAAATAACATTCTTGATTTAATGAATATTCGCGGCAAATAACGGTTTGTTTGAAGCTAAATATAAAATACTGTAGCCTAAATACGGTATGACGCACAATACACAGCATTTTTTATCATTCTTTCTAAAAAGAAGGAAAAAAGTGAACATTGTGTCTCAAATGTCATTTACCTTCAAGAATATACTATTGATTTATCTAATAATTACGCTAAACGTATTTTATCGCTAATATAATATCATTGTTAAAATAAATATTCGGAGAAAGATACGGTTATACACTACAATTTACACCGTGTCTAAATAAACAATAAAACACCATAAGTACTATACGAAGCACAATTTCATTAGATGATTGACGAATGGCAATTCCAGTATTTTTATCTCCCAAAAGCCATTGAATGACAGAACTCCGAGGGAGAGAGACAGAGCCGAGAAATAAAAGGAAAGTGAAAAGATAAGAAGTTTGCCAATGTGTAGGGGCGGGAAAGCGGGAAACTCTTGACATTTCTAGTAATTGGGCGGGAGAGATTTTGGCGGGTGTAGGATTAGCGGGGAAAGGGGCTCACCCAATAGACCACCGCCCCCCAAAGAAAAAAATGAGTCCTTTAATGGCTGTCCTCTTCAATCCCTGTCTTTATTTTTCTCCTCCGAGATAGCTCTTATTCCCTCCTCCTTCCTGACTCCTGTCGGACAAAATTTTAAACAATCTTCTCACCCGACCTACGATTGGTTCGTTATAACTATGGATCATTATTAGCAGAATCTATTATAGTTTTCGAAGGTAAAAAAAGAGGTACCTATCTCAAAAACAATACATATCATTAATCACACTAGGGAACCTAGATACACAAAACTATTAATGCTTTCAAAGCAGTATCCTTCCAACCTAAGAGTATGTGGTGGTGGCCTTAGAGGGTTAGCAACCATGTATTTGGTCTTTGCTTGGTATCATTAAACCATAATAAAATATAATAATGGTTTTCGAAATAGGAATACCACGTCAGAACCACATCAAGGAAAAAAAATAATAAAATAGTTATTATTATGTAAATGGTAAGTTGTAAAAACTTTATAATATCATAAATCCTGTAGAAACTAGGACTGTTAGTCCTAAATTTTACCTATCCAGGTATAATCGTAACAAGTACCTGACATCTCACAGATGTTACGTGTCTTCAGAAAGACGGGATAACGAAAGAATTTTCACTCCCTTTAAAAAAATTCTAACCCACTCATCTGTTTGCGAACCTGCGATCTTGGGCATAGCTAGTTCATATGCTAACTACTAGACCACCGGTGACCTTATATAGTAGCTTTAATATCTCTGATAAATCGTTCTTTTTCTAGTTATGGGGTTTTTTCCTTTAAATCCATTCATTAGAAGGAATCTTAGAGCCTTTACAAAACTGTTATTTTTCAAATTCATGCACTCTACGGGCAAGGAAATTCATGTAGAAGGACAAAATAATTCACATTTTGTCCTAAAGGCACTCACACACTGAATAAGTTGCAGAGTAAATGTTGGGAATATTAAATTCGACTCAGGGATCTTCAGTAAAAAAAGGGAATAATAGTAAAGTAACTTAATAAATAAAGCACATCCCTAACTCGAAATTCGGCAAAGCACCTAACAGAGAAAACAACCCACCACCTCCAAGGCCCAAATGCAACTACTGAATCATAAGAAAGGTTACTGGTCACCTGCTGGATAGGTTATCTATAAAGTAGTTCAACAATAACAGCTGATAATTATAATTAAGATATGTTAATAATTATTATATATTGATAATATTACATAAGATATTTTCATTTACGGTCCTTACAATGCAGAAAAAACGTCTTAACAAGGCCCGAAGCAAACTACTGAATCATAAGGGAAGTTTACAGGACAGCTTATGGAAAATTTCGAATTAATGCTGCTGATTATTTTTTAAAATAACATAAGTTTATAATCATATTAGTAATGTTACACAAGATATTTTTATTTACGGTCCATACCTTACTGAAAAAACATCTCACCAACATCAAGACCCATATGCAGCTACTGAATCGTTAGAGAGCTTACAGAAAAGCATATGGAAAAGATTGAATTTATACTTCTGATTATTATTAATAATAAGATAAGTTAATAATTACATAGGTAGTATTACAAAATATATTTGCATTTACGATCCTTACAATACAGATAATTCATCTTACCAAGGCTCGAAGGAAAATACTGAATCATGATAAAGTTTACAGGACAGCTTATGGGAAAGGTTGAATTAAAACAGCTGATTATTATTATTAATTAAATAGGTTAATAATAATATTACTAATGTTACAAAAGATATTTTTATTCACGGTCCTTACAATCTTATAAGGTTGCGTCTCAGCATATAAATGTTTATGAGTAAGAATATATAATACAGTATCCTTTCTACAAGATGCGTTTTTCAGCTCACACCTGTCACAGGATAAAAAAAAGTGATGTTTTAAAAAGAACTTTTTAATGGCGAGAAGAATGACAAAGACGGAGTGATCTCTCATTAAGTGTCCCTTCATTACCAGAGGCTGCGGCCTAAGAAACCTGGTTTGGACCTCCCCTAACGAGCGGCTGTAGCATTCAGATTTCCTCCTCTCCCGTCCCATTATCTCCTCTAGTTATTTCTGAAACTATTCTTACTCTCTGCCGTTTTGTTTTACTTGTCGAGAAACCGGAATTTTTTTCATTAAATATTCTAGGGATTAAATCCCCATTTTATTTTATTATCCCCAATCCTGGAACAACGCATTATTTTTTACCAGTATTAACAGTGCTGGTAGTTATTCGTTTTCGAAAACTTCAGGATTTTTTAAAAGTGAAAAGCCGTTTCAAGAAGACAAGAACATTAATTTATATACCTACAAGTTTTGCTATTCCGAAACTAGTAAATTAAACAAACCATTTAATATTATTAAAATTCCAATGACGGTTCGCAGATAAATTTTGCAAGGGTTACTGCTTTAAAAAATGTTTATCCTTTGTTTTAAAAGACCAATCAGTGGAGGAGCAAATTAAGGGGATAGAAATCATTATTATTTTTAATCCTGATAAATAGGTTTGTCCGTTTAAAAAACCAAAAACCAAAAATGGTTCCAGAAGAAGAAGAATGATGAACAGCAAAATATCTCGACATTTTAAGCTTCCTATTTTTCCCCCTTATTATTTTAAAACGACAATAACAGACTAACAATACCAACGTCATTTGAACAAACTAATTGTAATTTAAAAAATTAAAAAATATTGAATAATGCGTCTAGTGTCACAATATAAAAATTGGGATGTCATACAAAATAATGATTTTTTCCTTTGTTAAAAACTGTTATATATTTTGCCTAATTAGGAACCTTCAGGACACGAAGAGGATAATAACAAAGGAAATAAATTAATTAAGCACATCTCTATCTCAAAATGCAGCAGACACTGACCGTAGAAAATATCCCATCAACTTTAAGGCCCAAATGTATTAACATAGTAATCAGCAAGGTTACAGGATGATTTCTTGAAAAAGTTAATAAAGCAGCTGATAAAAAAAATACAGAAATTCGTTTTATTCGGATTTTTCCACTACCATCTATAAATATTTTAAGTATCAGAAAAAAAACGTATCAAGTTCTGAGTAAAAATTAAAATTAAAAAAAAATACTGTATCACTAAACACCTTGGGTTCAGTACTTTATAGTGAACGCTATTATAAAAGAAGATGATTAGTCCGAAATCACGCTTACACACCAGGTGTTTTGTCCAATAAAGGTTCCCACTTTATAGTGGCTGGGTGAGTCCTAGGAGGTTTCGTAGATCCCACAGGACCATTCCATGGCTATTAGCTGATGAAATAATTTATCTCTGTAGCCGGAATTGAACCCGGAGCCTCCGTCATAGGAATTCAAATATTAACTGAACTACACATCTCCCTCTTCCATAACAGAGTTTATATTCAATAAACCAAACAACGTATGTAGGTCTACAAAGAGTATTGATGATGCGTTATAATTTATTTTATTTATTTATTTCTAATATAATTTGTTACAATTTACAAAAGTAATATGCTGTACCAAACAGACCAGTCTCAAACTCAAAAACTTAATAGACAAATTTTAATGTATCTATAAAGAATCACATATACAATGAAAGAAAAAAATACAAAAAAACTTTAAGCAGTGAGAAAAAAAAAATGTATGTTTAATCAAATTTTTTTAAATGTTTAATACTTGCTCTATTTATGAGTAATTCCTTCAAAATTACTTTTATAAATATTGGTTAAGTACTTCGAACATAAGCCTTAGCAGTGAGTTTATATCAAATACTCCAGCGTAGAAATTCTCTCCCACAGATCTATTTTCGGATTCTCCTCCGAAGTTGGATAGGGTCTGGAACTGGCGGCTATTCTTCAAACTCAACGGTAACTTCCTTCTACTCACTATCTTATTCTTCTTTCAAGGTTCCCATTCGTTGAAAGAGGCTCTAAACTTTTTACATTTCCAAGTTACACTTGTTCCCGAATCCTGTTCATATATTATGATAAAATCAGATACTCGCAGGCTCAGTATTGAGTCTTACCTCAACCTACAAGGATCTGGAAGGTTAAAGCGTGATCATAATGTCATTTTTTTTTTGTTTATTATACGTATTCAAAGAATCCATTGAAAATAACCCATGAAGGGGTTCAGAACCTGGTAGAGTTCAACGGTTTTACAGGGAGATTTGTCCTAGATCACGTTCAACCGCCAGATTTTCCCCCGTATTTCGGGTTCCTATTTTATAGAGGCTAGGTGAACCTCAGGAGGGTCCTAGATACTATACAGTCCATTTCCGATTACTAACAGATTAAACAATAGCCAGCTGGTGAGCGGGATTAGAATCCAGGACCATCACCATTGTAACTCAGTGCTCTACCACTCAGCCTCTCCGCTCCCTTTAATATGAAAATAATTACACAGGTCTGCGATGAAAAAATTGTACAGTATTTATAGTTAGTTTAACAGTATTTATTGTGCTTATTACAGAAAAAATAGTGGAAAAATTCCCTCGCCCCTAGATAATTCACAAATTTCTAGGTATTTCCATGTTAATAGGCCAACAAAGTAGTTACACAAAGTTTCCATGTTTCCTCTGTGAATGGGATAGCCGTGACAGGAAACAATAATATTTCAAGCAGACGTGGCCAATCAGAAAGGCTCTTATTTCTGGAGATTAAAATGTTGAAAGACAAAGTTTAGTGGATCCTAAAAAGATCTTACTTCCACCACTTTATATCAAATTGGGGCTAATGAAACAGTTTGTGGAAGCATTACCTAAAGAAGGAGAGTGTTTTAAGTATCATTGTCAACAGATTCCTGGAATATCCGATGCTAAGCTGAAAGAGGGAGTCTTTGTCGGGCCTGACATCAGAAAACTGTTAAAAGATAAAACCTTTGTCACTAAAAATGAAGAAAATAATCCCTGGAATTCATTTTAACCTGTTGTGACAGGATTTCTTGGAAACAAAAAAGACCCAAACTACAAAACTTTGGTTGCTGAATTGTTACAAAACTATAAAATGTTGGACTGCAACATGTGTGTCAAAGTTCATTTCCTTCACTTACATCTGGACTACTTTGGAGAAAATCTTGGGGCTGTGAGTGAGGAACAGGGAGAACGTTTTCATCAAGATATAAAAGAAATGGAGCGCAGGTACCAAGGTCGATGGAATGTCAACATGATGGCAGACTACTGTTAGATGTTAAAAAAGGAAAAAATCATAAGAACACAGCCGAAAAAGTGCCAAAAGAAGCTTTGATGGATAAAGAAAACGTTTTTAAAAAGACTTATAATAACTTTACAACACATGTGCATCACTTTTATGGAGCTAAGTAACGTTGTTTTTTTTATTTGACTTGTTGTGTTAAAATAATAAAAACAAATCCAAAATTTTCCGTTTTTTGTACTTTTTCATTTTGTAGGCAAGCCTTACGTGATAGAAAAAAAATCAATGTCATTTTTGAAATCAGCGCAATAAACTATATAAAGATTACTCAACTAAATCAAAACAATTTTTAAAAAAGTTTTTTAGCAGACCTGTGTCATTTGCGAGTATATTTCTGAGTAATCCCTCAGGATCCAATACAATTTCCATATTTTCTGATTAAATAAAATGGAATCAGTGTTTGAATCCTATAAACTTGGTTATTTGTCTCCCCCACTAGCTATCAATGCTAGGTCTAAACTCTTAATCGTCGGTTACATAATGTTTTTTTTTGTTTTACTAAATCGCTATTTTTCAGATAGAAGTATAAAATATAAGAAATCGTCTAGTTAAACAGAAAGTAAATATATAATATTATACTTTGTTTTCAATGAAGCTATTGTATAGAGGTACATTTACCTAAGCTGAAAATAAAGTTAATTACAATGGCTACGAGTAGTTAAACTGCAATTATGTCATGAGAAACGCTGATTTCCCAATTAAGTTTCGTGGTCCTCGGGCAAGTCAGACTAAGTAAAACTGATATTCCAACCAGATGCTATTTAATATCACTTATTTATTTCAAACACAACAATTTAGTAATCATAATTTCGAAAAATTTAGTTTAGGCAATGAATTATTACATAATAACAAAAAGTAGCTGTGGTGATACATTTGGACCATTTTTAATATGACTACTCATTTTTTAAAATAAATTTAGTTTTAGTCCGGGATCCATGGTCCATTTTTGCACTTGATTGAGGTAGCTTAAAGAGCTAGCAAGGATAAAATATGTCCATTTGATGATTCTCAAAAATTTATTACTAACAGGGTTTTTTTTTGTTAAATCTCAAGATAGTTATCTAAATTATTTGAAAAAATATTTGTCCTACAAAATGTGCGGTTTGATCAAAGAGTCTCCTCCTTTCACTATAATCGAGGTCATTAAAAATGATTACTAACCAGCTGATTTTTATTTAATTCTTCTTTTTTGACTTCGTTATCGACACATATTGGAAGGAGGGGACTCTTTGATCAAACCATACATTTTGTAGGACAAATATTTTTTCAAATAATTTAGATAACTATCTTGAGATTCAACAAAAAAAAACCAGTTAGTAATAAATTTTTGAGAATCATCAAATCGAAATATTTTATCCTTGCTACCTCTTTTAGCTACCACAATCGAGAATTTTCGCACAGGAAATCTCATCGAAACGAAGCTATTCACGAATATTCACCTTGATACTAATCAAGTGAAAAAATGGACCATGGAACCTGGACTATTTATTTGACGAAATAAATTACATCTTATGTGATTTTCGCAATAAACATAAGAACAGCTTTATTTAGGTAATGAATTTCTTATCTAGTAGTAACTATTTTCTTTTTTTCATCGATTATCTCGTTCGTCCGGTGCTGCAACCTATCGGGAAAGAATGAAGGGTTTTGAAGACCACCATCTTTAATTAATTTTCTGGTAAACTATCGTTACGTATGAATACCTTTCCTCATTTTTGTTTATATTTGGCCAAGAAGTAGCTAACATTTTCCTATTATCATAGTTTTATATTATTATAATTTTTGTGAGGCTCATTGTCGGTGCTATGATAGATTATGCTACCTTGATATTAACAAGAATAGACTTGTTAGTAACGTAGATGATATGATACAACTTGGTTTGTAGGACCTAAGGTTTTTAAAACCTTCTCTGTTGTTGTTTTTTTTAGTATGCCTGTAACTAAAAAAAAGTAATGATACGGAGGTAAAGGATACCTTGTCACATTTTTGTATTTTTTTAGTAGAGAAAATTATTTATAACATTGAACTATTAAAATTTATTTCTCCGTTACTTATAGAAATATCAACTAGAAAATTCTTCACACTGTTATTGGCATTGATAAGTAATTGGAAGTATTGATCATGGTATATATTTATGACAATTTAGCTTAAACATCACCTACTGTGGAGATGGTGTCGTTTACCTCAAGATCACAGATACGTTTTCAAGAAATACATAGGATAAACCCGTCAACTACATAATGTTCAGAAGCTCCAATTTCTATAACTATGAACTATTAAAATGTATTTCATCGTTATTTATATGGTGCATTTTAATTATTTACAAACATTTGAAGAACATTCTATCTCACAGTATGTACCTCCCATTATTTGTAACGTTGGTTTTTTTTATTTTAAGTTAGTTTTTTAAATAAAACAATAGTATTGCATATTTTGATTATTTTCAAATATTCAAGTAATCAGATAATTTTGAAGAACATTGGGATGTTCTGCAAAATTATCTGATTACTATCTCACACTACCTGCCTTATATAAAATAAAATAGCTGATTATGTCATACATGAAATATTTAATTATTACTTAATTATTTATTTATGGCAATACAACTAAAACATTACCTCATTTGTAGACTTAGTCTCCTTTACCTCCCAGTCACAGTTATATTTTCTTGCAATTTATAGTGGAAATTGAAATCCATCTAGTTTATACAGTAATTCGAACTTCAAACTATCAAATTTACTGTTGTTTATTTACTACTTGCTTCACCGCACTCCACACATCGTTACTCTTATTTCGGGAGATAGAAGGATGTGGGATCAAGTCGTAAAGTTGTACGAACAATGGCGACTTGGAATTTCATCCGAAATTATATTTGAGTTGAGAAGACATTAGATCTGGAGTTGGTAGGGCCGTGTGTTTCTTCGACGACTAAGTTCCACTTGAAGGCCCTTTGATGGTGGGACTCTTCTGCATATTTTATAGCGACAAGGGCCTAAGGGAGAGCAAGTTTGACAGGGCGCTGTTGGAGTTTTGACGCCTTCCTTCCCAATCAGCTCCCGCCATTGTCTCTTTCTCATCAGCATATCCTCCAATCAGGGGAGGTCTTTCATCAGCTGCTCCCCAGGGCGAATCACAGGGTTTGTTATCTAGGATTAGAGGCTGCCTTTTCGGTTTTAAATTCCAAGGAGCCAGATTAAGGCCGGGTTAATTACCCGCGGAAGGTAGTGTGAGATAGGATGGTCTTCAAATGGTCTGATTATTTGAATGTAGGCAAATAAATAGAATATTTCATAATTAGATATTGATATATTTAAATAATTAACTTAGATCAAATAAAATATAAATAAATATTAAATTTTCAATAATGGAGGGTAGGTAGCTTAAGAGGGGATGTTCTTCAAAATGTTGTAATTACTTGAATGTAGGCAAATAAATACAATTTTTCATAATCAGATTTGTTTTGTTTAAATAATTAGCTTCGATTTTAAATATAAAAGACAAATTTAGCGTTAATAATAGGCTGTGCGGGATGAGACGTTCTTCAAAATGATCTGATTGCTTAAATGTTTATAAATAATTAAGATATGTCGTATTCAGTTATTGTTTTATTTATTTCTTTATTTTATTTTAATTTTTTTTATTCACATCCTCAAAGATTTTATTTACAATATATATAAAATTTACAAATAAATACCTCCAAATGCTTCTATATAACCAAAAGCCTTCAGTTACCTTTATATTTTGTATTTTAAGGGGTTACAATGGACTGAGTCCGCTGAAGGCGGCTTTTACTCGAACCGGCACGAGACTGCTGACGTTATACAATACAAAACGGGGAGGGGCCATTTAGCGGGATCAGGAAATAGTTGTAGAAAGAAGAGAGAGGAGGAAGGAAGAAGGAAAACGAAGGAAGGATAAGGACAAGGGAGTACTTACCCCATTCCTAGATCAAATGTAAGCACATCGACCATGGGGACAGTGCCCTGCCATCTCCCAGGTCTGGGGGGTGGTTTTAAGTCCCTAAATAGGGGGTTAGCTAGGATCTTTAGCCCATCAAAAAATTTATATGTGCCTCTGACCTGTGTACTCGGGCACCGAGGGAAGCCGAAGCTCCTCCCGGATGGCGGTGTTAAGTGCCCCCTCGAGCGATGTGCCATTTACGATCTTCCTAAGGATGGAATTCTAGTAATGCTGCAGCGTGTGCTTCAGTGTTGTTTTGTAGAGGTGTCTCAGTAGTGGTGCACCATACAGCAACGTAGATCTTATGATGGACTTGTAGATTTGTAATTTCAACCTCAGTGAGAGCTGAGGCGACAAGAGCAGATAGTATAGCCTGTGGGATTTCTGTCGTGGCAACTTCAATCTTGAATGAACGTGCTTTGAGAAGATGCCTATCAAAGTTGACGCTAAGGTAGAGGATTGAAGTGGATAATCTTCTATCCTCGCAGTTCACGGTAAAACTCTTCGGTAGAGGATTCTTACTCACACTCGGACATCACGATGGCATCCGTCTTAGACGGATTCACACTGATGCCAATCAGTTTCAGCTCGTTCGCTATGGTTTCAGTCGCCTTTTGTGCCTTGTTAAGGGCATTTGGATTGCTGATGCTGGTGGCGTAAATCCCGATATCATCCTTATATGCTGCTACCTCTGCTCCTGGATGCTTCATTGCGACCACGTGTGCTGTGATAATCACAAACATCAGAGACCCCCAATACAGAGCCTTGAGGTACTCCACAGGTGGTGGTGCTAGAAGTCGAGTAACTGTTACCGACTCGTACGATGTTCCGCTGAGATAGCTTTGGATCAGACCACATAGAGTGGCGGGAAAGCTAAGCTCTTCTAAGCGTCTGAGTAACAACTCGTGAGACACACAGTCAAAGGCTTGGGTGCAGACCAGTGAAATGAACGACCACCTGGCTAAGCTGCAGGCGCACACCATAGAGGACATGCAGATGAACAGAGCTATTGCTTTATTAACTTATATTTAATGATTACAAAGCAAAATTTAAGTTTACAAATAATGGGAGGTTGTTAGTATGAGATGGGATGATAAAAACGGCATTCTAGACCTTCGAAACGGCATGATAAAAATACTTAAATGTTTGCCAACAATTAAAGTACTTCTTACTCAGTTATTATTTTATTAAAATAATAACTTAGATTTTTAAAAATCCATAAAAAAGATTAACTTTACAAGTGGCGGAAGGTAGGTAATGTGAGGTAGGATATTCTTTAAAATCTCCTAATAAAAAAAATGTTTGAAAATAATTAAAATATATCAGTCAGCTTTTTTGTATTTTAACAGTTAACTTTGATTCAAAAGAAGTACTACAGTACAATACCAATAGTTACAAATAGTGGGAGGAAGATCGGGTGAGATGGGGTATTCTTAAAAATTGGCTTATTAAAAACACTTGAATGTTTGTAAGTAAATAAAATATGCAATATTAAAAATAGTTATTTTTATATTTAATTTAAATATAGTTTTTTAAAAATAAAAAAAAATTAACTTTACAAATAATGGACGGTAGATAGTATGATACGGGATGATCTTCAGAATAGTTTAATTAATTGTAAATAAATCAAATATTTTATGATTAGCTATTGTTTTACTTAAAGAGTTAAACTTTAAAAACTACGAAAGTTGAAAAAAATTGACTTCGCAAATAATAGAAAATATGAGATAGAATGTTCTTCAAAATGGCCAGATTAAAACATAAATAACTAAAATATGCTGTAATCATTATTTTTACATTTAAGTAGTTAATTTAACTTTTATCTATTCGTGAGATGGGACATTTTTCAATTTTGGATTTTAAGTAATACAAATGTAAAAAAATTAACATTATTTTTAAATTTATTCAAACTCCTTTTGGGAGATAAACAGAAAACACTTCACGATTTTTAAAGAAGTAACTCAGGATTACACTACTTTATGTAAACGCTGTAGATAAAAATTTTCAATCGAATTAATTCTCAGTCATAAATCTCAAATACATAATTTTGTATTTAAAATAAAATAAATATTTTAAAAAATGTTATATAAATATATATTAAATCATATCGTAATATAAGTTCTCAAACTAACTTATGTTCGAAAGTTGTTTTTTTTTGTCTGCTCAAACTAAAAAGGTTTTAAATTATATTTAATAAATAAATACTATAAAATGATCAATGAATTATTACAGTATATATGACAGAGATGTTGCATAAGCCTACAAACACTCTGAGATTTAATTTTCAATTTAAATTGAAACACCTTCAACCTAAACACATATGCATAAACTTTTCTTACCAAGCCCTTTAATATTGCTTTTAGAGACTATAGGATAACGTTTATCGAATATCCATTTAAACATTTGTTTTTTTATTATGAAAATTTATCTCTGGTCTAAACTGGTTTAGATGTAAAGGGAACACATAAGAATTCTGCTCCTCAGGTAGCCGAAAAAAAAATCTCATCTCAACCTAGATTGGGTGTATTGAGCTTTTGTCCCCACAGAAATTTGTAAAAGAATGTAAAAACACAGGAATTTAAGACATTTTCATTCGAGAAACCTTTACGCAAATTATTGAGTTTCATGTAAAATGGGATATTATATGGACTAAGTAGCAAGAAAATTAAGTTTACATAACATGTTAAAGTATAATATTAACATAAATATTTCAAAGAATTTATAACTAACATTTTATGTCAAATTCGTGTCTTGTCTTTCCAAATATTCTTGATTCAATACATTTGTGTTTCACGTAGATATAGTATGTACTAAAGATATTTTGAATTGACTACTTGTATTTATAAAAAAAAAAAAAAAAATATATATATATATATTTTTTTTTTTTTAAGGTAACATAAATGCTATCTTACAAATTAGCAATCCTTCTACCTTATATATTTGCATAAAAGATATCTGTGGAAATATTAACAAATAAAAAAATACAAAAAAGAAAATCAGCTATTTCATAATTAATTGTATGATGTATGTACATCTTTCCTATAACGTTTCAAAATCTCTATCTGTTTAAGTAATTATTCTGAAGTTTTTACTACACTCTTCAGTAGCTACTCTGTATACTGATTCACTACTAAACCATGTATGTATATTCACACAATGTGAATATTGATGCCTTAGTTCACAAATGTGTTAAGTGCAAATTTTTCAATAATGGGTTTTGTTATATAAATAATATTGTAGAGTTATGGTCAGGAAGTCATAGATTATATGTTGATATAAAATTAATAGAGAAGCTTTAATGGTTACAAAAACATATTGTGTGCTTAAACTTAAACTGTATTTCTTGTGTTAAATTATTATCAAAATCAACTGATGTAAAATCTTGTTTTCGGCACTTAACACATTTGTGTACTAAGGCATCGACATGTCAGTAATATCCATATTCATATAAACACATAAATAACTTTGTCATTCATACATGAATTTATCTTTAAGTTTTGAATTAAATTGATTTATAAAACATTATTTTTTTTTGTATTAACCTTATCAAGTTTAACTCCTCTGTGAAGTTACTTGATCTCCTAATTTTTAGAGTCACTACTAAACTAGAAAATCTAATTTTAAAGATCCACATCGAGTATTTTTCTTTTTTTTTGACAGAAGTATTTAGATCCAAGCTCCGACGATCCCTGTTAACTGAACTCTACCAGGCGTGAATTTAACTTCACCGTTCTGTTTGTTGCCCAAACACTTGTAGCAAACAAAAAGGCAAAGCTCTCGCTAAATGAGCGTAGACTCTTCTGCTTTAGGAATGTTTTTCTTTTTCATCTTCACCGGTAGTTCATTTTTAATTAATTTTAATCCTTTTTAGGCGGATTTAAGCGCTCTATTGATTTAATTTTCTTCAAATCTGTTGCAGGCAACTCTTAGCACCGAATCTTATGCAGAAACACTTTCTCGCTAACGGAGCAGAACAGGTTACTAAGCAGGTAAGATAAATCACAATATTTCATTTCATATTTATAATATTTATAGCCTTTTGATATGAAAAAATATAGCAATTAAAATCTGTACGCCGGAGGTAAAGGAGATCCAATTTTCCATATCTTTGAACTATTCAAATTCGTTTTTTCGTAGCTTATAGAAAAAGCTGAAAGATAACTGACCACATTCTTATTTGTTTACGCATGTATAAAATCTAATCCCAGATGGTTTTTGTATGTTAAATACCAAAACTAGGATTTTTTCTGCTAGCTTGAACAAAGAAATACTATAAATATGTGTATCAAGTCTGATAAGGTAGTCTGTCTGGAATCTTAAAATGTGATAATATACAAGTATTTCTCAAAAATGTCGCTCCTTAAAAAGAAAAACGTCATAATTCAAAAAACCTAATTTTTCAATAGAGGTGTTTCTAAAATATGCATTAATAAGTAATTGGAAGTATTAATCATAATATTAATGTATGGCAATTTACCTAAAATATATCTATAAAAAATATCTATTTTCTGGACATAGTGTCCTTTACCTCCGGGGTGCAGACATATCGTATTATTTGTTTACGTATGTATAAAATCTAATCCCAGATGATTTTTGTATGTTAAATACCAAAACTAGGATTTTTTCTTCTAGCGTGAACAAAGAAATACTATAAATATATGTATCAAGTCTGATAAGGTAGTCTGACTGGAATCTTAAAATGTGATAATATACAAGTATTTCTCAAAAATGTCGCTCCTTCAAAAGAACAACGTCATAATTCAAAAAACCTAATTTTTCAATAGAGGTGTTAATAAAATCCATGTGAGTTGAAAAAAATAAAAATTCTTTTATTAACCATTATTCCCATAAAACATCAAGTTCAAACATGATACAACTCAAAATATGACTTTATTAATAAAAATGTGTTGTAAATGTAATATCAGAAATGTTGTTCCTGAATTAAAAAGCATCTACCAATACAATTAGGCTATTAATTAAAGAAGGCTAAATTAAATTGTACCAATTTTTGAGTTATGTCATTGTTCTTTTGAAGGATCGATATGTATCAAGTTTGATAATATATTCTAACTGGAATATTTATGAAAGGATGCTACACAAAAATAATATTTATGTATTTATCAAAGATATATTACCACAGTTAAGTTTGGTAATCTGTCCTAAATTTAACAACTGATCTACCTTACATCATATTGACAGGATTGGGAAATTATGTTGAAACATTCTGAAAGATTGAAGTATATCAAAACTCATAGTCGCAGGCCAGGCAAGGAAAATGCATTGAATTGTCCAACAAGGTGGTCGAGAACTTTGGCCATAACTAAATTAAAGTTCAAAAAGCATATATCGGTCTTGGGTCTGCTATTACTCAGCTGTTTGAGTTTCTTCGAACCCGTTCACTCAGCTCCTGTCAATATTTGTCCCAAAGGGAGAGAGGGCTCCTGGTCACTGATGCCTACTCAAGGCTGACTGTAGATCAGTTATATTTGCAATGGCATATTTTACTTGTTAATATGGTTAATCCGGGACCCTTTTGTACTAGTTAGCTTTGCCTGGTTCAACAGTTATCTCTAGTGGATTGTTAGTTTCGAATTCACTTCATAGCGAATGCGATTTTGATGAAATGGAAACCAAGGTAATAGTCATTATGTTATAGCGACGATCTTTACAACACTTATGTGTTGATTATAATACATGCTACTTATATGATTCTTTGTTAATACATTAGAAGACAAGACTTGTATATAACATAGAAAAGTGTCGTTAAATTTGTAAAAATTAATTTTTGGTTTAGGACAGAGATCAAATTACAGTACAGTATGAAGCCAAAGTACAGTATCCGAGGGAATTTTAACTGATTTCGATATTAATTGGTAATGCGATCATTCATAGCATTTTTAGCGATGTGTAGTAGCCTTACCAACATCTATGATCGATTATTTTAAACATTACTAAAAGGAGTGAACAAAATTATTTTCAAATATAATTAGAAAAGTAAAAAAATATTTAAAATGTTAAGCCTATTCATTCTTATTCAGGAAATACACTAAAAATGATCACATCATTGAATTTCACGCAGCACGTCTCACATGAACATCCCATCATGCAGATACAGCAAACACATTCAAAATAACGCCTCTTTTAAATTTTTTCTTATTTTCAGAGGGTTATTTCATTTTAATATTGGCATTAGAATAAGTTATAACTGGTGGAAATATGGACTAATTAAAATTACTTAATGTTGTTGAAAAAACATTCCTTTTAATTTCCATCAATTTTACTTCTAAAGTTTGGCCAATTCTCGTCAAAGCCTGGAATTAAATTTTTTCTGGATTATACACCGCTTATTCAATTTTCTTGAATGCATTACAAAAAATATAAACTGTAAAATACCAGCATAAAGAAAAAAAAGTGCTCTTGCTGCTTAAAGGTTTTTGAAAGTCTGTTTTCACAGGAATAAGTAGTTCAAAGAATTTAAAAATATACGTCATTAACGTCATTAGCTCGATGAGTTAATGGTCATTATTCATTTAGAATAATCGATCTTGAGTTACCAGAATATAAAACTCCATCCTGTTGTGATTACCGAATGGTACCAATCTACTTCTAGAGATATGTAATGGACTAAATTTAGTATTTACTTAAAGGATGTGACAGTCCATGTAATTTAAGAGAGATTAAATGTATCTTTGAAATGAAATCTCCTGATGTTCCGGTAAGACAAAGACAAGTATATTGGGATGTACAGAGTTGAATGTAGTAATTTTCCTTATATTACGTTCTATTTTACCTTTTTAAGACTAATTTACCTGGAGGTCTCCAATAAAATAAAATTACCCTCAAAAATGGACCGACAATATTTTAAGTTAATTTCATCAATTATTAGGCCTTACATTATTATTTTAATATTAATTTTAGGAATAATTTTATTAATCTTGAACCGACTAAAAAGAAAATACCCATTAGAAAGTTACTGTCGATTTTGCATTATCAACTATTCCTAACATCTGATCTATATGAAATTTATCACAGATGATGGTCCCCTTTATGTCCAAAATGCTCAAAACTAATTGCTTCTTTAAAAATGCGAATTTCTGTTCTGAATATTAATATGTTTTTCATCAAAAAATCCCCTGAATTGAAGAAACAGGTCTAACTATAAATAATAATAATGTTAATAAAAGGTTGCTTCTATATCCATTAATATTTTTTTAATGTTTTACTTTTTTTTTAGGACTAAAATAATATAACAAAAATATCATTTTTTTTTGTTTTGTGAGAAATATAAATTGTAATTATTTTCATTAAAACAGTAATTTATGAATTCGCTTTTTTTTAATTTTCCTAATGTTTCTTTCTGTTCATTCTATTTTCCCCTAAATTAAATATCTCAAACAAGCTGCTGCTCTCTCAGAAACATTAATCGAAAGCTTTTTAACGTAAAATAATTAGTTTTATTTCAACGTGTAAACGGCCTCTTCAAAAGACGAAAAGGGTTAATCCTTTTTCCTCAGGAATAATTTTCTCCAACTCTTTACCAATCATTTAAAAGTTTTCTTCATCAAAAGGTAATGAATTTGCCTCCCAATATTTATATTGCTTTTGTATAATTTATTTAGGTTTTATATTCCATATCTGTTTTTGGTTTTATTTTTAAAGCTGCTTATTTATCGCAACTCTTTAAGAAGGTTCCTCTCAATATTCAACAAAAGGAGAATAATGTACAACTCAGAACTCCTGGTGCCTACAAATTCTTTCAGGTTACAAATACAAACTTCCTTTTGTACATAAAAACCTTTCAATGTTATATGAATTAAAAATGAGTTGACTCAGTCTGTAAAACCTCTCAGAATTTAATGAATCAATCTCTTTTAATGTATATTGTCTATCCTATTCACCGTTTTCAATCTTTTCTTTTCATAATTGTCGGTAACAATATTTCATTGGGTATCTACTGTAGTAAATTTTCATTTGCTCGTCAGAATAAGGAATTATTAAAAATTAACAATGATATTATTAAACAAAATGATAACCTATCGTCAATCTTCATTATAGACCTACATGAGCTGTTAGGTTTATTTTATATGTCTTCTGTTCTCGAAGAAGTAGCGAAGTAGCGTTTTGTTTAGAGGGCTAAATTGGGAACGTTGTGCTCAAATCTAGGTGTAGCAGATAAATTACGTCCTTGTGGGATCTGCAGACTCTTATGCGGGTTACCCAACCTATGCAAAAGAAAAGGAAAAACCTGGCGATTGAGTGTTATCTCGGCCAAATCACTTTCCGCAAAGTCGTAGATATAAAAACTGTAATGACTCTACCCAAGACCTTTTTTTTCTGTTCCAGAAGAGTATAAATGCACAAAGAAAAGTCAAATACCCTTATGATTACTTTTAATGTATTAAAAAGTATGCAGGTGTTTAGAATCGTGAAAATTTCTCAATACTCCAAAAACTCGATATTAATCAATGGTAGTTTGAAGAAATACTTTATGTATATCTGGTTATTATTTTATTAAACTTTTTTGATAAAAATGTTTTCGTTTATAATATTATTATTTCATGTAATACAATATTTGGATCTGCACAGTATCGCATCCAGCAAATTTGTTTTCAATGATTTTTTTCTACTCGATTTAAAAGAATATGAAATTTTAATAACTGCATAGTTCCTTAGCAAACCTCTAAGCCACTGTCTTGTCAGTGTTCCCATGCCAGGCGGGCAGTGGTAGACCGGTGAGTTGTCGTGCCGATGGTCCTGGATTGAAATTTCGCTCGCAGGCCGAATTTTATTTAATCTTTTAGCGGCAGGAGATGGATCCTACGGGATCTATTGCCTCCTGGAACTCACCCCAGTAAACTCTATAAAATGGGTACCCCAAAATAAGGTGGGTAAATCTGGCGGTTGAGCGTGATCTAGGGCAAATCACCTCCCTGCACAACCATTGTCCTAGAAACAGTACAGTCTCTTTCATGTACTGAACCCAAGACCCCTCATGGTATAAGTTGTAGTTGTACCGACATTGCAGGTCTTCTTCAGGGCTCGTAATATAGGTCACAAGTATGCCGATATCAGACTATTTTCTTCCCGTTAGAGATACTTGATAACTTGCATACTATATATATCTTCCTTCCTTCATACTATTAAGTCTACTTTGGACTTTACACGCCATATTTTCAATTATAGATTCAGACAAAGAGGGTTATAATCATTTTATTATTTGAACTCACTTTCTAAAGTACTTTTTTCAATTTCAACTTATTATAAAATGAAAGCATAACGTACAAGCTGCAAAAAGTAAAACTGTCAACGGAAACCTACTAATTATAAACTGTTTTGAATAAGTTAAGGCCCTGGAATTACCCAGTGAACTCTATAAAAAGAGTAATCATAATAACAGGGGGAAATCTGGCGGTTGAGCGTGATCTAGGACAAATCACCTCCCTGTACAACCGTTGTCTAGTACAGTACAGTCTCTACGATGTACTGAGCCCATGACCCTTCATAGGGTCGTAGTGGTACAGTTTTTTTTTTCCTTTTCAATTCAACGTTTTTCTTAGGCACTATTCAGCTACGAAAATAACACGATTCTGCTTTACTAAATACAAGAAACTCAATTTTTGAATAATTCTAATTAACCACTTATTCACTGCGGCAGTTGATATTGATAGATGGAATTACGGGAACCTTTCCCTCACCTTTTCCAGGAAAACTGAAAACCCATCGAGACGATCCCTGAGTCGACAAAGAAGACCCTGAAGAAGGAGATAGGGACGAACATGAAGAAGATCATTTTTAATTATTTGCCGATAAGAGTGGGTTTATCTGCCGTCGGCGGGGCTAGACAATGGCCGCCCTCCATTGTTCCCCCTCCTCCTCACAATATCAGTTTTCTAACTCGTTAGGGCTTGTCCCGCTCCCCTTTTGTCTCTCCTCGGGCCAATATATACTCTACTAGGATAATGGCCCCTCTGAAAATATTCCTCAAACTTTACCTTTTTGTTCTCCCCCAACAATTATACCTTTCTTCAGTGGAGTCAATTGTACACTTAATTAATAGGGTAACTTGGCTCAGAAGTAGGTTCGGAAACTTATTCAAAACAGTTTATAATTAGTAGGTTTCCGTTGACAGTAGGTTTTACTTTTTGCTACCTGTAAGTTATTATCTCATTTTATTATAAGTTGAAATTGTAAAATTACTTCAGAAAGTGAGCTCAAATAATAAAATGATTACAACTCCCTTTGTATAAGGTAATAACATGGCTTGTTGAGCCTGGATAGTACGAAGGAAGGAAGTGGAAAATAGTACGAAGTTATCAAGCATCTCTTATAGGGAAAAAATGGTCTGGTATCGTCATAATTAACCCTTTTTTACAGGCTCTGAAGAAGACCCATATATTTTATATATATAAAAATATAATAGCTAGTATTATATTTATATGTATAAATACTAGCTGAACCGGCCACGCGTTGGTATTGCTGTTATAATAGTTTTAAAAAAATTACGTTAAAATTTGAATTTTTAAGAAACAATAAATGAATGAATTAAATATATTTTGGTTTTTAATTTGTATTCATCTTATATCTAAGTATAGTATATAACAAATAAATAATAGTAATAAAAGTAATATTGTTTTAAATTATAATAGTATCATTAAAATCAGTGGAGTAGTTTCGGAGATTAGCCCGGATAAACATCGTGACAGGAGGTTTATATATATATAGATTCCGGTTATTTGTTATATGATAGGGACTAAACTCAGAATCTATAAGACCTACAGAGCTGCGGTTGTAATTGTAGCAAATTTGATCTACTTTAAAAAAGGTTAATTAGGTTTTTTTCCAAAAACACACCGATCAGGAGATACAGACCAAAAACTAAAATAACTCCGAAAATTTCGAGATTTTTCGGCCACAAAAAGTTTTCCTATCCGTTTTTTTTTATGCGAATTTGGAGTTACGCTACCCAGACATTCCCTTACACCATATCAAAAATGCACTGAAAAAAATATAATTTTGCAAAAAAATATCCATTAATCGAAATAAAACATTGCCTATATTTTAAGTTGGACAATGTTACATATCTGGGCGAAATTTCATTAAAATCGGTGCAGTAGTTTCGGAGATTAGCCCGAATAAACATCGTTACAGGAGATTTTTATATATATATATATATATATATATATATATATAGTCAAAGCTGGAGTAAGCCACATCCAATTCAAACAGAACACTATATAAGAAGTAATTTAAATTTAAGAAAACGTATAGAACAGAAAGTTTTTTTAAAATATATCTCACGTCAATTATCAGTCAACACTAATCCAGTTAAAGCATCCCATACTCTTCAATCCCATATCACTACTGACTTATAAAAATGGTGTCAAAACTGGAGGATTAAAATAAAATCCCACAAATCACTTTTACCCTCCGTCGTAAACCAAATACTCCTTGTCCTCCTGTGTCGTTTAATAACATCCCACTGATGCCTGTAGAACAGGCCCAGTACTTATGACTACACCTTGACAAAATAAAATCTTGGAATCCTCAAACTAGACTGAAACGACAAGAAACAACACGACGTTTCAGGCTATTTTACATTTACTAGACAAACGCTCTAAGCTCAAAATTAATTACAAAAGACTCATATACACGACAATCATTAGACCATCGAATTCCTCTCGTATTCCATCCTTACAATCCTCAATGCTCCTTACTTTGTTACGAACAAAGTAATCCATAATGACCTTGATGTCCCATTTGTAGCTGATCTGGACCGAATCCGATATAAATCTTTTCAGGACAAACTTCATTCCCACTCAAACCCACTAGTTTCAAACCTAGTAACCTCTTCAATTCTTGATAATCCTCCGAGGCGTCTGAAAAGAAGATGACCTCGTGATCTACTAAGCTGAACCCGCTATTTAAGTTCTGGCACTGGATAGTTTCTCTACTTGTCATTTCATGTCATTGTATACATTCATTCTATTTACTAGATGTATTAATATAATACAGCTGTAAATTCCTTTGAATAAATTATTTTTAAAAATATTGAGAAATTTACAGAATTTAAGTCATAACTGTAAATTTCAACCTTAGAATTAATTCTTAGTCTAACTCTAATTTGCTAAGACTATTTCCATACGAATGAAGGAATATAAAAACAAAATATACTAAAACAATGAAGAGGAAACGTTCATTCCCGAATTTTAGGGTAAAATATTTTTATTAGGTCTGAAGTCTGGCCGTTTCAGCGTTTGACAAGGTTTTTAGAAATCCGGATTGAGGAAGCTAATCTATTTTTTTTATTTTTTTACATTAAATAAAATGTACGTCATTTTTTTTCTTTATTTTTTTTTAGTATTCCAAACGCACATCAAAGATAAAAAATGCCAGACATTCTTTTTTATGTGACGAATTTTTACTTTTCAAATGTCCCTAGGTGAAATAATGCAAAGTACTGTCATATTCTTATAAATATTTTCTTATTTATAAAGCTTTTCGTTCCTAGAGCGACCATAGGCAACGGCGAACCCATAAAAAGATATTGCAAATGTAGCACATGGATGTAATCTAGGAATATTTGACTTCATATGTTACTTATGAATACTGAATTCTGACAATTTTAGAGGCATCATTATATATTCGGTTTTTTTATTATTATTTATCTTTCGAATTAGAGAATCAAATAAGTGTTTAACAAATAGTTAAAGTTTTTCTGAAGCTGGTTTACAAAATTAAGTCTTCTAATCTGTTGCAATTGGTTAATTCACATCACTACAACTTCTCATTAATGTTCATTCAATTTTGTATCCATAATTTTACAGTTCATTCATAACAAAAGAAACAATTAACTAAATAGACTTTTCATACTTCCGAGTAAATGTATAATCGCCAAAAAAATTATACTATTATCAGTTTTGTAAGTATTGTTTTACACCTGATTTCCGCCCCTTCCAATATCTCTTGATATTGTACCGCAATACAGTCTAAAGTTGAAGGTCTGTATGCTTTAAAAATGAAGGGACCAAAATGTTAAAACCGGAAAAAAAAAATCAAGTTTAAAGTTGAAATAATGTATGTATATGCTACTCATACGTAACGTTAATACGTATCGTGCATATTTTATAAGTATCTTTAATTAAGTTCTTAACTTCAATTTATAAGTATTTATGTTTAAAAAATGTATTTATATTTTGTAAAGGACTTAATCGTCTATTTCATAAAAAAGTATTTAGGAAAGTAATATTTTTAGATTGTTACCTAGCAACGAAATTACTTTTTTTAAGTCTTTTATCGTGCTTGATTAGTTACATGATAAGTATTTTATTAATTGGCAAACTACAAAACCACTCTTGCTGAATTCCTTAAGTCCCTACACAAAAGATAGCACTGTTTTTTTAAAATTTAAATAGAAATAATGAAAGGAACCGTTTTAAAAAAAAACTATCATTAATTATCTTTATCGGTAAATATTTATTTTTCGATTATGTTGAAGAATTTCCGTTTTTATGGATAAATTTATAAATATAAATTTAAAGTTTTTAACTAACGCGTTTAAATTGGTAAACTGTTGAGAAAAAAATGTGTATTTTTGTTAATGAATATACTTACAATAAATTTTATTTATAATGTTTACAAAGTCAAAATTTTAATATTATATTTTAATAAATTTTAGGTAAAACTTATAATTATGTATGTACCTGAGAAGTGGTTCGGAAAAGGAAGAAATTAAGCCTTAACTATTAATATGAAAAATTCGAAACAATAATGGTAAAAATAAAAATAATGACTTGGAAACAAAGCGATCAGTAAGCTTTAAAAGGCATTTGAATTGAATCGTTGGAGCCAAGTTAAATATTAAATTTTATAAAATATTGATCCTTAAAAAGAACAATGTCATAACTCATAAAATCTAATTTTAATTTTCACGTGAGTAAAAAAATATTGGGTATTGGTAAAGCGAATACGACGATGGTATTAAAAATTCTTTTATTAACCATTAATTTTAAAAGCTTGGGACTATTTTGATTTTAACTTATTTCATTATTCCCACAAAACTTCAAAGTTCAAAGTGATACATGATACAAATCAAAATATGACTTTATTAAAAAAAATATGTTGGAAATGGAATACCAGATGTCCTGAATTGAAAAGATTCAACCAATAAATTGCTAATAAAGACTTGCCAAATAATGTCAATTTTTGAGTTATGTCGTTCTTTTGAAGGAGCGATATAAGTAAAACATTTGACTATTTCTTTATGGATATAATCTAGAAAATCATTTCATTGTAGACATTTTCGTATTATAACAAATTTATTGTCCTCTACCTTCTCATATCCATATCCCTACCCTTATTGTTCTTCGAATCCAAATTGCTGTCCGCGGAGGGCAGGTAAACATATGGTGAATGGTATTCTAGACCTTGCAATCCCTTTGTTTATTCGATATTAACATCCAATTAATATTTAGTAGCCATTATTCACAGATAACGGCGTCAATTAATCAGGAGCAGCTCTAAAATAGGATTTGCCTTTCATTTGCATTTGATTAACATGTTATTGTAGGCCGCCGTAAAACCTCGGCGACTGATAGCTCTCAACCCTCTTCCCCTATAAATCAGGGGGTTGGTTGCTAGTGAGAGCCCCCATTGGTGGATATTAGGAGGTCACGCCCATACATCATGGAGGACACCGGGGGTTAAGTTGAAAACAGAAAGTATCATACTGGTTTATTTTCAGTTGACAATAAACCAGCAATATATTCACTGTAACAAATAAATAACATTGCATACAATATATCAGATACAGCTTGTGCCTTTGCTATTTTAACCACTTGTTAACTACAAGTAATATTGTTTCTGCTTTATTTATAACTAACCGCACAGACCAAAAAATAAATTAATCACGAGGACTGCCGTAGAAGTGAAAATTGATAACTGTGGAATATCTGTGTTCTTCCTATAATTTTTAAACCAATGATAGTCGGAATTATTTAAATTTCAGTACTTATAAATTTAAATTATTAGTAGTACTTACAGAGTAGAGCTTTGCGCCTCCAGTAAGCCATCAATTTCCTCTCGTCTCAAATCCTTCATGAAACACCCAATTCTCCTTACTTTGTCACGAATATGGTCATTCATAATGACTTCAATGTCCCAATAATTAATTGTTATAGATAGCTGATTTTATTACATTCAGTTTAAAATCAAGAAAAATATAAATTAGTACTCGTTTATGCTGCGAAACAATCTTTATCGTCCTTATAGAATGTGCAAAATAATTTCATTGACGAAACATTTTTAAATTAATCATCATATTCTCCCCTCGGTAAGTTTTCAATCCAATAAAGGTTGTTGTATAAATTTTTATACATTCGACGGAGAACAGTACTTAATAATAATAAGTTTAAAATTGAAAGGATTTAAATTCCCCATTAATGTTCTTTTTTTTTATTAATATTTATATAACAAATTAAAAATAAAACAATATTATATCAATATTTTGGGTGTTTTAATATTAACATCACACCGATTTTCTCCCCCTCCAATTGCTGATACTATACCGCAATACAGTCGAATGTTGCGGGTCTGCAGGTTTTACAAATGAAGGTGCATGGAGATGACCATCTAAAAAAAATCTAAATAATTTAGTTTGAAGTTGAAATAATCTAAATCCTGCTCTTACGTAACCTTAACTGTCATATATATTGTATGAAAATGTATTTACATTTTTTTAATTATGGTGCACCATAATTTTGAATTTACGTTATGATTAATTTAAGTTTTCTAACTTAAATTTCTAATTTTATAAGTTTAAAATCAAGCCTGTCAATTTTTATAAGGAACTACTTCTTTAGTCTTTAGTGCTCGATTAGTTAAATAATATATTTTTATAAAAATTTGCAAATCACAAAGCCACTGTTCCTGATGTCTAAGGAAAATGCACAAAATAAATTGCTGATTATAAGATTAAGTAGAAAAATGGAAGACATAAATTAAAGAAATGCAACATATTCAAATATTTCAATCTCAGTACTTTTATTTCAATACAGAGAACGCAGTGAAATAAGATTAAAACATTTTTCTTATAGACTATAAATTGTATTACATAATCTAACAAACAAACCTAAAGTAAAAAAAAATCAATATACATAACACTTAGGGATTTGATATGACAAGGAGGCGCAATTATCATCGTTAAAGATTACTTATACCACTATCAGATTTATAGAGCTGTTTTCCTAACTAAACCCAACAAATTAAAATGCTATTGTTTGTTTTTAATACAAACTATAGATTTGCAATCGGAGAAGAGGAGAAAATTTCAAAATCGACTTACACATTAGTTCTACTTATATATGACATAGTGTGTAAAAACTATGTCATGTGTAATGAGCATCTGATGATCAGTCAGATTTAAAAAAATAAATCTCTCCCTAGGAGATATTTTTACAATACAACTCCAAATGATAATCACTTATAACTGCAACAAATTAATGAAGATAATTGAGATTTTAAAAAACTAACATAATATAAAATGTAAAAAAGATGTGCTTACAAAATATATTTATATATTTATTAAATATAGTTATTACCTATACCTAGCTTGTTGTTGGAGATCTAAGAAGAGAATCTAGACTTTAATAATAATTTGGCTCATATCGATCTGACCCCACTTAGACGTTTGAGAATTGATAAAATTTATCTCATTATTTTAACTAGAGAAGAGCACTAGAAACGAATTCCTGTTCTAGTAATGAAAAGAAATTGTTATCGGGAAAACTTGTAGTAGTTTGCTAAAGTAAAGAAATACTCTAAGAAAGTTTACTAGAATAAAGTCAACAAAAGTCGAGGAACAAGGAGAAGAAAATTTATATCCAAACCAGGTTGGATCAAAAACGTATAAATGTTTATAGCAGGGTTTATGTGGAACGAAGGTTTTCCGGATAGAGTTATGTAGAGCAGGTAAAATCATGCATATCTAAATATATTAAAAGAAGAAATTCATTTTTTGTGAAGTTTGATATGATTCAATACAAATTACATTTGATCAATGTACTTTTCTTGAATTTACCTAAAAATTGAACTCACTTATTTTGTTTAAATCAAGGAATTTCCTTTCTTTTGTTTTTTATTTTATTAACCAAAAACAAGAACTTTTTCGATGGTTAAATATTTCCTTGGGGTGTATCTTAGAAATATCTGATGAACTAGCAATATTTCCAAATACTTTTCTTAATATTTTCGCATACTTTTGTTCTCAATTCATAAAGATACATTAGAAATATAAATAAATTATTATTCATACCTGAAGTAAATAAAAAAATCTAAAAAAATAGAAATAAAATTCCACCCTTATCACATGGTTGTATAGAGTCCAGGATTATGGTTTCCGGTTTAGTTGATACTAAAGGGTGTAGATACTGTTTCTAAGCCAATTTTGCACAGGGAGGTGAGACCAGCCTCAACTTCCAGATGTTTCTCCAAGGCCGGGCGAACCCCAGGAGGGTCTGCAGATACTCCAAGGACGACCTACATCTCTGTAACTCTGCAATCTACTCACTACCCCGCTCCCAATCTATTATTAATACTTTGAACATTTACTGTAATCATTGCTTCTAAATATAAACGTACTGCAACGTAAATGATATTATTTATATAAGGAAAAATAATTTACATTTTTCAGATTTATTTATACATAAGATTTCTCTTCTCTGTATCTCTATATGATGTTTCAGAACAATGTAAAATAAAAGTTTGATAGAACATCGTTGTATAAATGGCACAGTGGAACAGTCAAAATAATTTTTTTTTCCTTTTCCTGCGAAGAATCAGCATAAATAAAATATGTTAATGGCTAAGATAAATCTTTGAGCAAAAAGGGAACAAATATTTTAACTGTAATCATGGCATTTCTCGAATTGGATAGTGAAGCGATAATTCTTTCCCTGGCCTGATTAAAATTTTGTTTGTTCTCTCAGTTGTTTGATCACATGTGCCAATGGATTTCCAACTTTTTATGTATATACAAACATGTATCAATTTTTATTCTCAAAAGGATGAAGAAGTTTTTACGAGATAAAATTTGTCAATCAATACAAATTATTAATTAAAAATAAAAAAATATAATAAATACGAAGCTACTGAACGTACACCCATATTATTGTATTGGTATTATTTGTACAATAATATATATATATATATATATATATATATATATATATATATATATATATATATATATATAACAACAATGTTTACAATTGAAATCCTGTCATCCCCAATACATTTGTCCAAGACTGAGAATGTTACAACAGACTTTTAAAATCCTATTAATTAATATTTAATTAATTCGCAATTCTTTAATAATATTCTTGGTAAAAAGAAATTCTATTAAAATACTTAGTGAAGAATATTTATGTTTAGTAAATATTATGTAAGTTTTATAAGTAATTATTCAAAAATCTGAGAGATGATATTCACTAGGCTATTACTCTTGCTACTATTTTTTTTTATGGGTCGAAAACTGATAGGTCCTTATCAAAAAAAGATCAACTCGTATTTTAGGATAATATTTCTATTAATTGAAAAAAAAACGGAGAGGATATACAACACTGATTTGCAGATCAAAAAAATCTGAAAATATGGTAGGATCATCCTGAATATCGAATTCGGCAAGTGAAGTTATAGGGCTTAGGGAGGGAGATTCAATCTATGAAAATATTCACTAAGCCTTTTCATAATTTATTATTGTATGCATACTTTCGATCAATAGCTACGATACATATATGTATATAAAAATATTATAGCGAAGTTTTGGGTCTTTATTGTTCACATATTTATGCACTAATTGCGAACAAATAAACCAAATTTTAGAAATTTCAACTGTCAACAAGTCTTAAACAGTATGTACATGTTAATATTGTATTAATTTGAATGTTATAGTCAAAACAATTTCATCAATTAGAAATTAAAGTCCATGCGTTAGCCTTGTCTACGAATCAATTTCATGTTTAAAATGTGATTTAATTTAACTTAGCCCTTTTTTTCACTGTTAGGGCATAAATATGTGGAGAACAAGGTCTTGAGTGGTGAATCAGCTATGGCTAATCGGACGATGCTATAGTGAGAGTCCTATGTTTTGGCTATTCAGATTAATTAGGATAGAGATCTTTAACAAGTACCTGGCATCGTACAGGCTCGGAACCCTTATGTTACTTTCCTTCCAAAGGAAGGCATAACCAAGGATTTTTCACTCCATTTAAAATATCCTAGAGTCACCTGCTTTTGTTATGCGAACGATTAAATGCAGGTCACACATCCAGACTTTATTGTTCTGAAAATTGTGCCCTAACAGTGAAAGAAAAGGCTTAGAGACAATATATCACACACTAGTTTATACATAAAATCGTCTAAAGAAAATGTTAGTGTCGATTAGAAGAATGTTAATTCATAAATTATACTTACAAATTGATGAAATGTTTTTCACTATATGACCCGACTAAATAGACATGTATAATATTAACATCTACCTACTGTTTAATATTTTGTAAGAGTTGAAATATCAAATGTTTGGTTTATTTTGTAACTGTTAGAGCTTAAAACAATGAAGTCTCGTAACTTTGCCTAAAGATAGTGAAACATTTATTGACTAAATATTTGTATACACAATTACATGCATCATAGTTATTGATCGAAAATAGAAGTACCATAATAAATGATGATAGGCTTAGCTAATATTTTTTTATAGATTGAATCTGCCTCCCTAACCCCTATAACTTTACTTACTCAATTCGATATTCAGGAATATCCTACCGTATTTTCAGATTGTTCGATTTGTAAAGCCGCATAGCTTAACCTTCTAGTTGTTGTTTTTTCAATTAATTCATTTTAAAAAAATAATATTTAGCGCTCATCTAATATTTAGCCCTTGCCAACGGCCATACCACGTTAAACACACCGGTTTCCGTCCAATCACCTAAGTTTAGCAACATCGGGCGTGGTTAGTACTTGGATGGGTGACCGTCTGGGAAAACCGCGTGCTGTTGGCATCAAAGAAAATACCAATTACTCAAATAAATATATCTGGCTGTATGTAACCAATGCCATTAAAAAAAATAAAAATATTAAGGCCTCAGTAGTTTCTCTTTTTTTCTTTGATTTTTTAAAATTTAAACATTGTATTTTACGAAAAAATGAAGAATTTATATTTAATTTTTTCCAGAAATAAAGGCTAGTTTTTGTTCTGTGTTTCGTATTGGCCTACTAAAGAGGTCATTTAAACTGTCTTATTCATATTTCTTCTTGATATTTGGCCAGTACTCTTCATCGCCGGTGCTTCTCCCTTCTTTCTTGCGTCCATTCCTTTCCAGTCTTCAGCATTGGTTTTTCTTGAAAACTCACGCGAATATCCAGTTTCTTCCTCAGACGGTTGCTTTCCAGAACAGTAAGTAATATCCATCTCCTGTAAATATTTTCCTACCTCTTCGAACCAGACAGGTTTGGTCTTCTTTTCTTTTAAATAAAATAAAGATTATTATTATTGTTATTCATTATTATTATTGCTATTTGTATTGTTCTTTTGATATATACTTAAACAAATCATTCTAAGAAGGGAATGCCCAAAGAGCTTGCCCTACGTAGACATAAGGTTCGTTCCCTCAGTTCGAATAATATTCTTTTAGCTTTATCTTTGTGAAGTTATATACCTGGAATATAGGAACCCCGTTTTTACTAGTTACTACATAGCTACCTGGCAATCGGCCTGGACCTGGAAACGAACTGTATAGGAAAGAGAGCTATGGTTATGAATAATGGATAGGAAATGGAAAGTTGGAGAAAGAGGCGAAGCGGGGGGGGGGCGATCCGTCATAGCCAGGGCCGCCCTCATCCATTTTCCGTTTAGCGCTTTCCAGGATATTAGCACTTGATTACAGGCTCTCCCTCCTTCACCTATCTCTCCGATTAGGCACTTCGTAACAATAATTGAACCTGTATCTTATGCTAATACCTTCCTATGCCGAAATTAAATAATTATATTTAATAATATTAGATGATCATATTAATAAGATTAGATGAAAACGCTGGGGGAAGTTGGTCCGGGTGGAGTGCTTTCCTATCCTTAGAGTATTTGGAGTCTTACGGGTGATGTATTTCTACTAATTAAAATATCAAATAATTGATTTCAATTGGACTTGTTTCTTCACTAATAAATAAATAAAAATGAGAATATCATCTAAAAGCTTGAGATTGTACAGCTAAAATAGATTTTCAATATCGGTGACCTACTTTCCTTGTGCGACACCTTATTTTTCGTCGTTGTCTAGTATAAGAGTAATCGAGGAATAGTGATATGAATAATTCTCATATAATAATTAGCTGTGACAGAAAATTATGGGATATGTAATAAAGATGATTCCACCGGATAAATATATCGAAATACTTTCTCGTCTCCTATGTCATCCTCTCCTCCTGGTGTCATACATCTTACCAAGTAGGGTCTTTTTAGGAACTGTGTTTTCCTCCATTTTGAGTACATAACCATACCATTCTGTTCATCTTACTTTAATAAACTGCACTATGCATTAGGATCCAAATAGCTCGTATAATTTCCTGATTCTCCATTCACCCTTCACCAGTAGCAATTCATAAATCATCTTGAGAATTTTTCTGTCGAAGATCCTTAAGGCATTTACTGCAGGGACACGTAATTTTCATGTTTCCGATGAATATATATTATATTTTAATTTATAAATATTATATTATATCACCATCATTGTGCTTCATCTTCACCGCTCATGCAGTGAGAGGTTTCCTTCTATATAGCCCGGACCACACCGTCCGTTCCTTTATCATTTCTCTTCTTCTATTCCGATTCCGAAGATACATTATATGTTCTATTGAATAGGGAAAATTTTATCTTAAAAGCGATATGTTCATCGTTTTCCCTTTATATTTGTATTGACAAGAGTTATGTATTATCAAATAATAAATGTATCTTTGTTAAGGAGATCGAACACTGCTACTACCACGGCACGGTGAAGGACTACCCTGGGGCCACCGCCGCCTTCCACACCTGCAATGGCGTCTCCGGGGTCATCCACGTCGGGAACGAGACCTTCGTTATCCACCCCTTCTATGGCGGAGACCTATCTGTGAGTACTTATATTTTAACTATAATCTGTCTTAGTGTATAGCAATAAAATAATTATTTATTAAAAAAAAAATAGGTATGGCCATTTAGACCTTTATTAACCCTTTCAATGCGGGAATACAAACGAGGTTTTTCGCTTCCAGCGGGATTTTTTTTTTTAGCATTTCAGTTTTATTTATTCTGCTTTTTATTACTATTGCATAAATTTTATATTTAAACTTAAATATATAAGTGAAATTGAAATTTTATTGTTGCTTTAAATAACGTTCACCGATCAGTATGAAAGTTAGCCTATACCAATCCCGAAACAAGCTTTATATAAACCTCTCCACATTGAAACATTTTAAAAAAATGGGTTTTTTTTTAACAAAAGAAATGTTTGCATGTTGGTAAGAGCATCTGAAATAATTTTTCTTTTTCTACTATAAAAGTAAGCAACAGAAGACAATCTTTCTTCAGCATTCTACCAGGGTGTACAACAATAAAAATAATAATCTATAATAATTCATACATTATTTTATAAACTATATAGTTAAAAAAATCAACAAAACAAAAATAAGGCCTTTTTAGACTGGTTCATTTAGTCCTTATTAAAAAAACAACAACCTCTTTTTCCTTTTTTTCAACGAAAGACATCGGACTCGTTGGTATAATCGTTTGAAAAAAAATAATATTTACTCTTAATTTTTTCTACAATAAGAGTATGGGACAGAAGAAAATCTATCTAAAGTAATCTACGTTAAATAATCTATCTTAGGGTATAATATTTTTTACATTATTTTATAAAATTTATATTAATAAAAACAGAACAAAAGAAATATACGTCCTATTTTAATTTATTCATTTTGTCCTATACTATCCTTAAAGGATTTATCAGTTAGTCAAAGTATTGATATGATACTGGAAGGTTCGAAAGTAAACCCTTAAGTACCTATGGAATAGAATAAAATAGATAAATGTATTTATTCAGGGACAAGGTCCCTTAAGAAAAAAAGATTTGTAGAAAATTAATTGAATATATTTCTGCCTAATAGGCTACTCTATAAGAATAATACGGTATTTAAATATGTACAGGAAAATGAATGTAAATTAAAATGTATATTCTGGTAGAGAACAAAACAATAGAATAAAAATCTAAAATTGCAAAAGTTAAGCTGAGAGAAAAAAATAAAATCACATAACATTATAACAATTTTCAGTTATCAGTGAGGAAAATTGATATTGATTCATCCAATACTTCTGATGGATATGAACTATTTATTATAACCGATTAGAGACCATCTGTTTGGGAATTTAGGAGATGTATGAAAAGCTTGGATTTGAATGTGGATAAGGAAGAAGCATGACAGATATCAGGTGGAAGTGAGTTCCAAAGTGTGGTGGGACAGGCGAGAAAGAAACGGGCAAATGTTTTGGTTCTGTGGGAACGAGTATAAAGCTCGGAAAGGCGAAATCTTGTGCCTCGGGATTGGATAGAGGATTCGAATTGTAGGAGACTATAGATGTAAGAGTGATGTTGTGAGTTGAAGTTTTGTTAGAAGAATGAACTTAGGAAATAGAGTCAACGGATGGTGGGGAAGAGCCACTTTAACTCGTCATAGAAGTGCGACACATGAGACTTTCTTGGGCCATTGAAGACAAACCATGGTGAGCTTCTTCTTCTTCTTCTACTTCTTCTTTAATGGCACTACAACCCGCGGGGGGTCAAGGCCTCCTGCAACTGACGCCACCAGTCATCCCTGTTCAGAGCAGCCGCCTTCCAACCGTAGTGAGCTTACGGTATGCTATTCTATCTATACTATTTGAGGGATTCAAGGCTCAAAATAAATCACTAAGCACAAATAAACTTATCGGATTGATTCAAACCAAAAACACCACTCTTAAATAGTTAATATAAAGTTAACTAAATACGCACTCTTCATTCTATGCTGAACTTCCTAGAGTCTTGTTCCATCTATACTTAGTATTTTTGGACGGTGGATTTGAGTAGCAAAAGCCTTTGGGTTATATTTTCACAACAGGAAATAGTTTTAGCCTCTTTTGTAAGTGCTTGCTATTGAAAATTTCAGAATAAAACGTTTAATTTTTTTTTACTTATTGATTCAATCTGGAATTTATTGGATCTTTTAAATGAATGATTCGTTTCGGAAGCACGGCTATATTAGTCGGCAACATGTGTTTCCTCCTAACTCGATCAGGCGAGTTAAAAGGAAGGAGAGGTAAAAGTTCATCAAGGCTTCTTTTCAACTCCCCCCCACCTCACACCATTTCCCCCTCCCCTCCCAAGACAAGGTATCTTAATGGAATCTGCCGAGGTCTCAGTGTCTTCCGAAGAAATGATCATTTCAATTTGGGAGTTTGAAGCGGCAATCAGCGGCTCATTGAAATACAGGCCAACTCGATCAGTGATGCTAATCGAGTCCTGGCTGCAGGACAATCCAGTTTGCCCTATCGATAATTACGGGAGGAGCTAGCCACCGGGAAGGAATTCCCGTCGAAATGGGATACCCGTATTTAAATATTTAGGCCCCAGTGGTGGGATAAAAAAAAGAAGGTAGAATTCATGGTTGTTTTCGCATCTCAATTTTAGACTTGAATGAATAAAATTCCGCAATATTTTTAGCGCTTTACTGTCCGGATGTCTACGCAGTCAAATGTTGCCAGGGGCCGGCAGTATTTTTGAAGTATTGATTCAAAAACAACTTTTAAATTTATGAAATAATTCAATATGTGCAGATAAACGCTTTAAACAATACATTTAAGACCAAAACAAGGCATTTACTTATTTATATCGGTATTCAAATCTTTCATATAGAGTATGGAAGTTTTCTAATTTTATTCGCATAACAAACGCGATAATCCCTTTGTCTATTACTGATATGTTCAGCAATTCATGTTTGATTCCTTCGGATGAACTTTCAATCGCACCAAAACGGTTGACATTAGATGTAGTAGGATTACTATCATTAGTTTTCACTAATGCATTTGGTAAATTAAATAGTAAATTGTAGTAATTGAGTTTTTGAATACAATCGATATTCAGATGTTCATATACACGAAACGATTTAATTATAGCACAATTTATTAAATAAAAAGCAATTTAATGGCCCGTTTATTCGTTTTTAATAATAATTAGCTAAAATCAAAAACGCAATACTCATACTTGTTTATGTTCACAAATCATCGCACAGAAACCGTGGAACCTGCCATAAACTTCCGGCGGTAGCACCACACACTTGTGTGAGCGGACGTTAAAGTGTTAATCAACTCTATGGTTTTCGAATGAATCATGCATGAACTTATCTGGAAAGGACTATTCCCAAGCTGCTTATGCAAGAGAATCAGTAAGGAAGTAAATGGCATTAATAAAATACTTATTGGTTAACAACAGAGCTGAACTAAGTTCAAATCCAGCTCATTACCATACTTTTATTGAATTGTTTAACGGCGGAAGATGGATCACATGGGATCTTGGACCCTCCTGGGGCTCACCTAGGTACCCAAAATAAGAGGCAATAATCTAGCGGTTTAGCGTGATGTAGGGCAAATTACCTCTCTGCAAACAATCGCAGTTGACAACAGTTGTCGAAGAAACAGTACAGTCTCTACTGAACCCAAGACCCTCCACGAGATGAAATGGGTCTGATTTTCTCTTTAGTCTTTCTTGACAATCCGGAGCATTCTTAAGTTTCTGCCGAAGTGAAGAACGTCCTTCAACATTATCTGGAGAGACCTCGAGCTCTTCGATGTCCTTTTATCACCCTTTAATCCACGTCTTGGTCATTTTCAGGTTTTTAAGATACGTGAATACCCTTTTTATCATTCTGCTTGGGTCCATTCGTTGTAGGTGCCCATAAATCCGAATTCTGTAATAATTCACTAAACCTGTAATTTGGTCTTTGTGCGTGTATAGTTCTTCGTTGTGATGTCGTTTGTAATATAACAATGATGTATATAATAAATTGTATTTTATTATTCTGAGAATTATAAGATGATTCTAGTGCGCCCCTGTTTACCATTATTATCAAGAAATTTCTATTTTGTATATTACAGACATCTTCCATCACGATCGACCCCAATGACCAAGCCATCAACTCAGAAAGAAACTAGACAGTTAAAGTAGAGTTGTATTCCTCTGAACCGTCAGTGCGGATCAAGAAAAAAAATTGGCAATCCAACAGCTGAGTGGAAAGATTGCCAAGAAAAAGTTGAGCCGTGGCACAAGCTGTCAGAAGGCCAACATCAGCTTTAGCCCATCCTACGCCAATCCTTTTCCCCTTCCCAAGAACTAATCTTAGAAATAATTTTCACAAACAATATCAGCTGATCATATCCACCATTACTTTTTTTTTTGCTACTTCAGTGTAAATTCGATGTAATGTTTTGTATTAATTTCAATATTGATTATAGAAGTCATATCGCTTGTGGTAGGATACACATAGTACATCTATGTTGAAGTTCCAAAAAAGAAATAAAAATCTCAAGAAACTGTTACCAAATGCTTTATTTATCGTGTTTTGTTTATCTGTATACCTTAACCACAGAATCTGTTTAATTGAACTGCCTAATAATATCTGCAAGTAAATATCGAAGCTTTATTCAGCTGTTTCGTAAATTTAAACAAAAACAATACAAACCAATTTCAAAATTCATTTTATATCTAAAATCTTGAAAACTGTGTGGCTGTGTTAGTTTCTTATTAATAAGGCAACTCGAAACCACATTTTCTTTACTTTTCTTTATGAATACGTTTATATCCAATCAGAATACTTTAAAGAAATTATGCAGTAAATAAGTACAAAAACATAATTATTATTATAGAAGAAGAAAAGATGGAGGCTGAAAGAACCATCCTGGATGACATTGAGAAAAAACCCCTGAAATGATATGGACATTTGAAAAGAATGCCTAAAGGAAGACTACCCAAAGTAGTCCACCAATGGAAAATTAGGGTAACAAGAAGAGAAGACCTGGGATAATGAAGTGGAGGAATCCATGATGGGTAATGGTCTACAGGAACCTTAGATAGGACATTATGGAAGGAAGCTATCACTAAGTTAAGGAAACCCACTATGAGTGGAAACTCCTGTTAAAAAAATATATATATTTATAAAAAACAAAAACTCAAAAGAAACATAAGCTACTAGTTAAGACAATAACAGGAAAATTCTTAATTTTCTAAATCAATAGGAAACATAAATATATTTTAGCAATTCAGGCATTATCAGGACAGAAATATAACAATAAAAAATTAATAAATAAAGCTCTATGGAAACGTGGTTTAATTCAACAACTGAACTATGACATTTTCGGAACAAGTTTATAAGACCTGCTGGATTTTACGTAAAATATTCCTTTCGTAGAGAAATATACTGTCGAGGTTAAATCTAGGTAAATAAAAAAATAAAATAAATGTGAATCCTCGGATTTTTTTATTACTTTACTTTTCTATTTTTGCAACATACCTGAGTTTCATTAATAAAATAAAATAAACAACCTCCTGCATTGAAATATGGAATCATATTAATTTCAATTTTCCCCTTGGCTTCAGTACATTCCTTCAGTCAAGTCTGAAACAACTGGCATTCTAATGGTGTAACAACAACATATTAAACAATAAATCAGGCTACAATAATATGAATGCATTGCATGAAAAAAAAGCAGCTAGAACGTATTTTCCTGTAGAGTCTTACTTAAGGGAGCGGGGTGGGTCAGTGGTAAAACGTTGATTTGCCGTGCTGATGGTTCTGGGTTCAAATCCCGCTCACTGGCAGACTTTTATTTAAACTTTTAGAAGCTGGAGATGGATCCTATGGGCTCTAGGACCCTCCTGGGACTCATCAATGCACTATAATGTAGGTACCCTAAATTAAGGGGGAAATTTGGTTGAGCGTGATCTAGGACAAATCACCTCCCAGAAAAACTCTCCAATAAATATTACATTCTCTTTCATATACTGAACCCAAGACCCACCATGGGTTGTGGTGGTACAGGAAAAAAAAGTCTATCTTTGTAACGATAGACTATTAGCTCACGACTATTTTATTTAGAAACGTATTTTTTTCAGCTGGAGGTTGAGCATGATCTGAGACTGCCCACTTTCCCTGCAGATAGAAGATATAGGTTGTATAGAGGATAGGTTGTACACATTTTTATTTTCCGTAGGATTTATAATAATTGATTTATAACACTTTTTTTGGGGGGACATGTTGAACGGGTTTAGATTGGATGGGATGTATGCTCCATAATCGAGGGAGCGGCTATGAAAACAAGGCCATTTGGGAAAGCTAAGCTGGGCGGAGGCACCGCCGATTGGACGGGGCTGTAAGTAGCAATGGAAGACGGGGGCGGAGGAGGATTCAATATATAAGCACTTGGGTCGCCGGGGATGAAAACTTGATCCGATCCTGGAGGATTACACCGACCGGAGCGGATAGCGGATAGGTTTATTCCCCTTCGATGAGGAACAGGAATTTTTCACGACTGCCTTGCTGGTTAGGGCCGCTTCATCATTCCCCGATCTTTCTGATTTTATCCTTCGCTTCACTCGGTTCCAATCTCATTCCCTCCCGCTCTCCCGTTTATCTATCGACCCATAGTTCTCCTAGCTATCTATATCCTACAAGTTATATATGTAAATACATAAACTCGCATGTACACCATACAGAAATATCGTATATCCCAAGTAAAATTCGGAAGGATGCTTTATTCCCATTATACTTAATAGCTCATTATTGACATATATTGGCAAATATTTATTAATTGCACCCACCGACTATTTTAAATACTTCTATTGATATTTAATTATGGATATCCAAATTAGCAATCATTGAAGAAAAAGGAGTTGTAAAGGAGCTCACAACCCATCTGTTCGTTAATAAATAGTTACTGAACCTTTGATTTGCTTGAAAGTTGGGGCTATATAAGCTATGTACTTTATACAGTATAATATATCCAATTAGGTAATACACAAAAAGATATGAACATAAATATCTACGTTCTTAAATGAAACACACATTTTGTTCAATACTCTTCAATACTATCTGGATTACAATTCGTATCAATCGACTTTAGTGTCAATTATTGATAAATACTCAAAAGCATTAGTACATTCTTTGCAGAATATCCAACGGTATCTCACCAATTTTATTTTTCTTGATCTAGTCAAGTAGTGAAAAAATATTGTCTTTCATTATTTGCGCCCGCTAGGTACAACAAAAGACTAATAATTTAACAAAACTATTTTAAATATTCTTTTACTGTGAAGAATGGGAAAGTAAAGATAAAATTAAATTGTTGCAACCTTTCCTCCGACACCTGAACTACAATTATGGCTAACAAGTCCCTTCCTATTGTTGAGTAGTTCTCGGTTCTAGTCGAGGTAGAGCTCTATTGTTCTTAAATAATTGGTGAAGGTGTAGCAAGAAAGAAAAAAAAGTTTGTGTGTCAGCTCCGACACGCGACTGGAGTGTACCCCTTTCCGTTTATAATGAATTTTAAATGTGTTCTTACCAATCAATCGCTCTCTATTGATACTTATCATCGCGAATTCTTTTTCTTTTTTTTAATTTGTAAACTATTTTTAAAAAATATTTATAATTAATGTGAACTATTTTAGTTAAAATTATAAATATATATTTTTTATTAATCGTGCCAACGTTTTTGCCTTCGGCAGTGTCCGGTGGAAGTATATTTACGCCCAGCATGATCACTGCCTGTCCACTTCCTAATACACCAATCTCCTGTCCAAGTAGCACTACACACTACACACTGCACACAATTAAATATTCACTGGACATTCTTGCCAAATAGCTAGTCAATTTCCTACTGTTATCAGAGCAACGCTGCCCTGTCGTCTGTTGAGGTCGTATCCAAGTGATATGAATGGACCTTAACAGCTTAAGGCGGAATCTAAATAAGAGTAGTAATAGTGTTTGTTTGGATAGATCTCTTTAAGAAGGCTCCTATACAAAAAATTATCGCATTTCAAAATTTCGCTAATAAAGCAATAGAATACACTCTTTCCATAGAACGTATCTCCACGTATAACCACACGTATCTCTTCCCGAATAGTCCCGGAATTTAACTTTTAATTTCTATCTATTATGTAAAACAAATAATAAAATCTTATCGAGAAGGAAACGTAACGCGCCACTTTTAGCTAAAACTTGATTTTACTCCTCATAAAATTTTCATACCGCGGGCTAAATATGAAAATTGTTTCTTAAGGAGTAAACTCCAAAAAGTGATCCTCCCGTACTTGGGAATGCGGAAAGAAAAAGTCAATTGAAATGGATTTTGGTTCTCGGGAAAAAAAAAAACTTGCTTTTCTATTCCTGATCTAATAAAATGTTACCATTAATAAATATTTTGTAGTTAATTATCCCATATCTCTGTTTCGTTTTTAAAGTGTTTAAGCCGTAAAATTAACCATCTGGGCATTGTTATATAATGCTTTTGTCCTAGAATAAATAATATACGCACATTTTAATATTTTGGTTGAAACGGCTATAAAAATATAAAAAATCAGATAGTAAAGCGTATACACAAATACATATTAAATTTTAATATTACGATTATTTTATTTTATTATATTATTCAATGAAATTTATAACTGTATTATACAAATACAACAAGTAAATAGGACGAATGATACATATTGTCATGCATAAAGACTAGTACAGAAGTACTCAAATAAAAAGTTCAACTTAAAAGGTCACGAGGCCATCTTCTTTTCAGACGCCTCGGAGGATTATCAGGAATTGAAGAGGTTACTAGGTTTGAAACTAGTGGGTTTGAGTGGAAATAAAGTTGGTTATGAAATGATTGATATCGGATTCGGGCAAAATCAGCAACAAATGGGAAATTAAGATCATTATGGATTACTTCGGAACAAATTAAGGAGCATTGAGGATTTTACGAAGGATTTTAGATTGTCAGGACTGAATACGAGAGGAATTCGATAGCTTAGTGGAGCCTAAAAGCTCTACTCCGTAAGTCCCAATGGGTCTAATGATTGTAATGTACGTGAGTCTTTTGTAATTAATTGGGAGCTTTTGTCAAGTAAATCTTGAAGTAGCCTGAAACGGCGAGCTGTTTCTTGTCGTTTCAGTCCAGTATGGGGATTCCAAGTTAAGCGTTGGTCAAGGTTTAGTCCTACGTACCGGGCCTGTTCTACAGCAATCAGTGGGATGTTATTAAACGGTACAGGAGGACAGGAAGTCGTTGTTGACGATGGGGGGGTAAAGGTGATTTGTAGGAATTTATTTCAATCCTCCAGTTTTTGACACTATTTTTCAAGGCCAGTGATATGTGATTGAAGAGTATGGGATGATATAACTGGATCAGTGTTGACAGATAATAGACATGTGTCATCCGCATATGTGGTAAGGATAGTATTAGGATGAGTTGGGATGTCAGCTGTATAAACTGTATAGAGGGTTGGGCCGAGAATACTCCCTTGAGGTAAACCGGCAGATTGAGGAAAGAGGGATGAGTTGACATTATTATGATTTACTGTGAATGACCTGTTGGAGAGATAGGATTGGAGAATTTGAAAGTATAACGATAAGTAAATAAACAATTAACAGTACATTCTGATTGGATATGATAACCCATTTGATCTTACGTAGTGTTTTTATGAAAAGATAAAATAATCAGAATATAAAAGATGTAATAAATTATAAACAGATGTTGATTTCGAAATGGCATATTTTATTTTAAAAAATAGTAATCATGTTTGAAGAGGTTGATTTGCTTTAGCTGAGAGTAAAATGAGCGATAAGCCAATCATCTAATGGTACTGAATTAAATTTTCAATCTTTCCATTTAATCATAAAATTTCCCATTTCCCATTCCACATTCAATTACCTTAATGGAAATGTTTATTAATTCTGTTTTCATATTCAACAAACCATTGCTATCTACCTCCCTTCCCATTTTTAATAATGTTAAATATTTTTTATAGGGTTTGTATATGCAAATACTCCATTACTAATATTCGTAGGCCCTATCAGTGATTTCGATGTTCTTGAGTTTTTCATTGTGAAAGATCTAAGGGCTACTAAAGTATTCCATTCTTCGGCTCGATGACCTTACCTTATACCACAATCAGCTAAACCTAAAACATTTCCATAGCACCGATACCCAAATCATTCGTCAGAGGTCTGGCAATTTCCAACCTCTTTCCCAAATTAAATAATTAATATGATATTAATAGGTTCGATAGAATATAGAGAATCCCAAAAACTATTTCAGGCATTGATGAAGCTGTTAATTTGTATGCCTATAGACTGCATCCTTGGTCTAAATAGAATATCTGAGGGTTTGGATGGAAAAATGGAGAAAAAGATCTTAGATTCTTTTATTTCTAACCTACAACTAATGTCCCGTCTATGCAATTCAGAACAACATAACCTAAAGAAAATACTTTTATTTGAAAAGAAAAGATATGTCCAGGACCGTGACTCGAACCTGGGTCACCCAGATCGCTAGTCTGGAACTCTACCAATTGAGCTATCCTGGCTCAAACAAGCTCGCTCCCCGGTCATGGCCATATCCTTTCTTATCACTGATCCCATGTCCCCGCGTTCTCGCAATTAGCGATGTATAGGAGGGGAGAATTGATTGAGCCAGGATAGCTCAATTGGTAGAGTTCCAGACTAGCGATCTGGGGGGCCCGGGTTCGAGTCCCGGTCCTGGACATATCTTTTCTTTTCAAATAAAAATATTTAAAAATTAATAAAACCAATAACTAATAAATTATAATAATATATAATGACGTAAGTCAACAAGATCCAAATTAAATAAATTTTCAAAGAGCATTCTTCCCCTCGTATGCATCGCAAATTGAGAGAACGTGGGGACATGGGGTCAGTGATAAGAAAGGATATGGCCATGACCGGGGAGCGAGCTTGTTTGAGCCAGGATAGCCCAATTGGTAGAGTTCCAGACTAGCGATCTGGGTGACCCGGGTTCGAGTCACGGTCCTGGACATATCTTTTCTTTTCTAATAAAATGAATAACTAATAACCTGAAGAAAATTTAAAATAATTAGTTTTAAGAGACTGAATCTTGTATTTTTGGATTTTTTCCACTTACATACCAAATATTTTGTGTAACTCTGGAATATTTGCCTCTTCTATATTAATATATTTTTACCGAATCGAATTATGTCAACTGGTACCATGATAACGCTATTTTTCTCTTGTAATTTTCCTTTTCCTTTTGAAAATATAATTTCTTTTCTACTGGTTTTTGTTATTTGTCGTATCTTTATTTTTATTTATGCTTTTCGGAAGTTAGGTGTGTGTGTATTCCATTTTTATTTATATTATTATTTTATCAGCTGTTATCATTTAGTCTTTTCCAGCTGTTCTGTGCCCTCCTTCTGTTTCGGTAGTTATCATTTTGGCCTCTATCGTGTTGGAGTGTTTGGTAATTCTATACACCTCTAGCCACGTCCCTCTTCGTCTATAGCGGAAGTTTTCCCGACACTTTCGACTAAATCATTTCATTTCCTACCCTTGTCGAAATCCATTTTATTACTTTTTTTACATAATTTCATCTTTGGAATTATTCCGAACTTCTGAAACTGTATCACAGCTTCTTCTGTTCAAGACGCCTATTCCTAAAGTGTCATTATGTACATTTCAAATAGCCAATAACAAAAGGAATAGGACTAGAAACACAAAATTTAATTTAATAAATAACACAGAAATTTAAATAGACAATAAACAAAATTAACAAGGCAGAAAATAGTTTAATATTAATGAGAAGATCCTCCCTTCGGTTGCAACGACAACAACTCCTGAAGGGTTTTAACTTAGCAGGCCACGTACAATTTTCAGTGAAATGTAAAATTATTCCCCGACTTCTGTCCGTAAAGCGATAAATTGCCATAATAGCGGACAGTTTTCTTTCGTCGATCTTCGAAAAAAAAAAAAAAGAAGAAAAGTTCTGACGACGACTTGAAACATCAGCGAAGCAATATCGTGAAAGTCTGAAGGGGGAGAACAGTCGTTTCGTCGCGAGACAGTCGTGGAAAAGTGCGGCTCGGACCAAACGAAGTTTTCTAATTCAGTTGGCAACTTCGTCAACGAAGCCCTCCCTCAAGCCTGTTAACCTCGAAGATATTCCGGTATGGCTAGGTAAATCCTTAAGCAACCCATTAACTTGATCAGCTCCGAGGGATTTCCAACTTTCTTACTAATGATCCTCCTCCGTTTTTTTTTTTTTTAATATTTTCTTTAAAGTTGGGAATAGAAACTTCCAAAGGAGTTTAACTTGGCTAAAAATTTAAGCGGAAAGACTTGCTCGTCCTAGGGCCCCAAGCGTGTTTCGAGTTTAATTAATTGTAGCTAAAAATAAAGTGTTGTAAGTAATCGTTAGTGAGGAGGTGAGCAAGTTCCGGGATGCTTCCTCGTTTAAAAATAAATAATTACTGCAAATTTTCAAACGGATTAGTGCAATTATGATTCATTAATAAAGAAACGAAACGCTCTCAATTACTTTTTTTTGTCTAACCCCTAATATTTATTTATTTGTATTACTTATATATTTACATATTTGTTTAGTTTTTTACCTTTTACTGAAGCGAACTTCATTTTAAGGGATTGTTATATTATTTACAATTTTGTTATCTTCTTATTTGTTGAATTAATAGAAGTGTTGGGGCACACTTCATTTGTGTGGTGTTTGCTTACATACTAATACTTAATGCTAAGGATATTGGATAGTGGATGAGGGTGTATTTTTATTATTATTCATTTACTGCATGTTGCCATATAATTGGTGGTGGAGCAGGTTTCAGTGTTTGAAATATTGGATTCGCTATACAGTTTAACGAATCGAAGAACTATATATGTCTTCGCCTGATGAAGTCCGGTAAAGTTGGAAGTTCTAGGAGAGAATGCAGTTCCTTCGGTTTCTTCTTCCAGGTTGTAGTCCGTACTATTTTTCTTAATACGGTGCCTTCTGTAGGAGGCGTTGAGTGACTTCGGTGATATGTGTGAACATGGGTGCACCATAAAGGAGAGCAGGTCTTCATATACTTTTACAAATTATAACCGTAACGTATGAAGAAAAGGGAGCGGGGTATCTCATCGGGTAGATGCTGAGTAGAGAGCTGAGTTTTTACGCTGAAGGCTCAAGCGTCAAATCCGTTTGTGGCCGACAAATTATTTAATATGTCAACAGAACCCTATGGGATCATAGTCATTCCCGGGGCACATCCAGCCTCTATAAAGAGGATACCCTTAATTGGGGGAATAACCTGGCAGTTGAAAGTAATCTTGGACTCACCTCCCTGGAACGTAGTTATCCTACAAACATATAGACACTCATGGGTTGTAGTGATACAGATTATGTTTTTAATGATCGTACTCGATACAATTATTTACAAGTTTAAATCAGCAGTATATAATTTTTTACATGACTTTTTTTGTGAGTTTACCTTTTCATGTCAAGTGAATTTAAGAGTTATTCAAAGTTCAATGTCTTCGTGATGTTTCCTTCCAGAATTAAAATAGACCGAAGGTGAATTTATACTGACAGAATTCTTGCCGAGTCTAATGTCGAGTTTAAGATGGAAAGACCTCCGATCTCAATATAGCAGCTATGGCTGGTTTTCTTTTCATTTCAATTAGTCGTCCTTAGCGAAATTCGCCAATCGATCCCTCTTTAATTAAAGTCGGTCCTCCACGCCTTTTAATTTTCTCCGCTGAAGAACAAGAGGAATTGGCGAAATTTTTGCTTCGCTCCATGGAAATAGATAAGAAACCGAATTAGCGCTTAGTCGGTAACGGGGGGCCGTGTTATTATCGGATTAGATATTTGAAAAAAAAAACGTTGCACATAATAAAATAGTATTTCGAACCCCTAGATCGAGAAATTATATTAAAATACAACTTAGTATAACTCAACTCATGAACGGTCTTGCGTTCAGTACATTACATAGACTGTATTATTCAAACAGTTGTGTGGGAAGATGATTTGTTCGAAATTTTCACTGACTAACTACTTGTAGAACCTAGGTCTCCCTGACGAGCCTTCTCCACACCTCTCAGTCCGTCGCCTTCTCTCTCAACCTTCGCACTACCATGTTTTCCAGACCTAGCTCTACCTCAACGACCTTAGTATCTTTATTTCCCATCTGATCTCTGCTTGACATGTGAGCGCTCATGTTTCTTTCCCATAGGTCAACGATGGTTTGATCACAGTCTTGTTTAGAGATTACTATTTTTAATTCTACCCTTTTCAAATTAATATCTTTATTCGAGACATCGTTTAGTCAACAATATGTGGAACCCTATTCGTATCCGAAACATTTTTGTCATAACTTTTGTCGATCTCCTTCATAGCTTGATATATCGTAAAACATCAAAGTCTGTTATTTAGGAACATTTCCGATCAATGTTCCTCTTTAAATTAAAATATTTTAAAGTGATATGTCCCAATATTTTTTCAGTAGGCATAAGTAATGACATATGTGGTAGATGTTCAAAATGAATAATTCAACAGTTAACGGCCATTAAACTGTGGGGAAAAAAATACCAGCGTTGAAGGAATTAATTCAGGTCGAATCATGATTTTGAATCTATCTGAAATTTTTTACATTTTTAACAGACCGATGTATCTTGTTGCAGAAACACCCGCACGTTATCTTCGAGGCTCGGACGAAGGCGAACAAGGGTTGCGCTCTCTCTGGCAACTTGGAGTGGCCCAACTCCTACCGCCGGCCCAAGCACACCTCCGGCCTAGCTCCGGACCGGAGGATGAAGAGGGACGTTCTCGAGGCCACCAAGTACATAGAGACGGCGTTGGTCATCGATAAAGCGATGGTAAGTAGGCACTTGCACCTGTTGTGCATTCGGTATGAAGAACAGTATTAATCCGTACATTTTATTGAAAAGATATGATTGAAATGAATCTATATAAATCAGCTTCACTTTTAACTTTTTGGGGGATAGGAAGGGAGTGAAATATTACGAATAAAGAACTAAATCAGAGATTTTACTAAGTACTGTCCTAGAGTTAACGGAGGTCGATGATCTTGAGTAATTTGGTTAATTATTCCGCAGGTTGTCGCTTCGGTTTGAGTTTCCCTGTTATAATTTTTTTTAAATCCAAGCAATCATGAGCTTAATATCATCTATACTTCGAAATGTTAGTTGAAACTTTTATTTCTTGTTGAAATGATTACCGAAATCTACTCATTACCCATAACTACATTCTATTTTCCATCCTACAACTCAAGATAACATGTATTTTTGGAAAAATATTAAAAATTAAACGAATAAACAGTTAAAACTTACAACGAGCTCTAACTCAACTCGAAGAGACAACATGCGGAACAGATACCGAAATTTGTTAATAAAATAGATTGTTTTCCTAGCTATAGTCATCATTACTTCCTTGTTGTCAGCGTTGTAAATTCCCTTGAACTCCCTTCATTTTTTATTTGTTTATATAACACATCTAGAATACAGGATACCATAGAGATTAGGGGTTAGAGGCAGAGAGAGAAATGGTAGAGAAGATGGTTTGACAAGAGTATAGTATGTTAAACAGTAGAGATTATGAGAATGGATGGAGGGTAAGAGTATTCACTTAGTCTTGACTACTGACTAACATTAATTAATTAATTATTAAGATAAAGAATTTCAAACCAGGAATAGTACATCTTACATCAACAGTCTAAAGAAGGGTGTAGTTACAGATTTAATAGAATATGTGTTACATCAATCCAAGGCTGATTAAAAACCCAGAATATGTGTTGGTCGACGTGCCTTGAATAGTACTGTCCCTTCGCCATGGATTTTTTGTGCCGTTAGGCTGTTGATTTGAGATATGCTGTGTCTCTTATGTTTACAAATCATCGCTTAACTCTACACTAAGCATTAATAGAAACGTTAAAGATTCATAGAGTATAGTTTAATCTTGTACACAGGATTGATAATATTCTTCAAGATTCATTCATTAATTTTAATATTACAAAAACAAATATTATCTTATGGTTTCAAAATTGAGAATGATGGATATTACTCTCTACTTACTTAATTTGTGCTGTTATTCAATTTTACATTATACCCACAAACATTTTTTTCTGAAATGCTTACTTGTTCGGAATCTCCTGACCATTGGTCTCGTTCGGCCTAAAATTATCAAACTGGTTCTACAGGAATACAAGATGATACATTTACTTATACGTCTGTCTTTGGTTTACGCATCTCAGATTTACGGCACAGACCGCAACCTTGTGAAGATGGTAAAGGAGACAGTCGTAAAACATGTCTCTAAATAAAGCCTTCGACGACAATCCTCTAACCACGTCCCTAACCCACACAAGGAGGAGATTTATGGGACATCTTGAAATACTTACATGCAGGAAATACTGGGTCTGCAATAAAAAAAAATACGTGCACGTTACTGATTTGCGTTATTCTGTCCTCTGTATTAAATTACTCTCACTGCAGCAAAACGCTGAGGTATTTCAAATTATTCCTCTGCAGTCACTTGTTAATTAAAATATTAAAATTTAATTAATAAATTTGTCTTATTACCCCAAACGGGATCTTCATGGTTACCTGTTATTCTAAAAAAAAAAAAAAAAACACTCACTAAACCATGTATAAAGACATAGATGGCTTAATCCATTGTTGTTTGTTGTTGCTTAGAGGCGTAAAACCCTAGGGCCATCAACACCTGTAGATTTTTAATTTTTATAATTAGTTATCTTTAAAAAAATAAAATATATATATATATATATATACACACACATACTAACAAATAATATATCTATAATATGGAAATAAAACAATCGGAAAAAACAACAAATGCATCTATAGCAGGGACAATGGATGATCAGATATTGCTTAATAATTTACAGTTTGTAATGAATTTTACCACTTTGTCGATTTCAGATTTGCTGTCTCTAAGTGCTTCTCTAACATCGGGTGGTATTTTGAGCTGATTTAGTATTTTTTTATAGGAGTAGCATTCCTTAAATATATGCCTGTTACAAAGACTTTTATTACACCTAGGGCATATCGGAGGTGCATCCCTTGTAATAAGATGTGCGTGGGTAAGCCGGGTGTGTCCTATTCTAAGGCGAGCAATGGCCGCCTCTTCATGGCGTTTACTGCGATTAGATGTAGCCCAAGGCTTTACTTCCCTTTTTATATATTTCAATTTACTGGCTGGACTTTCATATTTTATCTATACATTCTTTAAGGGGGCGAGCAAGTTCTTGGGCGGATAGAATAGCTGTGCCTCTACCTGGGAGGGTTGTAGCTGCTCGAGCAGCTTTGTCAGCCATCTCATTCCCGACAATACCCACATGTCCCGGGGCCCAGAAGAAGAATATTTTTTTGCTTATGTGGTTTAGCATTATTAGATATTCGTGAATGCGTTGGACTATTGGACTTAATCCATTAGACAAGCATATGACAACTGGCAGGATCAACTGGGGAGTTTCATATATTTTGCAAAAAAAAAAAAAATATAGTATCGAAAACTAAAATACACGCTTTTGTTTATAGCCGAACCAAAAAGTAGAAAAAATATATATATATATTAGTTTGAGAAAAATTAATAAATGACACGCGTTAATACCCAGCTGAACTCAAAAGTAGAAAAGAGATTATATCTAAATAATAAAACAGAAGATTTTCTAAAAACTAGAAAATAATTTTCAGTATGATTAAAGTAAGAACAGAGATATGAAAAAAAAATTCATTATATGATAAAAAAGGTGTGGAGTGCTTTTTAATATTTTCCTAATTACTCTAATTTTACCAATATCAGTCAATTAAATATTTACAACTAACATCAATAAAATCAATGCTTTGGTTCATAATTCTCTTCTTAGTTCAAATTTATAGAAAATTATTTTCTACTTTTTAGTTGTTTTTTTTTTGTTTATAGCATTTTTTTAAACTATTACTCTTGTAATGGACAATTATTTTCCTGCCCTTAACACAGAAGAGGATTATATCACACCAAACGATTTTTTTATACTTATTTTATTTATCTGTTTATATTAACTAGCGTTTTGATCATAACATAGAGGCAACAATGACGTAGCCGAGCAAAGACCCGGTGTGGTCTATAATTCAGGGGTTAGAGCCAGTTAGTGTAGCATCAAGCTACCCCTGTGATAGACTACTTTATAATTTGTAGCGACTCTCCCTTATCAGCTCCCTGATATATTGTACCCTTGGGGGCTCTGCGCTTCTCAACAACCTTTCCCAGCAGTTTAGTGGGATTTATTACAGAGCGGTGAATTAAAAAAGAATTAAAGTGTTTTTACTGTGTACAAGCCTTTGATTGTTTATTTTTATTACATACATTCTTTTTCTTTCTAAGCGAAAACTTCTGTACCCGCTTTGAGCGATTTGTGGTAAAGGAAAAACTTATGGGTTCGCATCACTGACATGATCGACTTGCTCTTAACGTGTCGCGCGAGAGTATCGGACTAGTACAAGTTATACGATTATTTTTTAATCAACTTTAGTTTAAAGATTATAATTCGATTGATATAAGAATAATAATATTTAATTAAAACGTGGTTTAAAAATTCTGAAATAATTAATAATAGTAACTAGTTAAACATAGTAAAATAGTAAAAGATCAATAACTCATTAATTGTTTATTTATTTAATTGTTAATTGTTTGCTGTCAAATGTCTTGTTGCTTATGGATCCAAACACATAATAATTTTAATGGAATTTCCAAAATCATCTGGATGAAAAAGAGCTACAAAATCAAGAAATCTTGGTGCATTCCTCAATCCTGTCGATCACGCTGTGCCAGTCACTCATCAGACATTATCTATTCCTCTTAAAAACAACGGAACTATAATAAAAAAAAGAAAACATTTCCCACTTAGTTCTGCTGTGACAATGACTATTCACAAATCAGAGGGAATTATATGTGATGCCATTGTTTATGAATTTATATTTTGTATTGAGCTTGTGTAGCGCATCAAATCAATCCTTATCTCATAACTCAAAAAAAAGTTTTTCATTAGAAGTATTTGAAAGTTCCATGTCCTGTTAAAATTAAACCAAATGAGCTTAAAAAACAAATATTTGGTTATTGGTAAAGCAAAGCATCCCTATTGTAATGATGGTATTGAAATTAATTTTTAATTATTATAAATTTTTTAAAAGCTTGAAACTTTTTTTATTTTAAAATACATCATTATTACCATAAAACTTCAAATTTAATTATAATGTAACACAAAATATGACTTTATTTAAAAAAAAAATCATCATATCATATCATGGAAATGGAGTATCCTGTATGGCGTTCCTGAATTGAAAAGCTTCAGCTAATATTAGTGTTACTGAAAGCTTAACTCAAAAATGCTATTGTGCGAGTTGTGTCGTTCTTTTGAAGGAGCCTGTCATTTTGTAAAATTCTGACAACTCTTAATAATTTCAATTTACAATTTATTAAATTTAAATAAACCAGACTAATTTATTTCGAAATTCAAGAAAGAACGAGGTTATTACAGAGTTTTGAGTTTTCACTTCTGTCGTCAGTCCTCATGACTGCCACTATAATTTTTTGAACTGAAAACTTCCTTAGCCGCGTTGAGCGATTGTGGTAGGGGTAAGTCATAGTCCTCATGACTGCTTATTTAATTTGTTTTTTATCTATTTCGTACTTCGAATCTGCATCGTAACTATGCGACATCCGTATGATAATCAATATACATAATACTCTGTATGAGCGTTTTTAGACTAAAGTTTCCCCGCCCATTTCCCTATTCTCCGAATAGTTGAAGTCACGAACAAAGAGCCATTCTCTGATGCCCGGGTAGATATGGACGCCTTATTGAGGCTTCATCGGCCCATCAGAAACTTCCTGACGTTTCGGTTTAATCTGAATCTTGACCAGTCGTCGCTTTAATAGTGACAACCAGTGATTCAAGCTTAATGCTTTAGGCGTTTTAATTCATCATCCATTCACGTCCTTCCAAGATCTTGATAGCACTTTCGATTAGTAAATCCTCCAATAACGATTTCTCGACATATTTCCATCTTCATTATTGGTTACTTTAATTGAAAGCATTCTGAAAATGTATGCCATGAAAAATTTTTCACTTCTCTTTATTTACTTGTTCTTCTAAGAAGTTTGCATTTCTTACGAACTTATCGTTAAAACGGTACTTATGATTTAGCTGGTCTCCAGGGACTGTTATCCCTATTATTTATAAACTGATCACTGACAGTTCTGATACTGATAACACCTACCTTCCTATTCATATAAATGGAAATTGAAATATACAAAACGAAATAATAAAATTCTAATTCTAGACCATTTAGCTACGTTCTTCTTCTTATATAAATGTTTTCCCTATATTTATATAAATATCTCCATTTCTATCCTTGTCAAAATCCATTTGATGACCTTTTTCACACAATTTTATCTTTGGAATTATTCTGAACTTCCGGAAGTGTTTCACATCATCTTATTTTCAACACCAATAAGTAAACCTTTGCCTGTATAAATTACTTTTTTAATTATGTATTTCTGCTTTAAACTAAACAAATTTAAGAAAAAAGAGAGCGCATCTTAGATCTTTAAAAAATGTTTCGTAAATGCTATTGCATTTATACTAAAAATTTCATTGGTTATCTCTGCTCAACCTTATTGTACAGCTTTCAGCATTCACGTTATTTAAATTACGTCATAAAAGTGTAATTACAACATTCCGTTTTAATTTTTACAATATTCCCCAAACCATAGATTATTTTAGTTCAAGCTTATAAATCCATTTATTTTATTAACATTATGTATGTATTTAGTTTGAGAAGAGGAATGGAAGTACTAGATCAGAAGTTGTCCACGACGCGATTCAAGTAGCCAACATCGCTGATTTGGTAAGGGTTTGGATTCTAAATTATGCACTTATTTTCTACCAGTAATTTCTTTTGACCATCACATTCTTAAGGTGATAAAGAACACTTTGATGCAATCTTAAAAACTATTTTGGTTTAACGTTACAAACATCCGTTTTGTTGATAACAGTTGAATTTCGTTATGCTTGTTGTTGTTGGTTTTGACAGTACTTCCGTACCTTGAACACGAGAGTGTCCATCGTGTACATAGAGACTTGGCAAGGAAGTAACCAGGCCCTCATCGACAAGTCCGAAGACATCAGCAGGGCTTTGCTCAACTTCAACGACTACACGTCCAGAAAGTTGTACAGGGTCGAGAAGGATACTGCTCAACTCCTCACGTAAGTATCTTGTGTGACACAAGTCCTTGTACTTGTTAATAATCTATCAATATATTATAATTTGTATCATAACAATTGTAACATCATGATTGGCGCGACAACCCGTTTATCGAGTCTGGGCCTCTTGTACTCCTCTTGTACTTGTATATCATATATGTACTCCTAACGAAGGAAGAGCACCAACGGAAGTTGGTGTGAGACCGGCAGAGCTGAATAAGGCTGTACAGAATTCCTCCTCACACTGCATGGGCGGTTCATGAGGATAGAATCTGATGATGTACTCTTTACATAACAACTATATAGATGCTAAAAAAAATTTTTAAAAACTGCACCACTAAAAATCATTCCTAAGACACCACTGTCTACTGTACTGTTCCTTGGACAACGGTTGTGGAGGGAAGTGGTTTCTTCTATATCATGCTCAAACACCAGATTCCCCCCCTTTTTTTGGCTACCCACTTTATAGAAGCTGGGTGAGCCTCAGGAGTCTCCCAGAACCCAAAGGATCCATCCTTGGCTGTTAGGAGATTAAATAAAATTTGCCCTGGGACATTGAGCAGCTGAACACTATCACTGAGCCACTATGTTCTTATTAACAATTATATAGACTTATTAATTAATAAGTCGGTCATTTTGTTTTGTTTTTTTTAATGTAAATATTTGCGAAATTTCAAATTGAAAGGCATAACAAATGAATGTTTGGTTGAATTGAGTTGCTAACTGTTTCTTATGCCATTTGATAGCTCTATATACATGGATGGCTCTACCAACCACTTTCTTCTGTCATAACTAATTGTTTTTATAAATATTGATCAGTAATTTCCTCCTAATTACTTAAATAAATGCATTTTTTTATGGTTTTATAAAATTCTAAACCATTATTTTTGATCCAAATATTCAAGAAAAAATGTAATTTGTTGATCAATTCAAAGAGACAAAAAGATACTTAGGACCTATTACCTTACCGTGGAAGAATAAATTTCACCCATATAGCTGTTGTTTAAAATATAACTCACATGTTTTATTATCTAGGGACTCTCTCAAGCCTGACTTCTCATAGAGATTTATTTTGTTTTGTTATTACCGAGTGAAATTTCTCTATTTCATTTCACAATTATTCATTTTATTTTACATTCACTTATTTCATTTCACAAATTTATTTTCTCTCTCATATTTATTTCTAAATAACGCAAATGTTATTTATCTATGCCTTTTTTGTCTTTTAAAAACTACTTTTTATTTTTTTGTTACATTTTTTATTTCAATTGGATTTTTAATGAGTATAAATGGTGTACTGGGTTTGAATATTATGGGCTGAACAATTCAAATTAATTCTATCAGGTATAAAACATTTTCTCAGGTATGCAGAAGATGTGTAGTGAAAATTGTTTCAGTTTGAGAACTATAATTTAACAGGCGGTCCAGGGATCCTAATATTGTGGACATGTGTGAAGTGAGTCTTAATGATGATCACTAAAAATATTCTAAGGTTAAGTAATGGAGATCATTACCAGAACCTGTCTTGTAGCCCCTTGATGTGGTCTGGGGTTTATTCATTACTACTATTTGCTTGTAGCTTAATATGATAATAACATATATATTAACTATTGTATAATGGATATTGGGAAGCTGGGTAGCTCAATGGTAGAGAACTGAGTTACTGCGCTAAAGGTTGTGGTTTCATATCAGCCAGTGGCAGATAATTTTTGTCATCTGTTAACAGCTAGCGTTGGAGCTTGTGATATCTGGAGACCCTCCGAGGGCTCACCCAGTCTCTATAATGTTGTTACCCAAGGTAGGAGGGAAATCATGGCAGTTAAGCATGATCTCGAAAAAATAACCTCCCTGTACAACCATTGTCATAGAAACAGTGCAGTCAATATACTATATACTAAGCCCATGACTTCATTGGTTATAGTAGTACCACGGTTGTTTTTTTTCATTTTATAATGTTCACAGATATTAATGGACTGCAGCTTTATTTTAAAAAGGGTTTGATTTATTTACTTTTTTGTTATATGTATAACGATAACGTTAGTTTTATGCAAATTTTCATTTTTTGTAATATTTAGAGCAAAATTTTACTAATATTTTAAAAATTAAAAATACAAATGTTAATTTTAAATTAAATATGTATATACTAATATTTTAATTAAATATATACTAATATATTTTAATTTAATATTTACTAATTTTAAACATAATGTGTTTCAGGGGTGTGATGTTTAAAGGAGGTGAAGCTGGAATGTCCGTTCCAGAAACTGTGTGCACAGACAAATCTGTTGGCATCAGTGTTGATGTAAACGCTTATGAGCTACACCTCTTAGCTGGTACAATGGCCCACATGATTGGTCACAATATTGGAATGGGTCATGATGGTGGAAGTAAGATATATTATTTTTATGTCTTTATTAGTATTGCAATTCGATTTGGTTATTTTAATTTATTTTTCTCTATTTATTTAGTATTAATAATTTCTACTTACTTTTTTTAGGGGAAGAATGTTTCTGTAGGGATTGGCATGGTTGCATCATGGCTCAATCGATTGTGGGTCTAGAAAACGTCCAACCATACAAATTTAGTGAATGTAGCCGAGTAGATTATAATAGTGCCCTTCGAACAGGCCATGGGCTATGCCTTCTCAATAAACCTAATCAGGTAAAGATAAATGTATTATTTAATTTTTCCAATAATATAAATAGTACGTAATCTCATGCACATGTTTTTAATAATCACTTTCATTTTAAATAAATCAGTAGCCCAGAAGTAAAGCTCACATTTTTGTAATTTTTGTGTTTGCTCAAAAGAGCCAATTTTCTATAACTTTAAACAATTAAAATATATCTCCACGTTACTTAGAAAAACAACATAAAGAAAATTTTTCACAATGTTATTGACATTGATAAGTAATTGGAAATAATGGTCATAGTATTTATCTATAGTGATTTACCTAAACATTACCTATTTCATGAACATGGTATCCTTAACCTTCGGGGCACAGAAGTATAGTAATGCAAATTTTTATACAAAAATGTTGGAACTACAAAAATTATGATGAGTTTTTACATGTAGGGACATTGAAATAATTTATAGAAAAATTCAATTGATGAAAAAAAAACCTCTTTTGTTAAATTTATTTTTCATTCATTAGGGCTATAAATTTGTAAATAAAAATTATTAATTTATATAGCTGGAGGTGAGGCGGTCCTGTGGGAACAGGGTCATTGAGGAAGGCGAAGATTGTGACTGTGGTCTAATACAAGAATGTCAGGAAAATGATCCATGCTGTGACCCTTATACCTGTAAGCTGAAGAAAGAATCTGAATGTGCAACTGGAGAATGCTGTGTACAATGCAAGGTAAGGGATGGATTTCAATCATACTGCAATAATAATTTTAAAATAATTATAATTTATTTGTACAGTAATAAATTATAATCAGCTGTATAATAATTTACCTTCTTGGATGGATTGGAGGTCATAGAATAATAGATTTTTTTTAACTTCTTATACTGTTAGAATATCAATAAATTAAATAAGAAAATTAATGATATTATAAAATATAATAATAGAAAGAATACAGAAAACATACTTAGAGGTAAAATTTTAAACTTCTAGTTAAAGCCTATGGGAGTTGAGTGCCGACCTGCTACAAACGAATGTGATTTGCCAGAACAATGTAACGGAGAAGATGGTCAATGCCCACCTGACTACTACAAGAAGAATGGTATTCTATGTGACTCTGATAAAGGTTACTGCTTCAATGGAGTCTGTCCGACCTTAGATCTTCAATGTAAACAAATTTGGGGTTATAGTAAGTTTTTTTTTTACTTCTTCATGTTAATATGGATGAGAAACTTTTGTATTAGTTTGGTTCATTCTAACAAATTTGTATTTAGTCCTAATTTTCTTTAATTATTGAAAAGGTGCTAAAGCAGGAGATCCAGAATGCTTCAAGCAGTTCAATCCGAAAGGTTCTTTCAGTGGGCATTGTGGAACTGACAGTGATAAACAATTTATAAAATGTGATAATGAGTAAGTAATGAATATTTTTCCCATCTCATATGTTTTGACTTATAAATAAACTATTTGAAAATGTATATAACTATTGCTCGGATTGCCAGGATATGTGAAAAACAGACTAATGTTAATAATATAAATTTACAAATTTGAAATTTAAATCATTCAGATTATATTTGATTTAGAAATTTATTTATTTATTTATTTTATATTTACTTATTTATTATTTAATTTTCATTTCCAAAGTCTGGAGTTTTCACTTCTGTTGGCAGTCCTCATTTAAATTTGTTTTATTTTAATATTCTCATTTAGACCATTATATCTGTAATCAAAACTGTCATTGACTGTGTCAGGCCCTGAAAAAAAAAAATATAATACATCTCATTTTTGACTATACACATTTTTTTCTTTAACCATTATGGTGCCAACTGAAAAATCAAGGCCAGGGATTCTTGCTTCCTCCTTAACCCTCTGGGCAATGGGTCTGTCTGCAATTATTTATTGTTGGATTATAATATGCTTACTTATTCATTGAACTGTTTATTCAACACATAAGCATCGGGGTTTAACTGATCAAAAAGCTTTTATTTTCAAAATGGTTGTTCACTGGATTATTATTATTTCCATTGTTTTTTACTTACAGTTTTTATCACCGTATTTAACCATTCAAGATGTTTTAAAGTCTGTTAAAATCATTATTAACATTTTTACAATACAAAAACTTGATATAAATTTTTTTTCCAGGAATGCCCTTTGTGGATCCCTCCAATGCCAGCTAGGAAATGGCTATCCTGTTTCCGCTGGCACTGACCAACTGTTTTCCAGAACCATTATTTCTATGAAAGGAGTAGAATATGAGTGCAAGTATGTACTATTATCTATAATTTAAAAGTTTTATAATATAAATATTCTGTACTTTTTTTTGTTTTTACTTAGGAAGATTGTTCTTTAAATTGATATGCATTGATACTAAAATAGGTAAATGGCCCAATAACCCTATATTATGCTATTTTACTTCGGATCCCAGATTTGGAATAATTTTCAGAAATTTCTATATAAAAAAATTCTATATTTCCTCTCCTCAAGCAAGCATAAGCTCGATATTGTTTTTTTTTTTTACAACCAGTTCTAACTTATCCCTACCCTTTGAGCCTTAGGTGGGATCTCTGACTGTAATTTTTAATGTTGCAACTATTTCAAGATCATCATTCAGCACACTTATTCCTTTTAACTGCCTTCATCTTTGATGAGGGACCAAACCAACTTGCTCTAAATATCTCTAACAAGCTTAACGTGTGGTTTTCTTCTGTGTTCCATTATAAGTTTTAAATATTTGTATAAAATGAAGTGACAAAATGTCTTATTAATTAATCATGAATTTTACCACTTAAGAAAACTAACTTTCTCTTTTTTTTTTGTTTAAATATTTATTGACAAACAGGAAATAACACTTAAAGTAGAGAATGGTTGTTTACATTCCATTAATCAAATTATTTGCATTATTATTACTATTTTATTATACTAAGTACTTATTGTACATTTTATTCGTCCGTTAAGGACAACAAGCGGACCGATGGAACAACCAGACCTTCCTGAAGCTGGTCTTGTCAGGGACGGTACCCCTTGTGGCAACCAACTGGTAAAATCCTGCATGATTTTTTTTTAACTATCAGAATAAAAATGAAAAAAGATATTTACTGATTGTTCTAATGATTTATTTTAGATATGTGTGAATCAGACTTGTACCAGCCTTTTTCCATTCATGACTACAGTCAAGTGCCCAATGAACCATAACAATCTTGAATGTTCTGACCACGGGGTAAATATAAAGATATCATCATCCATTAGGCATTCCATAATGAAAAGAACTAAAGTAATATTTAAAATCTTACTATTTCAGACGTGTAACAATGCCATTAAGTGTCACTGCGAGCTCGGCTGGACTGGTCCAGATTGTTCGATCCAGGTCGAAATCATGAACACTCCGGTACCAGATGGAACTCAGCCACCAGGCGAGAGCAAGGAGCCTTCTCTTGAGAATCAAATGAAAAAGAAAGAGACACCATATGGTAAACTTATTTAGTAGTATCATTTCCTTTAAAATTTACAAAATTATTGAAATTTTAAGATAAATATATCATAGATTGAAGTAATAATTATATTATACAGTTTTTTTAACTTTCAGTTTGTCAAATATTTTTTTTGTATAATTAAATATTTTTTTTACAAAATAATTGTGTGAATAGCTCTACCAACCAAGAGTCCTTTTTCAAATATATTTAGTAAATAAAATATAACTATCTTTAATTTAATAAAGGAAAGGCACACCATCACTTTGTATACTATTGTTTGTTGTTTGTTCATTTTACTTCACTTTATGCTGCTAAGGCTAATCGGACAATGCTACAGTGGGAGCTCTAAATTTTGCATATCCAGGTTTAATTAGCATAGGGATTTTTAATGAGTACCTGACATTCTTTAATTGTATAGAAGTTCCCATTCCACTCTATTAATTCTAAGAATGTTCTTTTTGGGTTTATAGCTGAAAACCATCAACAAAAACTGGACTTTTCTTATGTCTAGTCAAATTTAATAAGCAACAGTTTTTAGTTATTCATAATATTTAAAGTTTTTAAGATTAGTTATAGTAAACTTTTTAATCTGAAATATTATTTGAATCATGAGTCAGTAGATGTAGATGTCATATTGAAGATGGGGGAGAGAGAGGGATAATATTTTTAGTCTGATTAGGGTTTTTATGGAATTTGGTGAAGAAAGTTGTGAATGCAACTCTATTTGGTAGTGGTAGTCTTTACAGCTTTTATTATCTATAACACTATATCTCAGTATGGACCTTGGCCGCTTCCATGAGCTTTTACCATGAGGCTTGTTCTTGTGGGGTTGCTTGCCAGTTGTGGGTTTTCAGGTCACTGGACTCCCTAATCACATCATCCTCCCATGTAAGATGTGGTCTGCCACTTCCTCTGGTCCAATGGGGCCTCCTGTCCAGCAACTTTCTCGGGATCTCATCATCTGGCATTCAGGCAACATGGCCCGTCCAATGTAGTCTTCCCAGCTTTATATACTTCATCACGTCAGTTTCATTATGCATTTGTTAGATTTCCCTCCCAGTTGGTCTGCCTTATCTAATTCTCACTGACTATTATATCATAAGAGGGAAATATCAGGATTTCTTTAGGAGTAGCTTCCTATTAGCATTATTGTAAAATAACACTCTTGCTTGATCGAACTATGAACACACATATATGAGTCCATTATTAATGGATTAGAATTGTCTATATTAAGCCTGTCAAAGAATGATTGTTTCCAATTTTTTTAAAATATTTGATAATGAAAGAGTTATTTTTCTTTTATATAAAATATTTCATTTTTGTCCAGAGCAGTATTTTTTTAAAACATAATAATTATTAATATTAATATTTTAACTTGTTTACTAATTAGAATTGATTTGCAAAAACAATAAATGGCTCTAGACAATTTTTTTTTTTTTAGAGATTTGTAATCACATACTTTTTTTCAAAATATTGAATTAATTAGCTATGATGAATTTACTGTAAGTTTAGGACAGTAAAAATATGTTTTTGTTTTCATTTTCATTTTCACCTTCCCAAATACACCTGTGCTACATGTACATCTTTTATTTAGAAGTCATATGCATTGTTCGAATTTTATGTATTAAACTATGCCATGTCTGTTGTCCAAATATTTAGAAAAATTACAAAATTTAAACGTTAATGTACTGAGGAATAAATGCTATTACATTTGTATTTTCATTCATTTCCTTAGAAAAACTAAGAGGCAAAAACAATGGCGTTGAGACTTTGTTCACCACTTCTTTATAACCAAAAAACGCTATAATTTTATGTTTAGTCGCTAGTCATGTGAAATCTAAACATAAAACTATTGAGCATCTTTACAATTTTTATTTGGATGAATATATTCCCCTTGGCTCAACTTTACTATTTCGGTACCTGAATTTTTATTTATAGGGACGTACGTCAGTTCATTACCATGTTGTTCACTATATTTTTTTTATTCTTTACATATCTTAAAATAATTAAAATTAAAATTAAAAGAATAATCTTAATGTTTATGCGTTTCATATATACATACTTTCAGCATTAACTTAACTAATTGTCTAATTGAAATATAATAACACTACTTAAATTTTTTTTGAGGAAAGACCAAGTACAGTGGTATGATACTATCACCTACAAACAGCATTTAAAGAAATTTTATGAAGGACGAATCAAAATTGTTTAAATTATTTTCACCTTATTTTAACTAAATCTCTGTATTCCATATATTTTATGATGTTTGGAATTCTTAGTTTTCATGACCTGTTAGATTACATATAGGTATTATATGTTGGGTGGTCATTATTTTTGCGTCTCAATATAACTATTTTATTTCAATAAGCAATGAAGACCTAATGTTTACCTGTAGTTAGAAATATCGATTATGATCCTGCCTGTACCACTACAACCCATGAAGGGTATTGGGTTCAATACATGGTAAGGATTGTACAATTGTTAAGCCAACAGTTGTCCAGTAAGGTGATATAACTAAGTTGACACTCAAAGTTTTCCCCACTGTAAAGAGGCTGGTTGATCCCAAGAGGGTCTCCAGATTCCACAGAATAAATAATTTATCTGTCAAAGACAGTATAAAACCTGGAGCGTACAGATTAGTAGCACAATGCCCTATTCACTGAGTTGCCCATTCCTTTCTAATACTACCTAATTGGTGGAAAAAATGTATTAATATTATTATTATATAACATTTAACATGCATATGCTTTCTTTTTAATCCTGTCTTTTTACGACTTGACCCAGTACCCTCTTTTACCTTCTTACAAAATTATATTATGTGACTTATTTATTTATTTGATTAAAGTAGAGCGTTATGAGCAGATTCATATTGACCCTTAAATGAGAAAGCGGTGTGGGAAATAATATTTTTCAGGAAGGGACCATGAGAACTTAAGCACACTGACGATGGTCTTCATAATGGTAGGAGTTGTCAAAGGGGTCTTCATTTGCTTTGCCCTAATTGCGGTTTGCTACAGGTACACAATCAGAGGAAACCAAAATACTTCCTCAACTGTAAATAAAGCAATTAATACCTGTGAGCAAGCGCTAATTTTTATATTTTATCTCTCGCATTGTTCGCCGATTTTTGTTGGTTACAGAAATGCTTTATGTGTTTTGCGACATTTTAAATATTTGTTTTGACGCTAGTGCTGATGTGTTGAAATAAATTACTTATCGATCTCTTCTCGAGAATAAACTTTAAAATAACTGTATTTTATGATTGCTTATAAAAAATTGAAGTAAATTAACTCTATCAGCAGGCTGCAAAAGACAAATATTTCTTAAAATACTGAAAGGAATGTGAAATCTTGGTACATATTCATGTATTCAGTGTTGCTTGTTGTGGTTAAATATATACATATTATCTGTACCAATGAAAATGGTTATTGGTAATGCCAGACTTTTGTTTGTGTACTATCTGTTATGTTGAATATGAATCTATTGCTAAAAAAACTAATACCAATACTAACAGCTTTCTCTTTGATCTCTGTCTAACTGTCAGTTTCTTCCTTCACTACACTACATATTTGATTTAGCTCTCGTTGGTGCATGAACTACTTACATTTGAGATTCAGAATATTCCCTCACCTATACTCTTATATTCCAAAATTTTATCCTTTTAAAACCACACCCATATCTAAAGTATTATTGTAATCGGTGTGTAATGAATCTATTGTTTTTTTTTGTTTTTTTTTGTCCGATGCAGAAAATTCTCACAGCACGAACACTGTGTTCCTGGTGGGTACTTTAATGTCGGTGGTGGGGGGCGTATTCATTGTGTTTGCTCTGAGTGCCTTGTGCTACAGATCTGTCGTAGTCCACAAAAACTTCTCCCTATGTCTCAGGTTAGTTGATAATTCTAAATTAAACAAAAACACATGTTCCTAAATGTGATATTTGTTTTATTTTGATTTTAGTTTATATTTTTTGATACTTTAAATTATATGTTTTATTTTGAGTTAGTTTTATCAGTGCAAGCATGAACTGTAGAAATACAAGGGTGGCTTTCTAGTTACTGTAATTTTTCTTAAATAATGTTTATTGAATAAATTTTTATAACAGAAAAAAATGTACTTATTATTTAGTTTATTATTGTAGAAACAATCTCAATAACATTATAATTCATTATTGTGCCAATCTAGTCCAGTTGTTGTTATTGTCTCAGTCTTTGTAGTTTTAGGTATCATGCTAATTTGATTCAATAATGATAATTTGTTAAAATTTTAATTTTTTTAAATAAAACAATGTTTAAATTTATGAAATTAAATAATACCACTAAACAAAATATAGAAATGAGTTCTAGATGAGCTCTAGGCCAACCCAATACAGAAACTTTTAGAGCGCATGTAAACAATTAGATATTAAATAAATTAATTTAATTTAATAAAATTGAATAAAAATACAATTAAAATAAAAACTAATAAGTAATTAAACAAACTAGGACCTTATTGATCAGTGCACATGATTTAAACAATTTAAAACAGATTAAAAAAATAATTACCAATAAAAATAAATATTTGATAAGATAGCTATTTGAATTAGTTTAGTGGGATAGTAATAGGGGTCTAGCCTGTACTCACAATTATTTCTTAAATTTATGGCCATTTATTTAAATTTAAAATGGAAGTGAAGCAACCATTTAAAAGAATTCCTTTTCTTGACTAATAAGGAGAACTTAGTTGGTAAATTTATAGCATCAAAGTATTATAAGACATAAAGCATTACTCAAATTAAGTTATGCAATGTAACTCTATCTACTCAAGTCGATTTGTCTTCTCTGCTTGACTTTCAGATCAGCCATTATCTTGTTGTACTTCAAATATCAATTATCAAGGAAGCCTCACAGTACTAGTAGTACTCAACTATTAAATTTATTGCTATAATAATTAGTAACTCTGCTAAAATATTTTTTTTATTATGTGCTGTAAATATAATTTCTATATATCAAATGAACAAAATAAGATACATATTTTAACTTAATGATTTTATTTGTTTTTTTCAATTACAATTTATTATAATAATATATATTTCTCGGTACTATTTACTTGAAAGACGGATATTAACTAATCTTTTTTTTTGTTTGTTTATTTTTAAAAAAAGGGAAAATTTTCCTCTTAATGAAAAATGGATAAGCGATTAAATATGCGATACATTATGTTTAATATTGATAAAAGTGAGTGTACATAAATTCTACAAGTAAAAAATAAAAAGTTTTATATTCAATGGAAGTATTAAAACTCCATTCTTCATTGTTTTCTGACTATTGAAACATCTTAAAAAACTTACTAACAATTATCATTTATATGATGGAACTCACTTTAAATATTAATCCCCAATTTTCATTGTTATTAAAAGAAAATAATAATATCGAGAGTTTTCATAATAATGTTCTACTATCCATATAACGATCAGCATTCGATTGTTTAATTCTACCTAATATTAAGCTCCAGAAGTTTATTATTTGTAGAAACTTTACTTATAGCTTGAAATTTTGTTATAAGAGTCATTTAACTGGAATAGTTGATACAGTGGCAGGTAAATGTTAAACAGATATTACTTCAGGATAATCTTTAACTGCTAGCAAAAACAAACTGTACTATTTTTCTAATAATGAAATTATAAAAGGTCTAAAGCAACATATACTGTAAATATTTTATTCATTATTTTAAAGTAAGGTGTAAAGCCTGTGATACAAATATTTGGTATTTCAGTGATCATAATTTAAAACATTTAATTGTAATTTATTGACTATAATGTTATAATTGGTTATGATTTATTTAATAAGCAATGTATGATTTAACACAAACTATGAAAGCCATTCCCATCACACCATCTTGAATGAGTAACCCATAAAATAGTTTTTGAACCTTAAAACTAATTGCAGTACACTTATTTGGTAGGAACTCCATAAACTTACTTAATGATACCTTGCACTGATTTTATTGCTATCTCTTGATTTGATTTTCTTACAGCTTTTCATTTTTTTTTCTCTTTTAGAAATGTCAATAATTTATTGACCGTTCTATGCTCATTTTACTTTTTTCATATTTCTTTCTGTTCTGATCATTATTTTTTGCTTTACAAAATCAAGTAGAAAAATAGATTAAAAGCTTCATATAATAGAAAACAAATATAATAAGAGGTTCAGGAGGAGCAAAGTGAGAAAAAAAAGTTAAATAATAAATTATTACTACAAAAAATAAACCCCTGAACTTTTTAACATTTTTATTTATTAATCATGATTATAGTTGCTTAGCACAATTGTCTCATAAAATAGGCTTCGGCAGCAAGATTCACTAGGATTCGCATGATCATAGAATTTTAATGTCAAACACTGCTTCACAGACATTTATATAGATTAGCAGTGCTGATATTTAATCTGAATATAAATGATTTTATTATTAATATGAACAATGTATAGTTATAATTTATTATATATTTAGTATACAATGAAAGGACATATTAGTCTAAAGAATTAAAAAAATAATGGGTGTGTAATCCTTCATTCCTCTTCCTTTTCCTGATCACTCATCCTGTTTAACATCAAAATCCATCCAAGCATAATTATTTATATTTTTAAGCTTGTGTTTTACATGTGTTTGATGTTATTTTGATATCATTAATGTATATTCAATGTTTTATCATTTTTGCATTTTGTGTCTGTTCATTTATTTATTTGATACAAATTTTGAGGTATGTAATCTATTTTGGATTTTAATTAAAATTTAAGTTTAACTTGAGGGTATGCTCAAATTGACAATCATTAAATGAAATTATAACTTTTGAATTATTTGATTATGTCACATAAAATGCCAGCATTAAAACTTATATAAATAAATTTAAGATGATAACATTAGCAATTATGTATTGGAGCAAAATATTAGTTTTAAAGTGTTGTTATGTATCCTTTAACACATTTAATAATTAGTCATTTTAAAACCAGCACTGGCAAACTACCACTTTAATGATTTTTCTTTAGAAATCCCATAACCAATCAACAGTCCAATTTCCTCTTCTTAAGGTTTAGGGCTGATTCTCGAGATCTAGAGTTTTTGAAACTAGTATTTTTGAAAGGATACAAATCAAAATTATTGCTTTTTAGATTTATATTTGTTATGAAGAGAGATTGAAAAAATATTTAAAGGAACAATAATATAGATGTTGTAGACATGTTTGAATAACATAGACAAATTTTGTTTTAATTAAACCAAATTTGATTAAACATAGACATTCTTTAAATTGACAATTCACATGATTCTGTTTAATATTTAATTATGATTAATGTATCACATAGATTTACTCACTTCTGAAAATTGATATCTGTAATTTTTTATTTAACAATAGAAATGTAAAAACTAATATTTTTCATATTATACACCCTCAAGTAATGATTTTGAAAAGCAACAAGATAAGTTAATTTGTTTGTTGTTTTTTTTGTTTATTTGCATGATTATATTTGGATATGCTTATACATCTCTGGTTTTTCCTGTTGCATGGCGCTTGTTATTATTTATTTTATCTGATTTTAACAAACAAATTGATTCCTTAAGTATTGAATTGATTCTTTAAATATTTTCAATTTATTATGTAAAAGTTATTAAACTTTGTTCCTTGCAAATTTTATTAACAATATTCAAAATGATAAAAAAAATTAAATCAAGACTAATTTTAACATTGATCCAGTCATTTTGTTCAATCCAATCATATTTCTTTGACAAATAATTAATCAAGAGTTTTGTTTGGTCTCATTTCCAATTTATAAACATAAAATTATAATATTTTCCACTTACATTCATCTTATATTTTGAAAAATACTTGAATTATCAATTCAGCAATCCAATCCCAACATTCCACCTCCTAGGAGAACTACTATGCCCAAGCCAGAACCTCCGTACTCCAAGAAACCAATGTCAAAGGGATTTAGTTCTTCGTCGTTAGCAACCCCAGATGAAGCAGCAGGTCTCGATGCAAGCAAGATGCCTCCATTTAACAATATGCCTGGCTACAGGTGAGGATAGCCATCGATGGCATTTATAAATATTTGATGATTGTTACAAACTTGAGCTGAAATGATATGTATATCTGAATTAAATTTAAATTAAAAAAAAAAATCATTTGAATCTTACTAAGACACAAGTATTATATTATAAAATGAAATATATTACAATTTTCGTTGCAATATCCTGTAAACAAGTTAATTTTGATTAAATATTTTCTTCTCAGCTTTAATTTTAGAAAGAATGCTGCTTAAAACGGGTTTTTCAGTATTCTTCTGAAATCACCCTAATCATCCCCATATAGGAGGGATATTTAATGATTAGATTTTTTAAATAACTTACATTTTTATGCTGGGTCACTTACTTACTTTGATAAAGAACTTATTAATGAAGGCAGAATAATTTTAATATTTTTTATTATTTATTTTCTCATTGATATTAAAAGGCATTCTACCGTGTTTCAGTGGTCGAGGAGATTCACAGAGGGTCCTTTTCAGGCCGAACCACATGGGCGCTGGTCCTCCGACTTCTAGATTCCAGTCAGTTTCTATCATTCTAAATTAAAATATTAAAAACAGAGCTTTCCCTACCATCAACTGAATCATGTATTTAGAACTTTTTATGATCCAAAATTTAGTTTTTTATTTAGGGCAAGCAATGTTTTTCTTATTTTTTACAACTAAATAAAACATCTTGATGAAAGTCATGTTTATTGTCTTGTGAAGCAGTGTTCGCTTATGTTAAATTTTATTTGGCTTAAATCATTTGGCAGATTGCATGTGCATGATTTCCGTGAGTATCCAATTGCTATAACTAATAATATTTTTTTTTTTTATGATGCTAATTCAGGGATCATAATATGCAGCAGATAAAGAGGTTTGCTGGATCTGGAAGTGAGGATGACCCAGGGCATTCTGGTGGGTTACTAATTTACTATGTATTTCTTAACATTGAGTAAATAATAAATTTTACTTTTTTTTTCAAATATTTTGAGATTCACTAAATTTGTCTCTACATTAGTAAATTGAAGTAAAATGTTTGTACACTCATTATGCATATATATTATTTCAGTGACTAATAATCTTTCTTTCAAAGATTATTATTCATTAATAATGACAAAGTTTCATTCTAATGTAATGTCACAAAAAATTTATTCATCATCTCAAACCACCGAATTATCAATGACTGTATTATTCTCTTAACCAACTGCAACGTTACTAACATTATCTAAAGTCAATTTATGATTGTATCTTTACTTCTACCATAAAGCATATAAAGCTGTTTGATTATCTTCTTATTTTATAACTTTCGATTTTTATAAATTACAAGCTACCTAAGATAAATAAATAACAAAATTAAAAATTTGATGTTTAAGAAGCCTATAATTAGATTGTAAATAAAATGAGAAAGATCGTGCGCTCTATGGTATTTTCTCAGGAGAAGAGGAGACCGTTTCCTTCATTGACCTGCCTCCGAATAACCTCCCGAAACTCCCTGAAAAGGGAATACTAAAGAAGCCTTGCCCCTATGGAGGCGAAGATACTTGTCACAAAAAGTGGCTGGAAGATGCTGGTGCTGACCCTCAAGAAATTCTCGATAACAGCCTCACGCTGGGACCTGACATGATATCGACTGGTCCCAGTTCAGAGGTAACTATTATTATGCAATATCAGTTTATGAATAATTTAAATTGTAAATTTCTTTAAAAATACCCATTCAGTAATTGACAAAATTCAATTTTATAATGTAAAAATCTACCTGACAGTACTCATCCAGTGATACATATTTGCCCTTAAATATAATAACAAATTCAATAATATAATGTAAAAACTGCTTGCCTTTTAATATAAAGAAGATGATAGTGTTAATCAGGGGTGGGCAACCCAAATAATCATGCAGGTCACTTCGAAACGCTTCATAACATACAAAATTATTTATTACCACGTCAGATTTAAACCCACTGTACAAAGCTTTTTTTGGAGTAAAAAATTTAAACATTATGTGTCATTATTATTTATTTTATATTATTCTTACAAGCAAACTTAGATAGTATTTTTAAGTGATGCTGAATGCACACTATAATCATAATGATTTTATATCATAATTTTGACTTAAGTATTTGGATGAACAAAAAATGTATTTTTTTTTTATTTTCATTGCATTGGCCATTATACATTGGTTTTCATTATATTGGCCATTATAAAATAAATAATTTTTGTAAATGTGTGATGACTCCAACTTACTAGCCAGAAAACTGTTAAAGTAGGGCTGGCCACAAAGTCAGCGAGATGGCCACCTCTGGTCTTATGAACATTTTCTATTTTATAAAAAATTGTCTATTTTCGACTAATATTTATTGTTATTTTTTTTAAAGGTGGAAAGGACTTTGAAGTCATTAAATGGTTATCATGAGGATATATTAGAGGCTTTGAGAAGCGCAGCATCTCGCCACTCCGGTGCCTCGAGCGAAGACCTACTGAGAAGGTCACTCGCAGCAGCTGCAGCTGGTCTCGATCCATGTCCAGCTTATAACAGGGTTAATTCTCAGGACAAACTCTGCTCAGATCAGAGTTAGTAACTCCATCTTTAATAAATAAGCAAATTAGAATTCTTCAAATTGAGAATTGGATACGATAATGAAATTGATTTTTAAACAAGATAGCAAATCTTTTTTTAATTTTACAACAAGGAAGAAAAAATCCTTGACGCTTCTTACTTTGATAAAATAAAGTCATCCACAATGACCTCAATGTCCCATCTGTTGCTGGTTTGGCCCGATCCCGGTACCAGTCCTTTCATGACAAACTTTTTTTTATTCCCATTCAAACCCACTAGTTTCAAACCTAGCTACTTCTTCAATTCCCAATAATCCTCTGAGGGGTCTGAAAAGAAGAAGGGATCATGACCTTCAAAGTTCAATTTGCTATTTGAGTACTAGCACTGGGTGGTTTCTCTATTTGCCTTTATACGTGCCATTATGTATCATTCATGCCATTGGATTTACTTGCTGTATTGTTATAATACAATTGTAAGTTTCAATGAATAAATTTAAAAATTAAAAAACAATGAAGAAGCTTTATATGGTTGCAATAAATCATCATTTTTAATCCATTCATCACATTTTTCTTCTGTGTTATCAAATTCTTTGCTGACGTTTCACTGGCCTTACTGCAAGTTTCCTCAGGGCTTAATCTGAGAGTCTCAAATTTAGAGCAGACTAACTCAAATTGTTTTAAGAGAATTGAAAATAGAGAGAATGTGGAATATTTATGTTGGACGATGCACAGCTCTATTATTGGTACTTTAACTGTTATTTACTTTATTTTTATTTTCTAAGTCCTGATGAAACCCTACAGCTTGTCTTCCTCCTCTCCTATGAATATTACCTCTTAAACCCCATCACCTATGGGTCTCCTCTTAACTCTTTGTTCTGAAAGCTTAAACATTGATTAAAAAAAATTAATTTAAATAAAACAAAATAAATCATTACTTTTTTTCAAACAAAACCACATTAATGATTTTAATATTTCCTTTAATTATTATTAAAAATATTGGGATTACTTTTATCTATCTGTACTTCGATTTCAGATAAGAAAGAACTGGAAACTTCAATTTAATGTATTTCTTAGATTTTGTTATAATTATTAGAATGCTTCTCACTCCATATATTTTTTCTTTCCAAACAACCTTCATCTACTCCTCTAATGTAGAATGTGAATAACTCTTTGTCACAGTTTCTTTAACTAAAAACACTATTTAAGTTAATATTTAGGGAAAACCGTAATAAAGGACCATATAGACTAAATAATACAAATCCTCCAGTAGTAGATGACAATTTCCATATTTCTTGTTTTGTTTTTTCAATTATTATTGAATTTCTTAGCTCATTGGAGTCTGAACCCTTGCAAATGTCCTCGAACGTTCAAAAAAGGTTGTAACACAACCCAATTTAAATTATGACAAAATTTAAGATATACATTATCTGAATGTCTACGCATAGTAACCCTAATGTATGTTAGGGTTAGCTATGAATGTTAACACGTTAATGGTTGCTTACCTGATATGTTTGTGATAGTTTGAACAACTGTTAGTGTCTGTTCACACAACATGTTTGTGATGATACCAATATTGCCAGACTATGGTAATGTTCAACTGATTAGGCTTGTGGCCATTGAAGCGTTAACATAGTTTGCACCATAAAAGAAGTTATTATATGTTTTTATTTAAAGTAATAAAATGATTGTATTGGTTGTCTAGAATTCATTTGTATTTACCCATATTTTTGTGAACAATTTTACAGGTGATTTTGATCTGCTGACAGGTAATGTCATGCATCAATAATAATTATTAATAGATTTAGATTAGAAAATGAATGTATGAAAGGGACAAAATTGGAAAAAGGGCATCAGAAGACAGCCCTTAATAAAATTTAGATTAGATGATAAGATAAATATTGCACTCCGTAGGTCACGGGTCTCAGACTCATGTAGTCATGGTTGAAAATAGTTCTCCCTCTCCCTCTGGGCATCATCACCACCGAAGGACTAACCATAGGACGGAAAATCAAGGTAATAAATTAAAATACATTTATTCAATTTATTTTATAACATATAAATATTTAAATGTGTGCTTTAATTAATAGTTAATAGAAGGGTTGGCTAAATTGTAATAATATAAATTCCAGAAGGTTTGAATGATTGGCCTGATTTTGATGGTACACATTCCTTTTTTCTGTCATCAAGAATATCCATGGAGTAAATTAATTATAACCTACCCAATACTATTTTTTGCAGGCTTGTCTGCTTTTGGCGAGATATTTTTCATATTTAAAAAAAGAAATTAGTTTAATTCTAAAAAGCCTAATTCATCATTAAAATACAAAAGACTTTTTTAAATGTTTGTGAGCTTTAATATATTCAAATTCATTGGTAAAGTAACAAATTTTGACATAACAATACAAAATGTATATGAAACATCGAACAGGTGAGAAGTAGATTAATTACTTATAGCATTTAAAATAATACAAAATGGAAGGTCAAGAGGTAAAGTATCAAGAGTAATTTATACATTGTTTGTTTATTAGATATATAACTAATATATTTTAATCATGACATTGCTTAGAAAAATTTAGCTTAGAGCTTTTGCTTTGAGCACGTGCTTAATATATGAAAAAAGGTATACTTAAGTTATTTTCATCAATTAATGTATTTTCCTAGGTGTGTTATTTTGTTTATTATTTGAATTAGTAATACTATGTTAATGGTATAATATGTGCTGTTGTTCATACATGTTAAAATTTAAAACTATTTCAGAAAACTTGGATAGTCATCTGACATCTGTTTTGCTATAACTGCTCATTATGAGTAGTATAAAACACTTGTGGTGCATTAATTAGTAGTGTCCTTTCTAACTTATTTATTTTACGAATGAAAAATCTCAATTTAAAATATTATCTCGAGTTCTACAAATTAAATATTTATCCAAGATTGAAGAGCCTATCCTTAACAGTAAATGGATTCTCAGACTTGAATCAATAGAAGTAGGAATTAAGGGTCTAATACCTTACCTATCAAGCTATCTCACTCAGTATGCATTAAAACAATATCTATGACTAATTTTACTATGATTTCATGATGCCAATATATTCTGTAGCTCAAACTAAAATGTGTACTTTTAATTTGATTTGGTAATTAAGTGGTTATCAGTTCTGCAGGTTGTCGCTTCGAGTTGAGTCACAACAAGTATTGACTTTTCATTCGTTTCCTTTTAATATTCATGAAAATAAAAATAATTGTGTTTCAGAATGAAAGAAACAATGTAATATGGATAATATGTATATTTTGATATTCATTTCAACAAACATTTGAAGTAAAGATGATGATATAACCTTGACAGTATGTATATGTTCTTTAATATATATACAGTCAGGTATAGTTACTAAAAACAGCCAGTAATGAAATTATTTTTATTTTCGAGAATATTAAAAAGAAAACGAATGAAAAGTTAAAATTTGTCATGACTTAACTCAATGTAACAATGTGCGTAACTGATGCCAAAATGAAACTAATAAATTCTCTTCAAAATAAAATTATTTAAAAATTATAATAATTATAAAAAAAATAATAACTTATAAATAATATAATGACGTAAGTCAACAAGATCCTAATTAAAGTAATGTTGAATAAACATTCTTCCCCTGTATACATCGCAAATTGCGAGAACAGGTGATATGGGATCAGTGAAGAGAAAGGATTTGTCTGACCGAGGTACATGCCAGGACAGCTCAAGTGGCAGAGTAGCACCACGGATGCATGGGAGATCCGGGCTCGAATCCCGGTCCTGGCCAAATCTTTTCTCTTCAAAATAAAAATATTTAAAAGTTATAATAATTATTTAAAAAAATAAAATAAAATAAATTGAAACTAATTAATGTTCAACATTCCATTATTTAATCATACTGGCACCTTAACCAATTAATTAATTTTTAAACCAAAATGTTTATGTGTTATTCACTTAGAAATAGAATTTCAAGATTTCAGCACATTGTTACGAATCATGTATGTCTTGTTGCATATATAATTAATAAATTTATAATAATATCATGCAATTATAAATATTCAAATTCAATGGTTTTTGAAAGTTACCAAATTATCTAATATTTATATTAATTCGTAAATGTAACTTCTTTATATTTTTAAATGAAGTCCATGTCTATGTTCACCTTTTAGATGATGAGGAGGAAGAGGAATTACCTCCCTCAGGTCCAATTAGGATCCGTAACCTCGAAGATCTTATAAGGCAGCTTGAGCACAAGACAACCAGGCACATGAGCCCTTCTGGATCAGAAGATATACGAATGTCTGAAACTGAAGCTGATCGACACTACAATCGTCTGGACCCTCAATCAGGGTAATTATTATCATTCTGTAGTTTGGACTTTTCTATATTTTTCATTTTATTTCTTCATATTTTAACCTAGTAAAGCACTTCGGATGAAAATTATTTTTTGTTTCTCTAACAGTCATTAGGCAAAATGGTGGCTCCTCTTATTATAATTGTATGAATTAGAAAAGGAAAATATAATTTTTATGGACCACTTCAATTTCTTTAAAATCATTCAATTTCTTTAGTTAGTTTTCAAATAAATTTCTTTAAACTTGATATATAAAAATCTGTACCACTACAACCTGTAAAGGGTCTGGGGTTCAGTATATGGTGAAGACTGTACTGTTTCATGGACAACGGTTCTGCAAGGAGGTGACTTGTCCCAGGTCATGCTCAATCGCCAGATTTTTTCCCCCTTATTTTGGGTACCCTATTTTTATAATATTTTATAGAGGCTGGGTGGGCCCCGGGAGGGTCATAGATCCTCCCCCTGCAAACAGACTAAATAAAAGTCATGGCCTGCAGCGGGATTTGAACCAGGATTTCTGGCATGGCAACTCAGTGCTCTACCACTGAGCCACTCCGCTCCCTAAACTTGATATGTAGCTTTGCTTTTTGAAATATGGCTGTCAAAAGCAAGTAACTTCTCAAATATTTTATAAAAAAAAAATATGAAAAGCTGCAAACAGATTAAAAAAATATATATATTTCTTCAACTCTGCTTTGATTCTGAAGCTGTTCTGGCTGTATGCTTATTTTATTTGAATTTTTTTTTTGTATTAAATGAAAATGTAAGAAACGATTTTATGGATCTGGAAGTCCCTTTTATTCTGTGGAAAATCATTATTTTATAAACTGCAAAATTTAACTATAAATCGTTTATTTTTGTGGAATCTACGTTCTTTAACTTTTGGCTTAAAAAAAAAGAAGTTAAATAATTTAAATCACTGGGTCCTGTTTCAGGACTCGTAACTTCAACTTGTGATCCAACGCCTTTCTTATTACACAATTTAATGAACCGAGGTAATTTTAAAATATTTTCAGTTTGAATAATTTTTTTTTTCTGTAATAATCTTACTTTTTCGGCACTTCTTTTTATTTATCATCTCCATCATTTATTTGTTTTGATTTTTTAATATAACACTAACGTATCACTTTCATATTTTTTATATTTTATATAAAATTGAAAGCAAAGGCATCCTATATTGTGACTATTGGCCTAGATGCAAATCATTGACAGTACCGGCATGCAGCCATTTTCTATTCTTTTTTATTTTATCTCTTATTGCTTCTAAGTAGCATTTATTGCTTATACTTATATTTGATTATTGGCATTTATTCCCAACTAGAAAGTATATTAGAAGGTAATAATAAAAGTGTTAGTCTACTGCTAATGAGTACGTCGCACTTTCGTACATTTTATTTATTTATATACATATACAAATTTTTTTTTCTGCTCTTAGATCACAGCCACATGAGATTTACTTGAACCACCTTTTTGCACATTTAAAAAAGTTTTTGAGCCTTTAGGTATATAAGAGGACACTGCTTATATACCTCTTTTTTGTCTTGAACTTGATGATTTTTTTTTTTTTTGTCATTCCTAATTCAAAATTAAATGATCTTATACAGAATATAATAAAATAATTTTTGTTTTAAGTTTATTATTAGTTTATCAATCATCAGCTTCTATCATTCCAGAAGATAAAATTATGTACAATTTTAAGATTACTATGCCACAGAACATTTTTTATTGATCAGATATATTACTAACTCAAAATACAAATCCATTTCCAAAAATTTAATATTCACAAGGCTATTTGTCTGAATATGTTCTGTATGTACCAACATTTACTAACTATCCCAAACTTATTTTGAAATTAATCATCTAATGGTTTTCAACCCCGTCACAAATTTTTGGAAAATTCTTCTTTTTATGCTTCTCTACTTCAGTTTCCTAAGTCCAATCCTTTATTTTTGAAAAAATAATAAATTCTGGCTACTTCCGTTGGTAGGCTTTGAATGTATTACCAGGTTATGAGTAAAATTGTGACTTACAACAATATTTGTGGATATTGTATTTATGCATTTGTGTAAATATATAAATGTATACATACAGTAAAAAATATATATCCAATTAAATAGTGGTTAAAAAAAAAACTTTCCCTTTTTATGCTATATTGGTGCAATTATTCATTTTTCGAGTTCATGTGGCTGTAACTAGGAATTATGAATTATACATTAATATTCCAAATTCTCAATATCTTTGCTGGTAATATATATTTTATTTCTTATTTTAAACAGTTATTTTCTTTTTAAGTATTGCTTTTGTAAATTTGTAATATATTATTTTTATATTAAATGACTAGTTGTAATGAATTTAGAACTACTTATGCTTTCTATAATTATATTTATTACATTTAATAACATGTTTTTCTATTGATATTGTAATTAAAATTACAACTAAACAATATGATCTACTTCATAATATAACTATTGTGCTACAAAAGGATTATTTACATATTTATTCCTATCATTAACACATACTTCTCTTTTATACTAAAGTAGAACCTTTTTATTTTAAATTGGTAAACCTTTTAATTATCCTATGATTTTTTTGTTTTCATTTTAAGATTTATTATTGATTAATCTTTCATTCGTTTTTACTTGATTAAATACTTTTGATATTTTTATGTTGTTAAGAAAATGTTATACCTAAGTGAACTGCTGCCAGAGATCCTCTGCACAAAATTTATATTAACTATTATATGCAATGTTATTCAATTTTGGATTGCAGTCAAATATATATTTAAAAAAAAAAATTATAAAAGCTAATGTTTAGGCCCATCATTGTAGGCACAAGAGCTACATAGAACAAACGTGTGTACTTTGTTCTTTGTAGGCCTGCGATGTGGTCTAGTGTTAGCTTAATTAAATGACTGCTACCAGGACAATCCTCTTGATTATCGATACAATCAGTTATTCATTATGTAGTAATATTGTATAATTTTAAATATTTTATATATGATTAAGACTGTAAGCTATTGATAAATTCAAATATTCGACATGGCCAAGTTTTTTTTTAAATATAAAGCAATTTCAAATTATTTTATTTCAAATTATGTCACAGCTAGAATAAAGCCCTCACCGCTTTGTGAAGAGTGTCACATTGGCTTCTAATTTAACACTTTTCATGGCAATGCACATGCACTATAAAAATTAAATGTATAAACAAATTTAACAATGATTAACTATGAATTTAGTTTAGTTATTTTAATAAATAATAATAGAAATCAAAGAATGCAATAAAATCTAAATTAATTAAATTTAGTAATATAAAAATGAAAGATATGATTTGCAGTTTTTGTATTATTTGCATTATTTTGTATTAGCCCTTTCAATGCAGGAGTTTGGATGAGGTTTACATTTCAGGTTTAGTTATCTTAATATTTATTGCTGACGTGTTAATAATAAATTTATACAGAATATGTGCGGAAAAGAAATTTTATTTTTGCTTTAAATAATGCTCTTCAACTGGCACAAAACACTTAGGCAATACTGAGCCCACAAAAAAACATGTAGAAATTTTACCTGTTTACAAATTGGCTTAAAAATGTAAAAACTTTAAAATTGTGTGTGTTACAATATGTTCACATTTTATACATGACATTTTTATGTCAAAAATATTATTTTTGTTTTTAGATAATACAAGAAAATAAAAAATCTTTTGAAGTCTACTAATTATAAAAATTCTTCCAGAATTTCTTTACTCAATGGATTTAGTTTTTTTGCTGTTAAAAATAAAGTGGTAGAAAATAATCGATGTAATAAATAAAGAATAAACGGATTATTTATAAAAATGCAAAGTGATGGCACACCTCTAGAAATCCCAAATGATCCTGACACAGGACTTTTTCTTTTTTTTTTTACCATCCAGTTGAAAAATGTGAATGACACTAAAATTTCCAATACCAAAAGGTATTCCTGAAAAAAATAAATTTAAAACACATAAAAAAATGTATTTCATGATTTCTTTTACTTATTTAAATTAAAATTCCAATATTAAGCACACTAAAAGTTTCGAAGTTTAATAAACAGAAGCTCTTAGAAATGGTATAACCAGAAACGGACTATTACTCTTGAGGGCAAAAACCTAACTGAGGGTCGGACAAAAGGTTTAAAGCAAATATTACAATCAAAAGCCTCGCAGTGTCTGTTTGAACGTAGCAAGATGGGTGAAACCCTCTCGCTTTATATAATGCTCTCTGCACTGAAAGGGTTAAATCTTTGTGATGGAAAATTATTTATTCATTTAATACAATATATACAATAGCACTTAATTTGTTTTCTGCAACTAATCAATTCCCTATGTGTATACGGCTGATCACTGATCAACAGAGCACTCTGGAATTTTATTTAGCTGTAACAAATAATAAAACTAAGGAGATAAGAAATAATAATAAAAATAAATAAAAATTTCCATAATTATATTTTATCTGATCTATGAAATTGGTGTGTCTCAAGTTATATTTTACATATTTAAGTACTTTTAAATACATCTTTTTTATGTTTCAGACGAGTTCGAAGCAGCTCAGATTTTGTTTACAGTAGATATAGACACGGCACAGGGAGGGGGGCAGGCTATTTGCCCGAAGAAGAAGGTATATACGAATCAGCGGACCAGGACAGAGTATCTGTGCAGCCGAGGGAAGTTCCCTACAATGCAGACACACCTGATAGTGAAAGGTAACTATCAAATTGTAATAATTTCTTTTTAGCCATAATCCTACTTAAACATAAAATTTAATTAATTTCCAACTTGGGCAATATCATTAATTAGTACATGATTAGATTCATTTTATATAAATTAAATAATTAGTTTCATAAACACTTAATTGAAGCTAATCAATTTTTTATTAATTAGTAGCCCAGACCAGGGTAGGCGAGCGTTTGGGGTTGCACCCTGGCATGCTTGAATCAGAAATGGAATCTTTTCTGAAGATATCAATTTATTTTTTTACTCATATTATTAAAATTATAGTTGTTATAAATTGTTCCTAATATTTAAAGGTTTATATTATTTCAGTGTATAGTTAAATATTACCTTAGGCTGAATCAAATATGATTAAAATAGACTTTTTAATGATCTTTTAAGATAATTTCATTTTTATCATGTGTAGACATGTTAAAATATAATCAGAAATACATGTGTCATTTTCTTTTCTTATTATTTTAGAGTGTAAATAATTCTTACAAGTAAAGTTGAACAGTTTAGGAAGAACCTTTTAGTATAAATGTGCTCACAAATAAACTTTTATTATTGAAATAACAATCAATTCAAAAATTAGTAAAAATGGAAGAAAAATTATAGATGATTTATTTGGCAAAGTTTCAATGACTATGTGTTGGTAGAATGCCTATAAACTCTGACAATAACCTCTAGCTCCAAGCTCTGCCTACAAGGTAGTTCCTTAATCTGTCTGCCTTTACCTATTGGTTTTTATGACTTTGATTTTATATTGCGATAGTATTTGAAAAAGGGAAGGAAAAGAAAACAAGGTATGAGGACATTAAACTTTTTCTAAACTTCATTAAAGGAGAAAAATGTACTGGCCTTGTTTTACTTTTCCCTGTATCCATATATCTTTTTAAGTACCTTATGTTCTGTAGGGTTAGTAGGTGATCAAAATGTTGAATGTTTGATTTTTTTAAAATTGGATACGTTATTTTATTATTAACTAATCTTTAATAATCGGAAATAATACTTACTATCCTGTATTTATTTAAAATTATAAAGTTTTCTTTTCCAAATAGCTTTGTCTAATTTTTATTTCATTTTTCTATTATCCATTTTTTTCCAATGTGGGGTTGCCATTAAGTTGATTCCTTCTACAGTTACCTTTCTTTCCAGTCTTCATTTTGGAGGCCCATAGATGATCTTTTTCCCTCTAATTCTTCACAGCATGTCCTAGCTGGGTGGCATTTTTTTGTTTATAGCCTAACCCCTTAAGTTTTCGGCCCATTGAACAGGAGTCTTATGCTACACAATCTCTTTTTCTTTCTTATATTCTTACTATCTTTTGCCAACAGTTTTTCCCAGTTTTTTATTAGCTCATTTCTGACCCTATCTTCCATAGTCTCTTGTTAAGTGTGGAGCCTAGTAATTTGAAGTTTTTCACAGACTTGCTTATTTCTCTATGAATACTTTTATCTTAATTTTCCTACCATCCATTAGCCATTTATTTATTTTTTTTCAAAATTGATCTTCATGTCCCATTTTTTATAAATGAAGATTTAACTTTGAAGAATGAAACTTATATTCTTTCTGTCTTGTGCCTGTACAACTTGTTCATCTGTAAAAAAAAAAAAAAGAAGTTTTATTTACAGTTATGCTTAGTAATCTCCAAGATTTTCAATGTCCATAATGCACTCATTATATAATAAGTGAGAAACCTACTTTGTTTTCTCAAAGATTTATGTATTTTTTTATCCTGATCGAATTCATTTAGTTTTTTTTATTGAGGGAGTGTAACAATTGAAAGAACTTTACAACAAAAAGAATCTGTGGTAAAATATAATTTTATAATTTTTAAATTGTCATTTTTAATATTGGTAACAGCGTTTGACCATCTACTAACATTAAAAATGATTAGTAAGATATTGTTACATTAATTGTATGTTTTAATAGCTATGATCTGCTTCTATAAATTAAATCCAGCAGCAATATTTTATTTATGATTATAAATTAATGGATTATTGATATATAAATTTCTTATTCTCAGTGTGTATAAATCAAAATGCACTTTGAATACTTATTAATCAAATGAAAACTGAAGAGAAGTATGCATTCTTTGAAAATATGTGGGTTAATTCTGCTTCAAAAGGGACTGCTTTTCTATGGTGGGTTTTTACATAAATTTGAAATTCCACCTAAACGTTTAGATAGGCCTTAAAAAATCCACCTAAATATACTGGCTTATTATTTTCTACCAATCTAGAGCAAGACTTAGTAACCATCAGTGCTTTTTTTTATTAATTTTCTTATATTTTATTATAAATAAAAATTTGACATTATAATATATCCTATAGGATACGATACACACATATATATATATATATATATATATATATATATACTATAGCATCATTTTTTATTTCTTAAGCGGAAATGGAATATGCTTCCAAGTAAGCTTATTTCATTGAAATAATGCAATAAATGAAAAAAGTACATTTAAAAAAAGTCGAAAAGCCTTGTTGCTCATTATGAAAAGTGTATAGAACCTAATTTTTATAAATAAAAATTTAAAGACAATTTTTAAAAATTTCTTAAATAAATAAATTGATAACCTAAGAACCACCAAACCCATTAATTAGAAAAAAAGTATTGATTGGTAATAGCATTCTCAATGCATTTTGACTTATACACACTAAAAAAAAATTTGGGAGGGATATCAAGTCCAAATAACCCCCTATTTATATATTAGTGTTTACCCACTTCATTTGTTTATGGGGGTAATGTTTCCAACGGGTAATGTCCTCTAGTGATGACTTTATTCAAGCTCAACAACGACTTCACCGATCGGCTAGCGACGAAGAAGAAGAAGATGGCGGTGAGGTGAGGGTGGAAGGAGATTCGTCACAACGTGAGGATTCTCCGTCACCCAGCAATGACCAATCAGCGCTCATCCCTCCGGGGCCCAAATATCCAGAATATAAACACTGACCAACTGTTAAGTCAATCCCTTCATATAAAATTAATATTTAAGGTGTTTTTAATACTTGTTTTTTTTTCTTTTTTTTAAGTGTCTTTGTCACGGATGTTTTTATTTTTATTATGCAGCTGTTACATTATGAATTAACTGAAGCGCCACTTTATAGATAAAAGCTTTAAGAAGTGTAGATCTATTAGATTTAAGTGTTAAAAAAAAAGAAAAAAAAAGAGCTTAGCCCATTCACTGCCATCTTTAATTGCCTGCCATTTTAATATGCTTAAAAGCACAAATTTTTATATGTTCTTATAGTCAAAAGGTCACCAAAATTATTCAATAAATTCCTTTACTCAATTTGATAATGTGCCCGAGATGATTGACAACTTGTGATTTATAGATATTGAATAGATAGATACAACTGATTTTATAAACATTATGAGTTTATCTTATCTTTACTATATCTTTTTATTTTATTTAAAAATAAGATAAAATAAATATTAATAAGATGAGGACTTTTATGTACTTTCAACATTAATCACAAATATAATTTATCAAGTTGATGAATAAAATAATTAAAAACCATAAACTGTAGCATTAAATTTTAAAGAGGAATTTCAGATATCAGTTTATGTAAAAATAGTAATAATCATAATTAATAAAAAAAAAACATACTTAATAAAAAGAAATCACATTTCACGGGTTTATGGACATATGTTCAACTCAAAGCATTATTATTGGGGTAGAGAACTGTTTTGTTATTATTTTTTTTTAAACAGAATTCATTAGTAAGCTTCAAAATAAGTGCCAATTGTTTGTGATAATCATGACTTATTAACAATTAGAATTATTGAAGTCATTTCAAATTGAACAAACTCAATATTGTATGTTCTCTTTTATTCCCTACATTCACATATTAATAATCAGTTAATGTTTGTTATAATATTTTAGTTGTATTTTTTCTTTACAAATTCTAAATTTAACCACCAAGAAAAAAAAAGTGCATTATTTGGGAGACATGAACGTGGTTCATGTATATAGATAAACATTTTCTTTGAATTAAAGATATAATTTTAAAATAGTCTGTTCTTACAGTATAAACTTATTTAATTCAAATTTGATAAAAGGGGTTGAACTTGAGTGTGTTATCTAAAAATACAAATAACCATTTTTTATGATCATTTAATCGTGTGTTCATAATTTAATTTATGTTTTAATTATCTCATTCCACAACAGTTATAAAAAAACAATAAAATTTATATATTATATTAGAAGGTTATGATCACCATAATCTTTTATCCTAGTCTACTGTCTGAGCAGTGTGAAGAGATCCTTTGTCCCTTGTGCTTGATCCAGCTGTTTCTGTCCTGGACCAGCTCAGTTCTTGTATTCCAATCCATTCCTCTTTTCCTGAAAGCTTCTTTCATCCCGTCTTCCCATTTCAGTCTTGGTCTTCCTCTCACTCTTTTTCCCTCCACTCTTGCAAGGTATGCACATTTTGCAGTGCGGCTAGGCTCCATGCATAATAGATGTCAAAACCATTTGAACCAGTTTGTACTCGGTCTCTTCTGGTATTTGAGGATTAAGATGAATCTCCAAAAATCTTTTTAACATCCATTTAAAAGTTAGCTATCAATAATTGTCATACATAATTTCAAAATCCAAAAACATTTATTTGGAATATTTAATTTGTAATCGCAATAATATTTGAAGATACATTTTTTAATGTTAGACTTCTTAGCCAAATATAATTAATAGAATAGTATGTGCTGGCAAGTATTACTTTTCTTTCAATTATATTTATGATCTTAATGAGGGTAGTGCTGATGCTACGCTGGGGACGATTTAATTTGGACTAGTCAAATAACAGAGCTTGAAAAGGCCAGATGTTTTTCCTGAAAATATAGCAGTTAATTTAGGAAATAGACAAACTCCTAAAGCTTTTCTTTGCTGTGATAATATTTTAGTCAAGTGTTTTGCCTTAAAATTGGAACTTTGGTAATATTTATCAACAGTTTTATCAAAGTAATGCCTTCTGGAAATTTTGAATGATAAAAACTACATGTAAAAACTTTATTTATTAAAATTTAAAGAAAATAAGAATACGTTAATTAGCAAAACAATCAGTTCGAGAAAGTGACCTTAATACTGTTTTAGGGAATATAACACAAAGTGCATTATATGAAAAGTTTGGAGTGGGTTAAGCATTTTTTTTTTTATTGTACAAACATAGTGATTTTAGAATTAGATGTGTTTAAATGTTGACCAAGAACCATTTTATTATATTATTTTAGTCAGCTAGTTTAAATGTGAATTGTAAAATCCTCTGTTGAAAGCCAAAGTGGTGTATATACAATTTTTTCTATTTTCAAGCTTTGCTTTATTTTTACAAGTAGTTTTTTATTCCCTTTGCAATACTTAAATACATGACTGAATATATGGCATGATTAATGAGGATCCAAGGTATGACCAATTCAAATAAGAAATAAACTAAATTCCTTCAGATATACCACTTTAGCTCTAGCACAGTATACCTAATACTTCACTGTCCTAATTCCAAGTTATAATTGTTATTTCTGAAAATAAATTTTCAGGTGTAATGTACTGAATAATTTTTAAATATGGTTGACTTGATAGGGACACCAGATAATTTTAAACTAAAAAGAACAAAAGTTTTAAAATTTGTTGAAATTATTGAATTCATATATTGGAATTTCACTGTTATTTTTTTGTAAACATCAATTGATTAGAATTGTCTTGGGCTTTCTATTAATGTAGATCTTACGATTATGAGAAAAACCAAAATGAGCTAGCAATAATGGTATTTTTCGGCCTACTAAAATCTTCTAAGAATAAAGATATTGATGTTAATGGAAAAAGTAAACAACTCATTTCATAATGGATGATTTTCTCACTCAACTCAGTGACTGTGCTGTTCATATTACAAATAAATATTTATTTTATGTTTATAAATAACATCTGGTTTATGGTATCCCAAAAAAATCATGTTAACTATATTTATAAAATCCTTTTGTTGAATAAATACACTATACAATCATTAAAAATCAGTGATACTATAACAATTCATTGGTACCTACTATGTCATTGTACATCTGTTTGTGTAGCCAAAAATACTAAATATATACTAAATCGTCCAAACTATAATATAAGTTTGTTACAAGCAAAAGCAGTTGTTCCATTTAAAGGGAAGTACTAGCAACTGTTGCTTTTAATATTTGTGCTAATTACACATTAATTTATTAAATGCACTATTGACTTTATTGAAGATCTATAAATATCTTTTTCTGATATTATAAGGCCTAAATTATGACTGTTAAAAAAAAAAGAAAGATTAATAACTTTAAATATATTTTAATTATTTTTGCATGATTCGTGAACTTGGTTTATTAGAATTTTGGTTGCATTCTGTCATGTTATTAATTTGGTACCCTTATTGTTATGCATGTCTTTTTTTATTTTATTTTCTGTTCCATCCGTGACAAACTCGCTTTTAATAAAAATATTAGTGAATGTTACTTTTTATTTTAATAAGGGATATATAAAAAGATTATGCAATAGAAAATCTGTCAATGTATGTGTTACTATTATCGTCAATATTAAAGTTTCAAATGTAAATAGTTATAGAGTTGTGTATTGATTGAGAGTAAAGTACAAGGAACCATTTCTATGGTTCTTGAAGAACTCATAATAGTCGATGCTGTGTTGTTTCCCTTTCCTCATTCACAGTGAACTAATGTCAGTGTGTTCCCATTGAAAATTGTAAGTCATCCAATGCTTCCATGGACAATTTTATGTTGAAGGATGGAAGTCTGTGCATGAGAGTAATGATAATAAGTATGAAAGCTTCCTGCCCTCGTCTCGGTGTCTTAGTGACAGTGTGTTTGATTTAACAACGAGACTGGTCCAAGGTATTGAAGAAAGTTAATAATATGTGTATGAACAAAAATAAAAAAAGAGAATTAAATAACCAAAATATAACGCTCAATTTTGCGATAGTTATTCTCAGTTCTTTCTGTTTAGAGATAAATGAAAGTTGTGCCGATTTGATAATGAATATAGATCGAGTTGGAATGTTGTAGTTATCGACAAGTGACGGTGTGAAGATGGTTTTGTGTGTTTGGTATGGCCTAATATCCATCAAATCTAATAAATCAGCTAAATGTGAAAAAAGTGAGACATTCTCTTTTATACATAAGTTAATTAAAAATGCTCAGTTATATAATAAAATATATACGTCTATGGCTAATGGACTTGAATATGTAGAGTATCGTTTTAGATGAAAAAAATGTATGTTAAAAAAAAAATTAAAGAAAAAAAAAAGAGGAACTAAACTGCTAAAAGTATGTTGGCTCTTGTTGCCGAACCGTCATGTTTTTTCAGTTTACAATGTCTTTTTTACATTGTATTTTGTTTATCCTACTAAATAATGGATTGTTGTTGTGTTAAATATAATTCCTCAATATAATGAAACACATTGTTTCAATAATGTTTAGGATTTTTATTTGTAAAAACTAGGGAAAGGAAATTTTTAAAAATTTGAAAATGTAGCAATATACACTATCCAAAACATTAATTATGCTTTGGTGGAACTCCCTAAATGAGTTTATTTATGATTTTATATTATTCAAATTATATCAATTGTTAAGTAAATTTATTAGTTTAATATTGTTTTCCAATTGTTTATCATAGATATACTTAATCAACTTCAACGATATTCTAAATAATAATTGGTTATATTAGGGTTTATAAATGTGTTCTTTCAAGAAGTTCTATATTTTTGTGAAGCACAGACACGCTGCTGAAAAATTAAAAAAGAAAAAAAAATCAAAATTTTATTAAGTTTTTCTAACTTAGATTGCACAGTTCATGTTAAAATCCTTGTTCATTCGGAAGATATTATTAGTTATGTTAAAACAATATTTGAATGAATTTAAATATTAAAAATTAAAAAAAAAAATGTTGATGTAATATAAAATAAAATTCTGTCAATTTAAATATATCATATTCCTGTAATTTTTGGGATACACCTGTGGAGATATATATATATATATATATATATATATATATATATATATATATATATATATATATATATATATATATATATATATATGTATATGTATATATATGTTTGTATGTTGTTTTAGATATAACCTTTTTATTAATTTATTTTAAGGAAAAATTATTTCTTTTTTATAAAATCATAGTAACTATTCTAGAATTTCAGTGTACATATAAAATAGGCGATTGAATGTTATTAATTGAATGAGTACAGAGGTCTCACTGCCTGTAATGATAAATTCATTACAATATAATTTATAATGAATGTTTGTATATGATGTTAAAGTTTTTATGTTGATATCACTTCAAATGGAAGGTAAAGGGTTGTTATGGGTGTTCATGAGTTCATTACTCTGATAGTCCTTGTGTCCATTTATTTTTCTCTTATCAGTAATTATCCGCAAAATTAATCAAATTTGTTGATAAAGATTTTTATCTCTTGTTTTATTTGTATTATTTACACAGGCATAAAATACTGAATATAAATATTTGGTTAAATACTGTTGTAATTTTTATAATTAAATATAATAACTGTTTAAATGTTTATTTTTGATGAAATGGGAGAAAATATATTTGGACAAGGATTATCAACATACTTCACCAAAAATTCCATCATAGTTGTTTCGTATAGCTTTAAGTTAAAATACTTATAGTTAACATAATGAAATTATTGTAAGGAATTGTAAATATGTATACAAGTAAGTTATTACAATGAAAGATATAAAGAAGAATCTGTGTGTTTTATTTTATTGTACTTGTATTGTACCTATTTACCTTCCTAAACTTCCTTGTTTGTTTTTTTTAATTGCGTTCGTGTTTAGTCAACTATCAAAGCAACAAAATGTTTGTTTTCTAAAATATCTGAATCTTAAAATTAATGTTTTTCAATGCATATAGCAATATCAATGCTTAATCAATTTTAATATTTTATCAATAACAAACTAATGGCAGTCTGTATATCAAAAATCACTACGCAATCATACAGTTGTACACAAATATTTTTTCTTTGTGCACTGAAATTTAAAACAAATAATGCTGGCACCAGCTTTACCAATTTGGCTTCTAAGGGCTGATTTGCAGAAAAAATAAAATATTCCTCCAATTAAAGCAAAATGTTCTTTCCTCAAATGCTTTTGTGGGCTACCTAACATTTCCGCTATGTCGATCAGTTATAGCTTGAATATTCTTCTTCTAAAAAACTGAAAAAATAAAAATTCAAATTGCTGGTTTAGCCCAAAATATTCAACGGTAAGATACATGGTATAATAATATCTCAAAACATCTGTACATAGATTTTTTTTTTGCAAAAATGATGATCATTGACATTAATTAAACTACTTGTACACTTATAAAAAACATAATAAAATTACTAGTCTTTGGAGTGGGGTAGCTCAATATGCAGGATACAAAGTTACTGAGATAAAGTTTTGAGATTCGTGACCGGCTGTGGGAGATAAATTATTCAATCTGTTAACAACCTGATATTGACTCCCTCAGATCCTCTTGGACCCCCTTATGAAGTCTCCATATGGTAAGTATCCTTAATTGGGGGGAAAACCTGGCAATTGAGAGTAATCTGAGCCAAATCACTTCTCTTCACTACTGTTGGCTTAAAAACAGTACCACATCCTTAATCCAAGACCCTCCATGGTTTGTAGCGGTAAAAGTTTTGTTAGTCTTTGAATTTGTAAGAGAAATATATTGGGTCATTCATACAAAGTTGGTCTTAGTTATTTTCATTTTTTTAATTTATCATTCATCGAAGAAATCTAAATTAAGAAATAAAATGTTTTTAAACATACAAACTGAAACTACTAAAAGAGACAATTAAGTTTGATCTTAGTTTTCATATGATGAAAGAAAAGAAACACCTTTCTTTTAAGTTTTATTGAAATTTTCACCTATGTACAATGACCAATGTTATTGATCTTTACATAAATAAGACAAGTAAATCGAACCTTGATCAAGGAATCTACTAAGGAAAGGTAAGTGACTCATACCAACAGTACACTTATTTTCTTTAAAAGAATAAAAATTATGTTACTTCTGACTTTATTTATTCATTCTTGCTACTTTTTGAGAGATAAGAGAATAAAAATGACATACATTAATTTTTTAATAATTTACATTTTTCAGCACTTATATGTAATAGATATTCCAGAAACTACTAAAAATCACTTTTGCAGTTAAAAATGATGCAACAATCTCAGAATCAATAATGTCAATAAAAGGAACAAACCAGAGCTTTGGTGATGAAATGATTTAGGTATTATTTGAGAAATACATTGGAATAATTAAAAATATAAGAATTTTCTCGAACATGCTAAAATTTATACTTCATAATGTTCAAAAGCTAAAATTAGAACACTCCTATTTTCATAAAATTAATAAAATAAATTAAAACTAATATTATTCTTTGTGAAAAAATGCTGAAAATTAGTACGTTGCTCAATTTAAAATTAATGAGCCATAAAACTTGATTTTCAGAAACTCAATTGTAAAAATTTCAACTTAGTTTAATAAATTTTCTTAATATGACACAGACATTTAACAGATCAACTGATATGTTTGTGTAATTAAATAATCATAAGCAACACTAGATACATCCTCTATTAAAATTTATAGAATTTTTTTAAGTTGGTGTTAGATTTTTTGTTTCTTAAATTATGCCTAAGATTTATTAAAGAATTTCTTTAAAGACTTTATTGGGTATAATAATTAACAGCTGTTTTTTCTATTTCCAAGTTTATATTCATGCTATATCTTTATTCCAGGACAGATCTATTTAAGATCTATCTATAGGGAATTTTTTACCTTACACTTAGTTTCCACCTCTGTCTTATTAAGTCATATTGATTTTTTAGTCAAAAATGTTAAATATTTCCTTTGGTAGATGACCATTGTAGTTTACAGTAAATGTAATTCATAAATTAAGTATATTATTGTTTTATTAGTTATCAGTTTATGAAGCGTTTAAAGCTTATTTTATTATTAACCCTAAAAGTTTTATTGAAGTCCATGGTTGGTAGCCCCTCAATGCCTAGTTATATCCATTCATTTACATTCAACTTGTGAGCGAGCAAAATTTGACATTCAATACAATCACTATCATTATTAATAAAATTTAAAAAAAACAGTAGGAAGTAATTTCTATGAATGTTGTAAAGAGTTTATTTTAATTTTATAAATAAATTTCCAAACTGATATATGTGTATAAAATGAATTTTCTTTTAAATTTCGACCACTAAGTGATCCTAGTATTAGTGATAATTTGAGTAATTGAAAACATAGTAAGTCTAATCCTTGCACTTGGTCACCCAAGTTCATTTTTGGTCCTTTCCATTTTATTAACATATTAAAATTAGTAATTTATGACACATAAAGAGATAATAAAATTGAAAATATAGTAATTATTGTCGGAGCGGGTTAGCTCATTGGTAGAGCGCTGAGTTGCTGTGCCAAAGGTCATGGGTTCAAATCCAGCTGTGGCAGTTAATTCATTTAATCAGTTAACAGGGGGAAATGGACACTGTGGGATCTGTAGACCTCCAAGGGGCACACCCAGCCTCTCTCTAGATAGTGGGTACCCTTAATTGGTAGAAAAAACTGGGGGTTGAACGTGATCTAGGACAAACCATCTCCCTAGAACAAAATGATGTCATGTAGGTGATTTTTTTGCCATCACGAAAAACTACATAAATTCTTAAACCTGAACATGATTTTAAATTTATCTTAAGATTAAAGTATAACTCTATGATAAATTTATTTACTTTAACAATATCCTGATTAAGCATATTTATTAAGTTATAGCAGTTATTATGAAATAGCAAACTAGTTTAATGTGATATTTGAAAATCTATAATGGAGAGGTTTTGTTGGGGATATGATCAGAGAGAAATCATGTGAAAAAGTAACATATTTGTTATATCTCTGCCCAATATATATCTTTCAATCTATTTATTTGATGCATTATTATTATTTAGTTGTAAATTTCGATAAATAAATTTGTAAAAAAAGTTGGTATACCATAATATTAATGGTAAGCTCAATGTATCTTCTAAGCTTGGGTTAAATTAAGGTTTTGAAAATTTTTTGTTTAAACTTCATATTATCAAATGCATGAATTCAATTTAAAATTTTAAGTTGCATAATTCGACAAGTATTGCATAACATTGGACTCTCTATAACATGTTAGTAACATATACTTTATTTTATTTGCAATACATAAATGCATTATTTCCAAGTTGGGTTTTAGAAGCGTTATTACCAGTAAAGATTTTAACTTATTAATTTAAGCAGGAACAATGTTTCATTACCAAGACGAGAGAAAGCAGAGATGGAATATTCTCCGGGGAGTTGGTATGTTTGATTAGCGGTGATGGTAGATTGGTAAGTGCTTTGAAGCATTCTGTTTATGCAAAGGCCTGTTAGGAACTGGCGTAAAAGTGTTTGTGGAGCGAAGTCGGCTCATCGAAGCAGCGAAATCCTAGTTCGTTTAAGATGAAACAATACAGCAGTGGAAATCACAATCCTTATACTAGCGTGTTGCGCTTCGGGTGTGGTTGGGACGATTATGTTTATATAAAAAATCATTATTTTATTTGTTATTAGGTAATAAAATAAGACTTCAATAAAAATATGTACGTAGCAAGATTTATCAAGGTTTAGAGGCAAAGATGTACCTAATATTAGTTTCCTTCAATCTTGACGCCCTCTTCATGGCATCAAATTCTGTAATTATACTATAAATGGGATCTCTGGGAACTAGATCTGGAACAAATAAATATAAACACACAAAAATAGCAATAACTAGTTAAAAAGGAGATAACTAGTAAAATTATTTATTGACATATTTCTTTCAAGTTGTGGGACAGCTTTTAAGATAGTTTTCATTTCCAAACACAAGGATACATTAGAGTGCCGATTCTCCGAATTTATGTTGACGGGTTCGGATTATCAAAAGTCTGGATAATCAAAATTTACTTTTTGAAAGGATGTAAACTGGATTGAATTTGAATCAGTGAAGAGATTATCAAAATTTACTTACAATTCGAAAATTGTCAAATAATAACCATGTTTTTCTCCCGTATTGACCACTTCGGATCACACCACAACTTTATTTAGCCACGTTTTTATAAAATAAAAAATATTATTCGTGTAAAATAAATCTAAGTATATTGTTTTTTGTTAAATATATAATTGTGTAGTACTTACTGAAACAAGTCAACATCTATATAAATATGTACGTACTTATCAAGATAGAGGCACAAGCAAAGTTATATATAGTATTAGTATTATAGTAAGTATATAAATAATAGTTTCAGGGAATAAAATTTCTCTTCTTCTTCTTCATGTTTCCTTTCCTCCGCATACCTTTCTTGTGGAGGAGCCTCTACCGAACTGTGCCAGTCAAGTCCGTCCCTTGCTAAGATCCATCATCTGCTCCAGTGTTTTACCTCTTTCAAAATCAAATTTTAATGGTAATAATCTTAAAAAATTATTTTCTAGGAATGACAATGGCGAATCTTCTAACTATCTCTAGATAGTTTGGATAATCTACGCTCTGCTGAGTTTAATTAGAGTAAGATATATTCACAGGAAATATTTGTATGAGGAAATTAAGGTTAGATTAATTAATAGGTGCTTAAACAATAATAACAATACAAATATTTATACTTTTATTATGATTAGTTATTTTTATGATTAATTCGTCGAGTTAAGTCTAGGACGATTGTGGCCAAGCCTCGGCCTGCGATGTTTATCCCGCTTTTATGTTATAAATTTATTTTGTAGAGGCCAAAGTTGTGAAAGCCAATATATTAAAAAAATACATTATTCCAGGACCTAAATACTGAAAAAATTACCTTCGAAATTATATGATAAATGCATTATAATGATTGAAACGTTCGTTTATTATCATTTTTAATATTATAATAAAGTGTCCATACAAAATAGCAGTGAGAACACAATAACAAAAACTTATTCTGTTTCAATTTTGCACACTAAAAAATGTATATAATAATTATTTGGCACTACATCTCTTTTACAGAGCCTTGGTCTGTAATGATCCAACCAGCACCGCTTATGGAAAAATGTTTTATAGTGGGTCTAAATATAATATGGGATTATTTAATTTTTAACATATTTGAGTCATGAAGAACAGAATAGCTGGTTTAGAGGGTAAAAGTTATTAAAACTCTGTAGTACATAATTTTCTTTTCAGTGAGCAGAGTCCAAATATATAAATAGCAATATGTTGAACGTTTTTTAAAACCAATGGTAAACGACCCTCTTCTGAAAATTAAAATACTCCATGAAACTAATTAAAATTTGTATTGCTACATCACACAAAATTAAGAATTGTTTCAGTTAAAAGCAGACGAGAAAAAAAAAAAGGAACGAAGCTAGGACTAAGAGGAAATTGTTCCTTCCAAACTAAAAACAAACTTGCAAGTAAAATTTCTGAGTCAGCCACAACTATGTCCCCGGGCGACAAGAGCTATCCCCTTTTCTCAACTATTTAAGATTATTAAGATGATCACAAGCACTAAAGGGATAACTATCTTATTTTAATCCTTTCTAGTTTTATTTAATTATTTTTATATAATTAATTAGCTTAAAAAAAAAATTATTATGATCACGATGGAAGAGAGTTGAGTAGCTCAATGTGTTAGGTTGCTGAGCTGAATTTTCGGGCACAAACCCGACTGAGGCAAACATATTTTTAATCTTATATAGTAACAGTCAAATATCGGCACTGTAAGATATGCAGATCCTCCTGTGGTAAAACTTGGTATTTTAGCGTGATCCCAAGATTCGATATTATTATTCGATTCTTAGAACCAAGCCCAACCACTTCCTAGCACAACCGTTGAGTTAGAAACAGTACAGTCTCTATCATGTACTAATCTAATCTCCTTGGGTTGTAGTGGTACAGTATTTTTTATCATGAAGGAATGGAGAAGTATCTTGTTCTTAACGGTACATATATAGCGAAAACTGTTCTTTTAAATTTAAAAGAGGTTTACATTAGTGCTTTATCGAATGGGGTTGAAGGTTACAATATAAGTGCTTGTTTGAAGATGTCTTGGGACCGAATATACTGCTAATGCTATAAAATCTATTTGGCATAAAATACCTAAACTTTTAAATACATATACCTAATTTGTTTTCGGTATATGCTCTTCAAGTACGACAAAGGAAAATATTTTACAGAAAAAAAAAAATATATATATATATAGGTTTATACTTATCTTGACTGTTGTGGGAATATTATGTTTATGGTTCTTGAGTTTTAGTCAGTTATTTTAACTTCTTAGGCGACGTTTCGAGAGTTTTTACTAAAAGCTCATTTTTTCACTGTCAGGGCATGAATATGAGACTAACCTAGTCTCGAAACGTCGCCTAAGAAGTTGAAATAACTGACTTAAACTCAAGAACCATAAACATAATATACATATTAGCAAGACCCGTGTATGAACATTTCTTATATGTATTTGATTCTTAGTCCCAAAGTGATAATAATATCTAATTCGATCTAAACTTAGTTGAATTTGTTTTCCAATATCTATTTATCAGCAAAGCTATATAAAAAAGGAAATTGAATTTATATTTTTGCTTTTCTATTTTTCATTCTTATATTTTTCGAATCTCGTCTATAAAAATAGTTGGTAAATGATTATAAAATGGAATTAAATGGCCTTGGGTATTTAATCTGATGCACATACGCTACAGCTTGCGTAAATTTTTTAAGTAACTAATTAAGAAATAAAGATTTTAGAAATGAGTTACACATTACTTAAGTAAGGTTACTTTGTCCTCTGCGCTGTACCATGCCCCTTCGTATATAAAACCGCAAGAAATGGGTTAATTACGAATTAATTCTAACCCGTGATTTCTTATATGATTCCATACATATATGATCTATTGTATTTTTACTCTGAAAAAAGTTCCAAACATTCAAGCTTAATGTGTTTGAGGCTTGACTACTTCGATTGACAGTTTCTCTAAATGTATCTAACATGATCTATTTGAAAAATCCAATAGAAAAATAATAATTAGTGTCATCTATAATAACTACCTTACTAATTGATTCTGCGATTGTTATCTACCCCTTAAGGCTCAAAGTTTTGTTGTAAGCTACTGTTTTTACTATGTTGACTAAGAAATAGATAAATCATTTTTTTTTACCGAATATATTTTATTTATTCATTGATCAATAACTGAGGAGAGGAAAAGTAGTTACTAGATTTAGTAGATCATGGCCTCCGCTTTAAGTTCTGAACCCAATCTCTAAACTTCAGAATGAACATCAGGTTCCACCTATTTATCTGTAGCCTTACTTAGTTTTTGCAGGATAACTTTCGCATTCATCTATCTTCCCAAAACCCTTCCCAATTACAGCTATTTTTATTATCCTAACCTAACAACGATTATTGAGTCCAGTTGTTAAATCAGTTCGGACAATCAAGTGAGAGTCATCCGTAGTCTGGAAAGTTGGCCTGTTAGATACTTCATTCATCCCAACTTGCAAAGTTGAGGCTTAACGGGTCAACAGTCAGCTCAATAATTCATACAACTCAATTAGGCTAATGAAATTATCAATCTCAATTTTATTTAGTTTAAAGATTATTTTAGGAATTCAACATTAAATTTTATTTTATTTGCATATGCTTTATGCAAAATGTATTTCTCTATTTCACCGCTACGTCTATGGGTTATAGGTGTGTTATGCTACAGTTTATATTTAAAAATATTTTTATTAGTTTATGAACATAGAAACTCAATTTAGATTCAGAAATTTTTAATATGATTCTTCCTTGAAGTTAGATAAAATGTAAGGCATAAATTATGCAACACCCTGCATCGTTGTTTACGAAAGGTTCCAGAAAAAAAAAATAGAATTTGTGCCATACCAATTTGTCCAACTTGTACCAAAAAACTATCTTAAAATGAACTTACAAAAAAACAAACAAACATTGTTAGCTTTTATAAATAAACCGGTGAAAATTGTAGCCTCTGGTAATTGCATAGATTTATTCAACGCTATTAATTTTCTAATGAAATTAAAAATTCATTTTTACTACACAGATCCGATACTTAGGGCTGCATCTCGACAAACGATTAACCTGGAATCCTCATACAAGACTGAAAAGACAAGAAACCGCTCGACGTTTCAGGCTACTTCAACACTTACTAGACAAACGCTCTAAGCTCCCAATTAGTTACAAAAGACTCATCTACATGACCATCATACGACCTATTTGGACTTACGGAGTAGAGCTTTGGGGCTCCACTAAGCTATCGAATTCCTCTCGTATCCAATCCCTACAGTCCAAAATCCTTCGTAAAATCCTCAACGCTCCTTATTTTGTTAAGAATAAAGTCATCCATAACGACCTTAATGTCCCATTTGTTGCTGATTTGGCCCGAACCCGGTATCTATCCTTTCATAACAAATTTCATTTCCACTCAAACCCTCTAGTTTCAAACCTAGCTTCCTCTTCAATTCCCGATAATCCTCCGAGGCGTCTGAGAAGAAGATGGCCACGTGACCTTCTTAGTTGAACATGCGATTTGAGTACTACCAGTGGGTAGTTTCTCTACTTGTCATTATATCATGCCATTATGTATCACTCAGCCAATTTACTTGTTATATTACTGTAATATAGTTGTAAATATCAATAAATAAATAATAAAAAAAAAAAAAAATTTTACTACAAGATGAAAAATATTGTTTGGCAAAAAATAGTGAAACGTTTGTTTAAAAAAATAATAAAAACCCAAAATTTACAATCTCATCTAGAAAGATAGTTGATATTTCAAATTTATACAAAATATAATTATTTTATTTAAATATATTCAAGCTAAAAATATACTGAGTCTAGTGGTATGCTACTCAAATATAATGAGTGAATGTATATCCTTTAGTTAATATTTATTTAATTGTCCTAACAGTGCTTCCAAATTTGCTATTCTTAACGTTAATAAGATAACTGACCACTATACTAATCTTAAGTTTCATCCAATTAGTGAAAGAAGAATGAGAAGATATATAATGAAGGTACTCTAGTAGGTATGAAGGTAGTATAATTATATATCTAATCATCCGTCTTTCATTAACATTAAACTGAGTACGTAATATTATATCACAGCCCCTGTGAATAAGTATTATGTCAAAATTGTCAAAAATGAGTTTCTTGTACTTTGTCGTAGTTCTTATTTTAGTCGATAAGTTGCTAAGTCAGGCTTTGGCATGATATGGAGTTATTGCTTATGTTATAAATCCATTTCAAGGAAGTGGAGTGGCTTAGTGGTAGAGCGCTGAATTGCCATTCCGAAGATCCTGGGTTCAAATCGAACTGGGAATCTCCTGGGGCTTACCCAATAGGGGGGTCGTGAAATAGTGGCTAAGCGTGATCTAGAACAAATCATCTCCATGCACAACCGTTGTCCAAAAAATAGTAAACTCTCTACTTCAAACTGAACCCAAGACACTTCATGGTTTGTGTTGTAGTGATAAAAGTTTTTTTTCAATTCAAAAACTTTGATAATGCCACGATTCCGCCAACTCAATTTAGATAAAATTCGACTTAACCGCTTATTTTTCTGGGCTGCAGATGTATAATATATGGTGACACCAGTATAGTGACATTCGAAACTCGAGAGTCTGATAGAAACATTTCGATTAATCTATATTTTAATATTTTTAAGGCAATGCAGGACTCCTCTCATCCCCCAAAGACAAACAGTCGAAGGCACCTCATGGATCCCAAATCGATATAAACAGTTATTCTCTTTATTACGCCAATTTTTCAAAAAATACTCGGGACTCGGAATACCCGCCATATCCGAGAACGGGGGGAGTCCTCTGGTTTTGAATTTTAAAAGGAACGTGCCCAAGGCGTGGCCGATGGGCGCACTCCAGAGGCGCTATGAATTCTAATGAGCCACTCATCGCCGGACACCTTTTGTCAATGTTAATTCCCCTGAAATATAGGCCCTATAGGTCTATAGGCTCAGGGATCCTCAAATTGATGGGCTCCGTCGTTAATATAAGTTATTCCCCCTTGTTCCTGAAACGCTAAGCAAGAAATATTAAACTACAAAATTTAATTAAGCGAGTGCTGACTCAGTTTCAATAGGATAATCAACTTGATTTTATTTCTCAAGAACAATTCTTAATTAAAACTTTAGCTGTACCTGAAGATTCAATATCCAATTTTAAATTAATATAAATATGTAAATATAAATGGAGTAGAAGAAATATTTATATTTTAACTATTCACACACACACATATATATATATATATATATATATATATATATATATATATATATATATATATATATATATATATATATATATATATATATATATACACTTTCAGCAAACTTCGTTTTTATAACACGGTGATAAAAAACGAGTAGACTAAAAGTATGCTCACCAACAGAATTATTTGATACATATAGCACCTCAGGAATAATAAACCCAAGATGACACAAGTTGAAATTTATTTGGAAATATCCTAGGCAGAAATCATTCTATGACTTTGTGGAATCCACTGAGCGTTACTTATAAAAGAACGATGTCATAAATAAAAATACTTAAATTTACAAACGAGCATTTGAAAGTTCCATCCATGTCTTGTCAAAATTAAACCAGAAGAGTTTAAAAAATAAAAATCTTGATACTGGTAAAGGAAAGAATTCCTATTGGACGATGGTATTGAAATGGTTTTATCAGTTATTACAATTTTTTTTTTTAATTTCTTTAACGTTGGTTCTTGCATTCAAATAGATGCTTCACCGTAATTTCTGCATTATCACAGCTTTGGCAGGTTGGTTAGCACTGCCCTAAAAGTAGGAAAATTTTTAAAAGCTTATACTTTTTTTATTTTAACTTATGTCATTTTTCCAATAAAACTTCAAATTCAAACGTGATACAAATCAAATTATGGCATTTTTAATAAAACTGACATCATATCATATCGTTGAAATGGAATGATCGTTCCTTCGAAATGGAATGGAAATCATATCGTTTCTAAAATCGAAAAGCTTCAACCAATGCATTTGGTACTATAGGCTTAACTCAATATATATAGATCTGCATTAATGATTCATTGGATGACGATATGATTCTTCCTGGATGATGATATGATTTTTCCTGGATGATGATTTGATTCTTCCTGGATGATGATATGATTCTTCCTGGATGATGATATGATTCTTCCTGGATGATGATATGATTCATCCTGGATGATGAAATACGAGCAAGTTTAATACTTGCTTTTATCTTATTATTATCAGCTTTAAATCAGCGACAATTATAAATATAATTATACAAACTCGACACCTGACTTTTCATCAAAGAGATACGAAACGGAGTTCAACTCAGAGGATTACTGGAAGGCTTTCCAGGAGTAAGGAAGGATTGCAGAGCTTTAATATTTCAATAGGACTTATGCTAAGGATTCTGAATTAGCTCTCTCGAGGGTTTCATCATTTCACTCTCCTCTCAAAACTTTTCACAAAGCCACTTTGAAAATCCATTTCCATTCAATAATTCCACCGAAGGGTTGAATCCCCATTTTTAACAAAATAATAATTTGATGAAGCAGCCTAAGTGTTATTTTGATTTCTTTAATGACATTAAGAGATTTCATTAATTAAATTCGTAACAGAGTCTAATTTTTTTTTCTTCTCCTCTGAGTAGTATTTATTACGAATCCATTTCCATTCGATCATTCCGCCTAAGGGTAGAATCCCCATTTCTAACAAAATAATAATTTGAAGAAGCAGCCTAAGAATTATTTTGATATTTTTAATGATATTAAGAGATTTCATTAATTAAATTCGTAAAAGTAGCATTCGACTCTGTCCCTCGACAAGAAATATGGGATGCTTTGGCGGCTAAAAATGTGCCAGAATAATTTATCACTGAAATTAAATCAGCATATGAGACAGCGAAAGGAGCAGTTTGAATCAACGGAAGGGAGTCCAAGTCTTTTCCCATAGAGAGAGGTGTGAGGCAGGGCGACAGCTTGAGTCCTCTTCTATTTATATTATTTATGGGATGAAATCCATAAAATCTGTAAGCGTCATACTGCCTGGACGGTCATCGGCAAATAGCTTAAGAAATGTTATAATTCAAAGCCTGTTGTATGCCAATGACATTGTATTGAATGCGGACACGAAAGACAAGCTGCACCAAGCCCTTGTGGAATGGGAGGAAGAACTCTTCCGCAAAGGAATGACAATAAATAGCAATAAAAGTAAAGTCCTACTGGTATCAAGAGAGGAACGAGAGGACGTCCAGCTGATCTGTAACGGGGAGGTACTTGAAGTTGTAGTAGAGTACACCTACTTGGGGACAACCATCAGCAGCAGGGAAGAAGTGACCCAGAAGTAGCTAACAGAATATCAAAAGCCAACCAGGTTGCAGATAGGATCAGTATAGTTGGGCATAGGGAGGTTGGTTAGGAAACAAAATACACATTTAAAAATCAGTTTAACTCCCAACCATCACTTAAGGGAGTGAAAGCTGGTTTCTGCTGGACAAACAAGCCAGCCGAGAAACAGCGGCAGTGATGAAATTCCTGCGGAGAGTCGTTGGAAAGACCAGGAGAGACCGCTTCATGAATGAAAGAATTAGAGAGGAGCTAATAGTGATCGAGCTAAAAGATTCCATAAAAAACCGACAGCTAAAGTGGTTTGCCCACGTCTGTCGGATGGGTGAAGAGAGAGAGCCAAGGAAGATCATGGAAGCTAGATCCATTGGGAGGAGGCCGAAAGGCCGTCCCAGAGTTTAGTATCAGGAATGAATCCAGCGCATTGGAGAGGAAAGAGGCAATTCCCCCCAGGAAATAAGGTAGCTGAGCAGGGATCGCGAGGCATGGCTGAATTGGGTGGAGGCTCCTCGACGCTAGCAACGGCATAAGAGGATGTCAAAGAAAAGAAGAAGAAATTTGTAACAGAGCCTATTTCTTTTTCATCCCCTCTTAGTAGTATTTTATAATCTCCTGTACCAACCTAATCCATGAAGAGTCTTGGGTTTATGGTAGAGATTGTACAGTATCTTGGATAACGATTGTGCAGGGAGGTGATTTGTCCTAGATCACGCTCAACCGCCGAACATTTCTCCCTTATTTTGGGTACTTCCTTTATAGAGGCTGAGTGAGCCCCAGGAGGCTAACAGATTAAGTAAACTCCGCCACCGAGCTGGATTTGAACCCAGGACCTTTTTATAATTTCAATTACAATATATACCTAAACTTATATACAGTATTCTATTCCATTCTACTCCCTTCGTAACCATTAGATTCCACAGTGCCTAATCTTATGCTTATGCAGATTTTTAGTGAAGCCATATACATTTTTTGGTTGTTGGAGTATTAAATGCGCGAATTGGAAATTTTTAATTATATTCATTAGGCGGTTGAAAATTGATTTTAATCTTATCCCTCCATCGGTTCATCAGCCTTTTTCTATGTGTTTTTTGAGAAGTAAAAAATTTGTAGTCAAACATATAGTACTTTTGAGTGGCATACGTCAAAAACCTACATTTTTGGAAAAACGGGAAAACTACTAGTGAGCTTGTATTAGGATACTCAGAATGCCTTCTAATCCATGAAGAGTCTGGGGTTTATGGTAGAGATTGTACAGTATCTTGGACAACGATTTTGCACGGAGGTGATTTGTCCTAGATTACGCTCAAACGCCCTTTTTCTCCCTTATTTTGGGTACTCCCTTATAGCTCCAGGATGCTAAAAGATTAAGTAAAGCCCGCCAGTGAGCTGGATTTGAACCCAGGACCTTTTTATAATCTCAATTACAATATATACCTAAACTTATATGCAGTATTCTATTCCATTCTACTCCCTTCGTAACCCTTAGATTCCACAGTGCCTAATCTTATGAAACTAACATTTATACAGTTTTGATGAGTGATAAACTTATATTAACCCATTTATTTTATAGTCATAACTCACCATAATTTTACTCATAAAAGACATAATTTTGAGTTGTGTCATTTAGAAAGACTAGTAAGATATAAGTAGTTTTCCTGTAAAAATAGTTGTAAACATAGTACATAGCAGCAAGTTTATTTTTCTGGTATGGATGCGTTTTTTTTAATAAAAACATTATACAAGCTTGTATATTATTAATAAATGTTTTTCAATACATGAGGTATTCGGTTGTGTAATTTACCTGTTCGTAAAACATTGGAATAATTGAAAACCTTAAAATTCAACGAAGTATCCATATTTGTTGGTGTTAAACACATGGGAAAACAAAAGCTAGAAGAGGTAACAAATATTTTCTTTGCTCCTTTGTTTGCCCTATAGGATCAGAGTGTTTGACCTAGAACATCTACCGAAGGTGTAAGCAGGAAAGAACTGCCAATTGTTAAATCTGGTTATTTATTTCCAACTTAATATCCAGTCAGGTTTTTTTGTTTATTTCAATGGGTTGCAGATACTAGCTCCCATTTCTGTTGCATTGTTTGCCTAATATTATTCAGTTATACATTAATTAAATATTTAGATGATTGGAAATTTCTTAAATCTTGTGAAATTAAATGTCTCTTTGCCATTCCTGAAATAATTTCTGAAAGCCTTCATCATAATAAAAAGGATATACACCAAAGTGGATATTCTAAATTCGATTTCAATTGTTCCTTTTGTATTTATTATGGGGGTTGAGGGAGTCCCGTTTCATTTCAAGCAACGCTTTTGGGGATTTTTCTACTAGCAAATAATATTTGATTAATATGGCCATGAACAGACACCTTCTCCCCGTCAAATTTTCCTTATTGGCCTTTGCTGACGACATCGATTTACTAGCTGCCAATGACCGAGACCTCCAACATAACATAAATGTACTACAAGAGGAATTATGAACAATAAACATGAAAATTAGCCCGGGTAAAACTAAATGCATGAGAATGGGAAGAAACCCCGATGGATGAGAGTACTAAGGGTTGGAGGACAGAGATTAGAACAAGTTGAGAGTCTTAAATATCTGAGTGCTCATCTCAATGAAAGTGGATAGATTGACGAAGAAGTGGTGCAAAGAATTGGAGCAGCGGGGAAAATGATTAATATGGTCCGACGGAGGATCCTGGGAAGAAGAGATGTGACAAGACAGACCAAAATGGCCGTCTATAAATCGACCTTCCTTTCTATCCTATCTTACTCATCGGAATCGTGGACCTTAACCTCATAGCACAGAAGTCAAATACAAGCTATGGAAATGAGGCACGTGCGAAAAGTATAAAGGAAAACTCGGAGAGATAAAATACGGAATACAACTATATTAAACCAGCGGCTACTATCCTGGAGGAACACAAATTAAGGTGGTTCGGACACCTGCTTAGGATGCGGCCAGATAGAACGCCAGGAAGACCTACGAGACCCGCACAGAAGGAAAAAGGCCCAGGGGAAAGCCTCGCATATCTTGGGAAGACAGTTTAAGGGATGCTTTCAGGAGGAGAGGAATGGACTGGAACCGAAGAAGAGAGCTGATTCAGGAAAGAGATACTTGGTCCAGACTCTATAAGAAGGATCCTCACACTGAAAGCGGTAGAAGAGGCAAAGAGTGTGATGATGATGGTCATAAACTTATACATGTAAAGTATACATAAGCAACAGTAAATAACCTATAATATTCACTTTTACCTTGAAATTAAACCACTTTAAAACGTTCATGAGATCTCACAAAGTAACTTGAGGCATGCGTAGATCACATGAGACGCTTCATAAATAAAGATTAAAGCGCGTGTAATCCAGTTTTTTATTACGTGTGTAATTGGTTAACGAAATTCCCAGATTTCCTTTGAGGAATTCGAGTAAACCTTTACCGTTCTCTAAAAATAAAAACAAGAACCATTACGATATATTTTTTTTCCATATGTGCATTATTACTAAATATAAATATTATTACTAAATATTTATTCGTAATCTGCCATAGTAATACTATAACCGAATAATAATTTAACTAAATTTATATAAATTCTTTTTTATAAAGGACGATTGAATAAATAAATCTTGTAAATAACACGTGGATGTCAATATTTCCCAATGCTTTACTAGTTAAGTTCTAATTATCAGGGTAATAAAGGAATTAAAATGTCTGTGAAGTAATTAACTTCTCGAGGAAAACAATCATACACAAATAACCATATTTTGGATCAATGAAAACAGAAAAGATATAAAATATATATAAAAATAACAAATTTAAAAAAATGAAATGCCTATCAGGAAAACCTTATAAGATGGAGTATGTATGTTCGGAAAATCTAAGCAGAAGATAACTGAGCGGAAATTGAACAACTGAAATAGTTGAAAAACAATAGAACGAATATTTAATAAAGCTTCCGAGGAATGTACAAGATTAAGAATTTTCGTTCATTCCTTCATTATTATTATCAGTTAAGATTTATCAAAATAATGTTATATAACTAAATATAACTTTTTAAACTCTAGAAATTATTTGTTATATTATCAATTTCTTTGTTTTTATTTCGTATTTAATATTAATATTTTTCTTATTTTGTAAAACATATTTATAATACATATGATTATATTCTTAAGGTTCACTTCACCACATGTATTTACTTGATTTACAATGCTTCTTCTTTTAGTTATCAGATGAGTTCATGCCCTAAGGAATTATGTTTATAATATGGAAATATAATACAGGAAATTATGACATTCCTTCCTCATAGGCACCACTTTAAACTTCTTTAACCTCCCGTCCCCTTTTATATGTTGGAGTATACATTCCGCCTCAAAAATATTCTGTAATACGGAGAAGATAGGGAAAGAGAGTAAAATATTATAGGACAGAGAGTATAGTATGGATTGTTGAGGATATAGATAGATAAGAGAACATAGCAATCACTATGTTAGAGGTACAGTTAATAGTAGAAGTTCAGAAAGATTTACTTGTAGGTGCCTTCGTTATGAAGGACCACAAGAATAAGGTAATTAATGTTCTTACTGGATGTCAGGCAGCATGCAATGCATTACAAACTACAGTAACAAAATCCAGACTAGTGGAGAAATGCTGTATAAGACTTGATGAACTAGCTGTACATAACAGAGTTAACATATTTTGGATCCCTGGACACAGTAATATACCAGGAAATGAAAGGGCCGACAAATTGGCAAAGAAAGGAGCAGAAATTGCTTCAATAGGACCACAACCATGGTGCGGGATTCATCTCTCCCTGGCTAAGGATATAATTAATAAAATAGCCAAGAGTAAGATAAATTCGCGTTGGGGTAGGGCCAATATAAAGCATACTAAACTTTTTATAAAGGATCCCAACCTTTCTGAGAAAATCAAGAAAGAAGCCGCTTACATGTCGAGATTCGACCTCAAAAGTATGGTTGAAACCATCACTGGGCCACTGTAAGCTCAGGAAAGATATCCATCGCTTGGGCATTGAACATGAACCTCGGTGCAGATGGTGAACAGAGGAGGACGAAACCCCCTGGCACGTTCTCTTTGAATGCAAAGGACTTAGTCGAAAGAGAACATTTGACTTTGGCCCTGGGGGACACAAGAACTGAGTTTTAAATACTATCTAAAATTTCTCAGAAGTCTAGACCTAGGCTAAGGATTGTTAGGACTCGAGCAGAATGGGCCTTTTTAGGCCGAAGTGCATGGTAACATATAAGAGTCACACACTAATAAAAAAATAATAGTAGAAGTTCAGAAAGTCTGTTTATCCATGTAATAATTTAATAATAATATATAAACATATATTTATATATCCATGTAATAATAATATATAATCATACATTTAATATAACATTCTTCTCAAAAATAAATAGATTTTCTTTTTACACTTGAAGTCTTCAGTATAATAACTTATATATACTATCTTAAATATTTTTCTGTTCTTAACAAAAATATTTAAAAATAATTACCATAAAAAATAACAATTAATAATAGGCGATACTTAGGGTTGCACCTCGACAAACGATTAACCTGGAATCCTCATACTAGACTGAAAAGACAAGAAACCGCTCGACGTTTCAGGCTACTTCAACACTTACTAGACAAACGCTCTAACCTCCCAATTAACTACAAAAGACTCATCTACATGACCATCATAAGACCTATTTGGACTTACGGAGTAGAGCTTTGGGGCTCCACTAAGCCATCGAATTCCTGTCGTATCCAATCCCTACAGTCCAAAATCCTTCGTAAAATCCTCAACGCTCCTTATTTTGTTAAAAATACCGTCATCCATAACAACCTTAATGTCCCATTTGTTGCTGATTTGGCCCGAACCCGGTATCTTTCCTTTCATAACAAACTTCATTCCCACTTAAACCCTCTAGTTTCAAACCTAGCTTCCTCTTCGATTCCCGATAATCCTCCGAGGCGTCTGAAAAGAAGATGGCCACGTGACCTTCTTAGTTGAACTAGTGATTTGAGTACTACCAGTGGGTAGTTTCTCAACTTGCCATTACTCATGTCATTTTGTATCACATAGCCTATTTACTGGATGTATTTTTTTTTATACAGTCGTAAATATCAATAAATAAATTAAAAAAAAAAAAAAAATAATAAATTATAGATATATATACTATCCTTTCATATTTATTGAAATAGTTATTGATATAAATACGATCGATATCATGGATTTATGAAAATTGTGATGAATCGAACGTTATCTTGATTAAAGTATAAATTCTTCAATTAAATCAGTATGCATTTTCGTTATATATTTTAAATTGGTATATATATTCAAACCATTCAAACATGTAAATATTAAATGTAATATCGTTTTAAGGCTTTGGAATCTAGAAATGATCGTCCCGTTATGGCAGAAACATAAAAGGAAACGTTCAGAAGTGTTTAGCATCGAAATTTTAAATATTGAATATTCCTGTTTATTAATAGTTAAGTCAAGCTATTTTATATAACACGGCACTTTTCCGACTTATTTCTTGTAGTTTTAAACAGGTTCTGAACTAAAATTTCAGAACCATATAGCATTGCTTTAATAAACAAGCGATAAGAAATATGTCAAAAAGTAAATTTTTGAAATTTGGAGTTATGAACTTTTGATCCTTAGGGCCTCGTATTAATCTAGTTAAAATATTTACTTTAAATAATTATAATAATTTTTCTTTGTACATGTTTGTGTTATCTTCCACTCCATTCCATCATTTCAATTAAGAAATATCATCAATAAATAACAAAATCATAATAAATATTTTTACATATACCAATTTTGTTTATTGGGACTGAAATAAGGATCTTGAAGGAAAAATAATAACATCATAAAATGTATAATATATTGATTTTGCCTCTATGGTATCAGATAATAGTATCTATTATTGAATACTGAGGAGTAAAAATGACATTTTTATTAAGAGCTAAGTGACCTTTCCACTACCTGTCTCAAAATAACCTTAGCACTTCCTTGAGGCAATAAATAATGTGAGAAGATGTTCTGGTCACTCAACCTTCAGGTACTAAGGATGGGTTGATGAGACCGCAATGTAGCCTCCTGAAGAACCCCCACCACAATTTTATGGTGCCTAACCTTTCAGTTGCTACCTTGTGGTGGGAGGGTGAAGGTTTACATTTTTATTATCAGTGAAGTGTAAGAAAGAACAAGCATATCGTTGTCAACCGGGAAACTTATAGTTTTTTTCTTCTCAATCGTTCTTATATATATATATATATATATATATATATATATAGGTGTTTGCCAATGTGTGGGAGTGTCTTTTATATATTATAAATTTACCTAAATAACTTAAACGAAATTGTACTTATTAAAATAAACAATTGTATTTAAAGGTAAATGTAATTATTATTTACGATTAAGAGTTAGGAATTCTTTTATCCATTTATATTGTTTAGTACAAAAAAAAAAGAAGAAATTTTGACAGAACTATATATGTAATGTTATTTTTCCTTTTTTTTATCAAAAGAAGTTTTAAAATAAAATAATATAAAAATGTTAATTGAAAAAGGTTCTTAAAAAAACGTTGAACCTCAAAAACCCTTTATGAGTATGTGTAAATATTTACATATATACTTATTTGCCGATAAATGATGTTTGAAGTAAAAGAGTAAATTGTCGGCAAAAAATACAAACTTAATAGCATATATATTTATTTATTTATATTACACGAAAGGAAATATAAATTTACTTATAACTTATTTAATATGTTTATGTATGTATTTATAATCACTACCTCCGAAGACCACTAGTACAGCTCAAAACCTATTGATTTTTCAATTTTTCGGGAGAAAATAAAATGCAATACTCTACCTCCAATCCTCTAGTAAATTAAATCCATTATTTTATGAAGTTTCGGTTTTATGTTGACTATTTTCAATGAATATATTTAGTGAATTAATACATATTAAATACAAATGTTTGATAGCCAGCAATGCAAGACTGAGTCTTCATACAAAATAATAAAGAAACGAACATTTACTTTGAGCCTTCGTAGAGAACTTTGAACATGACTAATGTTTTTTTTTATTTTAAATTTTAAATCGTAAAAATGTAACAATATTATTAATTTTTGCAATTTAGGTTTGCATGTTGAATCGCATGCATGTTTGGGATTCAACATTCCCAAACATAAAAGTTAAAGTAGAAAACAAAATTATTGCCCAAAATCTTTAAATAGGTCACTATGGGTATAGAACATTTTAAAGTGATTGGGTTGAAAGGGAAAAGTAAAACATACCTGTTCAGGTAGGACAACCTTTTAGTACAAGTCGTAGGTTTCCACAACGCCTTTTCAGTTACTAGGTTAGTAAGTTGATATTATTACTGTTGTTTATAATTTATTTTTAAAATAAGTTTTCAAAAATTATTTGAAAAAGTAATTATTTAATATTACTTTTTCAATTCCTTGACGTTGATTAAGAACTAAAATCAGTTAATAATAATTTATTTTTATGTATATCAAGTTATGTATATATTTTGTATATATTTTATTTTTTAACATTTTACATATGTAAAAAAATGAAAATGTTATACGAATTACATTCAAAATGACAATTTAATAATATTAAAAACAAATATTGATTTTTAACATATGTATGTATGTACATCGTGGTTTTTGATGCATAAAACCAGAAATTATGTGATTGAAGAACTACCTGCGACTATTTCTGATAAAAAATCGACTTTACTACTTATTCACTGGGGCTGCAGAAATAAAGACTCTCCATATATTATCTATTCTATTTATTTTACTTCCTATAATTTTTATAAATATACACAAGCTTTTCTCGAACTAAAAGTTTCTTACTGTTTTTGTAAAAAAAATCAGTCTTCTTACCTTCAAATATATATTTATTTTTTAACTATATATATTATTCATCATTTAATTATATATATATATATATATATATATATATATATATATTATATTTATGTATATATTCTAGTTTCACCTAACTTTGGGGTACTTAGAATCAATCATAAGCGATGTTTCTGCATGCGGCTCTCTCCGATCTCCCACTCCTTTTTTCATCGGAGATTTTGATCGTTCGCTTAGTTTTCCGCTCAAACCTTATCCTCTTGTCTCGTGTTAGTCTCTTGGGAGTTCCATCCCTTAGTATATTAACTGCAACACTCTGCTCTCTTTTATAGATATGTAGATATAGAGTAATTATGATATTTTTTATTAGTTTTATTTAGTTTATGTCAAATAGTATGTATGTTAAGTGTACATATATGTTACGTATACACAAAATATACATTATTTTTTTTGGACTATATTCCTAGAGCATTTTGTCTAGCCTAGACGGGAAGGAGTTCCTTTTGCGGGTATAAATTACTCGCGTATTTCCAACAGTTGGACCCCACCAGGTTGGTTTTCTCAGTCCCCTACTGACCCAAACCCCAGTCCTTGCCAAGGTCGCCTCCCTGGGCCTTCCCCGGCGACATTATGGTCTACCTTTCATCATAATGTCCTGTAAGTGCCGGTTTGGTCCAAGATCGCGAAGCCCTTGCTTCTAGGTCACCAGGGTCTTAAGATAAGAAGTTGCACCTACAAAAGAATAAGGGCGCCCTTTGACGTTGCCGATTGTTTGTACTTACACCTTTATTGGACAGGAAAAAAAATGTTCCCCAGAAACTCAAACAGATTTTAAAGCTAAACCTCGTCATTTTATGGCTCACACGTCGCTCCTCAACAATAGTTACAATATTTACTTGTATTGGAATTCGTTTATTTATTCCCCATCCTATTTTTTTTAATCGGTTACATTGTATTAATCGGTTGTATGTAACTTTGATACTATGTGAATCTTTGATCCCGATTTTCGGCTAATTTAAAACATCGAATAAATTAAGACTTGGCACAATTCTCAAGGACATTTGACAATACAATAATTTTTCACCCATTTCAAGAAATAAGAAGCCTCATATTGCTGCAATCCTTGAATGTATGGTGTTATGGCCTTTATGATTTGTTAATGAAGTTTGATATAAATTTTTGTTTTAGTTGCCGGATATGATATTTTAAACTTTTTGGACTTCTCTTTTACCTTATCGCATGGCCATAGAAATATGAAGAAATTTACATTTATTGATATTTCTTTATTTTGTTAAAAAGTGTCATATATATTGTTCTTCGAAATCATTATTGAACTATATATATGGTGTCTATCACGACACTTGTTAGACAATTATTTAGTGTATAATATCATGGTTTTAGTCCGGATCTGAACATGAAGTTTCGGGAGCGTAAAGCTCTTGTTTAACCAAACAGCTAGGGAAAAAGTCGATTTTTGAAATTTGGAGTAACCTTCTTTTGATTCTCAATGTCTCAAACTTAATATTTTTCAATGTAAAGTGTTAAAAAAAATTATTAAAGTTAATAAACACATCTTTTTGACATTTTTAATGCAGTCTTACAACGAGAAAAGTTTGATTTATAAGCCATTATGTAACGGATAGATAGATAGGGTTCTTTTAGTCAAATACGAACCAATTAGTATAATAATTTGTAGTGATTGTATAACTATAATAGTATAAATAACAGTTATTATGAAATTCATAAAAAAAAAAAAAATTACAACATAGTAATTTCATATTTTGAGAAATAATATAGTTCAGAAACATACAGAAGGATAAAATTTAACATAAAATATTATATTTAAAAAAAACTTTAAAGGGCAGAACTGATTTTTCTAGAACTAAAAATAAGCGAAGAATAGATACTTCATTCCTAGTTGGAATAGAATTCCCCACGAGATCGTAGGGACCTGAGCTCAATCAGAAGATTTCTAGAAAACTAAGAAAGGAAGTCGTTGTTGATTGCTTTATCGAGGCTAATAAAAAATAACTGCTGGTTTATCGCCTCCTCCTCCGGCGAGGAAACGAGGGAGCGATCGGGCGGAATAATTTAGTTTGCCTCTCTTCGGCTAATGCACTTTAATGGATCAAACGGCACGGCATAACCGTGAGGGTATTCAAGGAATCCAACGTAATTTTACAAACACCGAACAATTTGTAAAAGTAACCTCTGATTATTGTTTGGTTTAGAGGAGGTAATTTTTACAACTATCGTGTTACATGGCTGAATACAAGATTATCGGATTGATAACCCATGATTTATTCAATGAAGGGTTCTACATACATAAGCCAACCTTCATACTAAAAACCTAAGCGGTAACCAAGTAAAACCTATGTGAATCTTAGACAATGCCGTTCTTAATGATATCCCACTTCATTAGGTAGTAACTCCTACTCCATCGCATGTATTTTAATCATGCCAGGAAGCAAAAAGTGTCATTCGGCCTTAATATTTTATAAGGATAATATCCTTGGTATCGTAGAAATTTAAGTCCGATACTAAGTAATATCAGAAACCGAAATGTAAGAGGACCCTTTTAGAAAACAATGTTTTTGTGGAGTTTTACTACCCTTCCCCAAGAATGTCATCCAAGAAATAAACCAAGGTACCAGGTTTGGTAACCGATCAAAAATGTATATAGGAAGTTATCAGTGTTTGATCCTACTGCAGAGGTCTATGTCACAAAAGCCGCCTGAAATATTAAATGTTCTTAACAATCACCTAGGAAAGTTAATAAGCTAAGTTACTCCAAAATATTCATTAATGATTGAAGATAATACAATTTTTAGTACAGTAATTTTCTGAGTTTTTGGATATAATTCACTACCTTAACCACAATAATCGACTTCATGTAGTCAATATCACACATGAATTATGCAACAGCCATAAGATCAATAGATAAGCCATAAGATCAGTAGCGTCATGTGGTTATTTCCACATTTTCAAAAATTCATATATTCGTTCACAATCAAAAATCAGTGTTAAATTTTTTACATTACTTCGCTATGATGTAGGTATCAAAATTTTTCGAAACAACTAGTTTTTAGATTCAGTACAGCAAGATAATATATAACTAGCCCTCCCCCAAAAAATAACCTGTACCACTACAACCCGTGAAAGGGTCTGGGATTCAGTACATGGTAGAGACTGTACTGTTTCATGGACAACAGTTGTGGAGGGAGGTGACGTCCTAGATCATGCTCCACCACCAGAGGCTGGGTGCGCCCCAGGAGGGTCCTAGATCCCATATGATCCATCTTCAGTTCCTAGCAGATTAAATAAAAGTCTTGCCAGCAGCTGGATTTGTAGAAAGATTCTCGGTATGGCAACTAAGTGTTCTACCACTGAACCACTCCGCTCCCCAACTAGTACCAAACAAAAAAATAAATCAAGATTTTCAAATTTCAAAAATTTATAAAAAATTAAGGAAACTTATCTGTTCGATTGACTGAAAGGTTGGTGGTGGAGGAAAAGTAAATATGACTCCATGTTCTTATGTCGATTCTCCTCATACAGACTAGCTGCTGATCCTTCAATAAATGTCGATTATTAAATCGAACGAGGATTGTCATCGGGCATCCCCCTAGTTTAATTTATTTGTTATTATATTACATTAAATATTTTTTAATTTAATATTTCTATTTATTGCATTATTATATAACCAGATCCTCTTATTTCCCTGCTATCGACTTACTTTATTCAGTTGCTTCATCAAACTGATTTTTAAAAAACCTCAAGGTATAAGCGCTCATGGAGTATGCATCTTACCTTCGATGTTAAAATGGTGTCTACTCAAGAGCTTATTTTACAAATATTATTGTTTTACTTATTATCTATCGTATTATTTTTACTTATTGGCTCAATTCAAGCTAAATGAGTTTAAAATTTAAAATACACTTGGGAATGATTTTGCGAGTAAAAAAAATAGTTCGAAAAGTACACAAAAAAACCCTTATCCCAATGCCCTATCGGTTTTTTTTTTTATCGAACTCATACGTGAACTTTCATTCCAACGCCATCATTTTTATCTGAAGCGCTAAAGGATAAGCAACAAGTGTAACAAAAAGCTTTGAGCCCCAACCAGCACCATTTCTCGGCAGCTTACCAAACTTCATGTCGACTAAGTCATTTTTTTGCATATAAATTCATTTCCGAAAATTCACATATATATATATATATATATATATATATAAAAGGGAAAAAGCTTTAATAATCGTTGGGTTAAGTCGATCCCTTTATCTATGGCAGAGAGAATACATTTGTTTTACTTTTTGTTTGGCAGCTGTTTCCTATACAACAGTGAATCGGATTGGTTTTTTATCTGTTGAATACGGACTGTATTAAATATGTATTTGTGGTTATTATTATTTCTATTTAATTATGCAAATAAAATCTTTATTTTACCCCTAATCTCATAAACAGCCGATTTAATGTTTAAAAGACAAATCATTTCCAAGCTACTGGATAAATTGAGTTGTAGTTCCTAAGCAGTGTGCTCTACTGAAAAGGTTAGGATACATTAAATTAAATATCATTAATTTTGCGTATAATTTGTCTGATAATAATAATAATAATCCCAGGATATTATTCCTAATTAATAACCCAGTTTATTATAAACAAAAAATAATACTAGATGACTATAGCCTGAAAAATATACATTGCATATAAAATAAACAAATAAAACCAGAAGTCAGAAACTTACAATAAAAAAGAACAAAATATGTATGAAACGTTATAATTAATAAAGAAAACAAAGGAAGAAAAAAAATTACATGAGACAAAAACTCAGTCATTAAAATAAATATATAAATTCCTTTCATCTATAGAAAGAAAGAAAAACCTTAAGCCGCGATAAGAAATTTTTATAATTTTATACCTTGATAAGAAGTAAAAAAACAAAACAAAGGTTTTTCTATTAGCCATTGAATGGTTTAGTTGATAAGTAAACAACTAAGAGATACCTCTCAAGTTAAAACTAAAAAATACCTTACATACTATGAAATGAATGATACTATATATATATATATATATATATATATATATATATATATATATATATATATATATATATTATACGTATGTATATGATGCTCTATGTTATGTGATGATACTTATATATAATGTTAAAGAGCTTACTAGTATACTTTATTTAAATAAATGTATTTTGTAAATTTACAAATTAAGTAATTTGTCACAAATTAATCAAAAATTCTTATTTATAAGAATAAGTAGATATTATAAACAAAAAAATAATAAGTAAGTAAATATTAAGATCTCTTAAGGCAATAATTAACAAAAATAGGCCAAACTTTAGCACTATATTTCTCCTGTTTGGGAAATACCAGTCTACATAGTGCTTACCCATCGGCCACTGGTAAGTGGAACAAAATGTTTTATTGGTAGAGGCGGTGGCTTTGATCTTTTTAGAGGTTTGTTTATATACTATTGTTTGCTTTCTGATCATAATGAAATATATACACTCTTTTTTTAAACTATTAAAGTAAATTAAAAATTAAAACATCAAAAAAGAAACTATTTATTCAGAAAAATGAAGTGCTTGTTTACAATAATTCTTCCCCCCTTTAATATTAGCTTTCATTCGCTCTACTGTCGGTGTTGTGTTTTTTTAAGCAATTAAAATTACCTCAGAAAAATCACACAATTTGTTAAATGTTTTTGTTTTCATCAGACCTTTTTTTTTTTAAGACCAATTTATAAATAATTGTTTATTTATATTATATTGGATGTACAGATATACTGTTATATTATTATATATATTTTTAAGGAAATCCTTCCTATTTGTTTTATTGAAATTAAAAAATAAATTATTCCCTCTGTTCGACTTTTTTTTTCAAAAAGCCAATATTATTATTTGTTTTAATAAAACTTTTTTTGTTAAGATTCATTAGTGTATAATTATTTATTTATACATTATAATATATTTGAACAACAAATCTCTTTGAAGTAATCCTTCCTATTCGATTTATTGTAATTTAAATAACATAGATCACATGGATATGTACAGCACAGATGTAGAGAACTGTGGATAACTATATTAACTTTTTCTGTATTCTTCAGAGATTGATCCCTAATCCTCAAGGATTACTACAAAAGTCTAATTAATTTTAACATAAACTTAATTAATTTAGCTTACATATGTATTGGGGCACTTCATTGCAAGAAAGGACACTGCCTAATCTTTGTAAGGCCCCGGACAAACGAATTATTTATTTTGTTAGAGACTTCTGGGGTTCACTCAGCCCCTATATGTGAGTAACCTTGATTAAGGGGGGAAATCTGGAGTGTTATCAATTGCACAATAGTTAACCTTAGAAGCAGAATGATATTTACCAATTCCTGAAAATTCTTAGAATTTTATGCGATCTCTACGTATGGTAGATTAAAAATTAAAAATACGAGTAAAAATAATCAGAACTAACTATTTAACAATTGATCTTGTGACATCTAAATTTGCAAATAATGTTTAAACTGGATGATTATTTTTATTGTAACGGTTCAGGTAAAATTTTCACTGTGAAATCTAGAGGAAGATTTTGAAAATATAGCTTGCTGTGTTGGGGTTTGAAACGTCGGGAATAGCAATAATTATATACTTAAGAGGATGATAACGTTAGAAAATTTAATGTTTTTTTATAAATTGTCAAATAAAACAATAAGGATGGGGGGAAATGGTTAAGAATCAGTGACGGTTAATCCAATTTTGCTTATGATTCTCTCTAAATGACAATAATAATTATTCACTTTCTTAAAGTTGTAAACAAAAAGGAGTAAACGTTTACTTCAATATGATAGTGTATAGTTTAAGAATGTTTATATATTTATATTAGGATAAGGATCTTTAACGAGTGCCTGGTATCGTACAGGCTCGAGACCCCCGTTTTACGCCCCTTTCAAAGGACGACATAAACAATGATTTTTTACTCACTTTTAACAACTCCTAGGGACACCTGCCGGGCTACGAAACCTCGATCTTGGGCATAAAAGTGAATTTGTAATGGGTCGTAATAGTTCTGATACGTAATATTCAAAAGTTTGGATCTTGTTTTAATATTGCGTGAGGTGTAGGCTCATTTTTATTTAATTAAGTAAGTACATATATTTAGTTTCTATATTAGTTTTTATTTTTTAAATACAATTGAGTAATTTAGCTTAAATCTTCCGTTGAGGGGCTGCCACTTAATTTTATTAAGAATCCGATTCTCGAATTTTTGCGCCAAAATTCGTGTTTAATTTATTTTTCAACTAACCTAACCACATGGTGGTCTTCCAGTCTCAATTTGGATATTACCGAAACAGTTGAAATTAGATATTTTATATTATTCCAAGGAAAATATTAAGTATTTGTTTTTAATTTTTCATTATTTAATGGGAAATTTTACAATTTTTCAAGAAAGTCAAAAAGTTCCAAAATATATGATGTAATAAGGGCGCCGCGAAAAACCACCGATTATTTAGGGAGCCGCAAACAGAAAAAGATTGAGAATCTCCGGTATAGATAACAGCATTATACCTTGGGGTACTCCCTTCAAGATAAGATAAATCGAATAAATTTCTAGTAGCTATCAAGAAAAGTTTCTATCAATGATAAAGATTGAAGAATGAAATAATACGTGTACGTAAAAGGGTTTTGAGTTCAAAAATACGCTACGCTAATGCCAGAACGTCTGAGCAAAATTCAAAATACACAAATTCTATATAGTTTTTGTTCTAGTCCTCCAGCAATTTAGCCAGCAGTCCTTCGTAATTGATGCCTAGTAGATAGTGTGTGAGAGCCGAATTGATGACAAGTATTATTTTTTGTTTAGACAATAATTCAACAATTTATTTGTGTACTAATTGTTTAAACATTTGGAAACATTCTGGTAGGAAGCTAACTGGTCTATTGGATGAAGGACTATAAACAAATCTACCATTTTTTTATCGTTTAAATTTATTTAAATATCATGATATATATATTAATTTAGTTTCCATAAATGCTAGTTTTACCGTAGCAGCTTTTCAATAAGAAATAAATTACACATTTCCTATTTAAAACGGATCTTTCCATGATCGGAAATTACGGACACTGCTAAGCGTTGAGATCATTGATTACAACCAGAAGTGACGAGCGAAATAATTGTGTAAATTAATTTGAAATATTTTTATAAATAAGGAAAAATGAGGTATTTAAGAAGTTTTTGTAGGAAAAGCCACATTAATGGAGGAAGCAACCCAAACGTATAACTACCTATTTCGAATCAAATTAACAAGTAATAAAAAAAAAGGTGATTATTCCGCAGGTAGTCGCTTCAAGTTGAGTCACGATAAGTTAAAGTAATGTTCAATGAACATCCATCCCCTTGTATACATCGCAAATTGCGAGAACACGGGGATATGGGATCTGTGAAAAGAAAGGATTTGTCTGACCGAGGTACGAACCAGGATCGCTCAGGTGGTAGAGCACCATGACGGAAACATGGGAGACCCGGATTCGAATATTCGAAGCAAGCTGAGAGACTAGCGGATTCAGGTGTGTATGGAGCTTGTCATGGAAGGATAGGTATATAGTTTGGGCCAAATCAACAACATAAGGGATATTAAGATCATGATGGATGAGTTTGTTTGCGACATAATAAGGAGCATTGAGGATTTTACGAAGGATTGGATACGAGATGAATTGGATCGTTTAGTAGAGCGCCAAAGCTCAACTCCGTATGTCCAAATAGGCCTGATAACTGTTAAGGGCATATCTTAAAACATAAGGACATATCTTTTCTCTTCAAAATAAAAAAATTTAAAATATTTACCATTTATCAACAACAGTTAAGTAGGGTATATAAAAATCTATATATATATATATATATATATATATATATATATATATATATTTTATTATTTTATTTTTTTTATATGTTCCGCAGGTTGTCGCTTTGATTTCAGTTACAAGTTTTAACTGTTTATTCGTTTCATTTTAAATAATTTCCAATAATACAAGATATCGTGAGCTTTTGTATGAAACTTGACTACAAATTTTTAAATTCTCAGAAAACACATAGAAAAAGACTGATAAATGAATGGATAGAGAATATGAACAACCAAATGAATATAAGGACAAATTTCCAATTCGAGCATTTAACGCTCCAACAAGCATTCTGAAAACGTTAATTGGGTTTAAATAAATCTACGCAAGGAGATTAAGGTTAGGCACAGTGCATTTAGTGATGTTAGTGAATATCACTAGGACACTCACTAATAATGCCTTCTGGGAGATGAGCTCTGAAGCTAAGATCAGGATATAAAGAGATATTAACCCGTTTCTTTCACGGTCATGGTCAACTTTTTAGAAATACAAGTAAGAAATATGTAGTTTTCCTGTAAAAATAGTTTCATACAAAAGCTCACGGTAACTAGTATTATTGAAAATTATTTAAAATGAAACGAATAAACAGTTATAACTTGTAACTCAAATCGAAGCGACAACCTGCGGAACAGATTAAAAAAAAAACAACACAATAATATTGGACTCTGAAAAGCTAAGTCGGAATAGTTTTAGTTTATTAACTCAATTAATTGCTTTTCTGAGATTTATGGAGATATCTCTTCATTTTATTTGCCGCAGATGGAGAAGTCTTGAGCGGATGAGATCAATCTTAAGTAACTTAAAAATTCATCGTGGGCAGAAAGTTTTTAATGCAGGCTGTGTCTCTTAATAAGTAGTGGGAAGTCCTTAATTTGATTTATATGCGGCCGCTCAAGTCAAATGGACTTGGCTTGGGAACGGGAAGTTGGAGTGGTTGGGGAAGTGGCGCAAATGAAAAAGTCCAAAGAAATGAAAAAGCCTCTACAATTAATCAGGGGGAGGTGAAACTTAACAACAGTACTCTACATGTGGAGTTTTTTGTGTTTTCTAAAGTTACCCTTATTCGAGTTAAACACTCGCGAATGAAATAAATTACTTTTTCCTCCTGCATTGCAGTTACCAATTTTATCATGCTATCTTATACGTAACACCCACCCTCTATAGAGTGGGTACCCTTAATTGGGAGAAAAACCTGGCGGTTGAGCATGATCTAGTAAGATCACCTCCCTGCTTAACCGTTGAAAATCCAATAAAGTCTCTACGATATGCTGTATCCAAGACCTTCATGGGTTGTAATTATAAAAGTTTTTTTAGGTATTTGATGGAAGTGCATTTATATGGACTTTAAATATTTATTTTCAAGTATTTCGGTACCGGATAAGTAAGTATCTTAAAAATGATTCTTCTACTGGAGTTTTTAGGATTTGTGAGGTGGGCAGTTGTAGATGCAAAATCTATATATTCTGAAGTTGGAAACGTTGTAGAATTCGACTGTCTAGGAGTCAGCCAATTCTATGATAGTCATATTTTTTAATTTTCTTTTAATCTAGTACGTTTAATAGCAATGCGAAGAAGAAGAAAGTGGATGCCAAAAAAAATGCTCGAATGTTAATAAAAAAATGATAATTAAAAGTAACGTGTTACAAATCTTCATCTAGATTAAATATACACAATACAAAATAGTACAGAGTGGCCCAAAAAAGACTGAAGCAGTTGCTGTACCATTTGAATTTTATACGGAAACATTTTAAGATCCCGCTTCAAAATTCTTTGCAGGGATGTTCTGGAGATTACCAATTGAGCAGAACGGCGACGAGTAGAGACAGATGGATCTTCGTTTACACTCTGCCGTACAGCCTCCACAACTGCTTCATTGCGCACAGATCGACCTCTTCCTCTTCCTGGAAGATCTGACACTCCTCATGTTCCTCAAAACGGGAGACTAAGTTCCTAATCATGTTGTCACTGGGTGCTGTTCGGACATTAAAATGACGACGATAATTTCGTTGAGTTGTAATTGACCTTCCAGAAGAATAAAAAAATTCAATGATTTTGACGCGTTTCTGCACATCATATGTAGCCATGATTTATCTCCAAAAACCAGTAAATAACCTGCAAAAGACAAAAAAAAAATTATTAAACACAAAAAAGATATATAACTATTTTTAATCCTTCAGTCTTTTTTGGGCCACCCGGTATATATAATCATAGATTTTCATATACCCTACTCAACTGTTGTTGATAAATGGTAAATATAAATTAAAATATTTTAATTTTTAAGAGAAAAGATATGTCCAGGGCCGGAATTCGAACCCGGGTCTCCCATGTTTCCGTCATGTTGCACAACCACCTGAGCTATCCTGGTTCGTACCTCGGTCAGACAAATCCTTTCTCTTCACAGATCCCATATTCCCGTGGCTCGCAATTTGCGATGTATACAAGGGGAAGAATGTTCATTGAACATTACTTTAATTAGGATCTTGTTTACTATTATATATTATTATAATTTATTTTATTTTTTTATTAATTGTTATAATTTTTAAATATTTTTATTTTGAAGAGAAAAGGCCGGGATTCGAACCCAGGTCCCATGTTTCCACAAGTATTTTCAACCATTAAAAATATTGTTAATGATTTCCAAAGTTTTTACATGTCTTCATTACATTACCTATTATTATTTCACAAGCTGTATTGCCTAGCAAAAATATTACAATTGATTTCTCCTTCTAACTGTTCATTATTTATTTTCAATATTTGTCATTTAGAAATCTTTCATTAAATATATTTTTTTATTTTATTATTTTAATGAATTGTACAACTGTAATATATACATCTAGTACAAGGGCTGTATGAATAAATAAATACACGAAAGGACGTGTAGAGGCACTACCCATTGGCAGCACTCTTCATTAAATATAAATTACAGATGGTCTATTAGTTATTTAGTTTCTGGAAATATAGAGGTTCAATTTTGTTAGAATTGTTATTTCCATATAAAGCTTTGAAACTGAAAATACAAAAATGATTAGTGCACAGTGTCTGTTGACGGTTTTAATCAAACATTGTTGGGAGACCCCCATATTAAATTAAAGTCGACACGAGCTTAACTGTTTCTCCCAAGGAGTAGCAAAAGTAAATAATAAAATACTCCGAAACTGCTCTATCTTGAGTGAGGAAATGATAACTTTTATTTTTTTTCAGGGAAACCCATCTCGCACACTGAACTATAATATATAAACAATAGTTACTTAAAAGTGCCTTATAGATTCTTTCACACCTAAAAATTATACATTTGAATAAAATATTTTTAGAAACGAAATTACTTTTTTCTATGTAGATCTAAGGGCTAAAATTGATGCCAGCTTTAATTAAAAAAATCCCCTGATACGTGTTCTACAGAAGAGTATCGGTTTTGTTACAACCACCAGACCACTCAAATATTTTATTACTTTACGTTTGATTCAATATTATGTTTAAAAATTGGAAATTATCCTACGTAGTAAAAAAAAGTAATGATAATTAGAGTTGTCTCTTTTTTAATCGCTTTTTAAATTTGTAAACTAATCAGCAAGCAAATGATTGAGTGTGCTTACATCACTTAGTTTTTTTTTATGAACATAAATAGAAAAAGTTCTGTGTCGGTCCTATGTTAGTTACACTAGTTTAATTTAGATCTTAATTAAACATATGTTAGGATAAAAGTTGACTTCTCAAAGAGAAAAAACCTTCAAAGAAAAATCATCTATCTTTCTACTTTTCCCATTCTCTTCTATTTGATTTACAAAATAAAATATACTACTGTATATAAAACTACAAAACTAAATAAATATATTTTTTCAAAACCACAACATGAAAATAGTTCTGCAGTAAGCAGGTATGCTTGTGTTTGTGTTGTCTTGTACTGCAATTTATTTTATTTTAAGGGAGCGTAAAAATATTTATACATTCGAATACATACTGAACAATGTATTTTTTTAATTGCTATGATTCCATTATTTGTAACTAATTCTTTTTTATTAATCTTACTAGTGTTTTCTAAAAGGTGTCATATTTTGTTTATATATGATATTTGATATACAAATAATCACGCCAATTTTAGCCATTTATTATAATAAGGTGGCATAAAAATTCCCTGAAATAACACGGAATTCCCTGAGGCTTAGAAGATAAAAATTGTTAACACATAATCGACCGTAATATGCAGAAAATAATTTGAGAAATCCAAAAATATCAGAGAAAAGAATGTAGAAAAAAATCGTAAGCACAAGGTTAATTGTCAATTAAAATATGCGGAGTGTTAAATATATCAATCTCAATATTATATAAAAAACGAGCGAGCCTGATACAGCCAGGATAGCTCAATTGGTACAGTTTCAGACTAGCGATCTGGACGGGCCATCCGGTCCTGGACATATCTTTTCTTTTCAAATAAAACTATTTAAACATTAATAAAATCAATAACTACTAAAATTATTATATTAAAAAACATTTACGTTATAACCTTTGTAAAGTTTATTTTTATCAATACACAGTGAATATAAACAAATTTGAGGCAGATTGCATTGGTGTATATAAACTGTCCAAAAATGAATAGGGATATCGCTAATTTTGTTGTATTTACTTTGCCTAGCATTTTAATATTATTTTTTATAAAATTTATGTAAATATATAAATTTATTATTTATTATTTATTATAAAAAGCATTAATATTTATTTGAAATGATAAAAAATAATTATTGTAAAGTTTAAAAATTTCCATAATAATATAAATGCTAGGTAATGTATATGCTACAAAATTAGCAATCAGGTGTTGGCTAGAATATTTGGTCCATAAAAGGATGCGAGCACTGGGGATTACATAACGCGGAACTGCGAAGCATGCACCAGGTTAATATTGTTCAAGTAATAGCTCCACTAACATTCAGATTGCCTGCAAAGTTGCTGGGCTTAGTAACGAACGAATTCCTAAGAAGTTTAAAACGCTGTGCCGACTGGAAAGCGTTTGAGGGGTAGGTGGGATGCGTAGGCGGGAAGATTGCTTTAAAAGTGACCTGGCGGATTTGGGTTTGGGTGATCCGTGGACTAAGGCTTGTAGGCGGATATTGGTGGTATTGGCATCGAGCCTTCGGGTTCTCTAATCCATTTTATTATTATTATTATATTTATGGAAAATAATTCAATGGTAAAATAACTATATTCTGAGACTGGGATCCTTTGAAAAATATACATACTGAATATCTAGCCAAAATTCTAATTATACAAATGATATGGCATTTAAAAAAGTTTCAAACAAGTAAATAAAAACAAAAAACATTTGTTGAAAATAATAAGCAACTAAAGAGAATAGATAATTAATATAGATAAATAAACAACGATAATAAAACGAAATGTAAAGTAGTTTCGTAACTACTGTTACTTATTATTGATAAAGAGGTATAATGCTGTAAATATATGGAAAATATTGAGTGTCAACTTTACAATCAACTTGCATGGAAAAACCCAACATCAAAGGAACCGACAATGACCAAATGCAGGTAACACCCCGATAACAGAGACACCTTCGGGACCACTGATTACCCACACCCCCTCCCTACTCTACCAGAAGTAAGATCATGGAGGAATCAGAGGAACAGAACTTATTCGAAGTCAGAACAGCTTCAAGAAAGGTTCTACTGAGGAGACAACACTCTACCAAGATGCTGCCAGAGAAATTTCTAGCTTCCTTCCATATAGTCAGCTGCCTTGTGTACTTCAGCCTGTAAGTAGGAACATAAGTTACCACTAGTTAGTCTGTGTGAGCTGAGCCAGAATTTCATCCAACAGTACGACTTTTATTTTCATCTGTAAACTAACATCCATCTCCAAATTTTAAAAGATCATATTATTGGTTAAAGGATATATATGCTTTAGTAGCAGAGGTCCTATGTAAATTTTGTACTTTTCTGGCTTAGCCCATGTACAAGTATAGTAATAGCTTATTGTACTAATTTTTAAGTTGTTTCTATATTTCATCAATTCCTTTTTCACCTCTATTCAGAAAATGAATAGAGCTGTTATTTTTTAAAATCAATTTTTTTAATGTATCGAGATATTTAAGGGGTTGCATTTAAATCAAGTTAATAATTTGGGGAAACGCTACGTTGTTAACACTCAGCAGTAAGAAAAGGAAAATTTGAAAGTGTATTGTTTGTCAACATATTTATGTAGTAGAAATAAAAAAAAAATATGTCCCCATATGTATTTTTATTACTTCTTACTAAGCTGGCATGGCCCATGTACAAGTAATAGTAGTAATATAATACTCACGTACTCATGGCATCGTAATGTAATCATATACATTTTTATGATTCATTAATTTATTTTTTACCTAAAATAGAGCTGTAATTTTCGAAAGTCATGGTGTTTCTTTGATGTATTGAGATATTTAAGGGGTTGTAATTAAATTAATTTAATAATTTGGGAAAACTCTACATTTTTAACACTCAGACTGAGCAGGGATTGATGTTTTTTACACTACATTTTTTAAAGTTGATGGTCAAATAATAATCATTAAAATTAATTAAAAGAATAAACGAATTTAAAAAAAAACAATTAAAATGTTAGTTTTATTATTAGATTCATCAAAATTTATATTTATCTAAAGCAAGAATTATTTTCCTGTGATAAATTATTGTTTCTATTGCACAAAAATCTAATTATTTTTTTCGATAAATAACACATATCTACTAGAATTTGTTTCTTACCTATTAAAAGTCCAGTTGTATAAAAAAAATAAAATCATTTTTATTTTTAATAATTTTTATTTCACAACAAAATTTAAAAGGTGGTAAAAATATAACTCTTTGCTTAGTGTACAGTGTTAAAAACGTAGCGTATTAAGTCCGAAAGATTTTTTTGTACTAACAATATAAAAATAAAAATTCATAAAGTATAATAAAAAGCCAAGTGTACATAGTAATATTAATTTAATATATCGCCCCTGCAAAATAACGAAATAAGTAAAAATTGGCATTTTTGAGTTAAGCCTTTAGAATCATTATTGTTGGTTGACACTTTTTAAGGGCATTTGTGATATTCCATTTCCATTTTTTTATTCGTACTATTTTATTAGACTATTACTCAAAATAGTCATATTTTGAGTAATAAATTATGAAGATTATTAGGAATAATGTGATTTTTTATTGAACATGTATAAATAAAATGTTACATTAACTATCTAACATTATTTTTTAATTCTTTACGTAACTAATGTTGCTCATACTGTTTCAATTTAAAAAAATTATTTTATTGAAATATTGTTAAATTCAGGCAGTTTCCTAAATATTTTAGAATTTTATTTATTCCGTACAAATTTGCTTATATATAAGTTTTTTTTTATGAGTTATTAATACATATTTATGATTAATACTAAGTTTAAACTAAAAAAATGTTCAAGCGTTTAAACATATTCTAAATAGCCTAATTATTTTTAATCAAGTAGATATTTTACTGATAAATATTTATTGTAAAAAAGGATAGTTCTATTGTTCACTACTTCAAACTGAGTTGTTAACAATAATATAATTAAAAAATAATTACAATTAATGATAACAAATAGTAAAATTTAGTACTATTTTTTTTAAAGGGGTATGTTTTCTTTTTTTTTTTTTTTGTAAAGTAAAAGTTGATATTCTTTTAACTTTTAAATTTTTAATAGAAAACATAATCAATGAACCTGACATTTTTGATTTGTTAGCTGTTTTAGTTTTTTAAAATATTTAAATGATTATAAATTATTTTCTGTATATTAGGGTAGTTTATATATTATGAATTTTTAACTAATATACTTGAGGGATTCCCGAGATAAATATAAAATTTTAAATATGATTTAGTAATAACAATTTTTTTCATTGAAATTCGCTGTGTACTTTGTTATCTAACTTGTAGATTTTTTTGTTTATGAAAATTTCTAGAAATAACTAAAGAATAATATAAAATAAGAAAGAGTTAGGAATTCCCAGGATTAAGGTTGTTTGATTTATCCAATTAACTTATAGTTATGTATCTAATGAAGTTACGTATCACGGAGCTCATTATTACGTACATTATTAAAGGACGATTTTTTAATAAAACTTTATTCATTTATTTCTTAAATGTATTTTTCAGGGGTTCCAGAGCAAATACTATTGAACATACGTCAGCTTTGCAGTCCTCCAACAGACAAATAATGGTAAGTTATTCATTTATATTTAATTTCATTAAAAGTATAATTTTTATTTCATTAGTTAAACAATTAAATTTGAATGTTTATAGTTATGATAACTACATTAATGTCAAAAAGTATACAGTTTTATACAATCTCTCTTGATACTTTAGATAAATCTTTTAATATATTTAACTTAAACATTACATTAGCTATTTACTAATATTCTGCAAGTTATACACTTAAAATATATTTTATTGAGATAATTTTCCATTGAACCAGTTTCTTATATATTTTAATATTTTCTCATTTATATATTTTATCCTACAGGAATAATATATTTAATATCCAGATATTGTTGTTCATATTTTAACTAAAACATTTATTATATACTAAATATAATTTCCAGCAGCAAACAGATTTTTTAGCATCTACAGCGTTCTGTTGTATCTTGAGGGATAAATAACTTTTAAAACAGTAATAAATAATTTTAATTATATAAGATTTTAGAATTATTATGTAAAGTATATATAGTAATGTTTATTTAATTATATGTACAATGCCCATCTCATGTATAACTATTCATTTAATTGTACAATAGGAGAACTTACTTAAAAAATGATTAGAGGTCTCTCCATTTTATTCCTGTAATTAAAGTTTAGTGTGGAACGTATTTTGTAACGCCTAGTGAGTTTGCATAAAATACGAGTACCCTTGGCATTTTCTGATATATATAATATATATTTTATCGTAAATAAAAAAAAAAGGTTAAAAATAAACATGGCCTTAAACTTACTTACTTGCAATCTGTTTGAAATGACAATCCCTAAGTCGAAATGTTAAAGTTTTATTTCTTAAATCTATGCATTCAATTTAAATTCATAAGCCCTGCATTGTTTTGGGTAACGTATTCAGGAGTTCTGACTTTGTGATTTGCCAATTTTAGAAAACTTTAATTAATTTAGACTAAATAAAAAGTCTATTCTCGATCCGTTGTTAATCAAGATTAATAAACTATTATATCACTAATTTTATTTTCAATTTTTAAGTATTTCTAATATAAACATTTCTGATCCCCAGGAACTTGAAGACAATTTTACAAAAGGTGTTGCTCTAGGAATTATGCTTGCTTGGGAACAATGCAAGCATGACTTCAGGTGGAATAGGTGGAACTGTACTGAATTGGAGTTTTCCAGGTTAGATCTTATTATTATTATTATTATTAATTAATATTTGTTAGGTACTATTGTTTTAAAGTATAATAGCGTACTAAAAATTACAAAAATTATGCAGTACAAAACTACAATTATATTTTATGACTGTTATCCTATGAAGCCTAAAAAGTATAGATGTTCTCCAGTTTTTCACTCATGGAAAACCTAATTTTCCGTTTTACAATAAGAGATTTTCTAAGAAGTTCAAGCATTGAGGTAGTTTTGTTTAGAAGGATACAAAATTTTTAATTAAAACTTACGATAGAATCTTAAGACCAGACCTTTTCCTGAAAACTTTAATGGGTCAGGATGAAGTTTTTAACAATAGATGATAATTAATATTTTAAAATTAATTTCCGACTTGTAAATATAAAAAGTTTAATTATCTATGTAAATCAATAATGTCATTTGAGAGTTATGTTATTGATCTAGTCCAGTCATACATATATTGTGCCCTATATACGAATCAATTAAAATTTGCCTAAAATACTTGTTGTATTAAATTAGTTAAATATATATATATATATATATATATTTGTTTAAAAAAATTCTATTTACAATTGAGTAAAATCAACTTACATTATTAACTGTTAAAAAGCGGCATTTGTTCACAAAAGTATATGAAGTTTTGAATCTAACTACAATGATTAAAACAATTACAAAATTAATTATTTAACATACATTTGTTGTTTGACTAAATGAATTATAAGTTTGACTACCTTGGTAATTGTTAAAGTCCAACTTAGTTTTATATACATAATTTGAGAGTTATAAATAATATATCTAAAACTATCACTGATTGTGTCTTATTGCGCAACCGATTAAACTTTTCTAAAATACTTATCATTACTTGTTGAAAATCTTATTAAATTGTATATATATAATCTTTTAAACAACTTTTCTTACAATTCATAAAAAAAAAAAGTGATATAAAATGTGAAAATCGGCATTTATTCACAAATTTAAATTAAGTTTCGAATATAATTTTTATAATTAAATCGATAACAATAAAAAAAATATATATAACTATAGGAATAAACGAGATACAACAGTAGAAATAATTTAAAATTTACAATTAAAAAAAAGCGAATAGTTACTATTTTTTTTAGATACAATAAAACCTAGAGATATAAATAATGAACACAGTGAATTTTAAATAAACACAGAACCTTTTAATGAATAGGCGCGAATCTACCCTATGAGTAATTCTTTTGTCCAGTCTCGGGTATAAGAATATTTAAAATATACCCATCTAGTTCTTAAAGATTCAAACTCTGAGAAATTCATAATGTTAGGAATTCTTACTTCTGGAGAATTCTACAGGAGTCTGACATGACTGTCCTGTCAGATTCGATTTATGACGCCAAATTCTTAAACTGTTTATGATTTAATAGTGATTATTATTAAATAACATTTTAATTCTCCTGGCTCATTCTGCGTGACCCGCTATAGGACTGTATAGTGGCCCAATTATGTAGCGGAAGATATATCGCCACTCCAGACCAAACATGTCTCTTTAATTAATCCCGTTCTAAAGTGCCAGGTGATGTATGATAAGGATATTTCCGTCATAATTGCACTTAAAATATTGTAGATACGAAGTTGATTCAGATGATTAATTCAACATAAGATTCAAGAATGATGACAGATTAAGTTCTTTCAGAACTTAATGTCCCAGATTATCAGCTTTTACAGAAAACATTTTAGTTTGTTGATCAATTAAGCTTAACTTAATTCAGCTATGGCTAATCGGACAGAAAGGGAGTATTAAATTTTTCCTATCCAAAGGAACTTTATTGTTATGATTTAAATATAAGGCCATTTAATAGCTAATGCATACCAGAGCTTACACACTGGTTATACTATCTTATTATTTTTATATAAATAATTGAGCCTTCTTTTATGGATTACATCATAAATCTTCCCCTAAAAAAACTTTAAATTTTTTCGCATCGGAAGATGCTACCGAGGGAGTTCATAATTTTGCATCCAATTATTTATGATTAGTATAATTTTTTTGAGCCTTAAGTAGCAATTATGTTGGTTGTATCATTTTAATTAAGAATTTAATTGGAATATATCTACAGCCCCGGTGAATAAGTGTTCAAGTCTAATTTTCACCAAAATGAGTTTCTTTTCTTGAAGTGGGATCGAGTTATTTTCGTCGTGACTAAGGGGCTAAGTAAGGCATTGGGATGAAAAGGAGTTATTGTTTTTATTACAACTCCATTTAAAGCTAAAAAACTGAGAATTATACGATTCCGGTTATCTGAAAGCAGTTAACGCTCACAGGACAAAATCCGACTTAACCACTTATTCACTGTGGCTGTTGATTTGATATTTCATTTCGAATTTTTTTTTTTAATAAAGGCATATTTTGAGTTTATCATAGTTGATATGGAAGTTTTATGGGAATGATGTATTTGAGTGTTAAAACAAAAAAAGTTTCAATCTTTTAACAAATTTCAATTTACTAATTAATTAATAAAATAATTTCAATACCCTCATTACAATAGGAATGTTTTGTTATACCAATACCGAAAGTTACATTTTTTTAACTAACATAAAACTTTCAAATACATCTATTAAAAACTTTTTTTAAGTTATGTTACTGTTCTTTTGAAGGAGCGATGTATCATATTAATCATTTAATGAACCATACCCCTCGACCATGGTCCCGGGAGTTGGTCTATTTATTCATGACCTTAAAAAGGAAATAAAAAAAAAAAAAACCCGAAAAATAAACATTTTTTTCTTGACTCTTGCAGAAGATACATCAACCCTATCAATAGAGAGATGGCATACGTGGCTTCCATAACCGGAGCAGGCATTGCGTACTTCGTCGCGCGTTCTTGCGCGAAAGGCAGGCTTTTCCCTGAGTGCTCGTGTACCAAGGATGACAAGGAGGCCAGATGGGAGTTCGAGGGGTGCACAGCCGACCTTAAGCTGGGTCAGAAGATCGCGAGGATGGTCATGGGAGAAATGGAAGGTGACGCCCAGGATATAACATCAAGGGTCAATAGGCACAACTACGAACTTGGAATCACGGTAAATAACAATACCTTAATAACAGAAAAATATCTTATTGCAATTATTAATATTTTAAATAATACTTATTGGCTAAATTTTATATCTATATAGCCTAATTCCACTTTTTAATTGGATTCCTGATATAATATTTTTTTCTAGGCGGTGGAGCTTCAGGATGGGGAAGAGTGCAAGTGTCACGGAATGTCAGGTTCTTGCACGACTAGAACATGCTGGGGAAAAGTCGCTCCGTTTAATAAAGTTGGGAGATTTCTGAAAAGGTCCTACCGAAAAGCCCTTAGAGTGGCAGCCAACCGCGACAACGATATCACAGACGAGACCAAAGGAGTCATGCTCTTCTTGGAAGATTCTCCGGACTATTGCAAACCAAACGCTACCTTTGGTAAGTGAATACGAACTATTTATGTTAGATAATAAATGCTATTGATCAATTTCGGTTTTTTAATTTTTACAATGGTTACAAAAAGGCAGAACTCTTTACTGGAAATCCAACGTCTCGACCCACATTGCAGGTCTTCTTCAGGGCTGTGATGGGGTCAAGGGCTTAGGTAAACTGAATGAAGAATTTTTCTCTAGTTAATCCGTTCAAAATCACTTCTACTTAGATTAGATCACAGTTACTTACTTCAGAGGTTATATTAACTATTTCTGGGTGGATAACGACTGATGTGGTTTGGTTTTTTTAGTGATATTTCTGGGAAAATATGAAATCAAATACTATATACTATGTATCTGCAGCTCCGGTGAATGTGTGGTTAAGTCCAATATTATTGATTTATTGCTGTTTGTTTATTTAATGACACTTTATACTGCTGTGGTTAATCGGACGATGCTACACTTGGAACTCTAAATTTGAATATCCAGGTTTAATTAGAATAGAGATTTTTAACGAGTACCTGACATCGTACAGGCTCGGGAACCCCGTTTATGTCCCATCCGAAGGACGTCATTCCCTATGATTTTTCACTCCCTTTAAAAAAATCGTAATACTATCTGCCGGGCTACGAACCCACGATCTATGGCTTAGTAGGTTGTTATGCTAATTACTAGACCACAGCTCTCCAATATTGTTCATAGAGAGTTAATTATATTGAACAAACTCGTGTCATTCAGGTAGATTTTGGCTTTGGATTGAGTTATAATGTATGAAATAACTCCATTTCAAGACAATTCCTAACTTAACCACTACGAAATTAAACTATTCCGGTTCTAAAGAAACTGATACAAGAAAGACATTTTGGACAAAATTCGACTTAACCACTAATTTACTGGGCCTGCAGATACACACAGAGTTCTTTCTGATTATTTTAATATTTTTTATTTTAAAGATAAAAGATTATGTCTTTGCCGGGATTCGAAATTCGCGTCTCTAGCGCGGCGCTCTAATCACTGAGCTACCAAGCGGACGACCCGGGTTCAAATCCCGGCTAAGACATAATCTTTTCTCTTCAAAATAAAAAATATTTAAATAATCAAAAAGAACAGTAAATAAAAAATAAATTATTAATATAAAATTTACGTAAGTCAGTGAGATCCCGGTTTAAGTAATGTTCAATGAACATTCTTCCCCGTGTTTAACTCGCTAAAATTACGAGAACACAGGGTTTTAAGATCAGTGGTGAGAATGGATTTGTCTGGTTTGGATGCGAGCCTTGATAGTGGTTAGATCACCGTGCTAGAGAGGCGGGCGACCCGGGTTTGAATCCCGGCCAAGACATAATCTTTTCTCTTAAAAAAAAAAAAAAAATTAAAATATATATATGATTTTACATTTATAGATATAATTATATACATGTATATATATATTTATATATATGTATGTATGTATTTTAAATATAAATATATATTAATTTCCTTAGGACTTTTCAGCAATTTATTCTTTTACCGAATCGTTAACTCGGTTATATAAAAATAACATTTGACACAATTATTTATGTGAAATCCCTAATAAAATAAAGATGGCTAGGTACAAATATAAATTTGTTTGTTTAAGTATAAAAGAAGGACTAGTGTTGAATAAGGACTGAGTCGTGGCTATAAACTTTAAAGTTAGTCTGAGATTCTGAGTCGTTTTGAAATAAAAATTAAACACTAAAAAAAAGTTTTATTTATTACACTCCTGTTCTATTAGTTTATTTTTAGATTTTAATACTGCCACTACCTTTTATGAGTGAAGTACATGCATAACAATATCACAAATAATAAAAACATTAATAATAAAAATACCTGAAGGCTCGACGCTGATAACAATTGCTGTTTACAGATATTCATTCACGGATTAGCACATAATTGTATGAGAAACCACATGCAATCCTCCCACCGGTAGTCGCTAATAATCTTTTTAGGAAGTCCAACATTTTTTCAAGCACATTATAATATTCCCGATTATGTTATGAATATTGGGTTAACTGGGTACATACTTTTAAATTCCTCTTTTTGCAACCTCCTGTATTCTCTAGTGGACTCTATTTAGGTTCTAACATGCCACGCGAAGGAGGCAATGGATTCTTAAGTCTGCACAATGTGTCCATCCTTAAATGCAACTTTTTTCTTCCAGGATGGGAAGGAACAGAAGGAAGAGTGTGTTCCAGAAGGAAAACCAAGGACCGTGCTGAAAGGAGATCCTGCTACGAGTTATGCCGAAATTGCGGACATCAGGTACGCGTAAGACAATACGAGCTCATATACTCCTGCAATTGCACGTTCGAATGGTGCTGCAATGTCTCGTGTTCCATCTGTAACAAGACTGCAAACGAGTATTATTGCGACGCAAGTCCCATCCTCTTAAGATAATGAACTGTTCAACAATTAATTAATTAGGCATATATTAGGGTTGATTTATTATGATTTTCAAATTTTACATCTGATTGTTAAAGGTAACCTGAGGTTTAACAAATTGAAATAATAATCTCATCAACCATAAATATTTTCTACATTTTTCCATATGAAATTGTTTTGTTATATGTATTAATTTTTATATCAAGTAGAAAAATAATAATGCCTAGTTAATTATATTTAGTAATAAGATATTTTCGTATACATAAGATATACCAAAGATTTTCTTTCTTTTTTTTACAACACATTGTTTTTGTCAATATTAATTAATCACTGATTTAAAACATATTAAAATAAAATTAAAAATTTAGATATTAAATCTACAATGAATTATAAAACGAATACATACTCCTAATTATGATTTTTTTAATGAGTAATATATTTATTTAAAAATTCGTATTACTCCATCTGTATTTATATTGATCAATTTTTTTAAAAACTTATTATCATTGAATTGTTATAATTTTATGATAGACTTTATTATAGAAGTGAAAAACATTAATTACTGTTACTTCAACTGTTGAATTCCTTCTATCATTTAATAATCAGAAATACAATATTATCTTCAAATTTTCATATAATCTGACCATAGTAATAAATAAATAATAACAAAAAAATTAATTATTAATTTAGGTTATGTATTTTTCAACTATTGCCACTTATTATATGTATGTGTGATTTATTATTCAATATATCCAATGATAAAAACGTAATGTATTAATAACTTTCTATCGATTCTTTTAATTAGTTATTAAATAAATATTAGCCAATGTAAATATTTTTGTCTTAAATTTAAGGAATTATTATTGTCACTAAATCTGAACTTGAGATCGTATTATTATTATGATCAGTTTGTTTCGTTTAGTTTGATTGAAAATAAATAGTAAAATACGTTATTCCTTATGAAATTATGTTTTAAAAATTATTTTCTCATAATATATTATATTGTGTAAAGTATCATTTATATGCTAACTGCTATTAAACTATTTATAAATACCTATATAACTATATTTTAATTTTTATTAATGAATATTTTTGTAGACATAAGATATGTCAATTATTTTTTTAACAGTATTATATATACTGTTATAATACAGTGTTATATTATAATACAGTGTCCATATTAATATTTTTTTTTGTATAATTTATGACACAATAGTATTGCTATATTACATTATGCATTAATAATTGCAACATTTTACTCTCATTTTAAAAAAAATTAGTTATTGAATTTGTAATAGCCTGTACATTTTTTGTTTGCATTTTGGGCATTTTTACTGTCATTTAATCTGAACTGCTGGATGTATTATCATTATGATAACTTTGTTTTTGTTTTTAGTTCAATTGAATTCAATGTATCAATGCAATGTTATAATCATAAGTAAATATTATAAATAAGTTTTACCATTCGAAATTATTGTTTTATTATTTTATCATATATTGAGTTGTCTCATTTATAAGATAGTGTTAAGTGATATAAAATTATCTATAAATGACTAGACAATTATATACAGTACCTAATTTGTGTCAATATTAATCTCTGAATGATAAATCATATGAAATTGATATTTAAATATTAATAATTAATTTAATAATAATTTAATTTAATTAATTAAATTAAATTAATTAATTTAATAAATAAATTAATTAATTTAATAATAATTAATTTAATTTAATAATAATATTAATAATATAAATGAATTAAAACAAATTTATATTACCATATACTGTATTTTAATTTGCATCTTGATAATTTTAATTATGACTTTTCTGTATGTAATGTAATTAATTAAAAAGTCACTGTATAGCATTTGTGTTTATTGTAATTGTTAATTTTCTTTTTTAGTAATAGGCTTTATAGCCATTGTATAGATATAATATATATTTAATATACAAGATAGCAACTTTAGCTAACTGTGTATTATCCCTCGACTTACTGACATAGTAACAAAAATACACTGCTTATTAATTCACCATATGCATTTTTTTACTACTTAATATTTATTTTTTGTATGATTAATTTATTATGATATAATGTTTCTTGTGATAATACAATTATGTATTAATATTTCCTACATTAAACTATCAAATGTTTTTAATTAGTTATCAACTACGTAATATCCTATGTAAATATCTTTTTCTTAAATTTAGGGTATCTTTATTGGCATTAAATTGAATTTTTGATTTTATTGTCATTAAATTGATGTATTTATTGCATTGTAAATTTGATTCTGTTCAATTTATCAATGTAATGTATATCAAGCCATAAGTAAATGCTACAAATAAAATAGCATGAATAATATGCAGGACTAATTACTAGATTCTAGATAATTGGTGAATAAATTAATGGTAATAATAATTGTGTTATATGCCAATGCAATCCTTAGTAATATACATAATAATTTATTTGTCAAAATTTCTAAAGATTTGTGAATGTATACCATCTTTCTTTATGTGCTATGGTGTAAAAATTCTAATATTTATATATTTTAGAAATTATTGTGTGTATTTAATCTTAAAATATAATTCTAGTCTTAAAAAACAGGCTTTTTTATTTATACTTGTTTATAAAAAACCTTTTACATCATTTTTTTGTCAGTTCAAAAAATCATTTTAAGTGAATCACGCATTTGATTTACCCAAATTTGGGGTGCAAACGTTTGATCTACTCTCACCACACTTAGCTCTCAGGCAATTTTATACCTAGTTAACTAAGTGGTGAAGTGTGTTGTTTGGAAAGTAACATGGTGCTACATCGATCAGAGTGCGTTGTACATTTTTCTGTAAACATTAACCACATGAAACTTCCTGGTGAGTTGTTAGCATTCTAAAACAAGATAATACACACTTTGAAACCGGTATTTGGACTAACTTTAATAATAAAGATTAAATTAAAAATTTGAGTAGCTAATTCAACATTAAATTCATGAGTTCAATCTTTTTTTTAAATATTTATGAAAAATAAGTCTACTTTCATATGTCTTGTTTTTCTTAAGATAGGTATGCTAACAGCAACTTGATTTAAACGTCAGAAAATTGACGACGAATAGATTTATTAACACATCGATCAACCAAATACCTTTTTTTAATACTTGCATGTAGATAGAAATATTGTACATGAAAATGATATTCAACGATCAAATATAAAATACAGGGGCGACCTGTGGTCTAGTGGTAGCATAACAAACAACAAAGCCCAAGATCGCAGGTTGGTAGCCCGACAGGTACCCCTAGGATTTTTTAAAATGGAGTGAAAAATTCTTGGTTAGGCACTCCTTTGGAAGGGACGTTAAATGGGTGTCCCGAGCCTGTACGATGTCAGGTACTCTTAAAAAATTCGTGTCCTAAAAAACCCTGGATATGCAAAATTTAGAGCTCCCACTAAGGAATCGTCCGATTAGCCGTATCAGCATAGCAACTGACATTTAATAAACAAAAAATATAATATATTATGAAATATAAAAAAATATTATATATATAATATGTACATGTATATGTACATCTTAGTAGACTAAGGCTCTTGATAGTTACCACGAACGAGAGAAAAATAGCTAGCCTGAAGTTCTGCAGACAAATATCTCTGCCTCCCTCGGGTACGTGAGGCCTGTCAGACTAGGGGAGGCAACTTACGACGACCGGGAGTAGAAGTGATGGCCCTACTCCGTGTACTTCTATCGGGAATCACGTTGTGGTCTCCAGCTTTGGTCCAAGCAGAATGATGTTGCCACTCAGTCAGTTTGTCACAGTCCTAGAACCTTTTTAACCATTGATCAGAATAACACTCAAAGCATCATTCTAACACCAAATTTACAGATTATAGGAGCTAAAGGTAATTGACCTTTCTTAGAAAACCATGGTTCGTAAGGTTAGTAGAACCTGTTTTGGTTGTCTGTTTGCTGCTCAAATCTACACCGGAAGAACAAATATCCTTCTTGCCCATAACCCATAGCTTCGACCTAAAATAAAGGTATATGTATTAACTAATAGATAGTTCTTTGAACAGTGTATATTTATGTATAAACAAACATAAGCGCTTATTACAAAAATGTAATCAAGTATAGAGTTTTATGTAATGAAATGTATGAAGTAGTTCATGACCGACAACTAGTTATCTTGTGTATATCTAACTTCCCCAACTGTTATGGTTATTATCTTCCTTTGCCTTAATTGTTTGTGGAGCCTCTTGGAGCAAGGTCGCTGTCTCTATTTGATGAGTCTATTTGGACTGTTGGTGTGAGATGTGTGCTTCTTTGATGTGATTTTATTTTGTCTGTGTCCTGATGATGCCTGAATTGACGAAACGTCGACTAGTTGGGTTTTCTAAAAATTTAAGAGACTTAAGGATTTTTTTATTTTAGGGATTTTTTCCATTCCATCCTTTTTGTAAATTATGTCTTTTTTTGATTTTTTGCTCACTTATATTGGTTATCTACGTACAGGTATGTCTATATAATTACCCGTCAATGTGTGGTTCTCAACCCAAAATAACATGTCCTCAACTTTTTGGGACTTATAAGGTGTAAATAAATATTAAAAGGAATCATTGTAAAAAAAATTCAGATTTCCATAGAAAGCAGATCTAACAAACGAGTCTTTATATAATCGTTCATCAATTATTTTCTTCTGTCAATATTATTTTTATTTACAATTTTATCTCGCGTTACCCATCAAGCTACACGAAGAAATTCGATAAATGCTATTTTCCTGAAAAAACACGGGATGATGATGATGAGTAGAAATTCTTCAGGAACATGAAGGTATAAAGGTACACCAAAAAAAACAACAACATATAGGATGTGAATGGTTTTGATTATTCAAGGTAAGTAAAGGAAAATTACTGAGAGCCAACTCCCCTGTAGCAATAAGAGAAATAAAAGTTGGAATCCTTTTTTAAAAATTCCTTTGATTCTTTCCAATACATGAAAATCATTCCTGCTCTGTATATTTTTCAATTAGGGCTGAAACGTATATCGAAAGGCAGAATACGGATCATCCTCTGATAAATTGGCAACTTGGTCAATCCTACAAATATTTATATTTCTTTAGTAATATTGCTATGGTCACACTGTAGTGACTTTATCTGTAGAATCAGAACATTACAGGGAATATGTGTTATGAATATATTAATTCTTTTTAAAAAAAATAATGAAACTAACAAATAATTCTTATTAAGTACTTTTGTTACCATTATTATTGTCATACGTTGCTACTATTATTCTTTACGAATATCCCAAAAATTGATATATATATATTTTTTATAATTTTAATTTTCCTGTATTTTGGCTATCTTATCGTTCATTTGTTGATAGGAGCATACTTTTTTTTTCATAATGTCAACTGTACAATTCCTGGGAATATACTTTAACATAAGGAGAATAAAAGAGGCGTTTTATATTAAATATTTTAAAAGGACAAATGTTTAAAAAATAAGAAATCACGCCACTAATAGCCACGGGTCCACAACGCATACAATATCCCATCGGTATTGAATTCAGTTCTTTGTTAGTATTGAACTGCCTAAATATGCTTTTTACTAAACTTACCCATTTTCTCGAGAAGTTTTGTTAAGGACAAAACTTAAGCACCAGATTTTCTGTATTTTATAAGAGTCCACACATGTAGCCTTGGTGACCCCTGTGGAGATCTGTAGATGTATCAGGGACTGATAAAACAATAAGTGAATAATCAGCCACATCTGGTCTCGGGCATTTGAGGACCTAAAGATTTATAGCTCAGTGCCTTTATACTCACAATCTTAATACTTAGTTAAGATATATTTAATGATGTAAAGGAGTGTAAGCTCCCAGCCTTTAACAATCATATTCGATATTGCTATCCAATAGGATCTTGTGGTCTCACAATCAGTCGGAGTTGAGTAGATACCAAGTCCCTTAGGGGTAATTGAAAACGAACAGGCAGACCAACTTGCCAAGCAAGACACACCACTACCTCAACCTGACAACCCCGCTTTGCTAACCTCATCCAAGAATAAGATCGAAACGCTAGCATAGGAAAAATGGGAGTGCCTTGCACATGAGCAGCTCACCCGAGATCTTCCGAGATTCAGACTCAGCAAAGACCATGATTACCTCCAGGCACATCTACACAGAATGGGTATCACAGAATCCGATAATTGCCCCACTTGTCTTTCTGATGTAAGGAACGGTGCACACTTACGACATTGCAGTGGTCGTAAGGACATTCCACACAATGATGAAGATGCATGTCTTTTGGGAGGCTCGGTGGCGTATGGCAGAAATGCCACGTGCTGGCATTGGATAAATAAAAAAAATGATGTAAAGGAGCAGGGTAGCTATACTGAAGGTTTCGGTTTAAAATTGAGAAGCTGCAGTAAGTTGTTTAAATCTGTTAACAACAATGTATGAATCTTATGAGATCTACAGACCCTCCTGAGGCTCACCCAATAAGATACATAACCGATATAATTATTCCTCATCCTTATGGAGTATTTCATAAATTAATCATAAACCGAGAGCCAAGTAGCTCAGTTTGTTGAATGCTGAGTTGCTGAACTACGTTGAAGGTTCTCGCTTCAAACCTGATAGAAATAAATTATTGAATCTCCTGAAGGGCATCCAGACTCTATAAAGTGGTTGTCTTTAATCTGGGGAAAAAGCTGTTGGTTGAGCGTGATGGTTGACTCATTTACCTACATAACCGTTCCTAGAAAGAATATAGTCCCTATTATGAACTGAACCGAAGATCCTTCATTGGTTGTAGTGGTATTTGGATAATATATTCAGGGTCTGATCATCTTTGAATGCTATGAATACTATCTCCACTCTTATTGTGAGGGTTTGGGGGGTTACTGTAAGAACCAAAAATATACTAACGTTGATGATGGCAATGACCGATGATTAAAATCAATTTGTATAACCTGTCCCCCTACAACGCATGAAGAGCCTTAAGTTCAGTACAAGGTACAGACTGTACTGTTTATTCGATAACGGTTTTAGGCAATGCTTTCCCTAGGTAAAGATTTTCCCTCTATTTTAGGTACCCACTTTATAGAGGCCGGGTGAGCCCCAGCACGATCCAAGATTCCTTGAATAGTATCCATCTCAGTCTGCTGACAGATTAAATAAAAGTCAGCCAAGCAGCGGGACCTTGGGACCTTCGGTACGGCAGCTTAGCGCTCTACCACTGGCCACTCCGTTCCCATTTATACAAAAATAGACCACATTTTTTACTTAACCTCGGAATTGTATAAAAACTAAGAAAAAAATACCATTAACTTGTTTCTTTTATTATTCCAAAACATTTATCCTCCCGATTGTCAAAAATCTTTCCAATTTCGCTCTGAATGACCCAGTTGCCGGAGTTAAGAAGTTTCTCGAGCTAATATAGACCGTGAAGAAGGGGTTGGAGTTGGTTGAATCACACGGAGCGCTCACAAAGAACTTACTCAACCGTTCCACAAAAGACACCGGCCATTGAATCCGATCTCGTGTAATGACATTTTTTCTTAACTGGGAGTAAAAAAAAAATCATTACCATCGATAAGCACCCCATTAAATGTCTTTAAAAAACTTATTGAGTCGTTTGAAACATATATCAATTCTATTGTTGGGTTTGCGTTTTATTGTTTGCAAATATTTTTGCACATGGTAGACATGGAATATGGAAACACAATGAATATAAATATAAATATCGAATTTTCGGCCCCCCGAACTTTTTTTCAAAAAAATAAATTCGATGTATAAAAAATTAAAATAACCAGATTAATCCGCTCTAAAAATTTAATCTAAGTTCTAAATAGTCATTAAACATTTTTGAATATGTAGCTGCTGGACTGAAACGACAAGAAACTGCTCGCCGTTTCAGACTACTTCATAACATTGAAGTAAAAACAAAACAAACGCTCTGAGCTATCAATTAATAAAGACTCATATACACGCCTAGACCTATTTGGAATTGCGAAGGATATGGAGCTAAGCCTCAGTGCTAAGAATTTCTCTGGTATCCAATCCTTAAAATACAATATCCTTTGTAAAATCCTCAAAGCTCCTTATTTTGTTACAAATAAAATCTTCCATACTGTCCTATTCTGCTGATCGAAACTTTATCTTCATTCCCGATTATTTCAATAGTGGTCTGAAAAGAGCATGAAAAGAAGAGACCTTGTGACCTTCTAATTTAAATCTGTTACTTGGGGACTTTCAAGTGGAAATCTATACCTGTCTTTATATCATGCCGTTATATATCATTCATAATATTTATATGTTGTATTATTTAATATAGTATACAATGTAAATTAAAAAAAAAAGAAGATATCTGGCCTTTAAGGCTTTCCCAAAAAGCGAATTAGTTATAAAAAAAATAAAGATAGACAAAAAGGAACGCCGGCAAAGAACTTGACGACACGTTCGGAACCAGTAGGAATACGATTAATAATCATAATTTTATGAGAATAGTAACGTTTCCTTATGATATTCTTGATTAAACTGAAAGACTTATTTGTAAACGTTTTAAATTGTCTAAATTAAATAAAATTAGAATAAAAGATTCAAATTGGAGCCTAATAGTGAGACAAAAATCGGAATATTTGCATATACATCAATATTATGTTAAAAAAATTACATAATTATATTATGTAATATATAATTAAACGACACATTTCCTTATAGTTGGCGACACATAAAGTTCCATTAATTCTTTAAATATCTAATTAATAAATTTTCATGTTTGAATGAAATGCTAGAAACTTAACATATGCGGTAATGCCTACGATTTTGGATTGATATTATTGGACAGTCCACAGATCAAACTGGAGCGGGGTAACTTAGCTTGTAGAGCACTGAGTTGCTGTGCTGAAAATCCTTGTTTCGAATCACCCTTTGGTAGATAAACTATCTAATCTGGTAACACTCCCGTGAAACTGCAGATTTTCAGGGACTTATTACAAAGGTTAATTAGGAAAAATCATGTTGAATGAGCGTCTGACATGTTGAATTTTCTGCCTTCCACATCGTTGTCTAAGAAACAGTACATCTCCATTTATCAAATTCGATTTCCTTCATGGATAGTATTTTTTTTGTCTCAAATCAAACAAATTATCATTCAATTTGTTATACCGAATCCTTATTTAATTAATCAATTAAATACATCCAATCCAAGTATTATTCAATCCAAAATTATGCACTTTCATCGGTAAAATTTAAATATTTGTTGAAGCTTCTCCTGAGGAAAAATGAAATAAATACTATTAATAGAGGAAAACCTAATTGAATCGTTATGTACTGAAGCAAGTTCCTAAAAGAAGGCGACTTATAATTTAAGGAGATTTCGCAAACCTTGTATCAGACAGTTATAATTGAGGAAACTATGAAACACTAATTAGGATTAATCTCTTTGGTTGAAGAATATTAATAAATAAATTAATAAACAAACCGTACTTGATTCGGAATTAATCAATACTATTCAACTTGTCAAAATCGTGTTCCTGGCATTGTCATTGTGACATTGTGACCTATACCAAGCGGTTTCTACATCAAAGAAATTAATTAAAACTTTATATAATTCACTATAGATCAATATGTGATGAAGGATAATGATTTTTATAAAAAATTCACATAGTTACGTTGATTAGTTTTAATCATTTTGCAACATTATATTTTATTTATTGAAACATAATTTTTTTTATTAACTTTCTTTTACTAGTAGAGAATAGACCTATTAGGATGGTAGCATTCATGGATTTTATAACAATGAATCCAGACCAGACAAAATTTGTATGTGCTTTTTTTTTTATTTTTTTTTTTTTATGTGCTCGAGAATAGTCCATTCTTCCAAAATACTAGCCCTACGACAGCAAAGCCTTTGGCTTTCGGAAATAATGTGCTTCGTTAAAGACACACCCATATCAAGACGGGCTGTTGAAAGACTATGTTAAAATAGTTAAAACAATTAGCAGGTTTAACTGTTAGGTAAAGGTTTTTTTTTCAATTTTTAGGTTAGGTGTGGTTTAATTAAGGTCCAATGATGCAGGGAAAAAACTGTACCACTAAACCCATGAAGGATCTAGGATTCTGTTCGGGGTAGAAACTGCTTGGTTCAGAGGGAAATGTTGAGCTGTGTGATATAGCCGAGGTTATTCTCAACAGAAAGGTTATTCATCAAATAGGAGGCCAAGAGAGCCCCAGGAGGGGTTGCATATTCCACTGGCTGTAAATAGATTAAAAAGTTTATCGGCTATAGCTGGATTTGCGCAGAGAACCTTCAGGACAGCAATGTAGCGCTCTACGCACCGAGCTCTCGCGCACCCTCCATTGTTACTATGTTATTATAATGGCTATTACTGTTATTATTGATATTGCTGATGCTACTATTACTTAAACAATCAGGTAATTGGTGTTATGAACGTAAACGTAAGGAAATACTAAAAAGTTCAATTGTATTATATACGAGATATTTTTTTTTTACTTGTAGTTTTAGTATTTTTAATTGAAGGTTTTGTATATTTAAAGACAATTGAGTTGTTATCACACTATTTTATGATAAACTCTTGACATCACTTCGCTTTTTATATAAAATTTTCTTTTATTTATTTATTTATTTCTGATTTATACTTTAGTGAAATACAGAGAGTTCGGTTAGAAAATCACAAAAATGAAAATACATAAGAAAAAGTTAACATTCATACAAATACTTGGAATTCGACTGAAATAATAATAATACTGAACATAGGGATGAATATAAAATTAGAATTATAGCTATGAGTTAATACCAAATCAGACTATCGAAAATTGGAGTAAGAAAATAGTATGTAAGAAAATGAAAAATTATATAAATCAAGGAGATAAGTGGATAACAACCATATTTAAATTTTTCTAATGTTTAGATTTATAGATAGAAAATAATAAAGATATACAACAACATGCTTGTTGTGTTTTAAAACACAAAACCTTTTATATATTAACATATGATCACCACAACATACAGTGGCATTTACATAACACGTCTAGCTATAAATTGCCGTAAATGGCTGTTAATAAAGTGCCTGAACTAAATTCTTTAGTATAATTTTTATTTATAATTCCTACAATTATAAATACTAACATGGTTAAAGGGTATTTACAATACACTTTTTAAAATAATTCATTTGTTCTTTATAATCTTAATTTAAAATCTATAATTTTTTTAGGAATTGACATATTTGAAAACCAGAAAGGAAGTCATCTTTAAATTAATTTTGTTTGAACGAAAAAAAATAGAAAAGCAATTTTGATGATTTTTTCACTAAATATAGCGTATTAATGTTTTTTTTTTAAAATAAATGAATTAAAATAATTGGAAGGACTTTTATTAGTAGTGGGCCAACGCGAAGAAGGTTGTGGAGTTGCTCGGAAAAGGGCTTGGGTGGGGACGAAGCCAGTCAGTCGGAGTAGTTCGAAGGGATAGGACCTAGCACGCTCGCCCTACACCACCACGTACAACTACGTCAGGACATTTCCGATTTTTCAAAATAATAAAAATTATAATTTTTACTCATTATACCGTGGAGTATGGACCCACGAGGTGCGGTTCGGAGCTGAACCATTGGCGTTTCGCCTGAAATCTCAAACATGTTCCGCTTTACACTCGTCAGCATCTTCTGTCATCTCATTAATTCAGGTAAAGCTAATAAGGTGAATGGTGATTGGAAATGTATACAATAATAATAAAACACGCATTTGTAGTATTTTTTCATAATGAACGAGAATAATAATCATACGGCAAATATGTTAACAGCAATAATTTTCAGTTTGATTAATATTTTTTACTAAAATTAGAATATTTTCCCAATATGAGATTTATTGGTGAAAAAAAAAGATAGAAAACAACCCTAAATTAAAAAACAATTTATATATTCCAGTACAAAACAATTATTATTTGCTCTACGCCAACACAACTAAGCACACAAATATTTTACAGATGTGCATATATTTATCTCATATTTTTAAAATACCCAAGACATTACTCGGAAACAAATTTTCATAAAAGAAAATTTTTTTTATCGGTTCGAAATTTTACACTAAAACAAAAATAAAAGTAAAACCCCAACCCTGAAAAAAATATAAAATTTTGAACGAAATATTAATATTAAAAAAAATTAGAAGATAAACTATAGTTTAAAGTTAGTATATTGAATAATATTTTCTTTTTGTTAATAAAACTAAATTGCCATTTTACATAAACTCATATTTACCAAACTGCTAGAGAAGTATTTTCCTTTTAAATTTTTTAAAATATTGTTTTATAAAGAGATTTAAGATAATGTTAGTGGAACAAAGACCATTTAAATATTTATATTGATGCAAGAAACTTTAAGAATTTCAATTTACTGAAAATTCATTCTACCGCATCTAAATTCTAAACCTGGGCATTCACTCTTCGATTCTCCACATTATGGCCACTACTCAGCAGCCATATAAATTTTTATAGAGTGTAGGTGAATATAAATAAAAATATTTGTGTCATGCAAAACAAATTGTAAAAATAAAATAAGCTATCTATAAGATTAGGATTTTTTTAAAATAACGATATTCAATATAATTAATTAGTCTGGTAGTTAAGTAGTAGCAAAATATTTTACTCTGCGCTTTTATATTTATACGGCCATTTACAATTTTTAAATATGAAACCTGAACTAAAAATAAAAATATTTGGAAATCGAATCCAATTATTCGATCAGATGACTGGCAGGTAAGAAAAAAAAATGACTGCATACCTAACTCAAATCAAGGCACTTTCATGACAACAGAATTTTGAATTCTATGAATAAAATATTTAGATCGATTCAGTAAATGGCACTGTGATGAAAAAATACGACGAACAATGAGATAGATTTTTTATAATTATATTTTTAGAGCTACGATTTCTAAAAGTTAATGCCTTTAAAATTTTACACAATGCACGTAAATTGAGTGAACGACCGTGAAGGAATCAAGGCGCAATGATTATGCTATATTACATGACGTAACAGTAATGTGTCATAGTATATACTGAGCGCCGAACTGACTCAGTAATATTGGTTTAGTGTATGTTATAGTAATAGTGTTTTATATTGCTAGAGAATAACTGCTTAAATACATAACTAGTTAAATACGTAATTACATAAATAAATTATTCAAGTTACAGACAAACTATTCAACAATATAATGACTGTATATAAATCCAAAAAATAATATTATTAAAATATCTTTCCACATAACTTATATTTCGTCATTCTCTAACTTTACTATTTATTTAGAGTGGTGTATAAAATTTAATAGTTTAAATTTATTTTAATAATAAAATAAAGTATTGAATACATATTTCTGTTCTCAAAGTGGGTACCTAATTGAGTGCAGTATATTATCTATCTGGTATGGATAGTGGGACGCGAAAATTAATTTTTAATTACAAATAAATATATTATACAAGAAATTAAAATACGATAACTATAAACAAAAAAAGTCGTAACAAATCTATAATTTTTTTTCTATCTAAATGACTGATTTTAGTAACATAAGTACGCGAACGAAACTGAAATAGTAAAACCGGTGGTCATTAAATCCATATTATTTAGGCTCTAAAGAATATTGTGGAGAAAATTCTTTTATAGTAGTTTTCTGTTAATATAAACAATACTGTTCAGTCGCGAATCATCTCATAAATTAAAATTAGAATCTCGCAGATCCTTGTTCACATTTGTTTCCATGGCAACGAATAAAGAGGACTTTGTTTCCCCCCACTCCGTCATCTCGCACTTCACTTGACTCTCCGCATTCAGACTGCAAGCACACATCTCTCTACTCTTCTCTACTGAATCCTAAACCTACGGACATTCACCAAAAGGTCGCCGTTGATATTCACCGCAGGACATTGATATATTCGCCAAGGGCCCTAGATCGCCTAGCACCACCAGAAGAGAGAAGAGGTGCAACCTCGATACCACCAGATCGCCTAATACCAGATGCAGTCAGAATTGAGGTAACGCAATTGACTCCACCGCCGTAAGTCCGCCTTTTCTCATTAAATTTGGTAACAGCAAAGACTATTTCATTTCATTCAACGTTCGAGATAGGGACTCTGGAGTCAATCACCATGCGGCCATTTCGCCCAGTGTTGGTGTTTGTTTATACGATATATTAACTCTTTCATAGTCATTTCCTTTAGTAAAGACTGCATTATCTCCTTTTGTGCCTAGATATAAGTGACCCCTTTGATTGTTTCTTTCTTTATTTAATTGTAAAATAATTCATTTTCATGTTTGTATTTAAAATTAATAAACCACATGTTTCAGTATCTCGCCAATTGATTTAAAACCCCGACTCTATTTTTCTATTATATTTCATTTCATTATATTTTCTTTTTCTTTCTTTTCAGTCTAATCACGCCCGTACATTTTGGTGCCGAAACCCGGGAATTTAATAAGAGCATTAATTTTTCTCGGCAGATACTGAACCATTGGTGTTTCACGGCCATATTTCCTCATTGTTTACTTAGTTATTCGGCCATATTGTTTAAGGTTACTTCCACATAGGTTTCACGGCCATATTGCCTCATTGTTTACTTAGTTATTCGGCCATATTGTTTACGGTTACTTCCGCCACATATGTGACTATCTATTCAATTCTATTTAGGTTACAATTGTTTAAATTTAAGGCTCATTATTCAATACCATTATTCATTGTAATTTCTTTCAGCCGTTTTTTATTAAGTGTTAATAGTTTAAAATGGCCAATCGTCGCCAATCTAATTTTAAGGGAAAATCTCAAAAGGCAATATTTATCAGTTTATTAAAAGACGTCCAATTTTTCGCCAAAAAATGTAAAACAACTGTGAACAGTAACGAAATCTCATTAGCTCAAATTTATATTGATCAATTAAAGCAATTAATTTCCAAAATGCGTACCGCCAAGACTGCCCTACTTATCGAATATAAGGGACGATCGATCCCAGCCGATATTCAGGAACAATTTATTCAGGTCCAGTTAGAAGCCGTGGAGTTAGAAGCAACGATATTCGATCTATGTAATACCGCTGCCCCGCCACCTAACCCGCCGGCCATTTTCCTTCCACCTCTTGAGTTGCCCCGGTTGAATGGGGTTATTTCAAAATGTCAACAATTAAAAACATCGAACATTCCAAATCTGGGGGATTATTTATTGTATACTATCGCATTCCAGAAACTTGATCCGGTCACCCAGAGAGAATTTAAACTTCAGCATCCGGAAGAGTTTCCAACGCTCGCCGATTTATTGGCCTATATTTCCCGCCTTAAAGCTGCTATCACCGCCGCTTCCCTTTCTAACACAGCCCCGGCCCATGAACTAACAGATGAGTCACTTCCGCCCAAGGCTCAATCTCCGATACGACAATTCGCTCCCGCAGCGCGACCGGAAACATCAAATAATTCACCGCACCGCTCCCCCCGGTCAGTGTCTCCGGAATGTAAGCCCCCTCAGTCGCACGACAATTCCGCTCAACGCCTCAGCGCCACCGAACCCGGACATAGTTCTTCATCAACTGTTCCCACCTTGCAAGATTCGTCTCCACCACCCGTTCGGGAATCACCTAGCCAGTCGCCAACCTTGGATCATCATTTGCTGGTACCCTGCAAAAATCCATCTCCTCATAAGACTATCTTTCCTGGCCCATCGAAAGGTTACCACAATCCTGAGCGATCTTTTCGCCCTTCTCATCGGGCTTTCTCCAGAGATGTCTATCGTCTCCACTTATACCCCCTCTTATTTTCGCCGGATAAAGCCTCCGCGCGTCGATCATCAAACTCGCAGGGATCACTAAAAAACTCACCCCCATATAATCCGACCTGTCGTGATACACCGATAAATTACCATACTCTCCCGCAATCCTTTCGCCCGGGTCTCTGGGTTTTCCCGAGAGATATTTATCGTCACCGACTCTACCCCCATCTGCGTCCGCCTGAGGAAATCACCGCTCGACGCCTCTATCCTCACTTACGGCCGCCTGAGAAAACTACTGTTCGACGCGTATACCCCCTCTTACGTCCTCCTGAGGAATCAACCGCTCGATACGTGTATCCTCTCTTACGTCCGCCTGAGGAAGCCACCGCTCGCCGATCACCAACCGCAAGTACAACCAGGCCTACCAAGGGACTCTCTTGCACCTTCGAATCTCTTCTCCTCTCTCTCCCCTTCCAGCAACCCTCGCCGATCACCGTCGATAGGGATGCTCGCCATTCAAAAGTTGGAAGCACAAATTTGTCACTTCTCTTACATATTCACCAATCTCTTCTCTTACATATTCACCAATCTCCTCACTCCTATTCGCTACTAGTCCTTGGTATTCTCCATCTAGCTCACGATATTCACCTAGTAGCCCAATCTATTCTCCTACATAGTCCTACTCATTCTCAGACCCACCATTCTCCCGCTTCTACAAATTTTTCTCCTGGGTCTTTAGTTCCAATTATTCCCTGTTGTTTCCTTCCGATTCACCTACATCACCGTCATATTATATACGCCTCCCTCATATTCTCCAATTTCACCATCTTACTCTCCATCACCCCCTTTGTACCTACCAACTTCTTCCTCATAATCACCCAGTTCATTAATCACTGCGGCTTCTTATCTATTCATCCACATCACCTTATATTCTCCCACCTCTTCATCATATGCTCTTACTTCACCATCATATTCGCCTACTATTCTCCAATTTCTCCATCTAATTCTCCAGCACCCTCAACCAGTTTATCAATCACTGCTCATTCTTATCTATTCACCCACATCACCTCATATTTTTCCACCTCTTCATCTCATGCTCCTATCTCACCATCATATTCGCCTACTTCTCCCTCTTATTCTTCAACTTCACTATCTCATTCCTTCTGCATCCCCTTCGCACTCACCGACTTCGCTTTCACACTCACCTTCCCATCTTATTCCCCTTAACTCATCTTCATGTTCACCACCATTTCTCTTATATTCGCCAACTTCACCATCTTTCCCACTATTCTCCTGCTTCTACAAATTATTCTCAAGGTTTGTTTCCAATTGTTCCCTAACATCTCCTTCCTATTCACCTACGTAACCTTTACATTCATCAGCCTTTCCCTCTTTTTCACCAAGTTCACCAAGCAATACTGCTTCTTGCATTCTCCTACCTCATCCTCATATTCGCATACTTCCCCCTATTATTTCTCAAACTTATTCCTTCTACATCCCCATTGTATTCTACTAACTCTCCATTATATTCACCCAGTTCATCAAGCAATACCGAGTCTTACGTATTCATCAACCCTCGCTCTTATTCTCCAACGTCTCCCGCTTACTCTCTTAATTTCTACCATCCACAATATTCACCTACAAGTCCCAGCTACCGCGGCTCTCCCCCGTTTATCATCCAACATCTCTTCATTGAACACCTATACCTCCTACATATTCACCCACGTCACCATCTTATACCCCATCTTCTCCAAATCATTACTCACCTCCATCCCACCATTATAGTTCGCTGTCTCACCTTCTCCGGTCAGCTAACAACCCGGTCACACGCATATGCCTTCGTAACCCTCTTATGATGCCACTATCGTGCCATGGCGGGGGGAATGTTCAGTCGCGAATCATCTCATAAATTAAAATTAGAATCTCGCAGATCCTTGTTCACATTTGTTTCCATGGCAACGAATAAAGAGGACTTTGTTTCCCCCCACTCCGTCATCTCGCACTTCACTTGACTCTCCGCATTCAGACTGCAAGCACACATCTCTCTACTCTTCTCTACTGAATCCTAAACCTACGGACATTCACCAAAAGGTCGCCGTTGATATTCACCGCAGGACATTGATATATTCGCCAAGGGCCCTAGATCGCCTAGCACCACCAGAAGAGAGAAGAGGTGCAACCTCGATACCACCAGATCGCCTAATACCAGATGCAGTCAGAATTGAGGTAACGCAATTGACTCCACCGCCGTAAGTCCGCCTTTTCTCATTAAATTTGGTAACAGCAAAGACTATTTCATTTCATTCAACGTTCGAGATAGGGACTCTGGAGTCAATCACCATGCGGCCATTTCGCCCAGTGTTGGTGTTTGTTTATACGATATATTAACTCTTTCATAGTCATTTCCTTTAGTAAAGACTGCATTATCTCCTTTTGTGCCTAGATATAAGTGACCCCTTTGATTGTTTCTTTCTTTATTTAATTGTAAAATAATTCATTTTCATGTTTGTATTTAAAATTAATAAACCACATGTTTCAGTATCTCGCCAATTGATTTAAAACCCCGACTCTATTTTTCTATTATATTTCATTTCATTATATTTTCTTTTTCTTTCTTTTCAGTCTAATCACGCCCGTACAAATACCCTTTATTATAATGTTGATCAGAATAATCAGTTTATTTATAAATTTCATTCATTCACAGTTCATACTATGCTTTGTGTTACAATAATAATATTTTCTCAGAACGATCACAGGTATTGTTTTAAATTCTGGGAAAAGATTATTTATTAGGAAATTTAGTGTTGTCAAAAAGGTAGTTTTCAATGGGTATGTTCTTCATTGTGTATACCAAATTAAATGCCAATTAAAGCCATTTATGAAAAACTGATAAACAATTGTACCAAAAAATCTATTCGGTTTTTTTTTTATTGTTTATAAAATTATGAAATATTTCCTTCTTTAGGTACACGAAAACCAGAAAGGTTTAGAACAAAATGTTCATTAAAATTTTCTATTGCAATTAATTGAAATTTTTATTAGAGATAATCATATCTTGATGGCAACCGTTTATAGAGCAGGCTATAATCTAAATATTATCAACATTTTCAAAGAGTCGCCATTCATGATTGGGGAAATTAATCAGTTTTCATTCTGCATATAAATTACTAATATTTGAACTAACTTGATAGATGAAGTAAAACCTAATATTTAATGAGTTAAACATTGAACGAAAGTATGCTTATTATTTTAACTAATTTTTCTTATTGTGATGTTTGTTCGAGACATTTTTTAAACATGATCTATTCATTGTTATAAATGTTAGCTTTACAAAATAACTGGTCAGTTGGTTTCAAAGTCAACACAATGAATCGTTTATTCAAATATAACATTATATTTATTTGAAAAATGTAATTAGTGTGTTATGGTGAAGAGTTACTTAGGAGATATATGGTTTGTTAGTTCTGGGAGAGTATAATGAAATATATGGCACTTTTTAATTGAAGATCACTAATATCTTCTAACAATAAGAAGTATGATAAAGTGTATATTTGATAATATAAATATGCTTAATACATTAATTAGTTAATTAAATTAATGTATTTACATTTCTATAATTGACTATTAACTTTGGATATATATAATTTTACGCTACCTAAGTTATTAAACTATTAAAAAATAATAATTTTGAGGACTATTTATTTTGTAGTTTTGCCTAAACATATTGCAGATAAAATAAATTTAAAATATTTTTTATTGTGATATCTCAAAATACGTCAATATCTTAAAATAAGTCCGTTCCTGACCTGTTTTTTATCAGTATTTCGGAATAATTTTTTTTAGTCCCAAGGATTAAGGGGTGCTCACATCACGCCAACGCATGATGTTATTGTACTTCTGTTTACTGATGGACTAGACCTAAAGGGTAGTTCATACATTGCTAACTAAAAGCAACACAGTTAGGTTTGAACTGTGTATATCTTGTTCAATAAATAATATTACGGCACACTGGCTAATTCTGCAGTTATACAATAACAAATAATTAAAAATACAATTTCTTTCCTTATTGTTCTATTTTATTGCAATACTATATTTTTTCATTTTATAGTACTATGTTTACAATGTCTCAATGCATAATAGTTATCAAATTTAATTATTTGGCATTGAGTTTCCGTATTATTTTTTAAAAATTTCATTCGTAATTTATATCATGTTTACATGAAAAACTAAACAAAAAAAATTATTGAGGTGTCATTTGTGTCATTATTATATTTTATTATAATATTTTTATTGGCGACTGGTTAATTACTGTAAATGAATAAGGCTCTTATTTTCTTTGATATACTTAGACGGCTTTAAACTCCTACACGTTTCAAACATTTTCTGTGCAGAGCGGAATTACCAAGGTTTATTCTTGGGGTTCACCACCGCGAAATAAATTTTAAGTGACCCTGGAGGGATTCGAAACCGCAACGCGCATTGGGAATCGAAGCAAAAACATGCACGGCCGTCATATCCTTCGTCGTTAATTCACTAGTATAGAACATATATATGATATCACACACCTATACCTATATGATAATAGCTCAATATTTATTAAATAAATAATTATACATAAATACATTAAAAAAACAACAAATAAATTATTGTAGAATATAAAAACAAAATATTTCTATGTAGGTATACTAAGAAGGGTAGTTACAGGCGTACATGTACTTTTAACACTGCTTTTGAACAAAAAAAAAGAAATTTCTGTGGATTGTGAATAAATTTAATAATAAACGGGATAGGAGTTATGTTTAAAGAGGAAAAATGTGTTTTTCCGAAGTGAAATAATGCCAGTTATTTAAAACACAGTTTTTTTTAGCTTAGGAAAGGTAATTAAAATAGCATTTACATATAATAATTTCTATTCTAAATTTACTCGATGAGATTTAATGTTACCAAGAATGAAGTAAACTAATTTAAGTAACTTAAATTTTCATATAAACAATATTTATATTTTATTTGATTTGACAAAATAATAATTGTAACAATCTACTCATCTTCATCGTTAGATTTATGCTTTTTTAACTTTTTGAATCTCTTAGCAATTGAAACATATAACATATATTTTAAACTATTAATATTTATTTACCTGTTATAAAATCCTGAGGTTTGACATTATAAAATGTTTGCTACATTATAGTAATTATATTAATCATGTTTTGTTATTTTAGAAATTTTAACATATTTGGATATTCGAATAAATTGCGTAGAAATGTTTGAAGGGATGTCGGATTTTTGTTATTTAAAAAATAATTCCCCCACAGGAATATTGGTGAAAATATATTCAAAGAACATTGAATTATTTGTTACACTATTACTTCAGCAATTACGAAATTCTGCCAGACAAAATATAGCAAACCTGATCTCTTGACTTAAACCACTGCCTTCAATGCCTATTTAATTCAAAATAAAAAATTATTTTATGAAGCAAAATAAAAAACTGTTTTAAATAAGCTTATTATAAAAATTAACATGTTGAAAAAACGAAACTCATGTGATCCTAAAATAATTAAATCAGTGTCATTTGTGATTATACTGTCGCAGACGGTCGGAAAGTAAAATTTAACTTAAAATTTTTATCTTTTTTATATTAATTAAATATAAGAGTCGACTATTTAACTCTTTTTACAACATACACCTACATTTAATACTATTAACAATGAGAAAAAATTCCGTATATACCATGTTATAATTAATATTGTTATACTTTAAGGGAAGAAACTTTCAAAAATTCAGCACCCGTAAATTAAAAAACTGAAAATTTACCAGTTTTTAAAATAATGTTTTTTACCACAAGGTAATTTTTTATGACGATCCATCTTTTTTCCTTTAATAAACAATTTTCCTTAAAAAAAGGGATTTATATAAAAATATATAAGGGTGGATGGAAAAAGGGAATGGATAGGAATCCCTCTGAATACACTTAGGGCAAATATACAGTAGGGAGTAAAAGATGTTTATTTCAAGCCGGCGCCTAACCCACCATCAAAAGATCTTACACAGGCTTTCAACCATATATAAATATTATATTCCCACATATTTTCTAAATATATAATGGCTCCTTTGGTATGTATATATTTCTAGAGAAGATGATACGTCTCTTTGGTGGGCTCAAACTGGAAGGATTTATAAGCTTCCTGCATTCGCTATAAGAACTATTGTTTGAAATAATCTCATTAAAGTTTCGTGTCAGTATTCTGACAAATAATATAAAATATGTTATAAAAATATGTTTCTCTTCCATACTTTCTCTTAAGAAACGTCACTTAGCATATTCTAAACTTATTTAAAGAGAGGGGGTGAGGAAAGAGAGAGAAAACATTGTATTTTTTTATTTAGTAACAATAAAATTGTATATTTAAAACAACTTTTGTTCATACAATTATTTCGCAGGTTTGGGTCGTTTTTTTTTTCAATTTGCATTTCAAAAAATTATATCTCTTTAATCTAAAAATGTCTTTAATAGAAAGTTTCAGGTCATTTACAAAAAAAAAAAATGAACGATTATTTTTAAAGAAGTGTAAGTTCTCTTGTATCTGATAAAATCGTTATTTTTTTTAAGTTAAGATTATTATTTCATAATATAAATTAAAAAGTGTATAATGCTAAAATCATTAGTCTTCGCTAATTGCTTAGTGTTAAAAGCATATCGTTTGCGAATATTTTAAAATTAATTCAATTACAAACCCTTAATTATCTCGATACATTAAAAATAATAGACTTAAAGCAGTTTAAAAAAACTGCTCAAATATAATGCAAATAACTTGAGAAAAATAACACAAAAGAGGGAAACTGACAACAGAATTTATGTATTTTTTGTTATTCTGAAATATTTAAAACCAAAACAATAGAGACCGAAAAAACTAATATATTAGATAAAATTTCATATGAGGTTCTCTTACAGGTTGCTTCACGAACCTTCTGTGTTTTATAATGATTAATTAAATAACTCCAGTTTTTCATTATTTTTTGTTTTACAGAATTCGCATGACAAGCAATTCTCCCATTCTTATTCTTATCAATTTTTTTTGACAGCATATTTATTTTGGACCTGGCTGCCAGTTAAGAGGGATTTCATAGCGAATATTAAGGAGTTACCATTGGTAAAATTACAACTAGATATGAAGAAATCCTGCAAAGCCGAGTTTGTTAATTATTTAACAATATTCCATAGAGTACTAATCAATTTATTTTACCGTAGTAGCTTCTCGTTCGCAATTGAAGTTTAGGTTTTATGAGAGATTTTCAAAATTTCTATGTTGGAACACCTTAAAATTTAAGTTCACACAAGGTTTGTTGGAAGTTCTTGTAAAAAAAAAAAAAAAAAAAAAAAAAAATGATAACATAGCCTAATCAATTCAATATTCAAATAGACCAATAATCTATAAAAAGCATTGCCTACAGTCCGAATTATTGATTTTTTAAATTTGTTTCTTAATCTTCTCTATCGTCCAGCCCGAATGCATGATATAACTATTCAAACTGTTCAAATAAAACAAAATTTTAAATAATGAACCATAGGCGTTGATGAGCTTGTGGTTTTACGGGTTTAAACACAAACAAACAAGAGAACTTTATTATGTATGAAAAAACAAAAAATATGAATAACATGAAAAAAGAAGTAAAAATGCCCGCTTTTCCCTCTTTTTCGTGCTGAAATAAAAAACTTCCCACAAAAGATTATTTTTTTATAAAGTGAAACTCTTGTTCAGACCCCATTCCCTTTTAAGTGCATGGCAATATAATATAGCTACAGGAAATGTAATTCGCTTATTTGAACTTACTCTGAAGGACTGGGAACTGACAAAGCAGAACACGTCAGATAGATACACTGGGAACAAGATAAGTGCTACGTTTCAAACAAAGGAGAAATTAAAGGGAGCGAAGTTTAGAGTATTCTGGCTTTATAATTTAGTGAAGCAGTGCCCGAGGTGTTGGAGATGTCGGGATGTTCCTTCTGTTATCGTTTCATTATAGATTCCGAGCCTAACTTATCCTCTGACAAAGCAAGTTGGTACTTTGACAACGCTGGAATTTGTTAATATATTAAATACAATTATTGTGTCATATAAAAATAATTATTGTAATTCTGCGTAGTCAGTCACTTAATTTTATGATTTACCAGGCCCAAGTTATCCTCTAACAACGCAACTGTTCTTACTTTGACAAAGCGGGAATTTGTTCTTTAATATGATAAAATTAGTGTGTAATATAGAATAATTAATCATAGTATTATTGCGTAATCAGACAATTAATTTCATGATTTATCTTGCCAACTAAATAAGTTTAGTGTATCATTAACTGCTCATTAATATTAGCTGAGTATCATTCAAGATATGAGTGATATAAATCTCTCAAACGTCACCTTAAATCAAAATCAAGCTTTGTTAACTTGTCATAGAAGGATAGATACAGATACAAATTGTTAATATGTAGAACCATAAATAGTAATTTACTAATTAGAATATTGACCTAATTAGAAAAAGAAAACTGTACCCCTACAAACAATTTTTGGGTTCAGTACATGGTTAGACTGTACTGTTTCTAGGACAACGGCTCTACAAAGAGATGGTTTCTACGATACCATGCTCAACTGCCAGGTATTTCCCTGAGAAGAAGGTTCTGTAGATCTCACAGGGTCTATGCATGGATGTTGAAAGATTAAATAATTTATCTGCCATAGATGATTTGGAATACTGGCCTCTCAGCACAATACCAACTGAGCTATCCCGCTCCCACCAACCATTAGTGGGCAAACTCAAATTCGCAAGATAATTTATATCGCAATTATTTATTGATAATCGAAAAACCTGTCACTGATGATCTACGACCGCTTTTCTCCTCGGCGGGTAAAAATGGTTTAAGCAAGAATCGGCTTTTGGAAGTTCAGCCAATATAGTCCGCTATCTATTGCTAGAAATTGGAAGCTGGGGTAGTGGCCGGTGGTCGATGACTTTCGGTGACTATCAAGATGTTACATGATGTATAAGGGATATGGAGAAACATGACATGTGTCTTGCAAATGGTTTTTATTATTAATATTGAGTACTGAGGAGTAAAAATGACATCATTGAACTTGAACTAAGTGACCAACCCACTACCTGACTCACAATAACCTTGGCGCTTCCTTGAGGCAATAAATAATGTGAGAAGACCCAGTAGTCACCTATCCCTCAGGTACTAAGGATGGGTTGATGAGACCTCAATTTACCCTCCTCACGAACCCCCACCACAATTTTTATGATGTCTAACCTTTCAGTTGCTACCTTGTGGTGGGAGGGTAAAGGTTTATATTTTTATTATTTGTGAAGTGTAAGAAAGAACAAGCATATCGTTGTCAACCGGGAAACTTATATATATATACATATATATATATATATATATATATATATATATATATATATATATATATATAAGAATTAAAAAAATCATAATTTTTCTACTAGCTTTTTAAATTTGATTGTCTCTTTGTTTGCAATCTATTATTAATTGACATGTGTTAAAATGAAAATGACCAGAAATGTACACGGGTAACTTTGAGAGTAATCTAAAGTTCGTATGTTTTGAATTTCCAAAAATATCACTAAAATTCACTAGCTAATGAAAATTCATTATATACCACTTTTGAGATGCATTAATAAAACTAATAAAATGTTCTAATATACTTATTGTTTCAATGGTAATTAAAATTAAAATGAACAGTGCTTTAAAAATAACCAGTTCACTCTTAAAAGAAGTCGGTGTAGCACAGAAATTCACACAGGCAGACTATTGACCACAAGTATTTTTTTATCCTTTTTTAACGAAGGGCTCTGAAGGGCTTAAAAGTGTTGAGAATCGCAGAAAACATTTGACCCGATTAAAAAACTCTCTTTACATGACAGCGATAAGGAAAATAAACACTGTTATGTGAAATGCACATTATCTTTGGTATCAATGGTCCGATTTCAATGACTTTGTCTCGCGATATTATATAATTATGTATTCAATTGTTTTTTTAATTTCTCTCAGTGCCTTTTTTTTTGTACTTTTTTATTATTAAATAATCTTGTACAACTTAGTTGTTTTTTATATCTAAAAGGTCACGCCTTTTATAAATATCTTATAAGTTATTTGTAATAACTTTCAAATAATCGACCACAAAATCTGTTATAAATGTATTATTTCAGAATAATTAGAAAATTACAATATTACTTCCATCATATTTTTTCTTTTCTTTTATATAGAGATTTGACATAAATATGTATATTCAAAATGATTTAAGGAGATGGCTTTCATTAAAAGACAACATAATGTTTTTATTCTACACTCAGTGGAAGAAGAGATTTTTAAGTTATTGCGCTGCCGCTGTGGGGCTTAGTCGATTTGGTAAACAGGCACAAAGAGCTGAAATGCAACAAACGAAAAAAAAAATTGGTAATCAGACTTAAGAGAAAATCGTAAAATAATCAGAAGTAATTAATCCCAAATTTTCATGACTTAACGGAAACAAAGTTTTGTTCTTTCTAGTATTTTGTTTATCTATTGAACAAAAAAATACCTGTCTTCATAGATCATACGAATACGTTGATATAGAGATGTTAGTAAATCATTCATTCAAAACAAAAATGCCATAACTCAAAAAACCTAATTTTTCAATGGAGTTATTTGAAAGTTCGTGAGTTAAAAAAATAAACATCTTGGTACTGGTAAAGCAAAACATTCCTGTTGTAATGAGGGTATTAAAATTCCTTTATGAAGCGTTAGAAATTTTTTTTAAACTTGAAACTTTTTTTATTTTAACTTATGTCACTGTTTCCATAAAACTTCAAGTTCGATCATGATACAACTTAAAATATGATATTATTTAAAAAAAAAAAATCATTATTGAAATTGAGTATCAGATATGCGATTACTGAATTAAAAACCTTCAACCGATACTATAGCTAATGAAGGCTTAACTGAAAAATATCAATTGTTGAGTTATGTCGTTGTTCTTTTAAAGGGGCGATATATTGACTAATTTGATTTTTATTTTTCAAAAAAACATGTACCACTACAACCCGTGAATGTACAGGGGTTCAGCACATGGTCGAGATTGTACTGGACAACGGTTGTGCAGGTGGACGATAAGTCCTAGATCAGGCTCAACCGCCAAATTTTTGTTCCTTATTTTGGGTACCCACTTTATAGAGGCGGGGTGAGCCCCAGGAGTGCCTATATCCGACCGCTAACAGATTAAATGAAATTCTCCCTGCCTTTCAACCACGAAGAAGACATTGAATAGCGATGAAATCAAATAAATATATATTTATAATATTTTTTGGCTACGCCACTCAGATGAAATATTCTTTTTTGTATTGACGTATTGACAGAACTGTTTACCAATGCAATAAATATAGTTGTTAGCGTAGGCGGAAACGTAAAAAACTACCAAAGATTGATATATCAATTTCAGTATGAAATTTATTTTGACTTACACATAAATTTAATATCGGAAGTGCCGTCAAAAGCTGTAAGGGATTAAAGCGAGGCTATTTAACATTCAGTAACAGTTGAGAGGAAGCGTCAAAGAGGAGTTCACACTTCCGACTTTAGAGCCCCATCAAACTCCCCACCGAATGGCCTTTTCACTTTCCGATTCTGAATTAGTTTAGTGGCCATCTGAGGGCGAATCATTCCCCCATAAACCTTATAAGTTTATGGCTTACTTCGAAGGTCGTGAAAGCTGTGAGACCTCTTTAAGGCATAACTCTAGAAGATATATCTTGGTATAACATGAGAGTCCAGAAATAGCTTACCTATTTTTTCAAACAATTCAATGGAGTTAATATTTAAATAATAGTTACTTATGTCATCAAATTATGTTAATATTCAATTTAAATGGTTTTACTGGTTCTTTATTTAAAATACGTAATTAACATTTACTAAATAAGGAAAACAATTGTACTACAAACTATGTAATACTTATTACATTACTACAAAGAATATAAATAAATATATATATATGTTGGACTGCCCACCAGCCTGATGACGTCACCCCCCCCTAACAGACGGAGAGCGCGCCGTTACACGACGTTTTCTGTTGTAATGTTTAAAGATTGGTTTTATTGTGTTAGAGGTGTGAAATTTCATTAAATTATGATTTGTAACCTTCCAATGATCCCTTTTACAGTTGTATTTAAGGCTTAATAAAGTTTGTTGATTGTGAACTCGTTCATTCATTACAGAAATCTCCAAGATATATTTATATATCCAAAGGAATTTGTGAAACTTGGGCACTAACGCTGGAGGATAAACAAGGTCTTCAGGTATTCTACAATAAGGTGTTACGTAGAATATTTGGTCCAAAAAAGGATAAGGCCCCTGGGGAATATAGAAGATTACATAACGCGGAAAGGCGGAGCATGCATTCGGTAACTATTACTCAAGTGCTAGCGTCACGAAGATTAAGATGGGGATGTAAAGTTGCTGGGCTTAGTAAGGAACGAATTCCTAAGAAGTTAATAAGGGATGTGCCGACTAGGAAGCATCTGAGGGGTAGACCGAGGCGTAGGTGGGAGGATTGCGTTAAGAGTGATTTGGGGATTCAGGGTTTGTGTAGTGGTCTGCGGATGAAAGTGTTAGTAGAGATTGGTGGTACCGACATCGAGTCATCTAGTTTGCTAAGCCTTATTATTATTACCCAAAGTGTAACTGCCAACCTGCGAACCCGCTGCCATTGGCTTAGAAGGTCGTTATTCTAACCACTACCGTGATGAATATCCATTAATATAAGAATTCCATGAAAATCACAATACGGGATTATTAAGTCTATTTTGAAGTCAAAATTCAGATATTGGTCTTGTTAGACATTTAATATTAAGTGACTGATTTTCGAGTTAAATATGATTCGTAATAGCTTTCTTCGACCCTGCTGCTATTCTTTATTAGTTTAGGAAATGATAGCTAATATTTTAGGAAGCACGGTAGCTCATTGGCAGAGCTATGAGCTGCCGTGCCGAAGGTCCCTGGTCAAATCCCGCTGTGACAGATAAATTATATGATTTCAATCCTTTAACATCCGTGGACCCGGTAGAATATGGTGACTATTCTGAGGCTCACTCATCCTCTATAAAGTGGGTATCCTTAATTGGGAGGAAAACCTGGCGGTTGAGCGTGATCTCGGACAAATCACATGCCTGCACAACTGTCGTCTTAGAAATAGTACAGTCTCTAACTATGTACTGAAACCAAGATTTGGTTTGTAGTGGCAGTTTTTTTTTTTTTTTTTTTAATAAGGTTAATATAGATAACAAATGTTTATGGTTCTGAATAACGACCAAACAAATTTGTATCTATCATTCTATAAAACGTGAACAAAGTATATACGATTTTGATCTTATACGAATGGTGATTGGCAGGTTGTTGCTGAAAACCTGAATAATTATCAGGAAATATTAAGGAATAGTCAACAATACACAGAATTTATTTCATTTATAAGATATATTAAGGAATTTATTAAACTCCCTTGCACAACCGTTGTCCTAGAAAATAGCAAAGTCTCTATCAAGTCCTGAACCCAAGACCCAAGAGATGGGCAGTTGATGATGAGGTTAGCAGGGAGAGTGAAAACACGGATGATATTGACCGCGACTCCCGCTTAGCTCATTATCTCCCTCGACTCAGCCATAAATCCTTGTCATTGCAGATCATTAATTCTCATAATTTTTTTTGTCTTTTTATATCCTATCCAGTATTCGTCGTTTCGGCAAATTATTTCCCTATTCCATTGTTTCGGCGAGAGAATGATTATGAGAGACGACTGATTCCGTAGTCAATGGCTCCGAGAGTAGACTAAGGCGTGAAGCTAAAAGAGTTAACTTCATCAGCCTTCATTGTCCTGAATATCGGTTCATTACCGCTTTCAAGATGTGTAATTGACCGATTTTTAAAATGGACTTACTAGATAGACCCAGAATTCTTCGCGTATCTTTGTTTCTTTCATTACTATTAATATTATAATTATTATTTTTTATATTTGTCTTTTAATACACTTCTTTCCATGCTAAATATTTTGACATGTTTATATTTACGTATTTAATTTTTTAAAATTGACTAATTCAGTTGATTTTTGTAATTTCATTTAATTGTTTTTTTTTCTATCATTTATATTACACAAGAGGTGTTTTCGTGGGCATTCGCCTGACATAGTGATTTCAGTCATTATTTCTTTTTAATTTTAAGTTATCAATCGACACAAATTCACTCAAATCCACTCGTTCTTCCGCTTTCCTACTCCTTGTTACCTGGACTTCATAAGAAAAGATAAAAAAGACATTGGCCAAGAGACCTACTCAAATATCGATATTTCTATTCCAAAACTCGATGTTCCTGTACAACAGCAAAGAGAAAAACATTTGGATCAAATTTGCTGGATGCACAATTGCGCAGGTGTAAATGAAAATTGAAAAATAAACAATAATAATAATAAGTTATAATTATTCAGGGCACAGGACCAAAGAATAAATAGGACATAAATATCATTAGAAAAATAAAATATATATGAATATTTTACACATTAATAACCACGAAAACCCTTATTTTAAATATATAATGACCAGTATTGGTATTTTTGGCCTCATAAGTTGTAAAGGTTAGTCACTGGTGCCTTTATTACATTTTTCGAATTTATACTTTTCTACAGCTCGCCGTTTCAGGCTACTTCACTAGATAAACGCTCTAAGTTCCCAATTAATTACAAGAGACCCATATACATGACAACCATTAGACCCATTTGGACTTACGGAATAGAGCTTTGGGGCTCCACTAAGCCATCGAATTCCTCTCGTATTCAATCCTTACAATCCAAAATCCTTCGGAAAATCCTTAATGCTCCTTACTTTGTTACGAACAAAGTAATCCATAATGACCTTAACGTCCTGTTTATTGCTGATTTGGCCCGAATCCGATATCAATATTTTCATGAAAAACTTCATTTCCACTCAAACCCACTAGTTTCAAACCTCGCAACCTCTTCAATCCCTGATAACCCTCCGAGGCGTCTGAAAAGAAGATGGCCTCGTGACCTTCTAAGCTGAAGTTTTTATTTGAGTACTACCACTGGGTAGTTTTTCTACTTGTCTTTTCATGTCAATGTATTCACTCATTATATTTACTTGGTGTATTTTGTATACAGTTGTAAATTTCAACAAATAAATTTAAAAAAAATATATATATTTTTCTTCCTTAAGGAATAATAGCAAACCTTCTTTTTACCTGCAATCCTGGAAACTATAACCCTTTGATCAGTTGGCTGAAATATTAGGTCAGTCAAGAGAAATTCCGCAGTAAAAAAATTAATAGAACATAAAGAGTGCAGCCATGAGGGAAGCCTCGCTATCCTCATCCCTCTCATATCATGAAGTGAACAGATTTGTAAGTCATATCTATCAGTCCACAATGGAAATATGGAAGGTTTGAACATGCATGTCCACCGTTTGTCTATTCAGGCCCATCTAGACGAAATATCAATGGAATAGGATTCTTTGTTTGATATTTATAATCAAGTGTTGTTCCCCGTGATGGAAATCCTCCCATCAATGACATTAACACTACAATAAAAGGATGTCTTAGTACAGTAATAAAAATTAAGATAAACAGCAATTTAGAACGAACCGAAGATATTTACTTGTAAGTGTAATTCATTGTTGTGGGATCAGGGACCCTCTATAAAGAGGGTAACTAAAACAGGGGAGAAATCCAGGCGGTTGAGCGTGATCTAGGACAAATAACTGCGCAATCGTTGTTCTAGGAACGGTACAGTCTCTACCACTTACTGAACTCAAGACTCTTCCTGAGTTGTAGTGATAAAGCTTTTTGCGTTAAACATAATTATATCAGAAAAAAAATGAATAGTGATGAGTGATGCATATCTCGAAGCTAAGATTGACATACTTGCACACGTTAAACAAAATTAGCTCTGCTAACCATTTGAAGTCAATTTCAAGCAGCTTACTTCAAGAAAAGCTCCCTGAAGAACTCTGAGCCATTATCCTTTGAGATATGAAGGCGTTAAGCGCTCAACAGAAATATATTTCCCAGTTGTAAAAGACACTTTTCATCCCCTACACATTGCCAGATAAAAGAAAAAGCTTGAACCTTCTCCGGGCAAGCTCGTACCTCAACCGTTTGAGGCTCATCCAAATGCAAACGAGCCTTGCCGTTTAAAATGCGAAAAAGGGAATTTATCACTCTTTAAGTACCTCAAAAAAAAAGAGAGAAAACTGTATAAAACCTATTTCACGGATATTACCTCCTTTGATAAAGACATTTTTATTGAAGTGAAGATGAGGAAATATTTAAGTTAGTAAAAATTCTAGAGCATAAAATTGTTAGGATAACTTTAAGGACGTATTTTTAATTTTTCAAAAAATATAACTTTTCTAATTTTCGTTCCACTCTTCTACGCAGTGACCCAAGTGAATTGTTTACTGTAGAAATGAAACTAATACAAGTTCTGAGAATTTTGTTTTTAAAACTTTTAACTTTTACCAGAGAAAAACGTTTAACTTTTAACTTTTACCAGGCATCCTTTACTATAGAAAAGAAAACTGTCTGCAAGATAGCACAGTCTTGATAACGCTTTCAATATTTTGTTTACTGCAGATAGAGAACTAGTCCTGGCCAAGGTACTTTTTTTGCCCCTCTTGTAAAGTATAGAAAATGGACGAATTGGCTGTCTGCACTTAGCGATTAACTACAGCCTCGGTGATAAGCGGTTAACTTGTATTTTGCCCTGAGACAGTTAACTGAAATGAAAGCGGAATCATCTCATGCTTTTAGTTTTTTTGCTTGCAATAAATAGTATAAACAAGTAGTTTAGTATAAGCAATAAATATATTGTAGTACTGAGATCTTGACGCAAGTATACACCGTACCTCCCCAAATATTGTAGTTATGTAGTTCCTTGACTATTACAACTTACAATTTATGTAGATTTTTTATGTACATATTATATTGTTGTTTTAATAATGTATTTTAACGAAAATAAAAGAGGTTCAGAAAAAAACAATAAATATATTTCAAGCCAACGCCACTCGAGAATTTTGAGAATAACACGATTTTGCTTCCCTAAGTACATGAACTCATTTCGGACACAATTCGACTTAACCGCTTATTCACCGGGGCTGCGGATATAATGTATGCGTAATCGTTTCTTGACTTTACATTAAATAAGCAAAAACAAAAATTATTATAAACATGGTGTCTTAAAAAGACGTTTTAGTAAATTGGAAGTAGGATAGTCTATATTAGTATTAATAACGAGATGTGCCCACGACTTCGTCCGCATTGAATAGTGACTTTGGGCAGCATTTTTAATTTTTTAGGCTAATTACTTTGCAAATAAAATAAATATATAAATTAAAATATGTGTTTTACAGCAAATTGTTTAATTAAGTACATTTTTATAAACAACGTTGTTTGTTTTCCCATCGTTTGCCAAAACATAGAGATTTTGGCAAAACGTATTTTATGCTGAAAGCGAATTAAAGAATGGTTAATTTATAAGATATCGGAGTTACTAAAGGCAAAATTCGTTCATTACCTTCTGTTATAGTAGAATACTTCATTTTATGTGTAAATATTGTTTAACTTTAGTTTCAATTGTTAAATTATAAATTGCAGGAATGTGCGCAGTTTCGGAGCAGGCTAGGGTACGAAGTACAGGTTCAATGTTGACGGATTAGAGGGGAATAGAATAATTATTAATTTTAGGTATTCTTTTAGTGCATTTTTTAAGGTTATAAAAACCTATTTTATGCAGCAAAAGCTAAGTGAATTAAAGAATGGTTAATTTAACAGACATTGGAGTTATTAATGTGTATTAAAACTACTTCATTTATAATTTTCAATAGTAAAAATTCGTTCATTACCTTCTCTTATAGTAGAATACTTCATTTAATCTGTAAATATTGTTTAACTTTAGTTTCAATTGTTAAATTATAAATTGCAGCGATGGGCGCAGTTTCCATCTTAGTGCACGCCGGCGTTATAAAATGTACCTACTGTCCGAATTCTAAGTCTGTAGCTTATGCAGTTTTGGGTCTGCGATGTTCTTTTCAGTCAGGACGAACTCTTTTATATATATATATATATATATATATATATATATATATATATATATATATATATATATATATACATAGATTAGATCAGTGTTCAAATTATCGCAATTCACTGTTAAGCTATAGTTTTTAAAGGAAAATTATAACAAAGCTTCGAAATTCTCTAATGTCACCGAGTATTTCTCAATTTTCGTCTGCATTTTTGGAATGTACGATAAAGGTCGACCAGGATATTGACTAATATATAGAAATATGGAATTTCCTCAGACGCTCATAGCAGCCAAATAAAGGAAAACAAAGTGAATTCATATATTAAAAAAAAATACCCTATCGAAATTCACAAGACGAACAACCCTGGAATCATCATAAAAGATGTTTTGTTGTTCTAGACTTCCAAAAAATACTTTGAGAATTGTGAATGTAGCCTAATTTCAAAGAGGTTCTCTTTTAAAAACAACTGTTAGATGCCTTTTACAATAAGATTATCAATGCAAATATATATATATATATATATATATATATATATATATATATATATATATATATATATAATTTTTTTTTTTTGTTAATTGAATTCGTAGGACAAAAAATGTGTTTTTCGTATTAAATTTTCTTATAATTTGTCCAAATGTTGCATATTTGTATGCATATTTATTTCATTTCCAGGGGTCAAAGGTAGTGCTTATTATGAAATAAATAGACATATATATATAGACATAATTTGAAGCCGTTTTATTTTTTAATTACCTTATTATGTTAACCACTTTCTTTACTACCATAAAAATAAAATAAAATAAACGAAAAACTCTTAAGCTACAGTAATAATTTACTCCAGAAAAAACACTAAATACACTTATTAATGGAGCTTTTGAATTCCCGAAATCATATCTTCAAAATTAGTGTTAACTCGGTTACTTACGTGCAAAGATTCAAGTATTGGAAAACAAAAATAAAATAGTTTATTTCATTTTATTTGTCATTAATTTTTAAATATTTTTATTTCAAAAGAAAAGATATGTCCAGGACCGGGACTCGAACCCGGGTCTTCCAGATCGCTAGTCTGGGACTCTACCATTTGAGCTATCCTGGCCCTAATCAAGCACGCTTCCCGGTCGTGGTCATATCTTTTCCTTTCACTGATCCCAAGTCCCCGCGTTCTCGCATTTTTGCGAAGTATACGAGGGGAAGAATGTTCTTTGAACATTATTTTAATTTGGATCTAGTAGAGTCCTAGACTAGCGAGCTGGAAGACCCGGGTTCGAGTCCCTGTCCTGGACATATCTTTTCTTTTAAAATAAAAATATTTAAAAATTAATAACAGATAAAATAAAATAAATTATAATAATTATAATCAAAGAACATTCTTCCCCTCGTATACTTCGCAAATATAAAAAATAAAATAAGTTTATTCCTTATTTATTAGCCTGATTTAAACTTAAATATACTGATGCATTTATATTTTTATATTCTACTAGTTATATATGTGATATACGTTAGATCTGTTAAGTTGACCATCCACGTATGCTTTCATCAATGTCTGAATGACCTTAACTTTACTAAATTAAGCAGAAAGCTGCTTTGTCTTTCCCTGTAACTAAGCACCTTTGTAAACTTCAAAAGAAGGCCCTTCCGAAAATTCCTCAACTCCTTCTTTTTTTTTCTAGGCCCTTACAACTTGGCCCTAAACCTTATCTTACATTTATTATTTTTGTTCAACTACTTAGGAAAGGAAAATTAAAAATCTGAGGTTTAGCAGGTAATTCGAAATAAGTACATGACTGCATGCAATGATTTTTTAAACTTAGTGTTCCGTTCATCTATTATAATTTTATTTCTCATAAATTTAAAATATTTTATTTAAAAAGAGATTCTAAGCGATCAACAAACTTAACAATCTATTTAACCGCTTAAGAATTCAATTAAGTCCGCTAGCAAAATTTCATACACTACATTGAAATTAAAGTCGGTCATATTTTTTACCGTTTTTATGTTTGTGTTTCATAGTAAAATGATCTACGCACTCAAATATAAATCAAAGTTTCAACTTGGAATCGTATATTATTACTTTCTTATTAATTCTCTGTATATTATATATGACTGTATATTTATATTTTTTGAAATTCATCTTATTATTTTTGTTTCAAGTATAAAGAATATATATATTATATAGTCGTTGATTTCCAGTTTAATTAAGTTCTGTTATCTTCCAACTTATTTTTTTTTACATGAAAATTCATAATCAGATTTCTTTCTTTGCGTTATGACATGACGTCACATTTCTACCTTTTTACCTTTCATCTTTTAATTAAATAAGTTTAAATTAAATTAAAAAAATAATTCCAAAAAAGTTTGTCCAAAGAGGGAATTCATATTTATTATTCGATTCATTCAGTTGACAGGGTCAGTGACTCCATGTACATTTTCTCTGTGTACAGAAGAAGTTTTAATTAGAGTAGTTGTAATAATAAGTAATTTTTCGTTTGAAAAACAACATTTTTTTTAGCATTTATATTTCTTAATTACGGAATGATTATTAAAATATAACAATTTTATGAAGTTTTCACTAAGCTCAATCATTTGTTCAGTGATAAATTGTCATATAATAAATGATAAAAATACTGATACATTAAATTTATAGCGTTAATCAAATTTTGAACAGGAAACCAAAACAAAATTTTCGTCTAGTAATTAGTTAATCAATTAATTTTAAATTTTCCTTCTTCTTCTATTTAGCGTCTAACCTGTTTGACTGATTCGTTAATCAAAAGTGTCGTTAGATTTTCTCCTAATTGTCATGGATATTCCTCGATTTAAGGGGAAAATGATGCATATGAAGGGTTTTTCAATTTTGTTTAGGGCAATTCAAGATGGCGGTCATTTTAATGATCTTGTAATAATAATCTTTAATATATTATTTGTTATCTTTTAAATATCTTTAGCTCGAATTTTAGATCTTTTAATACTGAGATTTCCCTTCTTCTTAGATGTAATAGAAACATTATAGCCTTTACCATGTGATGGGGAGAGTGGCAACTTAGGATACAAAAATGCAAGTGTTTTTTGTCTCCGACCCTGTTTCTAATTGATCCGAATCAATAGCTGAAAAGGTTAGATTTGAAAAGAAATAACTGAAAGCAAATCAGTTCTAAACAAATAGTTGCTCTGCGTTAATCTCTTAATAAGATACGAATATGCAGTGGCAGGCCAGTCTTCTGAAAATTATTAATTTTTTGATTTGAGGTATTATCATTTGTAGTGGTTTTATTGATGTAAGTTTTTCTATGGCTGTATCAATGTCAGGTTTTGTCGTAAGTGAAATTTTTAAGTCCAGTTTGTTCTCCAAATCATAACAGAAGTTGTCCCAGTTTACACGTCCTGTAATCAATCTAGGAAGGCTAGGCTTGGGAACGAAAAATGAATGTAATAAAAGGAGAACTGGGCTATGATCTGATGAAAGGTCATCCAAGGAATCCAATGGTTGGTGGAAATCTGGGATGTGATAAATATGGATGACACATCCGAAATCAAGGATGTCGGGACGTTTTTTGATGGATCTAGGCCAATAGGGGGGGTTGTTTGGTGCCAGGATGGAATAACTCTTTGTGGATGGTAGAGAAGACAGGATATTTCCTCGGGAGTCGGATGTTGGACAACTCCAATGTTGGTGTTTAGCGTAATAGTCTCCTCCAACAATGAAGCGCGGACCAAGAGATTGGAATTAGGATTCAAGAAGGTTATAAGAAACAGAAATTCCGGGAGGACAGTATACAGCTTAAAATTTGATATGGAAAGGACGAGTTGTCATGGTTAGTGAGGTTGATAGACATCAGTTGGAACGGAAGAAATAAGGAAATGGGATAAGTTTTTATGAATGAGAATACAAGATCCGGCATGTGAAGTGTTGTCTGGGTGGTCTGATCTGTAAGTGACGTAGTAACGTATCTATAAATGTGTGCGGTGAGTAAAGTGTGTTTCAGTAAGTAAAGCAATATCTATTTGGTTGTCATGCAGAAATATGTCAAGTTCGTCACGGTGATTATGCAGTCCATTAGCAGTCCACAGAACGATAGCTAGTGGCTTTATGATCATCGTGGGTAATTAAGTGGAACTTCGGGAAGGATTCTCGTGAGTAGATTGATGAGAGGCTTGATAGTCTCTTGGAGATCTTTCAGGAAGGATGTCAGCATAGAATTTAAGTCGTTGGGGTTTTGGATTTGGAATGGGTCTGGAGTTTGATAGGAATAATTAACGGTAAAGGAGGGTAGGCTGGGGGTTGTACCCGAGGTGCTGGATTTTCATTCGATGTTTGATGAACAGCATTCGTTTGAGTATTGTGATTGGAGGCGGTAATTTGACCCGGAAGAGTCTATGGTTGGGAGGAATTTATTCAAGTTAAATAAATAAGTCTTTACAAAATATATCATATAAGTTTATGGTTTTAATAGTTGTATATGTTAGTATTTGAGAGTGTTCCGATAATTAACAATTATTTTTGCTTGAATAAAAACAAAAACAAAAGCTGTTATAAAGTGTATTAAGGCACTAAAATATATTTATTATCAAATCTAAAATTCCAACAAATTATTAATGGTCAATATTCATCAACTGCAGGTAAAATGCGAATTCAAAGAGGTCTTCCTCAAGCGACAACGAAAGCCAGCCGGTCAATATTGAAGGAGTGTGATAAAACCGATGCAGGTGATAATCGATATATGAAAGTGCGAGATTTGACAGGCTTTCCCAACTGGATAACAGCGTGTACTTAGTGTCGTTCACAATAAACAACAGGCACTTGTTTATTTACTTACACCATTTAATAACATTTTTGCTAAGCTTAACTGCGAATTACCTTTTCTAATAAATAAAATAATATAACTTTTTTTTGGTTTCAATAAATAATCTACAAAGTAAACACAAAAGAAAAAAATTACTCAAACGATGGTCAATTGAATCGTCTTAAAAAACAAAGGACTCCGCTTAAGCATAAAAACAACAAAAAACGACTTTTAATGTTAATGGCCTTAACACCATGTACTTGACCCAAGACCCTTGATTGTAGTGGTACCTTATTTTTAAACTCTGCCCTATTAGCGACTCTTTACTTTAGTACCAGATTACATCTACGTGTGGCTTTGTGGCAATTTTATGTGTTTGAAATCTCACTATTTTTTTTGAGAGAGCTCAGACATTGGACAACCAAGTTTTCTATGTATCGATCCATCTTCTAGAACATCGACAGCGACAGCCTACAACACTTTTTCAGTAGAAACGCCCCATCACCATCCTGAGACTTATTGGAATTGCTTACCATTACTTGAAGAGCTTCTCTTCTCGTCGCTGACCGGCCGAAGTAAAAAATGTCTACTATGCCTTCTTCTTACTCTAACAAGTCTCTACTACACAGTATTATTATTTTAGTATACATATTATATTCTTCACAAACCATTACCGTTGATCAGGCTAGTTTATATTTTCATCTATATAAATATTATTATGAAATATGGGCGTTCAGGTCCAAAAGCGGATAGCTCCTTATTAAAAAAATTTACTCATTCTTTTTGCTTTCGAAACATCAGGTTCGGGATCAGACTAAAACCACGAGAAATAAGCCGGAATTGCTTAATTAAGCTAGCGATAAATGTGAAAAAGTCATTTTATGAAATTTCGTATTTATCCCATTTCGATCCTGGACTGCTCAATAAAGGTATTTGTTTCTAGTAGATGGTCAGTATTGTTATAAAATATGGGTATTTTATTTTTAATTAGACAGAGGGATACCTACAGCCTGTGTTGAGGCAGACCAACCCCTTTGGTCTGAGTTGGCCGACCGAAATAAATACATTCCCCATAATTACATTCTATTTTCCATAGTAAAGCTCACAATAATTTGTATTTTGGAAAATACTAAAAAGAAAACGAACAGTTAAAACATGTTTTAACTCAACTTAAACAAGTCCGCGACAACCTGCGGAACTGATACAGAATTCCTTAAATAGTGTTTCACTATTTGTTTGAAACCGATCAAGCCCCGAAGATGACTTAAGGCTTAAATTAAAGATTATACCCTATTTAAGAAATATTTTCAGTGATCTCCACCCCGGATCATCCCCCCTCTTATATATAAGGTCAACTAATATCGTTCAAGAATATTTTAAATGATTATTACAAATTATTGCTCAAATAAATGAATTTAATTTAATCATGGTAACCTGAAGTTGATCCACTGGAGCAGTGATTCCAAACCTGGGGCATAAAGACAAGTCAGGGGTGGGGCGGAAGAAGAGTTGAAATTTAAAAAAATCTCACTTAATTTTAGCTATTTTTCTCTTACCTGTACTTCTATATCTTAAAGTGACAGCTATTTGGTTGTATGTTGTGATAGTAAGACTAAATGTATTCTATACAACTTTTGCGCAAGGCAGGCTTTCGTTCAAACAAGGGGGGCGTGGTACAAAAAGGCTTGAGAACTACTTCTAGCATTGTAACGGAGAAATGTTGTAAACAATGTTAGCAGATATGTCCTGTTGGACAGTACAACGCTGACTGCTGTAGCTGTACGTTTATATCCAATACCAAATTAATACCAAGAAGGAAAATGCTAAGCTTAGGGTCGTTAAACCCTGTCGAAAATGTAGACACTAGTTTGGGATCGTCAGTTTTTCGGACAAAGGTGAATGGCTCGCGGTTGGCTGGTTCCGTTAGGGAGCAATTTATGCGAGCCGTCCTCAACGCTATCTATTGTCCACATTCCGGCCAATAGTCACTCTGTCATGAGATATTTCTTGTCCAGCCCCCCACTCACTTTTACCCCCTCTCCTACCCGTCCAGCCGAAGCTTTTCAATCGGGAAAACGCCCTGGAATCCGGGTGAATGTTCTGGAATGACCTTGTTTAATGGGACAGAGGGAACCATGACGCATGGTGTGCAGCTTTAGGCTTTTACAGAGTATTCTAGATAAAATCACTATGGTTGGAAAGTGGAAGTTCAATTTTTTAAAAAATTATGTACTTATAATATGTGACTTGGTCTATGGAAAGGCGGTTTTAGTGCGAAAACAAGGTCTATCTAAAAATCTGCAGTTAAAAGTAAAAAATAAATGTTGTACCCAAGTTTTTGGGTTGAATGTGTTGGGGTGGAGGTGCGGTCTCATTTATGAGCCTATTTGGGCGATTATTCGTTGGGATGTATTGCACGTCTTCTTTGAGATGTGATTGATCTCACTCTTGTTTGTGTCTTGATAATGCCTGAATTCGCCTCTTCAGGCGTCGACTGGTAATTGTTTGTTTTTACTCCAGATGTGAAACATAAGGCTTTGCTTGTGTTTTTTTCCATTTGCATTCTAATAAATGTTAATGTTTCGTTTTGGCTCTATTTTATTGATGATATAATAGCTTAAATCTTTAAACTTACGAAAACATAGGTAAGAAAAAACGAGTAAACTGGAAATCGAATGAAGGAAGGTGAATATCAGAAAAGACATTACAGACACATAATATCTCCACTGAGTAATATCGTCAATCTGAGAATAACCCGATAACCTCAGATTCATATTTCACTTCTATTATTTATCTATCATGTTTTGCTTTATTTTTTTATCACATTTTTCTTCAACCCCTTCTCCCTCAACATGTCTGCATATTTTTTCATCGTAGTGTTGAATATTTTATTCATTTCATGATGAAGCCTGAATCCCCGTGATGATTATGTAATATGTTTAAGACCTAGAATAACATATTTTTAATTCCTATCTAAAAATAATAATTCAAAGAAGTTAATATGTGAACACATTGCAATAACAATAAAATAAAAGTATCGAGTCATTTAAAAAATATATATACAATTGTAATAAGGAGTTTTGCTATATACATAGAAATTTCGTTATAAAATACCAATGATGTTACCGAGTATATTAATACCAGTGAATATTTGTAACAATTTTTTCTATTTTTTCGGAATTTTTAACCTTCAATCAGCAAAAAAGCTGTGTATTATCAGATTCTGTTTAGAAGCCCATTTAGGGTGTTCGAATGAAGCCTAAAACTCGGTTTTTAGGTTCCTGATTTGCGTTTATGCAAGTCACAACAGTATTTTTTTCATACGATGATTTAATTTTCTGGATGAGAGTTTTTTTCCCGTATAGTTCGTCAATAATTTTGGATGTGGAAATTCATTCTTCCACATTAGAATATTTAGTCGATTCAGCCGACCTTTTGTACAGTTGCTCCATCATTTGTACAGTTATAAATATCGTTTCCTGTTGATCTATTGTACATAAAAGTGAATTCCTAAAAGCATATAAAGTATAGCATAAAAGCACATACAATATACAGTACGAATAGCATGTGCGAATGCACAATGAACGAGTGTGCAATCGTAAAAAACTTTTATAAATGATAATAAAACCAATTAGCAAGCATGAATAGGTTTAAATCATCTCTGCTCAGATTACTTAGTCACATGTCTCTCGCTATTCCAATTTATTAATTAATATATTTTCTTTCTATATCGAGGTGTGAGAATGTTTGTTCGTTTTAGTTTACAATGCGAAAACAGTTAATTCAATCACGATTAAACAGTTAAGTTACAGGATGTTATCTAAGGAATTAAAGGAACTCTTGTAGAAGACAGTCTAAGTCTATACCCGTCTGCAGTGCTGATGGTAAATAGCCGTACTTTCTTTGTGGAGAGTTAACTTTGCTGGTATCCATAGGAACAGGAAGTAAAAAAAAAATATAGCTGTAAAAAAACTTTCTCCCAGCGGCTCATTTCATATCTTCAATACAAACGCAAAGTATCGAATGTGAAAAAACAAAATTTTGTTTTTGATTTATAGTGTTTATCGTTCCCTGTATGGTGTGTATCTTTTGGATTATTTTAGGATCAATACATCATATAAAATTTATATAGTCAATTGTATATTAAAAAATCACGTATAATGACTGAGTTGAAATACTTTTGAGTATAAGTACTGATTTTAATGAACCTTGAAACATTTTTTCTCTCCCCTGAAAAGTGGTTTTTTCGATAATTTGCGTTATTTCCCAATTTCCAAATTCCACATTTGACTGTAACGAATATCTTTTTGTAAAAACATACAACCATCATATAAATTTAATAGATTTGCAAAGCTTATTAAAGGTCTTCTTAACTCTTCCAAAGATATTAACAGAATACAGCTATCTGAACTCAATATAGAAATTTATTACTTAAGATTTTTTTTTCATTTAATGCAACATCCCTTAGTTTAATGGGATGAATAAATATGAATAAATAAATAAGGGTGAATAAATATAACACCTGCTTGCGACTCAACTATTCACGAGAAGAAAAATACTGGGAAGAGGGAAGGGCAATCATATCTCGGAATAAGTGTCCTTGAGCATTGTTCGGCACTCAGTCCCTCGATGAATCCATTTTTCTCAGTTGAAAGGATTTGTGAGAAAGAGGGAGGAAGGGCGTGCCTTATACTGTCCCCAAATAGATAGCGAATGATGGAGTTTGTGCGCCGCCCATTGGCAGTTCTAAGCCATCGCCGGCGTTCTAGAATCGCTTCATCCTTTGAGGGCTTTGAGGGCAAGAAGTCGTTTGTCATCCGGCCACCGCCTGCCCTAGGGTTCACGGTTTAATCCCGACCGCGCCTTCAAAGCTGGCTAATCTAGCCTCAAGTCAAATGTTCCCTTGATCGATCTATCTTTTCACATTCCCGTTTTATGAGTATTTGACCCCCCAATAATCCACCATAACCGGACAGTTAAAAGAAATTAAAACAATACAGTAGCGATTAAATAGGATATAAGCAACCAAATAAAAAATACTGACCAGAGTTGAATTTTAATATCGTAAAAACCTAAAATAGCAATAATGAAAATGAATAAAAAAACTTTTAAAAAATGCACAAAAACAGATAAATAAAAAATATCTAAAATACTTAAAAAATTAATTAATTTTTTACGTAAATCGGGGACTGGGGTACCTTAGTTTATAGAGCACTGGGCTACTGATTTATGTTCTGAGGACGAGACCAACTGTGGGGGCTTAAGTCTCAGATTAAGCCCCGAGGAAGCTTGCAGTATGGCCAGCAAAACTTCGGCAAATAATTTGAAACGTTTCTAAACCAGAAGAAATAGGTGAGGATTAGATTAAAAATATTGGCCGTTGCAATTAAAAACAGTATTTAAATTATTTATTCTATGTATACCCTGTTCCTGCATCCGCCCTGCGGGATCTGCATTCCCTTCCGCATACCCTGTATGGAGGAAAATCTAACGATTGAACACAATCCCTGGAAATTGAAATCCTTGCATAACAGTTGACACCTAACCATGTACTTAACCTAAGACCCTTTGCGAGTTATAGTTTTCTGTTGTAGTTCACAATTTTGTTTCCCATAACTCATTTAGAGCGGCAAGTAAAACGCTGCTTCCGGTTTTTTAACTATTTTTGTTTATACTAATATAAAAGTCTGATGAGCTAAATTTGAAAAGTTAAATATAACTTTTGATGAATATTTACTATGGCCTGCAATTAAAGCAAAATTTTCGGGAATCACAAGTTCAACATGGACTTTCTTAATAAGACCCTCCAACTGCTCACAGTAACGAACTTTACCAAAAATTCTTTGATTGCCTCATATAAAAGACGAAACTATGTCATCATAACAGAGGTAATAAACGAATAAAAGGTTATCGTATTAGAATTAGGGAGCCCCATTTGTTGAAATCTGCTCCTATTTCCACAATATCTAAAATATCCTACTCTTATCATTCTTGCAATGCATCCGATGCAGTTAAAGAGTTTCCAACTAGCCCACTATCTCAATCCCCTAAATGTAAAAGTCTATTTACCACTCCTGGTAAAATTTTATTAAAAAAAGGTACTAAATTTGTTTTCTAGATTTTTTTAACAAGTAAAGCAATTTGCGATGCAAATGATCACCGATAAAAAAAATGCCCCCTCCATTTTAATTATTCATTCTTTTGTATCATCAACAACTTTCTGATGTTCGAAATTAATTCATACAATGCGTTTTAATATTTTTGATTAAGCCAGGACATACTCATTTGAAACGGTTTGGGCCCGCGGTGCTACAAAGGAAACTAAAAAACTTTGACATATACATGGTGACATAAAAAAAAATATCCAACATCGAAGAACGCCTTCTCAAGTTATGTAAAGACATACTTTCATGAAAAATAGAAGGTTTTCGATATGAAACAGCTGTACAAGAGAAGGAAGTGATCTAACAAGTTTACTAAGCCATTGAGATCTATATGTTTCATCTATGCGATTTTAAGAATTCTACGAAGAATCTGATTTTGATACATCTACGGTCAGGTCTTATAATATAAGCCATCTACATTGTACATGGCTACTAGAAACAATAGAACAGCTTATGTCGTGATGAGTTGTGGAAAAGAAGAAGAAATATGGCCATCTGTTCCAAATGCCCTACGTCATGTAGCCTCCCTAAACAAGAGAAAATGAAAATGTAATCTGAATCTTGTATATAAATTTCTTTAGGACGGAAGAGCTTACATTAAAAAAAAAAATAGTATGACGCAGATACTTCCATAAAAAATTCTTTATTTTTCTCACAGATTTCTCTTGCGTCAAATTCACATCCTGAAATACACAATTTAAGGGAAGTGTAAATGTTTTTCTAACAATGCTGCAGGTGTCCAGCAGAACTGCCTTTTGTGCTAATTTTTCTTTTTCTTCTTCCGCCGAAGACTATTGAGGGCCTTATAATATATCCTTCGTCCGGATTAGTGGTGAACTGTCAAGAGGCTTCTCCACTGGGACAGGGGTTCGGCAGGGAGATGAATTGACATGGCTGATCTTCAACCTTGCTCTGGAAAAGGTGGTTAGAGACTCTGAGATCCAAATAACTGGTACACTCATTAACTCCTGCGTGCAACTCCTTGGATTTGCAAATATTTCTGGCAGGTCGTTAGCAGCAGTCAAGGAAGCATTTATCGCACTGAGAAATGCTGCAGTGAGGATGGGACTTATCGTCAACTACATCTAAACAAAGTACATGTGCATAAACCCTCAACAAATAATCCTTGAAAACCATATCAAAGCTGACGGGCAGAGGGTGGATAGAGTTGAGGAATTTGTGTACCTTGAATCCCAGGTGAACCAAAAAAAAGGTATTGGGGCAGAAGTCGAGAAGCGGATCACAGCCACTAATCGCTGCTATTTTGGTCTGCAGAAGCATCTACGTGGTGGTCTCCTGTCTAAATCCTCTAAGATCAGACTATACAAAACTCTCATCCGACCAGTTCTCACATATCACTCAGAAAACTGGACCCTGACCCAAGCACACGAACTCTCACTTCTGAGAATCGAAAGGAGAGTCCTTAGGAGAATATACGGTCCAGTTTTGGTGGTTGGAAAGTGGAGGTGCCGGTCCAACAACGAGCTGAGGCTACTTCACAGGGAGCTGGACGTAGTACAGTTTATAAAGTTAGCAAGACTGAGGTGGGCCGGACATGTGATTAGAGTTGGGTAGGATGAATTCCCAGACAAAGTCCTCAGGGAGCGAATGTATGGTGTGAAAAGAGCAAGCCGATCACGATTTCGGTGGGAGGACTGCGTAGCTTCGGACGCCCGGACCATATTGGATGTCCGCGATTGGAGGGTAGCATCACTTGATAGAGAAAACTCGCGGTCGATGCTGGAGCAGGCCAAGACTCGACTACAAGGGTCGTAGTGCCAAATGATGATGATGATTTTATTTTTATAAATGGAGGCCAAGGTCTTTTGTATTCTCCCTTGTGCTTTTCAATATCAGACCATTCGAGGAAGTGACTATTGGAGTTATGAGCACTTTCCCCAAATAATAAGGTGATTTTAACTCAATAGACAGTTCTTGGTGTTTCCTAATTTTTTCGGCTCTGGTGTTCATTGCGTTTGAATCACATGGGACTGATATTTCTATGATTCCAATTTTATTCTCTTTATAGATCAATAAAATATCAGCACGGTTATGTATTACCCTGTGGTCCGTGACTATTTGCTCATCTCAGTAAATTTTATCCAAGTGTTACTCTCTTTACTTTTCTATAGGAATATCAAGTTTTGGTAATGGAAACATCAATAGTTGAGTAGGTCTCTTGGCCATTGTCTTTTTAACCTTCTCCTATCAACCTCAAGTAGCATGGAGTAGGAAAGCGCAAGAACTAGTCTAAAAATGAATAGACTCGATGTATATAGTGATTAATTATAAAATAATTTCGATTATTATTAGTTCATAGCTCAGTCTACACTGAAAGCTAAGTACTGCGTTGGTATCAATAGTTCAAAATAGATAAAATAAAATAGGTTCTTGAAATATATTTTTATTTACAAACTGTACTGAAATTAATCATTTCATTTTATAATACTTTTACTAAATTATATTACAATTACAATCATTATATAAGTTATTTTGTAAAGCGAATGCTGATTAATATAACAGGAAATATGATGGAAAGATATTTTGTCAAGATTAATAATTTTTCAACAGTTTATTTTTATTTATTGATTTTCTGGATAATCACATAATTGAGATTTATCAAGTTTCTGTTACCTATAATATTTAGAGACTGTGTCATATTCCTAAAATATACAGTCTGCACTGGATGTATCCATGGCAACCACTGTAAACACCTGGCCAGAAGATTCCTTCATGTTCAAATGTTAAGATTATTATCAATTTAATATACGGTTTACTTATTAACCAAACAACCATGTATACAAAATCATTCTCATTGTAAGGGATCATCCCACCAATGTTTAAAATGTATGTATATAATTTAAAATTAAATAAAAATTAAAAAAAAAAAAAGAAATATACGGTTCAAAGTATCTACTGTTCTTATTATTTCATAATAGACTGGTAATTTCAGACAAATAAATCAAATTCATTTCAAATAAACGAATCTAGAAGTACTAGCTCTGTATTTGAGCTCTGGAGGAAAATTTTAATTAGCAGAAGCCATAGCTGATGACAAGCATTGTTTATTTGTATGGAAGGGGTAAGAATAATTTAAAAAAATTTAATAAACTAATTACACTTCCCCCTCTACACATACACACACATAGTGAATTCGGATTCAAGAAGCCTTGACCCTGCAGGTGATGTCCAATCTCCTCAAGATGGTTGCCAAGGGGATAGCCTGAAGTATCTTCAATCTCGATTCGATTCCAGTAAGCTCTTCGTAAGAAAATAAAACAAAGAAACTGAGTTTGCTGTTTCTCTAAGATATCTAAGCAAAACAATACTTTGCACCATCAATTTCAGAAGATAGTCCTTGAAATTTTATTGTTTAAATTACTCTATAAATAGGGGGGAAATCTGATTTGCCTGATCCTGTAAAAATCATCTCTCTGCACAACCTTTATAGTCTTTACCATGCATTGAACCCAGGACACTTCATGGGTTGTATTTGTACAGTATATATATATATATTCCTTGAGTATTCAGCTTTGTTTAGGAGATAAATTTAGATAGCTTACTAATATGACCTTGTCTCCCTAACTGTTCATAAACTATGGACTTAAGGATTAATACTGTTTGGAATAGAACATCAATAACAAATAATAATAAGAATAGAACTATCAATAACATTTATCAGTTTGTTTGAGGCTTTCGCAGAGTACTCATTATGCCTTCCATTTATCCTAATGCTGAATATCCCGATATGGTGTTTGTGTACGGTTATTTCAATGGTAATGCCAATGCTGCCCTTCGTGAATATTCCATGCGAATTCCAAATAGAAGATTACCTAGTAAGTCTACATTTAACTCTACGTTTCAACGTCTTAGAAAAACTGGTACAATAGCTGTCGTACCACATGCTGATGGCATTTTAGCCCCTTTACGAAATGAAGAAAGGAGTGCGACCGTATTACAATATTTTGATGATAATCCATCTGCCAGTTTACGGAGAGCTGGAGCGCAATTAAATGTTATGCCAACTACAGTATGGAGAACTCTCATTGCTGATGGATGGACGTCACCCATATCATTATCAACGGGTACAAAATTTATTACCGCAAGATTTAAGGCAAAGAAGAAATTTTTCAGATTGGTATTTAAATCAAGCTGATCACAATCCACCCTTTTCAGGAGAAATTTTATGGACAGATGAAGAACAGATCACAAGAAGAGGTATCTTCAATCAGAAAAATAATCATCTCTGGTTGCATGCAAATCCCCATGCAATTCGTCAGCATCATTTTCAGCATGAGTTTCAGTGCAATGTGTGGTTCGGGATAATAGACAATATTTTAATAGGCCCGCATTTCTTACTACCTCGACTCAATGCGGACACATTTTTGGAATTTCTTAATAATGATTACCACGATTCAGTTGAAGATATTCCACTACAACTGAGAAGAAACATGTGTTTTCAAATAGATGGTTGTCCTGCACATTACGGAAGAGCTCCACGACAATTGGCCTCCTCGCTCTCCAGACCTGACACCACTGGATTTTTTTTGGGGGGGAGACATTATACAAAAAACAAAGTCTATGCAAATCCAGTGAATGACCTTAATTCTTTACGAAGAAGGATAATGGAGTCTTCTGAAACAATAACAGATATCCAGGCCCGTTCTGCTACTGCTGCTGTTGAAGAAAGATGCCTGTCTGAAGGCTCAAGGAATTTTTTTGTTTTTTTTAATTATTTTATTGAATTGTACAATTGTAATATATACATCTAGTACAAGGGCTGTATGAATAAATAAATACATGAAAGGACGTGTAGAGGCACTACCCATTGGCAGCACTCTAATTACATTTCTATTATAGAAGGTCTCGAGGCCATCTTCTCTTCAGACGCCTAGGAGGATTGTCCGGGATGGAATTGGAACCAAGGATAGAAACTAGTGGGTTTGGATGGACCTGGAGTTTATTATGGAATGATAGGTATCTGGAATGGGCTAAATAGGTAACAGCTCAAGGAAATCACTTCGAAATTTAATATGAATGTTAATGGTTTACATTTAATAAATAAAGTAGTTGGAACAAATAAAATAAGTTCTATTTATTTACTATGCCTAAATAATTCGTAAAAATGAAATCTTTAGATGTGAATATCTCCTAAACAAAGCGTTTGCGGACATACCTTCATAGGAAATTTTTTTCTTGTTTTGAGATCCTTAGTTCAAATTTTCAGTTTGGCCATTTAACACTGAAACACCCTTTATATATAATAAATAATAATACATATATATAATAAATACAAGCCGGCCCTAAGCCAGTTTGATTTATAGTCTTAGGCTAAACATTTATCCTCCCTCCCTTCTTGAATTAAATTGATATCAGATGAAGATCAAGAATAATTTAACATCCAAGGATGAGCTTTATTGAGTCTTATTACTTAATAATAATATTTATTCTGGGACAAGTCCCTTTAGAATAACAATACAGGTTTCTATGCGGGGTATTATTATGTCTTAGAGTATAATGTGATTTCATTTAATTAATTAATACAATTAAAATTTAACAAATGAGGAAGGATTAATGAAAAAAAAATTACGAATTACCCCTCCAGTGATAACATTTAAAGAATGAAAAAATAAAAATAACAGAGTACAAGAAATAAAAATAACATAGAAATAAGATAACAATAGTTATAGAGAGAGAAACAATAGATAATTACATATGTATCCAAGTTACAATGTCAAGTAGAAAAAAAACAAAGCAAATAATGAAACAAAGATACAAAGAATATCAACTAAGATAACTTGTTTTTAAAAATATCTTAGGCTAAGCTTTTATCCTAATCACTTTTTACTTTACTGGGTCGGGAAAATTAGAGCATTACAATTAGTTCAATATTGAACAATATTTTTGTTATTGATTTTGTAAGTTTTAATATGCTATATTGAAAAAACTGAACTAACCACTGATCGGATAGTAATCACTTTGGTTGTTTATTAGATTAATCAATATATTATTTTAATTTATAAAAACTAGCTTAACTCCTATAGGAAAAAAAATAGCATAAATCATACAGGTTAACTGTAATCGAAAAAATCATTACAAAAATCAAATTATACATTTTCTGAAATTAGGGAAACATGATATTTCTTTGCATGTATTTTGAACTCTCATGCAAAATATTTGAAGTGTACCTTATTAAAAAAAAAAAGTTTCCGTTTTCTATTTCTGTCTAATTGACCAAAGTTTCCGATATTTCCCACGGTTCGAAAGCACTTACATGGAACCCTCATGCAATTTGTAGAAGACAAGAAACTTCACTTAAGTTCAGGGTGTACTGTACAATGTTCACAAAATGAGAAATTCAGGGATCTGAGTATTTCACTCTTATAAATGAAAGAATTTTTGAAAATAAAAGTTGTTAGTTATGTGTACAAAAATGTTTATTTTACTCCGTGTTCTGTATTAGTTGTTATGTTTTTTAACTATCTGTGGTGGTTAAGTGGTATAGCACTGAGTTGCTGTGCCGAAGGTCTCGGGATCTAATACGCCTGTACCAATTTTCATTTAATTTGTTAAGAGTCGGTGACGGATCCATTGGGATCTGGGACCCTCCTGGGGTACCCGAAATATAATCTGGCGGTTGAGCGTGATTTAGGACAAATCACTTCTCTGCAAAATCGTTGTCGAAGAAACGGTGCAGTCTCTTCCATGTACTGAATCTAAGACACTTTATGGGTTATATGTTACAGGTTTACAGAAGTGGTTGCAGAGTGCGATGAAATATTCTAAAAGCTATCAAACCCTCTTTTTTATATATTTAAAAAAAATGAAATGACTACATATAGGCATTTAAGCTTCATTAACTTTAAGCGTAAGTAGTTCAAACTGTCAGTTTTTAATAGCTACGGGTAGAAAATGATTGTAGTTAATTGTTGTATATATGTATTATATTATTATTAGTATTATATATATATATATATTGTAATGTACATATTATTTTTGAATAACAATGTCAAGTAACGGAGATTTCGAAACAAAAAAAAAAAAGTAAGTTTTTATCTTGAAGAGTATAACAAAGTAATTACCAATATTGAATTTCAAATATCAAAGCAACTGTAAAATTTGTTTTAATTAAAATTGTCACAAAGCAGAGACCTTTTTAACTAATATTTATTTTTGATTTAGAACATTTAATTTTTGATGGTAGTTTCTTCAAAATTAGTGGAACAGCTTCATCTAAAACGAATTGGGGTTGAATCTAATGAGTAGTAAAAAAGTGTTTTAATTTAAAAAACTATCGCTAAATCGTGATTCTGAGATTAATTAAAATTGAGTACTGCATTCTAGGCTGATAACGAATTTCAAAAATGATTGGTCTCTTCAAAAAAATGAATGCCAAAGATCTCTTTGTTTTTATATTATCTTCTCCGGTGAATCATTCTGTTACCGCTGTCAAATCATGATTATGTCGGCATTTTTAATATAAAAATAAATTTATCTTTTCTAATTATATCTTATGAAAGCTTTTATTTTTCTGAAAAGCGTGACATAAAAAAAAAGAATGAAAGAAAAAGTGAGATATTCAGTTGTATACTTGACCTGTTTTCAGGCCCCCATTGCCACCTCTTGCAGTAATGGCGGCGCAATGTCCTTTTTAGTGGTCTGTGTTTCTTCCACTTAGTAATTTCCTTTCTCTGTCCCTTCTCTTAGGCTTTGTAATCAAATGGTAATTCTTGGCAAGGGCGTAAAAGGGATTCCTTTGGCCGCCCGGGACAAGCCGGGGGAAGGAGATGAAATAAGGGCCAGTGACGGCATTTGGCCCTTTGTATTTGTCCTAAGTTGAAAGCAGAAGAAAATTGTCTCTTTATAGAGCGGAGTAGAGTCAAACTTTTTTTTTAATTATTCGCTCCAGAGCTCTGTTTAATAAACATAATCCGTTCAAAACGGCACTACCGATAATTTTTAGATTTCAAACATTTATATTTTTAAAGCGTAACTCAAAAACTTTAAACTTTAATTCAGACAAGCACGTCCATATATAAGCGATGCACACAACACAGTCTACAATTCTAAGAAAAATTGTTAATGCTCCTTGGTTTATTTCGAATCACACGATACACAACGACATGATTTAAACTATAACCATACCCACTGTAAATAACATAATATAATATAAAATAACATATGTTCACAAAAAATACACAGCGTTCCACCAATCTACACAAAATCCACTTGTTCTGTCACTTTCCTATTCCCAGTCACCCGGACTTAACCGGAGAATATTAAAAAAGACATTGATCTTGAGACTTACTCAAGAAATATTGATCATTTCAAAAACTCCTTGTTATTGCTAATGAAGGAGAATAAAAAAACGCTTAGATCAAATTAATGGATTCAAAACAGCGCAGGTGTAAATATCATTAAGTGGCCGGCACGTTCGTTCAGCCTTCTCCCCGAATAAGAATATAATTAAGTAATAATAATAAAAGAACACAGCAAAAAAATATTAGTAAGAGGATAAAAAATGACGACGCCATAACCAGGAGCTCTAAACGCTTATGGAAAAAATTACGGATGCAATAAGACAACGTAGAGAATTCAGTTATATGGATATCTTCGAATATTGAACTCCAGCAGATTGACAAAAAGCGTATGACAAATACGTGTATTAAGTAGACCGAAAAGGACGTTGAAGAGTGATGATTTTTTTTTTTTTACTTTCGTTGTTTTTATGTTTTGAAATCTTACTTTGTTAGCTTATGGGAAGTTTAGGTACATTATGTTAAATTGCGGACTTCAAAACCACAAAATCCTACACTATTTCAAAGTTATAAGTCGTGTAATGTCATTTTTCCATCTGACACCTTACACGTGTTATCATGCTTGACGCTACAATGATAAGAATGCTTGCTTGATAGTGCTTCCACATATGAGTGGAACCGTACACCGCATTAGTTATACTGATGTTAAAAGATGATGTATCAAAATGAAAGAAATGCATAAATATTGTTAATTAAATGTATTTGATTAAAATGACATTTACAATATTGAACAAGAAACTCGTCCAAGAAAAGTATGGAATCCTTCCAGTACGGTAGCTGAGAATTTGAGAATTCCCTGCGGCACGGGTTGAAAAGGTTCTGATAATAAAGACTTCTGATCAAAAGGCCCACGGCAAATTGGACCATTAAGTCGGAACGCCTTGGGAGTTTTATATAAAATGAATAAAATTAGAGGGAAAATTAAAACACCATTTTCAAAAAATTATTATTAAAAAAAATGTTTCTTTGTTAATAATTTCACAATCACATAGAATTTTAGATCTAGCTGTACTTTTAATAATATAACATAAAAGAAAATAATTCTAAGATAGTAAAGAATTCATTTTGTATTAACAGGCTCCAATTTATAACGTTCCGAATTAATCTTTATTAACAATTATATCAATAACCGTCATTATTTACTGCTATGTTCATTTCCATTATTATATTATCTTTCCTTCTTGGGGCTTAAAATGTCTTGCCTCTGCTTAAATCCCTAGAAATGACCGGTTTTGTTAATTCAAGCAATATAATTTATAACACTTATATATCCTGTTTGTGTTGTTGTATTCTTCAACTCAAAATAGTGAAGTAGGAAAACTATATTACATTTAAATTTATGGCGAGATAATGAAAGTAGAATTAGTGAGAAAAAATCACATTTTTAATTGAACCACTGAGTGTAAAAAGGGAATAAGTGACAAACATATTTTTTCAGAAACGCAAAAAAACTGTCTAAATATGTTTCTGTTGATCTTACAAAATAATGTTAAACAGGAAAAATATACCCCCCACATGGGAAGTCTTAATATATATCTATTACATACCTTTTTCCACTCAGTGGCTCAATTACTATCTGTTACTTATAATTAAGTCAATATTACACATTTGTATATATTTTAACGAGTTTCTTTTGTATTGCTTATCTCCTCCGTCCGGTGCTCCTACCTATCGGCGTAAACTTAACGGATCTTGAAGCCATCATTAATTCATTTTCTTGTGAGCTATCGTAAAGTGTGGATGGATGCCTTTCCTAAGCTTAATTTATATCCATGAAGTATCCAAATTTTTCCTTATATTAACATTTTTGTCTTTGCGTCTCATCTTAAATATAAGCTGCATAGTTGGTCCAATGCTTGGTTATGTCATACTTCGATTATCTAAACAAGAAAAGATCGGTGTGTCATAAAGATGAAGTATCCTACGGACTTTTTTTTTTATTTCCTCAATTGGAGGAACAAATATTAAAAATGTGATAAAGCCATTTTTGATTTATTTTTCTGATACAAAAATAGATCATCATAATTCTTGATTGCAAGGATGAGATAGATGGTTTAGCTTCTGATTTCGCAAACGAAGGGAATCACCTGAACGAGTTAATTAAAAGAAATCAAAACCCCAAATTAGTGGTTTTAGATAACGATACCTTTCCAAAACGATACCTTTTTCCGTTGCACTCCTTTAATTGCCACGGACCGAAGGGATTTCCTAATTAATACCGGGTTCTTTTCATTGGCCTGTACCCTTCATGAGTCGATATCTTTTACCATTGCTGAATCCTTTAAAAAGTGTGTGTTCTACAGTTGCGGAAAACGGCGCATGATTAATGAAAACATTCCTGAAATTGAAAGTAAATAACAATGGTATATATGTGTATTCATTTCAATTGTGATAAAAGATATTTACAAAACATAGCTATCCATATTTACATAAGGGTCTTGTACACTACACATGGTAGAGCCTATACTCTTTCAAGGACGACGCCTTTGAAGTGAGATGATTTGTCCATGATCACGCTCAACTGCTAATTATTTTCCTCAATTTAGGCTGGATGATCACCTGGATGGTCTGAAGATCCCACAGGGTTCATTCGTTGCAGTTAACAGATTAGATAACTTATCTACCATATCCCGATTTGAGCCCGGAACCTACAGCATAGCAACCGACCACTCTACTACTGACCAGCCCCACTACTCACATACCACTCCTTCATAAGAACAACGACATAACTCGGTAATTAATATTTTTCATTTTAGCCTTCAATAGCGATTGTATTGGTTGAAGATTTTTAATTCAGGAACTGCATATCTGATATTCCATTTCCAAGGTGCTTTTTTTGTTTAGTAAAGTCATTTTGTGGTGTATCATGTTTGAACTTGAAGTTTTTATGACATAAATTAAAATAAAAAACGTTTCAAACTTTTAAAAATTGTCTAATGGTAATGTTTTGCTCTACCAATACCAAATTATTATTTTTTAACTTATCTGGTTTAATTGTGACAAGTCACGAACTTTCAAATACCTCTATCGAAAAATTAGGTTTTTTAGTGTTATGACACTTTTTTTTTTTAAGGAGCGAGTTATGGATTTATTCATTTACTATCTGTAAAAAATATAAAAAGAATGAAACCTAAGAACAAATTTAATTCAAATTTTATAACAATCATTTAACTAATATGGGAATAATGACATAGGTTAAAATCAAAAGGCTATTAAAATGTTTTTAATGGCTAATAATACCCAAATGCTTATTTTTTAACTCACATTGAACATTCAAATACCTCTACTGAAAAATTTGGTTATTTATTACTTTGTTTTTTGAAGAAACGATATGAGCTATGGATCGTTATTATTGTTAATAACATTATCCATTTCGTTATTCTTTATGGAGATCTTGGTATTTACCTGTTTATATGATTTATTCTGTCATTATTATTTTATTAATAAATCATTAGTCCGATCAGTTATGACCATATATATACTATATAATAATAATAATATTATTATTTTTTCAATAACTATACCGTTTTCAGTTTTCCTGAGACCGGCATGAACAACGAAAATATTTAAATTGCTACAATTTTAAGCCCTTTCTTCTCTTGATTAAATACACAATGGGAGCTTAAACGGAGGCTCTTGCAAGATAAATTGAGAGGAACCGTCCTGAAACAGAGCAAAAGCTAGGGCCTCCATAGCTTAATCGTAAGGAAATAGAACGGGTGAGAACCGGGAAGAGGTGGAGAGTAAAGAGAAGATGGGAGAAAGGCGGACTAGCGAGGAGTAATTAAAAGTCAACACCGGCTCTGAAAGTATTGCACGCCTCACGTCACTGTGCCAACACCCAACTGGCCATTAGAGTTGATTGTCTCAATGGTTAACCAAGCTGCTTCTGATGATTCATATATTTTATAAAATTTTATTTATTGAAATTTACATCTGTATTCTAATAATATAACAAGTAAATCGAATGAATAATATGCAACGCCTTGAGATAAACGCAAGTAGAAAAACTAACAAGTGTTCAAATAAGATATTCAATTTTTTTTTTTTTTTAATTTATTTATTGATATTTACAACTAATTAAAAAAAAAAATACATCCAGTAAATAGGCTATGTGACGCCTCGGAGGATTGTCGGGAATCGAAGAGGAAGCTAGGTTTGAAACTAGAGGGTTTGAGTGGGAATGGATGAAGTTTGTTATAAAAGGAAAGATACCGGGTTCGGGCCAAATCAGCAACAAATGGGACATTAAGGTCGTTATGGATGACGGTATTTTTAACAAAATAAGGAGCGTTGAGGATTTTACGAAGGATTTTGGATTGTAGGGATTGGATACGACAGGAATTAGATGGCTTAGTGGAGGCCCAAAGCTCTAGTCCGTATGTCCAAATAGGTCTTATGATGGTCATGTAGATGAGTCTTTTGTAGTTAATTGGGAGGTTAGAGCGTTTGTCTAGTAAGTGTTGAAGTAGCCTGAAACGTCGAGCGGTTTCTTGTCTTTTCAGTCTAGTATGAGGATTCCACGTTAATCGTTTGTCGAGGTGCAACCCTAAGTATCGGATCTGTTCTACATGCACCAGTGGGATATTATTAAAGGATACTGAAGGACAGGAAGTCATTGGTTTACGACGTAAGGTAAAAGTGATTTGATGGGATTTTTGAGAATTTATTTTAATTCTCCAGTTTTGACACCATTCTTCAAGATCAGTAATATGGGATTGGTGTCTTTGGGATGCAATAACTGGATTGATGTTGACTGATAATACACATGTATCATCAGCATACGTGGTAATGATAGTGTTAGGATGAGTTGGGATGTCAGCCGTATAAACTGTATAAAGGATTGGGCCAAAGATACTACCTTGAGATATTCAATTAAGAAGGTCGCGAGGCCATCTAGATTCACATTCAATGGTCTCTTAGTGTGCTGGAACCATTTTAATGAAATAGAGACAACGACTATACCATTTTTAGTTTCAGATATTTGTAATGGTCCTTTAATTTAGAAAATTACACCTTGAACAACAATTTCTAACATAAAAATGTAAGATAAATAAGTTATTTTGTTGAAGCTTTCAGGATCAAAAGCAGATAACTTGACTTTTTTCTAGTTTAGTCAAGCAGTTTTAAAGCTCCCGAAATTTCAGGTTCAGAACTGGACTAAGCCCATGAGAAAATAGATGGAAAAGTGTCTTGTAAGAAATAATTACTTGACTAAACTAGCGGAAAATGTTAAAAAGGCAATTTACTAAATATGGGGAATATAAAAATATGGATTGAATATGGATTATAATATTAGGATGGGGTCAAACAAGTACAACATTATTATAAGACTAGTAAAATATTATTTGTATTTCCAAAGAAAAGTGAAAATAGCTTTACTGATATTTACATAGGGATTGGATTTTTATCACGGTCAATTTGAATATTCTCACACCAGCAAAGCGTTTGAGAATTCACCCTTTGCTGATTTCTATTTACTCCTCCAAGCTTTATGGTGAAATATCTAAGGTGGAGAGCATTAACATGTAGTTCACTCTCTGCCATTTTGAATTTTTCATATTAAGAAACTTGTTGAAAATTATTGTTAGTATTATTATATAGTGACAAGGAAAATATATAAAAAAAAAATTAAAATTGGAATATTAGGAGGAATAAGATACATTGTGTCCATCAATGGCCATGTAGAATTTACATTTAAACTTTCACTTTGATTTTCTAACGATCTAACGCCATTAGTAAACACAAGCCAAGTATATCGAAAACTAATGTTTTCTCCCAAATAAAGGGTGAAATTACGGTTTCTATTGTGTAATGCTGACACTCTAGTGTATTTAACAGGAAATCCAACATAATCTGTAACTCTGGAAATAGAAAACATTTTTAAGTGACCCGTGTAGCTCTAGAAATAAAACCCTTGAGCCGGTGAATAGCGAAGCGTTATCCTAGGCGTATACCAAAACCGATTGTGTCGTCCTAATGTTTTAATGTCTGCAACTTCAGTCCATAAATGTTTCGCAAGATCACGACCATTGTCATTTTTTGAATGTTTATCCCATATATTATAAACACAATAAATTATTTTTTCAATATCCATTGTCGTTTAGGTAGATAACAACACACAAAAACGACAGAATTATGAAATTAAGCAATAAATACACTCGATTTGAGCTGTAGACGCCGGCAGACTGGCGAGAAATCCCAACAAATTCGGACTCGTCGGTTGGTCGGCCGTGAACGAGCGTCAACGTACGATGACGGTTATAGCGGTGTAAGCACTTCCTTTCTTTTACATATTTTTTTGTTTGATCTGCCGAGATCGGACGTTAACGTCCGAGTAATGTTCGTGCGATAACGGTTTCGGTGTACGCGTGCCTTTAGGATTTGGAGCGGAACTGGAACTGGCCAGAAAGGTTTCAAGTGGCTCTTCAATCCAAAGTTTGATAATAGAATCATATCGATAATCGGAAATCGATAAATTTATTCGATTATATATGACTTCGGAATAGATTTACAAGTAGAGAATACATTTACAAATAATGTATATCAGACAAGATGAAATGAAAAACCCCTCTCGAATTATTCCAGTATGTACTTGCCAATTCGCTTTTTTTTTTTTTTAAAGTAAAATTTAAATCCTTCTTGAAAATAAATGTATTATTATTTGAATTCGAGTACGACTAGCCAATTAAGAATTCTGTCTGAAGAAGAAGTAACATCTTACTTCTTTTTTACATTTCATTTTCCTTCGCCTTGATAGTGTATAGACAATTAGCCCAATAGTCTTGTCATTTTTAAAAGGCTTAGGTTCCAAAATTAAAAATAAATTTTATTTTTTTAAATCTAAACCTGAAACAGCTTCTAACAATAAGCAGATGTAATGTTATTTCTTTAATAAATACTAGATCAAACATCCGAATTACAAGTTACATTAACACTTCTCCAATCGGGACAGTTCTCACTTGAAGTACCAGTCTTTGACTATTTCTTAAAAGAAAAAGTCGACTATTTAAATGTGTTATTTTTAGTAAGCGTAAACAGAAACAACGAGTTCACTCTTTTGTCTTTAGGATTCCATTAGTCACTGTCCGCTGCAGCGCTTTATCGGAGCCATGCAACTAACATGTTTTAATCGAGTGTATATTTCAAATAGTGTTCCTATAAGACAAAATTATTTTATTATTGTACAACAACATCTACAACAATTGAGCTTGGGAACTGATATTTATTTAATAAACTATTTCTTAATGTTAATCTTTTACCTCATTATTTTCTTTAAAACTTTACCAAGTTCTTTTTTTGGCACCGAGAAATTTATCCATTAAATTTGTAAGGGATTTAGCCAGATATATCTAACTCCCATCCCACACAAACAAACTTCTTTGTAGCCTTTTCCCACGTATCCCGGGAATATACTCTCCACATTTTTTTTCCATCAGAATAATAACGTTGATTATTTTTAAAACGAATAGATCCGTGCTGCCTAATAAAGTTTTATTTAGATTAGATAAGCTCATTACTTATTAAAGATAATATAATTGTTGAAATAAACGATAGACAATCGTATGGAGAAAAACAAATGTCAATTTAAAAAAAATATTAAAAACACAAATATACTCATGAACTGAACAAAAATATTTAACCTTATAAAAAATTTGAAAATACTGAAAATTAAAGTAAATAATATAATTTGCTATGACGGAGCTGATTTTTTTATATTTAACTTTGTTTTTTAAAGTTGATTGACTTTCTTAAAAGCTCTCACCTATGTTCTAGGTCGACTCAGTCTTCCTCTTGAAGTTTCCCCTCTTCCACATCCTGCAAACATCTGTTCTTGGATCGCTCTCTTTTTCTCTTTTCTGTCGGACCATAGTCAAAGACAGTTTTAGGGAATCGTTCCTTTGACATTCTCTTTAAGCAGCCATACCTTTCAGCCGCTTTGTCACAATTGCGAATAAGATAGATTTTCCTGCTCTACCATTTGCCTCATCGTATTGTTTGAAACGAGTTGAATTCTGGATAGGGAAAAAATACTTCAATATGTTATAATTTTACATTCAAACTAAATAAAATGTGGTTAGACCACTTTTGCCTATGTCCTAATTATTATTACGTACTAATTAATTTAATATTTATGTGACATTATACCTATCAAAATGTATAATATGCAATTAAATAATATTAGCTGTTTCATAAATAGTGAATGCAAAAAAAAAAAAAAATGTTAAAATGTTAAGAATAAATAAAGTTATGGAAATAGAAATCAACCAAAAACAAAATATTGCAAACGTAAAGATTTGATTATTGTTATTGCATATAAAAATGAAGTCCATTATTTACAGAATTCATTGATTAAAATGAAAAAAAAGAGTACTTTAAAAAGACAAATTAAAATGAGTAATAATTAGAATTATATTATCCTATATTAAAAAAAAATCATTAAAAGTAAGCAAAATAAAAACGATTATAAATCGGATACAATTGGAAAAATCCTAAAGCTGCTTTAAGTCTGTTTTTTTTCTCAGTATTTTACAGATTTAAGGCTTTGTTCCACCCTTATTATGAAACATGCTGACATTTACAAGAACGAAACTAAACACTGTTTTTCCCTAATGTACAGTTTGTTCAATTTTGAATTTTTCAAAAGAAACAAGAGATTTATGAGTTTAAAAGAAATAGAGTATTAGAGCTAATGTTGAAAAAAAAAAATTAAATGAAACTCGCTTTTCCCCTTTTGAGCAATAATCATCATTTCATATTTATGCGTTGGAAGGAAGTCTTAGGGTACATATTTTTCATTTATATTTGAAACTATTTTCGTATTTATGAAAAATAAGTGAATTCTAATGCCTGATTTTGGGTTACTTCTGAGTTCGTCTCCGGCTGATAAATTATTTGGAATTGAGCATGATTGTAGCCTTCTTGCACAGCCGTTGGATTAGAAAAAATGAATGTACTGAAACCTACGTGTGGGTTGTTGCTGATTAAGTGTAATAATATTAATTATCACATGAGTGTAATGTATATCTCAATATCTATATTGATTTATGCATTTCGCATACAGTGCCTTCCAGTAACTACAGGCACATGTTCTTCGTTCTAATTATTCACGATTCCAGCATAGATCTACTGTTCTGGCAATCATGTGGAAGGAAGGTATACTTATTGATATTTAAAAAAATAAATAAAATAGTTGTATTTGAATAAAGTAAATAAATCTGTAAATAAATGTTGTAAATATCGTATAAACTGTAGACCACATCGTCTTCGAGCATAATTTTGGTATATTAAGGTGGTGATTCTACTCCTAGTCACGAATGAATTTCCATACCCCAAATACTTCCATAAGCCACTTGTAAAATACCAAACCCGATTCAAATTATTTTAATCTAACCCCTAAATTAAAAGGAATCGGTTATCGTACTGGGAAATGGCCCTTTATTGCCAACGTCAAAAGTGATCTCTTGTCACGTTGTTTTTCTTGTTAAAATTAATACATATAAAGTTATTTCATGTTTTGTTCGAAATTGTACATATGCTGGAAGCTTACGACTCATTGTGTTCCATCAAATAATTCCATTAAGCACATGAGATATTTAAGGATACATTTTTAATATATAAATAGCACAGGATATGTATACTTACAATTTTTATAACAATCATCAACAACATTCTTTTTTTAATTTAATCCAGTGTGATAAAAAAAACTTGTCCCCAAAAGAAATAAATTAAACGACAAAATATTAATTGAAAATTTTTATGGTGATAGAAATAATACATTTGCCAACATGCGATCATTTGTCGACATCAATTTTCTAATTGTTTTTGGCTATTACAATTTAAATTCATTGATTTACGTTTTGAATAATTTATTGACATCTGTTGTTTTACATTTTTTATTTTTAACGCTAACAATTGACTCGAACAGTTTTTCTTACTGGCCTGTTAATATACATAATCAGTTATAATAAAGCTTATTTCAAATATGTGCTATAGTGAAGAAACATTTTTTTTTTTTTTTTAGAATTACAAATACTTTAAATAATCTTAAAGTAATTGCTAACGGCGATAATATTATTAGATTGATTGCTTAGTCAATGAAAAAATAAATAATAAATTTAATATTATAACTTCAATTCGAGTACTACTAGGGGTAGTTTCTCTACTTGCCTTTAACTCATGTGATTATATATATGTTATTCTATTTAAAAAAATAAAAAACTAAAAAAAACTTCAAAGTACCATGTTGTTGTTGTTGTTGTTTAATTTTAAACAACATAAAAATCATACTTATTTCCAAAGGCTAATGCTTGTTCTTAATTTCCGTAAACTGTTAAAAATAATCACTTAACTTATTATTTATTGTTTTTTGGTTTGGTATAATTGTTTATTTTTCTTAGCTCCTCCTACTACTTTTTATATTTAGTTTCAATCATATATTTAAATCTTAATTTTGTTTATTATATTCAGATGCTATTCAATTTTTATTATTATTTCATATTAAAGTTATTTTGAAAGATTAAGCATATTATGATTTGATATGATTAAACATATCATGATGAATTTTACGTTTTATCGTTATGATATGTAAAGAAATAAATGAAATAGACAAAAGATCTTACTTCAGAGAGTAATTAAGACGGAACATAAGTGGTTGCAAGTAATTGCAAGTTTTTTTTATCAAGTATGAGCTTCTATGAGTTTTTATTTGTAAACAAATAATATATAATTACATTTAAAAATTTTTTTTTTATATTTTTAATAAAACGAAAAATTTACATTTCAATAACAATTTAATAACTATTTTTATAAATTCATTCAATAAATTTGAAATTTCTTGTTTTGTTCTTTTTAACATGCTTAAAAATAAATACGAATAAAGATGAGATTTTTTGTAGCTAGTAATGGGTACAAGGATTTTTATAGCTACCTTACTCTCACCATATCTAAAGCTTTTTATCTCTTCCCCTACTACTTTTACGAGGATGATGATGACTAACTATAGAGAGGTTTTTTAATATTTTTTTTATGTACGTAATAAAAATATACTTCCGTATCTTCCTTCAGCCTTTAGGAATACGCCATATAAAAGTCATTTATTTTATTTTTATAACCATCTATCCCTTTCTCTCTACGAACTAATCACATTACACTCTTTTGTTATTGATATGTCCTGTTTTTTTATAAAGTAATTAGATTTATTCATTTTTCATGATTTTTCTCAATTATTTTCAAAATATTCAATATCGCTTTATCCTTATACCCTATTATTTATTTTGCACCTGTTTCGTACTTCGTTTTTTATAAAATATGTTTTTGTACGCGTTTCATATAAATAATAAAAAAATCTACACCACTGAAACCCAATAACGATCTTGGGTTCAGTTCATGTTAAAGTTTTTACAGTTCTTTGGACAACTAATTTGCAGAGCGGCAATTTTTTCCAGATCACACTTAATCGCCAGGCTTTTCCACCATATAAGGATACCCACCTTATTGAGGCTGTGTGAGCCCCAGGAGGTTCTCCGGATCCCACAAGGTCCCTTTTTTGTTATTGATACGTCCTTTTTTTTTTATCGTATATTTCATGATTTTCCTAAATTATTTTCAGAATATTCAATATTGCTTTATCCTTTTGCCTTATGAATTTTGTGGTTATTTCGTACTTCGCGAGTACTTCAAGAAAACTGGTTATTGACGTGTTTCATATAAATAATAAGTAAATACATAATAAACAATCTGTACCACTACAAGTTATGAAGGTTCTTATGGTCAGTTTACAGTAGTATGTATTGTTGCTTTGCCTGAGATCACGCTCTTCCTCCAGATTTTCCCCCCTAGGGTACCCACCATAAGGGCACCCACCTTATACAGGCTGAATGAGCCCATGAGGGTCTCCAGATCCCACAGATGGACCGTGACTGTTAACGGATTAAACAATTATTAATACATTTGTGTATATGATTAACTATGCTTAGATTTTCTATTAGGTATCCATCAATATGTTAATTGACATTTCTTTATAATGTACTCCTGCTAAAACAAAGAGGACCAAACTTTTTATAAAAAATCATAACGAAAATTTTGAATTCAATATTTCATCACGAAAAAATGTTTGACTTAACTTTTTTTTTCATATCATCAAAATGTTTGATGGTATTTTTTTGACACCTTTTTTAACGTTATTTTTTATGTAAATTTATTTTTATAGTGAATTTCATTACTTAATTGACTTTAAAATTTAATAAAAATTCTGTAGGATCCAGAAATTAAACAAGTTGTTCTGTAAACGTTCCGTTAAACACATTTATTAAAACTCTTCTGTTTACACCCGCTTAATGATTTGAACAATATTAAACATACCGTAGTTGTAATTATACTATTCTTACTAACAATATTTATTAAAAGTTAGCAGGAAAATGTTTTTAGTAAATTTCCTTCCTTCTCTAATTTGATGAAATTGTTAGTTTTCTTCTGCTGGGAAGAATTCTGTTGTTCCTTACGTAATTGGCTCACGGAAACATCCTCGTATTATATGATATTATAAAATTACATGAAATCTAATAAAGATTGTTATAAATGTCATTAATATTTCTAAATATTACTATAAGACTCCAAATAATCCAATTTCAAAATAGCATTATGGCGCACGCAAAAAAAATCTTATTTTGTCGGAATTATTATAATAAAGAAACAAAAAATCATAAAAGAAATAGAAATATAAAAATAAATCATTACCCTTTTATATAATTTATAATATTTTTATAAAATGTATAAGTAAATGAGTGGAAACATCCCCCCAAAATGCCTTGAGCCTCTAAAATGTTTATTAGCAATATTTATTTTTTCATTTTACTTGTCTTGCTTTTTAGAAGAAGAATGCCGTTTTTTAAAATGTTTTTCCTCATGATATGACATATTTTTGAGCATTTGCTTTAATATTTTAATATGTTTTATAAAAAATTACTATACATACTGAAAATATTCAATATTAAAAAAACTTCAATATGTTAGCTAGATCAGATGGCTGAATATACCGTTAAATCGGGAGTTATCAATTTTATATTATATGCACAATACTAAACCGCAATCACCTGTGATGCTCTGATTAGCTAACAATCTTCTAAGTCCAAGATCACGGGTTCACAAACCTGCAGAAAGACCTAAAACTCCTTGCTTATGCTGTTCTTCGGTGGGGATGTAAAATAGAGCGCCAGAACCTTAAAGATCCGTGTCCTGATTATACCTGGATAGACAAAATTTAAGAATCCATCCGTAGCATCGTCCGATTAGCCATACTTGCATTAAATAAACAGACTGTACTAAACTATTACTACAAACACTTGCGTGATTACGCTAAAACCACAGTTATTCAGAAGGTGCGTGATTGTGATTTCAAAGACAAACTAGGGTAAAGTATTACAGTATTATCTTGTAATATATTGTAAGTAATCTGGGAAAAATTAAAAAACTTTAGTTGGACAATATGGAGGAAAAACAGTTTCCATTTGAGACGCCCTCGCTCTGCCATGTTGCTGTTGGTGATTTATAGTTTAGCATTTAGTACAGGAGGTACTGAGGCAAGATAATGAAGGGCTCATCTAAATCAGAGGGGCATTTAGGGCTGAGGGCTGGCCGGCACTTCCCTGTAGCCATAAGCTCCCGACATCTATATTCAAAAGGCAGCATCTGAATGTATCATGTCGTGCATTAAATCAATATCAAACTGACCATTATCATCTCATAAATTTGATATATAAAAGGTTACTTCTTATAGACTATGAGAATTTACATCTATTTTTTATTCTTTGTTATGGTGTAGCAAAAAATGTTTTTTTCTTTAATATATATTTCGTACGGAACGGTTAGCATCGTAATTCTCGTTGTGCTTATTCTAGTGTTTTATTGATGGAGATTATTAGTGTTCGAAGGCTTAAAACCCTCAGGCCATCAACTCCTATGGTTCGCTTCATAGAATTTTGTTATATACTGTAAAAAAATATATTACATACACACAGATTCATTCACACACGCATTTGAACTAAATAATGGAGAAAATGTTGATCAAATCCGCATTAATGTTATAATTCAAGCAGAAGGCGATGTTCTATCAAAAATTGAAGTTCCAACATGGTAATACCTTCGGTGTTAACAAGTGCCTTCGATAAATAGTCCTATTTTGTTTATTTTTGTTAAATAATAATTACTTTCTTCAAGCATATCCTTTACTGTTAGAGTGGTGTTGCGATATTGGCAAGAAGGAGGTGGCAGTTTGTTAAAAATATATGTAAATGAGTGAGCCGAGCGTGGCCTATTCTCAAGCGGGCCAGGGTAAACTCCTCTGTACGGGCTGCCGCGGTAGGATTTGCACCATGCTTCTTATTGTTTATTTAATACATCTTGATTTGCAAAGATGGCTTTCTTCCTACAAGGTTTACCATGCATAAAAAGTTTCTATATCGGATCCATACTGTTGGAGGTATTTTACATGTACTCAGTATTTCGTTGATTTGTTTCAATAAGAAAGCTCAGTATTTTCTAGCTGATAAATCCAATTATCTGTTAACATCTACAGATGGCCTCTAAGTGATCTGAAAACCCTCCTGGGGCTCACCCAAGCCCTATAAAGTGGGCACCCATAAAAGGGGGTATGGTTGTTGGGTGTGATCTCGGCCAAATCACCTCTCTGAACAACAGATGTTTTTAGAACATACCAATTTCTTCAAAAGTACAGTTTCTACCATGTGCTGAATCCAAGATCCTTCATGGGTTGTAGTATTACACGGTTTGTTTTATTATAGTTAACTTTTTTTATTCTTTATCTGTTATTAAAATTATTTTTTTAGTTTTGATTTTTAGGAATTAGTATCATACTATTAATATCTTAACCTTGAAATTGTTGTAATATTACCTTTTCCACCGTTTGATGATTTCTTCCTCTAACGATTGTTCGTGCACATATCTGCATAAGTCTGCGCGTGGTTGGAATCTTTTCCTTATGCATTTATTTTCTGGTAGAATATCAAATTATTCCTATTCCTTTAGGTCAGCATGCTACTGGTCTTCGTACTTTCTTCTTTTTTTGCTTCTATCAGTTATATCATTAGTTAAATCCAATTTTCTGCCACAAGCGTTACAAGACTACATCCAAACCAGGGATTCCTACAGAACATTAATTAATGACAAGAAAAAAGAATTAAGATATCAAATTATAAACCTGCAGGATACAAAAAATAGTAAACAGTTTTGGAAAACCGTTACTTCCCTGAAACCATACAAAACCAATGAAAGTGCAGTAGCCATAGAAGAATGGAGCGACCTCTACTGGGCACATTACGGTCAGAAGATCATTCAGAGCTTTGAATTCATCCACACCACCAACTTAATTCTAGAAGCTAATATAACGCTAGAGGAACTGCAGTTTTGTATTAATCTTTCTAAAAAAAAACTAATCTTCTGGACCTGGCATTACAATTTATGAAAACTTTAAGAATCTCAACCTAGATTTGGAACACTATATTTTTAATTTATTTAATGCTGTTCTTGATCAAGAACAATTACCTACGCAGTGGTCTAAATCCAAACTCTACTTACTTTTTAAAAAAGGCAAGAGAAGTGATGTTGATAACTACAGAGGTATATCCCTACTGAACACGATGGCTAAATTATTTACCGGCATCATTGCGAGGAGAATAATGCTCTGGGGGACTCTCAGAATCTAATACCCGAAGAGCAAGCAGGATTCAGGAACGGAGGAGGCTGCATTGATCATATCTTCACTCTTTCGGCACTAATCGGAATAACGTTCAATACAGAAGGAAGATATCTATATGCCACGTTTATTGACCTCATAAAAGCCTTCGATTCAGTTGATGTTATGTCCTCATGAGGGCAGCGAACAAACAATGAATACACTCATAATTAATTGTTATCTATTATGAACATACAGAGAACTCACAAATAACATAAAACATCATATGACTAAAAAGGAAGGATAACCCTCCTTTCCAAAGAGATACACAACAGTCTCCCCCACATAATAAAAATATAGAAAATATATATACAATATAGACATATGACAAGAATATCTAAGTTAAGTAGTTAGTAATCACTCCATCACAAAATCGCGAAAACATGCGGAGGCATTCTGGTAGGCCTAGAAGATCTGCGCAGGACTGAGGAGGGATCGCATTGGGTACGTCCGCAGTTACCTCTTGAGGGCACGGTTGTGGAGCTTGAAGTCCTGATGATGGTACCTGAGGATCTGGAATGTCATTCTGAGGAATTGCAATGCCAGGATTTGTAGCAGGTAATCTGGGAATCTCATATAAGGAAACTTCAGGATTGAATGTGACAGTTTTCCTTGGTACAAGTGTCAGACGCAATTGATCAATGTGACGTTTCAGTGTTCTCCTCGATTTATCTAAAACGACTACGTAGTGCTGTTTTCCTAACTTCTTCAATATCTGGCCATACTCCCAAATGCATTTATTGTTGAGGAAGAAACGCACTTGGGCTCTCTTCCCCACTCTTAGAATCCTCACACCAAATGGAGCATTTCCTTTTGAAGTTTTGTGCTTGAAAGGGAAAACTGCATCCAGACGGATCCGAAGTTTACGGTTTAAGTACAATTCAGCTGGTGACTTCCCACAAGCAAGAGGTGTTGCACGATATTTAAACAAAATCCTCCTCACTTTCTCAGCTATTGGTATATGTTCTTCAGTCATAGAAATAAGTCGGTGTTTCAGTATTTGGACATGACGTTCAGCCAAGCCGTTTGTAGCGGGATATCCAAGGGCAATATACTTTTTGGAGGATACCATTTGTAGAACAAAATGAAGAGAACTCCTCACTCCGGAAAATTGTAGCATTATCTGACACAAGGAAATTTGGGAATCCATGAGAAGCAAAAATGTCGTTCAGCAGTGATATTGTTGAAATGCTATTGGGTGTTGTTTTTAAAATATTTATCTCTGCCCATTTAGATTTAGCATCAACACAAACAAGAAAATGATGATTGTTAAACGGGCCTGCATAATCTATGTGCACTCTTTCCCAATTACTCTTAGGTTCATCCCACGAGTGGAGTGGCGCTCTTGTTGGGTTAGAAGTAGTCAAAGCACATTTTTCACATCCACGAACCAGTCTCTCGATATCCCTGTCAATGCCTGGCCATTAGACATACCGACGTGCCAACTGCTTCATTTTCACAATGCCCAAGTGTGTTTCATGTAGCTCCAGTAGAATCTGCTGACGCAACGTTGAAGGTATGAAGACTCTGTCTTGTCGAAAGATTAATCCATTATGCAGGGTAAATTCAGAAGTGGAAGATTTGTGTTTTAATTCATTGATAAGCCTAGTCATCTCGGAGTCCTTTTTCATCTCTTCTTGGATAGTTTTCCATGTGATTTTGTCGCTTGAGATTTGGGAAATTGTTTGCATGTAAAGCTGGTTCACCTCATCACCGACAAGGATGTCCGTCAGATGTTGTACGCAGGTAGATGGAGCTCTAGATAGACAGTCCACATTCTTGTTATCAGAACCTTTCTTGTACTGAACGGTGTAATCAAACCCAGATAGGAATGATGCATAGCGCAAAAGTCTGGCTGATGTCATTTGTGGCAAAGCCTTATTATGTTGAAAAATTCGTGTTAATGGCTCGTTGTCAGTTTTTAAAAAAAATGTTTCCCAAAAAGATACTTATAAAAATGGTTTACACCAAACATTATGGCTAGCGCCTCTCTGTCCAACTGACTGTAGTTTTGTTCTGCAGGAGTGAGAGAGCGTGAAGAGTAGGCAATAGGCTTTTCCTCGCCTTTATAAAGATGACTCAATACTGCTGCTACTCCCGATGGGCTTGCATCTGTAGTCAAAAATCACTGGTAAGGAAGGGTAATATGGTGTCAAAACTCTGCTGCTGCATAGTTCATCTTTGAGTCTCATAAATGCTGTTTCACATGGCAAAGTCCAATTAAATCGGCTTCCTTTGCGGAGTAGGTATCTGAGAGGATAAGAAAGTGTCGAAAAATCTGGTATAAATCGAGAGTAATATGTTATGAGACCCAAGAATCGTCGAAGTTCATCTACATTTGTTGGATGGGGCATATCCCGAACAGCTTTGATCTTTTTTGGAGATTTATGGATAGAATTATATTCAATTATGTGACCCAAATATTCAACTTTTTTTTTAAAAAAGGAGCACTTGGCACGATTGATATGTAAATCTAACTCAGACAATCACTTCAGAAAAGCACGCAGATTTTCCAAACATTCTTCAAGTGTAGCTCCGTAAACAATGAAATTATCAAAATATGCTTCAACACACGTTAGTCCCCTAAGTATTTGTGACATGTGTTTATTAAATTCTGCCGGTGCATTTTTAATGCCAAAACTAAGTCGTTTCACCTTGAACGTACCACGATGTGTTGAGATGGTCTGGATCTTTGAGCTTTCTTCATCTACCTGGAAGTGTAAATAAGCCTTAAACAGATCAAGTTTGCAAAAATACCTGGAGTTTCTTAAGTTGTCCAAAACTTCATCTATTCGCTTGATGGGAAAGTTTGTATTTATAAGCCTTTCATTCACCCCACATTTGTAGTCGACACATAATCGTATTCCTCCATCTGGTTTTGGAATAACTACCAATGGAGATCCCCAGTCACTTGAAGATATGGGCTCTATTATTCCAGCAGCTTCCAATGCATCCAGTTCTTGTTCGACACGTTCTCTAAGTGCATATGGCACGTCTCGCTCTTTCGTGAAAACAGGTCTTGCATCCTTCCGTAACTGCAATTTGATTTGAACATTCTGAACACATCCTATTTTCTCCTCAAATACGTTAGGAAATTCTTTAATAACATCATCAGTTATTGAGATGATGAAGTTAGCTGCACCGATTTTCTTCATAGGTTCTCTGGTTGAGTCAAGGTTCTTCAACTGAATCCCCAGGCCTCGAATCCATAACCTACCAAGCAAAGTTGCATGCCCCGTTGGAACGATGTAAATATCTCCTTCAATTTCTTTATTTTTATAGCCAACTTTAACTGTGACCATACCTTTTGAACTAACAATGTTACCAGAATAAGAACGGAATGCTATGTTAGACGGTTTTAATTTAATATTCAAATTTAATTTATTGAATTCGTCTTCTGGTAGGAGGGTGTAACGAGCTCCGGAATCCACCTCGAACTGCTGAAACTTAGTATTAATGCAAACTGTGACAATATACTTATCTAAATCAGGAGCTATTTCAAATAAATCTACGACTTTAGGAGACTCGCCAGTGTGCTGTAAATTATTTATACCAAAGAGAAATTCAGATTGAGAATCGTGGCAAACATCTAAAAGCGAATTCGCTGAGCTGGATTTATCGCGCTGATGATTTTTCATGAGGCTGGTTATGCAGACTTTTGCAACATGGCCAACTCTTGCACACTTTTCACAGTAGACGTCTTGCCGTTGTATCCTGCAGTCTGAAACTCGATGATTCGGTTTCCCACACCGAAAACACAGGCCTTCCAAACCTAAGGCACGGTAGTTAGGGCGACTTCTACTGGGAGGAGAAAGAGAGCGCCGTCCAGATCGAAGAGGTGACGTCTTTGAGTGGGTAGTACTACCATTGGAATAATGACTGCTTGCAGAGCTACCAGAACGATGACGAGAAATGTCTCTGTGCCTAGGACCTGATATTGCGTACGTGTCATCGCAAAAACTTTCAGCGGGATTCGTGATCTGAGAGCTTGATAAAGCCTTACTTTCAATCCGTGAAGCCTCCAAAGCTAAAGCTTTGGAAAGAATGACGTCAAATTCCATTGCACTCGACTGTAATAATTGTTCACGAATCCAATTTTCACGTAGGCCTCTTATAAATTGGGCTCTCAGAAAAATATTACTAATCGATACACTCTTTTTACATGCACACTTTACTGAGAACTGATATTCTGACAAATTACCTCTTAGAGCAGCTACGAATTCTGTAATCGATTTGTCTCCCTGCTGTATATTAAAAAAATAATGTTGAGCAACAACAGGACTTTTCTTAGGACTTAATAACTGAGAAAACAGTTCAGTTAGAGTAGTGTAATCGCATGATTTAATTAACTTCTCCGGACCAAGATAGGCAGCCAATTCATTGTAATATTTTGACCCAATACTAGTACTTAAAAGTTGTGCTTTCTTTTCATCATCATGGATATTTTTCATTGTTAAATAATTTTCAAATCTTTCTAAATAGTATGAAAACTTTTCCTTTGATCCATCAAAGTTTTCAAAGGGCTGCATATTTGAAAAATTTGTCTTACCTGAGAGGTTAACAACAAGTTGTTCTATCATGTTCTTTTGTTGTTGGTTAAACGCATCCAAAAGCGTTTTAAACTGAGAAGCATCCATAATTATAAAGTAAGAAGTACACTATTTCGAAAAAAAAAAAAAACTTGAATAATTTGAAAATCTTTAAGATGGGCGAATTGGAAATTGAAAATTGAAGGTTAATTTAAGCACTGGAACACGAAACTTGAATGAATTAAGTTCTAAATTTTTTCACCTCGTCGCCAACTGTTATGTCCTCATGAGGGCAGCGAACAAACAATGAATACACTCATAATTAATTGTTATCTATTATGAATATACAGAGAACTCACAAATAACATAAAACATCATATGACTAAAAGGGAAGGATAACCATCCTTTCCAAAGAGATACACAACAGTTGATCACGGACTCCTTTGGAGAATGCTTATTACTCTAGGAATCGGAGGAAAAATTGTCAAAATTATTAAAATGTTGTACGACAATGCATCAACCCAAATTTCAGTTAATGAGCAACTTTCGGATGATATTGACATCACCTTAGGACTTTTACAAGGCGAACGTCTGAGCCCAACCTTGTATTTGCTATTTATCTCCGACATAGTACAATTCTTCCATGACAAAGGAGCAGCAGGTGTAAGCATAGATAGCTTACACGAGGTGACTATGCTCCTTCTAGCTGATCATATCATCTTATTAAGCAATAGTTGGCATGGAGCACAGAAGAACATAAAAATATTACAGGAGAATTGCAGAAACAATTCTCTTACATTAAATGTAAACAAATCTAAAACTCTTGTCTTTCATAAATCTCCAAGGCGTATCCCAGCCTTCTCCAGTATAACAGCTCAAAACTTTATACTGGCATGATAAGAAATTGGAGTATACAAAAAGGTGTACTTATTTGGGACTTCTCTTCACATCATCCGGAAAATTTAAACAAGTATTTGAACGCTTTACTCTGAAGTCGTCAGTGGCATCTGCAAGAGTCATTGACATACTGAACAAAGGGAATAGTGACTCTTGGGAAACAAAAAAAGCTTTATATGACTAAATGGTTTCATCAACATTGCTTTAAGCTTCTGAAGTATGGAGCCCCAATTATTTGAGGCAATCGAAACGGTTAAATTTTTAAAGCGCCTATTTGGTTGGCCCAGGAATAACCCAAATTATATGGTCCGACTCGAAACAGGAAGAGAACCATTAAGCATGAAAGTGATAAAAAAGATGACAAATCTATGGCCCAAACTTGAGTTTATGCCAGAAGAGCTACTCCCTAAACTTTATTTTAATAGACTTAAATCATTAGACAAGGATAAGCATGACATAGACTTCAATTGGGTGTCCCAATTTAGAGCAATAGCTGAGCTAAGTGCCTTTGTAGAAGAGCTTTCTGTTTACCATACAAACGGACTTCTTCGATACAAAGACGACATACTGGGAAAGGCAAATAACCAATATTTCTCAGCCGACATTCAAATAACTCTAAATTCAACTAACCTTTACATACAGTTCTATGCAGTTACAATGCTCACATTCAGAGTTCATATAAAGAAATTGAAGTGTGTCAGCCAATTAAGAGTTGCTAATCCAGAACATATCTATAGGAAAAACACAACTTTTTTCTACAAGTCACAAGAAACCTGTATATCATGCAATCAATTTATCTACAATAGTCTACATCACATTCTCCTTCACTGCCCAGCACATAACGAATATAGACAAATATTTCTTCAACACTTCATCTTAGAATCTTCTGATAACCCAACTATCCAAGCTATACTCAATATCGACAGTGTATATAAGTTACATAAAGTGTATTATTACATGATGGGAGTTCAAAAAGTGCTAAATTGTTTATCACAGACCATTTTCTATTAAGTGTTTGTTATTAGTTTATCTTTAAAGTGATATTTTGTTTATTTATTTTTATTGTTTATTTATGTTTACTGTTTTTTTTGTTTATTTATTTTTATTGTTTATTATCATAGCACCAGTAATTGTTTATTCTTTAATTTGTTATTTATGTTTTGAAAACCAGAATGTGTTAGTAAATTTTATTTTATTTGTATGTATGAAATATGTACATAAATTGTTATAATCATAATATTGTAATTTATAGCCAAGCTGGGCTCTATTTGTATGGGGAAGCCCCCAAAGACAAATACAATTTCTATCTATCTATCTATCTAATTGTTTCACTACAGAAGTTTTCCATTGATATTCTTCTTCGGATAGTTTGCCCCGTGTCGACCTTTTTAACAATCTTTCCTTTCCTTTTTGCCAAGGCTGGTAATTTATTCTTTTCCCTGTACAATTCGATTGGAATATTCTTTTCCTCCTTATTTTTATACTTCGAGGATTTTCTCCAGCTTTGCATACCTGTTTTTGTTTTTAGACTTTTTTAGCTCTTCTTAATTGTATTTAGGAAGCGGAGTAGCTCATAGCGCTGAGATGCCGTGCCGATGGTTCCAGGCTCAAATCTGATTGTGGCAGATTTACTTTTAATTATTATCAAAAGACGGGTATCTAACTTGCTGGAACTGGAGATCCTCCTGGGGTTTGTGGCTCACACAGTCTATATAAAGTCAATCATCTCTATTAATCAATCACATCTCTCTATCAATCAAATCACCTCCCTACTCTACCGTTGTAATTTAAACTGTTCAGTCTCTACAATGAACTAAACCCAAGACCATGGGTTGTAGTGACACAGATCTATTTTTTTTCATTGTATTCTTTAGGGCCAATTGACACATTCCGGTAATACATGAACTTATTTATTAAATGATTATTACTACCTTTTTCTTCTCTCTAGCTCCATACATCTTAAATATTGCTCAGTTGTACATAATATTTCATTACAAAAATAATGTGGTTTTAAATTTGTTTATCAGGTGAAATTTAGGTTTAAAAATGTATCCTACTATACTTAAAAATAGAAGTAGAGAGTTTTTGGTTGTTAGCAAAGTGTATTAAAACTTCAAAGAATACATCCATTATGATACGAATAGATGGACCATATGCCAAGAGAATGTCCAAGCTGCTGTTTTACACTTTTCCTATTGAAATCTCCCAACTTTATTTTTAGATCACACTTTAGAAGTTAATCAAAACGATTTCATCAGATTTGTCTTCATTTGGTGCATGTGCAAATATTTTGGAAATCAGTGTGTAAATCTGGGTAACGCTATAACTTCATCCCCACTATTAAGACTTATGTATTACTGAGTTCTTCCATAATATAGTAGTCATCTTTTATCCAATGCCATTCAGTGCAAATTTTGGAGGTTACAGTGGAGGAAATTGGAGCTTATAGTGTTATTAAAGAAAAGGGAGGAAACAATGTATGTCAGTTAACTTAAAATATAAAATTAATCAACTAAATAATACTTTATTTACGTCTATTCCTACAAAAATGTGAATGGTCCGTTTGGAGGTGGCCATTATTCACTGAAGAATACTTGCTACATGGGTAGAAACTCCTATCCTTGATAATTAGTTTCACTTTTTAAGGAATTAATTTTTGAACCTCCATCCGGACCATTTTCTTCTCCTTATATATACGGTCAACTAAAACTCTTCAAGACTATTTTTATAACTAGTACTATTTGAGATCTTTAAATTTTTCGAAAACAAAAGATCTTTTTGCCAATAAGCCAACCTGGAAGAAGCCAGAAGCACAGGAGATTGAAACAATTCAGTGAATGGCAGGAAATGATATCCGGCCCCTATCTACCTCTTTGCCTCCAATCTCATGCTTCAACGGACTTAAGCGTCCTATGGTTGTCGGCTTTCTTGTACAACGGTTTAACGATTGCAAGGGATCATCAAAGAAGCTAAATATTTCGCATTTGTATTGTGAAGTAAATATATTATTGATGGTAGTTATGTAGTATTAACAAACTGTTCTATATAAGAAATCTTTAAAAGACCAAATTATTATTCATTCCTGTGTAAAACAGCAATAATCTTGAATTATAAAAATTATTTAAATATTCTGTGACAGTTCTCAAACAAAATTCTTCTATATAAAACCAAATTAAATTGTGCATTGCTTTCAAAATTTTTAAAATTGTATCTTTAATCACCTAAATAGTAACGGAGGGATTTTAGAAAAATGATATTAGTAGATTTTAAATATTAGAATGATATTGTAGGAGCGGAGTTGCCTTGCCAAAGGTCCTGGGTTCAAATTAGTTTGTGGCAGATTTTATTTAATCTGTTAAAAGCCGGTGATTGAGCCTTAGGTATCGGGGATCCTCGGAGAGCTCACTCAGTCTCTATACAGTGGGTACCCGAAATTAGAAAAAAATCTGGTGGTTGCGTGTGATCTAGGACAAATCACCTTCCTGCACAACCATTGTCCAAGTAGTAGCACTGAAGCCAATACATGGATTGTAGTAATATAGGTTTTAGAAAGATATTATAAGTACTAGTAAATATGATTCGTATATTTCATCAAAATTACTGTAGTTTAAAAAAAAATAATATCTTTATTTATAATTGATTATCATTTTTCACCATAACCTATATAAATATATACAAATTACTGTTGAAATACTTCTAATTGGATCATGGTCGTCTATTAGGGAATGAGAAACGATCAAGTATTTCCGAAGAGAATCTTAAGTAACCTAGTAAAGGGAGAATGAATAAAACAAATTGCATATTTGTCCATCTTAGAATGGATTGGATGGCCTTCCTGGCTTTATTACAGGTAAGTTAGTAATTGTCAGTCCCAATAAAATAATTACATTTAACAATTATATTACATTATACCAATACAACAAGTAAATAGAATGAATGTACACATAGACATGAAATGACAAGTAGAGAAACTACCCAGCGGTAGTATTCAAATAGCAAGTTCAACTTAGAAGATCACGAGGCCATTTTTCCTATCACTAAATTCAAAACTTTAGTTCCTTGTTCTTATATGAGAATGGCATTTATACACATAATATACATATTATATATATATATGTTAGTCCAGGATCCATGGTCCATTTTTGCACTTGATTACTATCAAGCTGAATCATCGTAAATAGCTTGGTTTCGATAAGACGCCCAGCAATTTCCTGTGCGAAAATTCTCGATTGTGGTAGCTAACAGAGATAGCAAGGATAAAATATGTCGATTTGATAATTCTCAAAAATTTATTACTAACTGGTTTTTTTTTGTTAAATCTCAAGATAATTATCTAAATTATTTGAAAAAATATTTGTCCTACAAAATGTATGGTTTGTTCAAAGAGTCCCCTCCTTCCAATATAAATGAAAAAACAAAAAAATCAACTGGTTAGTAATCATTTTTGATGATCTCGTTATTGATACATGTTGGATGGAGGGGACTGTTTGATCAAACCATACATTTTGAAGGACAAATAATTTAGATAATTATCTTGATATTTAACAAAAAAAAACCAGTTAGTAATAAATTTTTGAGAATCATCAAATCGACATATTTTATCCTTGCTACCTCTGTTAGCTACCACAATCGAGAATTTTCGCATGGGAAATTGTTGGGCGTCTTATCGAAACGAAGCTATTCAAGAAGATTCAGCTTGATAGTAATCATGTGCAAAAATGGACCATAGATCCTGGACTAATATATATATATATTAGAAAATTACAGAGTGGGTCAGTGTGTAGAGTGCTGAATTGCTATACTAAAGGTTCTTCATAGTTCAAATCCGGATATGGCCGATAAATTAGTGAATCTGTTAGCATCCTCGGTTGGGGTATTTGGAACTTACATGCCCTTCTGGGACTCACCGAGGCTCTAAAATTCGGATAAAAACAAACCGTCTCCTTGCACAACCGTTGTTCAAGAACAATCGAGACTCTACAATCTAATAAACGAAATACCCTTAATTTGTAGATTTTTTTTCTTTTTTGTACTGAGGTATATATTTATATTAATACAAGGTACTTAGTATAATTTATTTCTACATACAAATGAATACAAATTTTACATTGAAAATATGATGCTTAAACATTTTGATGTATAATATGTGATTTTGGTCAATATGGTCATAAATAGTATGATAGTATACATATAGTCAATATGTGTATGTAGTCAGTATTAAATTTCTTTATTGAGAAAGTCATTAATTCGGTACAAAATTATCTTCTTTTAATAATATTTGTTACTTATATTTTATTTTATTTTGAATTAATAACGAACATTTTTCTTTTTAATTATTACTTTGTAACTCCCATAAGCCCAGAAGATAGCTCATAATTTTGGACTGAAACCAAGTTTTCAGAACAAAAAACATTACAGAGACTGCACGACTTATTTTAACTCGTATACTGTTTCTTTTTATAAAAATTTAATTTAAATTTTAGTTATCAAAAAGCGAGAATTCCGCTTAAGCTAGTTTATTAGGCAAATGTTTCACTAATGCATCAGATAATCTAATTGTAATTTTAAAGCAATGAAATTAACCTAGAAACGAAGAGTAGCGAATGGCCTCACGGGGTAATTCATCAGCTTTGAATAAATAAATTCTAATTTCCTGGGACCGTATATCGGATATTACTTGTCACATAATAGAATTTATTAAATATACAATATCCTTCTTAGATATTGAGAAGGTATGCATTGTTACAAGGTTCTAATGGGAGAACTGGAGGAAGTTTATGATAAGAATGTTTTATGAGGAAGAATATGGTCCGGGTGGAAGTCAAAATAATTGATATTAAGTAAGGAGAATTGTTCATTGGAGAGGCAACGCTTCGACCCACATTGCAGGTCTTTTTTAGGGCTAAATATACAAAATACATACAATTAAAATTACATAAGGTAAAAATTAAAATCAACATAAATAAGTATCAAGGTATCTGAGTGATGGAACATACATATGGGGGGAGAGAGCTTGAGCAGGGGAATACATGTAGAATAGTAATAACTTAGTCATAAAGAAGATAATTCAAAAAGTAATAAAGAATAAAGAAAATAATCAAAATAAGGTAACAGTAATAAAGAAGGTAAGGTTTACCTAGTTACCTTATTTTTATTTTTATGACCTTATGCTTTATTTTTATTACTTTCTTTATTACTTATTTTCTTATTAACCAAAAGTAGTATTCTTCTCTTAATCAACTTGCCATTTATGTATTTTGAATCTACAGAGTACCTGGTTTTGGATATCCTCTAGTGTAATTGGGTGTAGTTTCAGATTTTTATTTGACTATTTATTTGGTAAGAATCCCTGAGTTCATCCTCTTAATATGCCCATAAAAGATTTTCTTTTTTGCTTCTCGTTTACTCGCTTTACTACATAATTGAATCATCAAATGAATCATATCAGATTGATGCGTTATGTACTTGGTCAAATTTAATCAAATCTTGTGAAATAGCTTTAATTAAATTAGAATCAGGTGGATTGAAATATAATAACAATAATCATTAAAATAGGTATTTACAGTTCATTAGTCGTTGAAACAAAAGCGAAGACTAAAATAACTCAGACAAAGCCGACACAATTTCCTTGCCAGTTGTCTCGAATTCAGCTCCTTTTCCAAAGACACGATTTTGTGGAACCTCTTTAGTTTGGTAATAGGAGCAGAAAATGAACTATCTACAGTACAATGACGCAGCCACAAGCTCTTGTGGTATTGTCACATTCTGAAGTTCTGCTGTAACACTAATCTCTTACTCCTTTTAACTGATTCCAATATTTCGCAATATTAAAAATATACTTATATTTTTTCTTTTATTATAAATCACTTATTAAAATAAAAGTAAAAATAAATAAAAAATTCTAGAGTAGTGGAGTACCTTAATGTTTGAACTCTGGAAGTTTCCTTGCTGCGCCAAAAGTCCCGGTTTCAAATCTGGCTGTGGCAGATAAATTATTTATAACGTTAAAAGCCAATGATGGATCTTGTTGGATCTGGAGACCTTCCTGCAGCTCCCCCAGCCTCTATGAGTCAGTACCGTTCATTGGAGAAAAACCAGGAAATAAAAAACAAATATAGTCATTTCATTGTTAATAGCATCCACGAATAACAGAAAAAAGTAAATATATATTAATGATATATAAAATAATAAAAAAAATTCATACCTTCATCTTTCTAACTATTAAAGCAATATTTCTTTGTTTTGTTAAAAAAATTGTTGAGCTTGGTATTATTAAACTTGGAAAATAGCTAATAATCTATGACAATTTTATTTTAAAAAATATACTCCACATTGCTAATCCGTAAATTAAAGTGAAATAACCATGTATAACTAATAATTAAATCCTCAAAATAAAGATAACCATTTTAATTTAATTTTGTATACTTTTCTGGTAACTTTTTGCAATGGAATGAAAATTTTGATATTACACGTTACGTACACGGTAAGAGACTGTACCGTTTCTAAGAGCAAAGCAGCGGGGAGGATTTGTCCGGAATAACACTCAACCACCAGGGAAAAGATTGATGCTGATTATTTCACTCTCTGGTACGAGAAAGAATTTTTTTCAGGAAAGACGTGAAAATGATGTGCTATGATATCTTTCAAGATGAAATCCCTGAGAGCATGGAAATGGCCGTAGAAAATGGACATTTTCAGTTGCGTGAAGGAGGACGACAATTTCCCCTTATCATATATCCTTAAATCTTCAAGCATAGAGGGGATTATATTTATATTTTGGTAAATCACCCACTTGACGCATTCTTTTTCTGTAAATGTGGTCGTAATTACAATTTATATTTTGTTGTTCATCCATTTTCAAACACACTTTTTTCATTTCCACAAATCTAGTATTTAATTTTAAATATGTTATACAGGTCCGGTATTTAGGACTACATCTTGACAAACGCTCAACTTGGAATCCGCAGACTAGACTGAAACGTCAAGAAACACCTCGCCGTTCCAAATTGACTAGACAAACACTCTATGCAACCAATTAATTACAAAAGACTCATATACATGACGATCATTAGACCCATCTGGACTTACGGAATAAATCTTTGGGGCTCCACTAAGCCATCGAATTCCTCTCGTATTCAATCCTTACAATCCAAAATCCTTCGTAAAATCCTCAATGCTTCCTACTTTGTTACGAACAAAGTAATTTATAATGACCTTAATATCCCATTTGTTGCTGATGGTCCGAATCCGATATCAATCTTTTCATGAAAAACTTCATTTCCACTCAAACCCACGAGTTTCAAACCTAGCAACCTCTTCAATTTCTGATAATCCTCCGTGTTGTCTGAAAAGAAGATGGTCTCGTGACCTTACAAGTTGAACTTGTTATTTGAATACTACCACTGGGTAGTTTTTCTACTTGCCTTTATCTCGGGGTATGATTTATTTTTTATTATATTCACTTAATGTATTCTGTATACAGTTGTAAATTTCAATACATACGAGTGCATTAAAAAAAAATGTATAAGATTTAATTAATTATTACTAAATACCGTACTTAATAATTATTTTGCTTTATACCACTTTTATACTGAGCTATCATTGGTTCTGACAATTTGGAAAGTATAATATATTAATATATCGCCAATGCGTCTTTGCCTCGAAACATAAAAATTAAATATATTTTTTTCAAATAACATCAGAGCATTATAGCAAACAGTATATAATCATATATTAGTATATATATAGTGAACACAAGGAATACTATTGATGCAGTGCGATATCTATTACAGAAGCATTATATAATGCCTAAAAGCGAAATGGTTCAGTATTTTCTGTAAAAACTCTTTAACTAAAAAAATACAGATAATGACAACTTGTCCGTTACCTATAATATTTCTACTTATTCAATATCTCGATTTAAAAACTTCAGCTCCCGCCATTGAAAAACAAATAAAAAAGAGAGGTCTGCGTAACGTAAGGTGAATAATTCTAGGAAATTGATATCGAACATTTTAGGCAAATGGTTGCAACACAGGACGGGGAGGTTGAAGTTCAATCAATTAGAGTAATGAACGAGGATAATTACTGAACTGAGAATTCAATAAATGGAATATAGTCATTCTAGCACTTCATAGATATTATCAATAGGTTGGTCGGTTGTTATAAGTTTGAGGCGTAAAACCGATAGGTCATAGACGCCTTAGTTTAGTTCGGTTTAAATATATGTAATTTATATTCGTTTTTAATAAAAAAACGTTTAAAGTGGAATAAAAAATAAAATAAAAAAAATCTTAATTAATCCTTCTTTTGATGGTAAGGCATTTACCTTATTTACGCATTTTTCATATCACCATGGATACATTGGCAGGTAGTTCTATTTTATGCAACGCTCACTTGTAAAAGGTACACCCTTCGAAGATATGGACTATTGTTAAGCTCTCGTACTTCACACATGTTGGCAGATATTATAAATTGATCGATGCTCTAACATTATGAAGGTGTTTTTCAAGGTTGCAAGGACGTGGGGCTTGTGTATATAACTTCGTCATATAGTAGATGGCGAGATTTATGGTCAGACACATAGACTTGGGGTAGGACATGTTTTGAACGCTCCAATAGCAATGCGTATTCCTTGGTGGTGAACTGAATCAAGCTTAGCTAGAGTATTTTAACGAGCAGGACCGTAAAAATAACTTCCATTATCTATTTTGGAACAGACTAAAGCTTGATATAGTTTAAGCATTGAGGCTCTATCCGTTCCCCAGTAACAGTAGGGAAACACACCTAATCAAGTTCAATAGTAATTTGGATGAACTGACGATTAATTCTACACTCCAAATACAGTACTAATTCAATCAAATCAACATTTGAAAGGCACTAGAATATACATGATTATTTTTCACTTCTTTCCTATATGATATGAAATAAAAAATATTAAATACAGTAGAATTCGTAAATTAAAATATATTCCAAGAAGGCATATTATTTTCTCTCTTACTTGAGAGTTGGAATTGAAAATGCAAATTAAATTCTAGGATAAAGACAGGAAATTGTTTTTTCTTGCTTAAACTACATTATAATACAATTTGAACTACGTAATACCTATAAATTACAGTTGTATTGTTTGGGAAATGAACTGTACAATTAAATGAACAGTTGTGTAATTCGTAAAATTGGAGTTGGTCCGCCATTAGGGGTGGATGGCAACCCTCTAGTTCAAAGTATCTTTTTATCCAAAATAAACATATTCAACAGCAGTTTATTATTTTGAAATCCATGCCACGTTTTTAATTACCGCAACAGAGTAACAAAACTGTTGGAATATTAAATAGAACAATTGTCGTATTTTAGAACAGTTTTCTTTCTCTCAACCGTTTTAATAACGCTCTATACCAAGGTCAGGAATATTGAAGATTTCTTAAAAGATATATGTTTGTTCAGTTGATAAAATAAATGCTAAGATTTTACTTAATGGCGCCAAAACTGGAGGATTAAAATCAATTCCCTCAAATCACTTTTAACTTCCGTCGTAAACCAATGACTTCCTGTCTCCTGAATCGGTTAATACTCAGTAATATCCCACTGATTCCTGTAGAACAGTACAAACTTCATTCCCACTCAAACCCACTAGTTTAAAACCTCGCAACCTCTTCAATTCCTGATAATCCTCCGAGGCGTCTGAAAAGAAGATGGCCTCGTGATGTACTAAGTTAAACTTGCTATTTAAGTACTGCCACTAGGTAGTTTCTCTATTTGTCACTTCATGTCATCGTATACATTTATTCTATTGATTGGATGTATTAATATAATACTGTTGTAAATTACCTCGAATAAATTATAAAAAAAAGCTTTTAATTAAAATTTGAAAAATATTTTTAGCTCCAGGTTTTTTTTTTTCAAAAAGTGCTTATATGCCTCTCATAGAGATTAAAAAAAAAAATTAAAGTATAATCTTGAATAAAATTAGTTGACTTTGTATATTTGAGGAAGAAAATGATCTAGGCGAAAGTCAGGAAAAAATCTCTTAATATAAGAATTACTATTTATTTTAAAGCCAACGTTTCGACACATATTATAGGTCATCTTCAGCGCTAAATGTACAAGATACCTTAAATACATAAAATTAAAATGATGCATTTGTAAGTATATAACATCTGAGTAAAGAAGTATATATGCTTCAAGGGTATGGATGAGAAAAAAAGGATAGTATATTTGTATCTATTTCATATTATATTTCAGGGAGAAACATTAAGCCCATTATGGATCTGCCTGGTGATCAATCCACTAAGCTCCATACTTCATAATTTTGGTATTGGTTACGCAATTAACAAAGAGGTAATAATTTCACATTCCCTTTATATGGATGACTTGAAATTATACATCAGGAAAGAGAGAGACATGAGAAGTTAACTTGAGTTAGCGAGTTCTTTTACCACCGATGGTAAAATTCAACGAAAGATAGAATAAAAACATTCAAACAGTGAAGTTATCAAGTAGCTAAAGAAAACTGATTCGTACAGATAACTGGGTATCACGCAGCTTCTAATGTTCAAGAAGGACTTTCAAGAAACAATTGAGGTTGAATTCAAGAACCGAGTTCAGAGAGTCTTAAAAACGAATTTAAATTAAGAAAATTTGATACAGGCGTTGAATACATGGGCTGTCTCAGCGGTCACGTACTTCTTTTGGTACAACAAAATGGTCAGATACCGATCTTGAAATAATGGACCGTTTCATTTGAACGCAAATGGTGAAATCAAGGGAACGTCATCCGAGCTACTCAGTCCCACGACTGTATATTGCCAGAAAACAAGGAAGAAGAGGTCTCACTAGTTTATTATAATTGTGCAAAGAACAGGAAACACAATTTAAGGCATATGTCATGAGCAGCACTGTACCAGTATTATCTGCGATTGCAAGGCTTGGTTCGGCAGGAACCGAACAAGAATCTAACTGAACAGAGCCACCGAGTCTTGGAAATGTAAACAGCTTCATGAACAATTTTACAATACCTTTAAAATGTCCGGAATATATTTAGCAGCATCTGTCCAGTGGTTAATGGAAGTATGTTTCCAGAGACAGAAGGGTTCGTTTTAGCCAAGATGAAGTAGTCGCCTCTCGTTCGTGTAGGAAGTTTATCATACAAGAGGCCATTGATGATAAGTGTCGTCTTTGCAAATCTACAAATAAATCAATCCAACATGTGACCTCAGGCTGTCAAATACTAGTGTGGAATAAAACCTTCAAGGACACTATAATGCAGCGAAGGCCATTCATCAAGCAGTTGTTCAACGTTATGAACTAATTAAAGCACACCTTTCTACAGATAACAACATGAAACATTATTAGAAAGTGGTAATGTTAAATTATATTGGGACCATACGATGATAACAGACAACTATATACCTCACAACAGATCATACATCGTGCTTATTGACAAGGCAGGAAGGAAATATTATTGAAATAGGAGCTCCATTCGATAACTCGATGATAATGTACAAAAAACAATAGAGGAAAAAATTAGGAAATGTCAGAAGCTTAGCGAAGAGTTGAAGCATCTTTATAGGCTGGCGAAGGTTGAAGTACTACCAATTGTAGTTTCTACCAATGGCCTTCTTCCTGAGGAAACAGGAAGGATAAAATCCTTGATCTTAACAAGGAAGTTGAAAAACTACAATAAACAGTTTTATTAGGAACTGCGAGCAGAGTACAGACATTTTTAAATATTGATAAATAAGACGATTAAGCTTAATCTTGACCATGGTCTTGTTAGGCCATGTCATCCAGCAATACTGAGAAGAAAAAATAAAAATGGGGATCCCTATAGATAACTATAAAACAGACGGAATAGCATTATAGAATAAGTAATAAAGAATAATTCAAATTAATCAAGTGAATGATTTTATAAAAATTAGTAGACCAAAGGCACGCGTACGCCTAAACCGTTACCGTCCTAACATTACTCGGGTGTTATCAACCGATCTCGGCAGATCAAATCAAACATATTTAAAAGAAAGGGACTTTGACTTTTTTATTCACTATAAAAGTCAGTTTCCGATGACATCCGTTCACGGCCGACCAACCGACGAGTACGAACTTGTTTGGATTTCTCGCCCGAGTCTTTCCTTCGGTGATTCATTACCTATAGTTTGTATTCTGCCTTGTTATTAGTTGTTCGACTGTGTTTAAAATATACTGAAATGTGCTAAAACACATTCTAAAATATTCAAAGAACTTGATGGGTTGTAATTTTAATTCTTCAAAAAGGTGGTGGTATTCACCCAGTTGTTTTCTGTACATAAATATTTCATTAACCCACACACGCCGACGTCGAAGGATTAAATTTCGATACGAATTTTCTAAAAGATACATTTCTTCGAATTCACCCATTTTAAAAACGCGCTTCATTTTGTTAAGCCGCACAATCAACTAACTGTTTCTAAGAAGACCGGAAGCGTACAATGCCGGAAACAGTATGAGCGCCTAGTTCTTCTTAGTTAAGATATTATTTTCTTCGGACCATTTTCTTCTTCGTTAAAGTATAAGGTGTTCCAGAACACGCTTAAGGAACAAGAATTTTGTTGAAAAAATAAATTGGCCTTGTTTCAACTAAAATTTAATGACTAACGATCCATGATAACAAAGCAAGACGCCGTTATCCTAAATTTGCACCATTTTTATATCATGCAGGTATTGCGGACAATAAAAATGAATGGATAAGCACGGATTCGATTCTCACCTACTTGAGTACTAAATGATCCAGACAAAAAACCGACATCCTTGAAGGGAAAGAAAAGAGAACATATACAGAGTGTCTGCCGAGAATGTGATTTCGACGTCACAGTACGACCCTCTTTTTCTTGCGACACCCGCCATCTCAGAAGTTCTCATATAGTTTTATCTGTTCAGGTTTTTGTTCGAGGAAGAAGAGAAACTTACTACTTCCCTTGTTTGTTCCAGCTTCTCTTGGAGAGTTCTCAGAGACATCGAAACAGTATAAGTTGACGTTGCATACTAACCGTTTCTCGTGGAAAAAGGTTCTTCCGATGCGATTTTACTCATAATGTTACTGTTTCTAACATACCACAAAACCTATTTCATATAAAAACATAAAATATTATTTCCTTTTTCAATTTCGATTCCGTTCTGTGGTGTCAAAAGCCTTTAGTAAACATTACATGTTACTTGACATGTTGACCTCATCATCTTATTGCACAACATAAATTTATATTTAAATATTTTTATTTTGAAGAGAAAAGACAAATCATTTATCTTCAAAATACAAGACAAATCTTTTCTCTTCAAAACACGAGACAAATATTTTCTCTTCAAAATAGAAATACTTAAAAATAATTAACATCAAAAGAACAATAAATAAATTTATATTGTTTACTTTATGATATATAGTTTTATAATACTAATAAAAATTAGTTTAATTACATTTTCGATAGTGAATCTATTCATCAAACATGGCCTTTGGATTCAACCGTGCCATCAAATTCTTTACCAACGTTTCGATTAGCGTGCTACTAGCTTCCTGAGGGCTTAATCTGGGACGGAACGAAAATGTTACTCTATTGTTCAGTATTATTTATTATACAAATCATAGGTAAACATTATGTAAAGGGATTATTTCATGCTAGCTCATGCACTTAACTGTTGTTATTCATTTATTAATTCTCTTAATTTGGTTAATATCTTATTTTTTTTAGTTTTTTGGCACTTAAGGGACTTAGTCCCAGAAAACAATTATTTTTCAATTCTATTCTATTAATACCTGTCCACGTCCGGGGGTGGAGCCTATTCTTCCAGTGATCTAATTGGCTTCTTTCTGATGGTTACCGAAGAATAGATACTTTTAGTCTCAGATTGAGCCCTGAGGAAGCTTGCAGTATATCACACGAAACGTTGGCAAAGACGTTTCGTTGATACGTCAAGACCAGTAGAAATATTTAATGAATCGATTTGAAATGTTGGCCGTTACAATTTAAGAGAGTATTTAAGTCGATATTCTTTCAGATTAACTAAAATGTTGCACTAGAGGTGTTTCTGATTCCCCAGAACCCTCAGCCCTTTATGTTTAGTACATGGTAGAGACTTTACAGTTTGTAGCCAACGGTTGTGCAGGTAGGCGGTTGTTCCGAAATCAAATTATTCTGAATAACGCCAGGTTTTTTCCTCTATAGAGGCTGACTGGATCCAGAAGGGTCAGAATACCCAACATAGGTACCCTAAACCCACTAAAGGTTCTGATAGGGTTTTAGTGTTTTTTCCAACTCCAATTGAGGTAGATAGAGTAAAATATATAATTGTGAATTAGGCAAACATTAACAATCTCTTAAAATTTTTCTTTCTTAAAAATATCATGGCTTGAATTTTCATTTCACTACAAATAAAGGTCATAACAAAGTTTTGATTTTTCGATGTTAAACTTATTATTTCGTTGTTTTTATTCAAGAAAAGTACAGGAAAAATGAGGATTTAAAAATATAACAAAATAAGATGATCTAATAAGGAAGGGTTGAGAATTGGTCAAGAAAATATCTTCCTTAAAGGGCTGCAACAAATTGAGAAACTAAATGAACATTTTTTACTAGTATGTAAAATAATACCAATATAAAAATACAATGTAATGATAACAAACATCAAAGTTTAGACGTTTTCTCTGTAGTTGTGCCTCACGTTGAATTTGAATGAAAACAATGCTCAGATTTAAGTGGAATCAACAAAATAAAATAAAATACTTCAGTCCGGGAAACAATTGAGTAATTAAATTACATTTCATTGTATTTGGAAAAAGAAAGCTGTCAGGTACACTTAGTATTAATTAAAAATGAGATGCTTTATTAAAAACAAAGGTGATAATTTTGCGAAAACTCATTGAAAATATTCTTTTGATGTATTGTATTGTTCATCAACTAAATATGTTGGAGGTGCTCAATTTTTTATATTTTATTCGAAAAACGTTTATAATGTCGTTCTTATTCGGAACATCATATTTAAACGAACAAGGCAGACAAAAATACTCTCATGTCAGAATCTAGGCTTTATAAGAGGTATCCTGACGTTAATCCGATTTTTTGCTCATCTATACCTTCTAAATTTTTTTCGAGTAATTTCCCTAAATAAAAATGAATTATCTCTGATGGTTCCAGCCCAGACAACAATGTATCTCTGAGATATAAAAAAGCATAAGAAAAAATAATTCTTTAATGAGGAAAAGTTCGAAACGACCGCATTCAGGTTAAAAAAAGTCGTTTCTGAAGACCAATGAATTATCCTCATTTCATTAAATGTGTTGTTTAATAATTTTAATATTTATTAAAAAAATCTATCATTAACATAAAAAATCGATTATATTATTAACTATTAAAAAATCTAGCAGATTCAACTGTTTTCTTTCATAAAAAAAATAAATAATTCATTAAAAAGACCGATAAGCTCTGTTCTGTAAACATTTCAAAAATTGTAAGTGCTTCTATATCCTTACAATGAAAAACTTCCTTGAATTAGTGAAATGATAACAGTAAGTAAATTTAATGTATATTATCATAGTAATATAAAGAACTCATAGGTTAAAAGTAGATATAATTTCCACTGTTGGAACTTAAACAAATAATATAAGCATAAAGCTCGAATACCCAAATGTTTTATTTCACCCAAATCCCCTTAAAAAAAAAAAAAAAAGGAAATGATTATTTTGAAGATAAATAAAGCAAGGTCAGAGACTAATGCTTTTTACCGCGTTCAGTAAATTTAATGGAGTGATAAATATCTGTTGGGGCTATACCACCCACATAATGTTTCAATAATATAATTTTTATCAATGTTATGAAATATAATGTATCATGAATAATTATTTGTACAGCCCTCAAACCATAAAATGTCAGTTATAACAAATCAAGATATAAGTAATCTTGCAATTTCAATCATGTTTAAGTTTACCTTATTTTATTTTATTTTTTATAATTATTATATTTTTTAAATATTTTTATTTTGAAGAGAAAAGATTTGTCCAGGACCGAGATTCAAACCCGGGTCGTCTGCATTTCTGTTGCAGTGATCTGAAACTTGAACTATCCTGGCACCCACCTCGGTCAGACAAATACTTTCTCTTCACCGATCCCATATCCCCGTGTTCTCTCAATTTGCGATGTTTACAATGGGAAGAATGGTCATTGGCATTACTCTAAGTAGGATCTTGTTGACTAACATCATTATATTATTTATAATTTATTTTATTTTATTTTTTTAATAATTATTATAGTTTTTAAATATTTTTATTTTGAACAGAAAGGATTTGTTCTGACCGAGAAGCGTGCCATGGTAGTTCAAGTGGCAGAGCACCGCAACGCAAATGCAGACGACCCGGGTTCGAATCCCGGTCCTGGACAGATCTTTTCTCTTCAAAAAAAAAAATGTTTAAGTTTAACATTTTTAAATTAGAAAATGATTTCATTATTTTTATTCTTGTTAGTTGGTTTCGTTTAACCTCTTTTTAGGGCTGATGCTACATCGGGAGACCTTAAATATGCTTATCCTGGTGTATGTAGGATAGGAATCTTTAACGAGTAACTTACGCCACCATTTTACATCCCATACGAAGGACGGTATAACTCCGGATTTTTTACTCTCATTGAAAAATCTTAAGGTCATCTGCAGGAATGGGAAAACACAGTCTTATGCATAGTATGTTGTTATGCTAACCACTTACATAGTTACTCAAATATCAGGAGTTATTTAGGGTAACTATTTATAGAAAAATATACATAAAAGCGTATAATCACACCTCCCAGGTTATCAAATAAGATGGAATAAAACATTAATTATTATTTTCGAAATCCTACTTCATATTTAAATAGGACTACCGTATAACTATTAACATCACTGCTAAACTTTTAAATATATTTTCCACACAGCGCGCTCAGGTCACTTGAACTTAAATATCCGTCAAGAGAAAAATAAAAAGATGGGAAGAAGTTTGTGATCTTCAAAGAAATATTTTACTACAGGGGAGGTGTGATTGTTTCAGGCGTCTTCTGGAACGTTGAGCACCCCCCCCCCCCCCATCCCGCCATCCTCAAACTTAGTTTATTCTTTCTGCAAAGTCCGGGTCTTGGCACGAGGGGCTTCTGGTTTTCTTCTGAAGAGCTTTTAGTCCTTTGGAGGGTTAGGCTTGCTGATCAAAGGAGTATTAAAAGCTCAGAGGACCTGAAAGAGGGATTTATTTAACTTTTTGAAATGTGTCTGTAATTCTTTGGAGTCAACTCCAACTTGAGATACTTTGTAGCTTGAGCGTATGAGTCAGTGTTAATGGATGTAACCAACCCGGCTTAGCAAAGTTTAGGAATATTTCATTATTATGGGTCTTTTAAAAATTAATAAATGGTGTAAGGCAAATAGTAACCCAATATTGTTTATTTTCTGTGTTTAATATTTACTAAACATTTTGTATGTTTAGAATACAATAGTAGCTTGGACTAGGCCACTTTTGAATATCAAATAAGTCATTTCTCAAAAAAATAAAGAAATAAATACATTTCGTGAAGTAATACTCAGAAATTATAGAGAATAAATAAACAAAAAACAGCTAATAAAAAAGTTAGGTACGGTGGAGTAACTTCTTTACATACTGTACTTATTATTTACAAGAAAAATACTAAACAAAAAAAACTATCTAATACTGATCTATTTAAGAAAATGATTAAATCTGGTGAGAGAGGATCTGTTCAGAACGTGAAGAGATGTTGGATAAGCGTGGATTCGAAATAGGATAGGGTAGAAGCATGGCGGATGTTAGGAAAGATTGCGTTCCAGATGGTGGAATACGACAAAAAAAATTGTATGAAGGAAACAGAGGTAACAGTCACAAAATGAGCGAAACAATTTTATGTTGTTTTTCATTAACAGTAAAATAAATGTTGGAATTCACGAAAAGATTGTATTTGGAATGCCTCTCTTATATATTCTCTTAAGTAGCTTTGCTTTTTAAATAATACTTTTTTTTTTTTCCTGCACTTTGTTTACTGTTAAGTAAAATCTCCTAGACCATTTTAATTATGATGGGACCAAGTGTCCAACTCTAAGCGATACCCTTTCTTATATTTTGCATTATTGTTGCCTTAATAACTCAATTATTAAATTGTGGTAGATGATATTAATTAAAATATCTGTGTTTTATCGGCATCAATGGCAAACACAAATCCATACATACGCCCTGTTACGGCCACTCAGTTTTTTTAAGATAACATGTTCATATTTGATAATTTTGTTTAGTTTCAATTATTTTGTATTTTTTAAAAATTTAATTTCAATTAAAATAAATCATCTGTAAAAATACTTCAACGTAATATTTGTTTGGATTTAAGAGTGATTTAATCGAAAACAGCTGTGATTTAATCATTGTTGTTGTCTCGGCTAGCGTACCTTATGGACCTACCTTACAACAGTCGTCATTAAAGTTGTCTTGGCTAGCGTACCTCACGGACCTACCTTACAGCAGTCAATTTCATTGTTGGCTTCAATAGCGACCCGCGCGATGCAGTTTACACCAATCATATAGTTTTTTATCAGTGTGTTCATTGCGTTTAGACCGGAGGGAACTTCTATCAAGAAACCCGCCTGACCAGGGTATTATAGACATTTTTATTTAATTTCAATTGCGCAATTAAACTAAATTATTGTATAAATTCATTTTTTTTTTGTAAGTAATTTAATGTATTTCTTGTTGTTTTTTTTTTTTTTTGTATTTCTTGTTTTTTTCTTCAATATAAAAGTTTCAAAAATTAGCATTTGGTATTATATCTGACGTCCATTTATTTATTTGATTTTACAATTCAAAATATAACCTATTAGGTAATTTTCTGTAAAAAATTATCTGAGTCAGATTAAGGCAGCAGCCTATCAGAGATTAGTTCTATAGGGAAAGCTGTCTAAGGGTGCAATCCCTGTTACCCTTACGGCGTCCTAACACGCCCCATTGCTGTCAATTAATAGAAGTGAGGAAACACTTCTCTAAATTTGAGCAAACCAGAAGCCATTTTTTATCCTTATGAGTTGGAGGAAAACCTATACAGGTTGTTATAATTTTTTAAAAAACTGTTGCATCGTTACCCATAAAGGTCTTGGGTTCAGAACATAATAAAGGCTATACTATTTCTATAACAAAGGTTACAAACTGAATAGGAAAGTGATCTGTCCGTGATAAAGCTTAACTCCCAGATTTTTCCCAATTACCAGATTTTATCCGGAATGAATTCTGAGATAAATTTGGATGGTATGTTAAACTTCTTTGTAGTGACGAAGTATCCTCTACAGTAGGGGTCAGTATTAATATGATCTTAGCCTTTTATGGTTTCACGATGCCTTAGTCGGTGAAACTATTACTTGCAAATTATTTACTTACTGGTAACAATTTATATAAATTATAGATATATTAGGTATCAATACGAAAATTTAAAACAATGTTAATGTTTACACGCCCGACTACCCCTACTCCGTGGATGAATTTGAATAACCTTGTTTTGCAACCACCTTCCTGCTCTTCAACTCATTATCTAGTTATAATTGATCACATGTTCCCGGCAGATCCTATCCTGTCTAACTTGATCCGCAAACAACGGTATCCTGTTGGTTTTTCTAATTAGCTCATAGTTCAGCTTTCTGACCGGCTATCCCCTTAAATATTTGTCGTGCGCTCCGATCGAAAAAAAACTTCCTTTTGCAGTCACTTGTTATAACGCTGAAGCGTAGTGGATCATTCCTTCTAACAAATAAATTAAAAAAATATGTGTTATCTGCTACCTGGCCAAGCGAGAAAGATATGAAATTTATTTTAGCTACATCCATCATACATTTCAAAGCTCTCTGAGCCATGTTTTCTTTTGATTTAAACTACCGTAGATTTGTATATTATTTTATACTTTTCAAAAATACACTAGTGGTATATTCATTACAATAGTATCTATGATAAAGGTTTTTTTTTTGTAAATATTTCTCACTATTATGTAAAAACATCTAAAATATAACTTGGGAGCGGAGTGGCTCAGAGCACTGAGTTGCCATGCCGAAAATCCTGGATCAAATCCCGCTGGAGGCAAGACTTTAATTCAGTCTGTTAGCAGCCGGAGATGAATCATATAGGATCTTGGACCCTCCTGGGGCTCACCCAGCCCCTAAAAACGGGTACCCAAAATAAGGGGGAAATCTGGGGGTTGAGCGTGATCTAGGACAAATCACCTCACTCCACAACCGTTGTCCATGAAACAGTACTGTCTCTACTATTTATTGAACCCCAGATGCTTCATGGGTTGTAGTGGTACAGGTCTTTAATATATATATAATTATAAAAGTCGTGCGGGCGAACTACAGCGCCGTGAAGCCTTATTAGAATAACCAGGAAAAGCTACTTCTGTTTAGGAGAGTACTTGTTAAAGTACTTTTTAGTAAAATGCCACTAAGCTCTCTCTTTCCGGACCCTTTCAGGGCCTTTGCCTTCATGTTATTTTTTATTGTAGTTACTAACAAATTATTGTTATTTGTGATAACATACTCCAGATGTGATTATTATAAATTAAATACATTAAAAACATTAAGGATACCGAAATATTTACCGAATACCAATGTAGTGTGGGAAATATTTGATAATTCATATATTATATTAATTCATATATTTTGTACTTTATTGGTTTAATTGTCTTCCCTTTTCGTACAGAAATATATTACAAATATGTTGGTAGAAGACTGTTGACTATCATTTGTGGAGTGTAAAAAGAATCTCAAAAACAAAAAAAAAATCCAAAGTGTAATAAGTTTATAAATGTATAAGGTGGAAAAAAATGTGGATCGTAAAGGATTGAATTAGACTGAATATGTACACATGGTATATGACGGTGGTACCTCCTTAGTATACTCGTGTATGTAGATGAGTAAATTAACAGATGAGGTAAAATGCCGATCTCAGTTACAAATATTTAATTAAAACGATTTTTTATAAGTTACCTTAAGAGAGGAGTGGGTCAGTGGTAGAGACCTGAGTTGCCACGCCGAAAATCCTGGTTCAAATCCCCCTTCGGGCAAGCCTTTTATTTAGTCTGTTAGCAGTCGGAGATGGATCATATGGGATCTATGACCCTCCTGGGGCTCACCCAGCCACTACAAAGTGGGTTTCTAAAATAAGGGGGGAAAATCTGGCGATTGAGTGTGATCTAGGACAAATTACCTCCCTGCAAAACCGTTGTCCGGTTTTAATACTAGTTTTAGGATTTTTGTTTTAGTTTTAATTTAAAAATTGTAATTACGAACCAAGAAAAAATCCTCCACTGTTCTATTCTTGACTAACTGTTATTGAGGGGGTTAAGCGATACACAAAAAACAAAGTATGTTCTAAGATAATGGAAGTATGGTTGTTATTAAAGAAAATAAATCTGTTCACTGTTTGAATCCAACTTAACCCAATGTAAAGCATTAAATAAAAAAATATTCAGATGAATAATAATGAAAAAATGATATTATATTTTGTTAATAGCTCGGATACATTTTTTTTATTTATGTATAATTTGTTAATATAAGATTATTGAGCGATCACTTGTCGTTCCGGGAATCGTGTATAACGCCAAACGTGTTTATGTATAAAAAAAAAAATACAACTGGGAGAGGGAACAGTTTATCAAGTTGAGATGAAGAGGGCACTTCCGTTGGGAACGATTTGTTATTTCGAGGCTCTATAATTCTTCGTCACGGGAAATAAATTTGCGGGCAATAGGAGACGCCCATTCCAAGTCTAAATCAAAACTGCCAACCAATTATTTATATTAGCAAGGTTAATTGGAATCGCGATTAAAAGGATTTATTACCCCTAGGCTCTTAAAAGCTCTAGATGGTTGGGAGTAGGGGGCAATCAATTCGTTTGTCGGTTGTCGGGTGTTCGAAATCGTAATGGAACGTCTCGATCAGTAATAAAAATGAGTTTAAAATAATGTACTTAATTCATTTATTAAGTAATAAACGTTAAACCAATTTCTTATAATATCCTACCTCACATGCTCTGAACGTTAAAATGATTTATTACGTCAATAGAAATGAGGAAGAAAGATACATAGATTATAAAAAAGATGCAATAGGAAAAATCTAAAAACAAAGAGAGTACTTGTATATATTTCTTGAGAGTACTTGTATTATATTTATGAGGAATATATAAGCTATGTTAAATTGCCTTGGCCAATATTTTTAATCCATCACGTGTTTCTTCTGGTTTTGACCGTGTTGTCAAATTCTTTGCTGACGTTTCCTGGCCATACTACAAGCTCCCTCAGGGCTTAATCAGAGATTGAAAATGTTCTTGTCTACTTCGGTATTCATAGCTTTTGGGTCCGTGGGCGGACCTTTGACTTGGGGCTGTCTAGAGAACCCGCCTTCAGCGGACTCAGACTATGTAAATACGTAAAATACCTTCGGGTAGAACAAGTATTGTAATTATTTCGCTGTATATATATGATTATGTATTGTATGTATCCATCTATGTATCCATGTATTGAAATATTTTATTTGAATAAACGGAGATTCGAAACAAAAAAAAAAAGGCGAAGCCTATTCCTCCAATTATCTGATTACCTGTGTTTCGACCTTATGCTCTCTGATTGGTTGGGTACCGACTGCCTGACTTCTGATTGGTTTACCTTATTTCAGGTATTTTGGTTTCTTTTTGCCCACTGGTATGTTCAGGAGCTAAAATTTGCTTAATTTATAACTATTTTCTTTGTTTAAATTTTCGAAGTGCTTTATTACTTCGATTGCTTCTAATATCTTTCTTTATGTCAAGCTATTACACTTTTTGATCACTCTAATTTTGTCAAACCATTTTGATGGTATTCACAAAATGTTCTGCCAATGCTGATGACTTCTTTACTCTTTTAATATGTTTTGCAAGTCTTCTACATATTATTCTACCAGTTTGCCCAATGTACTCCTTGCCACAGGAACATGAAATGGTGTAGATTCCTGTCATCTTTAGGCCTAAGTCATCTTTTGCACTACGCAAAACCTGATTTATTTTTTGTCAGTGGTGTAACTTGTTCTTAATTTGACTATAAGGTAGAAACCATAAGAAACACATGATGAATTGATTAAATATATGAGCTGTTATATTTGAAAGTTGTATAAGTCCATTTTGATCTGAAAAAAAAATATGTTTATTCTTTTGAATGATTTTGCTTAACTTTCATCATTTCATAATAAAATTAAAAAGGTCTATATGCTTTAAAACTTCAATCTTTGCTAAGTGCAAAGTGATAAAAATATTTGCCAGTTTGCCCATAATTTTAAAGTAATTCAAATGGAAACTTTCAGATATCCCGTATATGAAAAAAATGATTCATACCACTTTCAAATATAACAGCTCATATATAAATGGAATATATTATCTTTGTAAGGCATATTTGTTTACTATTAATTTTTTTTATGAGTCTGGGGTCATTCGTAAATAATGAAAGTGGAAGTGAACATTCTTAAAGATATATAAGGGGTAAAAGTGTACTAATGAGCCCGAAAGGACTTATGCTTCATAATGAAAGAAGAGGTTTTAACAGGTTCAATGAAACTCGAAAATTCAGAATATAAATAAATCATAAATAGGATGCAATCGAAAAAAATTCCAAAAATAATGCTTGAAGCCTCCAAAATATTTAAAACAAATATTAATCAACGTTTCGCCAATTCAGGAATGATCAGAACACACATCAATTGAAAATTAAACAAATGAATACTAAGTGCAGCACGTCTCACAATAACAGTCCAAACAGACCCATAAAATAGACAGCAACGTTGCCCTAAGGCCACGTATGCACCATGTTCGCGAAACCAATGCCGCTTCGCGCTCCGAGCTCCATCTTAATGGATACGTGATTTGTGAACATTGCCGAACAGGAAGTGATCCGCAATGTTCTGGCGAATCTTGATAGAACATATCTTCCGAGTTAGTGGGAGTCTGTATTTTAATTATTTATTTGACAAAAGACTACAGAAGGCCTCCTCGTCTTTGCCCAGCTAACTTGTATGAAGAGAGAGGCAAACGCGAGTTACTGTCGCAACTAAGATCTCAAGAATTGAGTGGGCACTACAAAAATTTAACGCAAAGGTCTTCCTCCAACTTCAAAAATATTTTTAGCTTCGTGGCACTGCCCATTCAAAGATTTCCAAATAATTGGAAAATATACGACATACGGATAAAGTTTAAAATTAGCAGCAAGTGCACAACTAATTTTTCTTAAATTAAATTAAAAAAATTAGAATAGGTAAAATTTGGATAACGGAGGGGTGTGGCTCATTATATAAAACGTAGAGTTGCCGTGCCTAAGGTCCCAGATTCAAGTTCTAACATATAAATTATTTTATGGCTACGGACAGGCCATCCTGGGTCTCACCCAGCCACTATAAAATGGTACTCTTAATTGCGAAAAAAACTCAACGGTTGAGCGTGATCTCGGACAAATAACCTTCCTGCACAACCATTGCCCCAGAAACATTACATTCTATAAAATGTATTTAACCCAAATCTCTACTTAGGTTGCAGTAGTACAGATTATTTTTTTTGTAAAATTTTAATAATTTTCAAGTTTTGAGCAATAAATAATGATAATAATGTAATAAAAATGCACCTTTAACACGCATTACCACAGAATCCAAACCCGTAATATCAATTAAATAAAATATTAATACGATTAATTATTATTAAAAAAAATCAAATAACAAAAAGCGTGAACTTTTGACGGGTAAACTATTGACTTACATGTAAGAAATTCATTAGAAATAAATAATAGCTTTAAAAAAACACAGTGATAGGAAACAAAATAAAAATTAGAAAATGATTAATAGGATTTTATGAAAAAATTACAATATTATGGAATCCTAGGAATGTAAACTATATGAATAAAATTTGTAACTAAGATTCTTGGAAGGAGATTGATTAAGTAAAAACTAGAAAATAGTTTTTAATAAATTTAAAATAAGAATAAAGTGATGAACGAAAAAATCCATTTAATGGTAAAAAAAAAAGTGTGGTGCTTTTAAAAAAATTGTCATAGTGACTATATCTTTACCAATATCAGTCAATAAGATATTTACTACAACTAACATCAAGCACTCCAAGCTATTTTACGATAAAATGAATTTTATTCCTATATTAAAATTATGAAAAATTATTTACTACTTTGCAGTATTCTGATATCCTGACAGTAGAATTATCGTTTTATTTTTACACACTTCAGGAGGCATTTTCATCGCAAATCCCATTTCCTTCCAAGAATCTTATTTGATATTTTTATTATTATAGATTACAACCTTCCAGATATAACGTACATCCAGGATTCCATAATATTACAATTGTTTTATAAAATCCTATCAGAAGTAGATTTTATAAAAGATTTTTCGACTGTCCCTCAGTGTTCATGTCCATGTTACAAGAACCGTCCATACTAGCCTGAACCCGTCCACTAACCTATCGCGCTCCCCTTTGAGTTCGGACAAAAACCGTCATCCGGAGGAGCGCGGATTAACGTCGACAAACTGCTACACGCTCCGCGTCCGGTGGGGATTAAGGTGGAGCACAGGTGATTCGCGAACATAGTGGATACGCGGCCTATGAGTGTCGACCCTTTCAACAACAAAGTTCAAGGAAATTAAATAAAAAGAGTTGTTTGTTGAATGTTTTATTTTTTAATTCATTTATTTGTGTAATGAGTATGTTGATATGAGATGTGCTGAATTTTTTGTTCTTTGATGTGATTTTTCAATCGATGTATGTTGTGATGAAGCTTGAATTGGTGAAACGTTTGGTTGGTTTTTCCAATATTTTAAAGTCTTAAGGCTTTACTTTGCGATTTTTCCTATTGGATCCTATTTTTGATTTTGATGAATGTGAATTTATCACTTTGCATTTTTTTTTTAGATCAAAATGGACTTATACAAGAGCTTATATATTTAATCAATGATGAATTGTCGATTAACATTTAACCTTTTAAAATTCTTTCATAAAGAGACATAAGCCATTTCGGGCTCACAAACACTTTTTTGTTTTATTCAAAAATTGAATGGCAGCATAAATATAGTGCAATGTAAATAGCTTAGCTAGTTGTAAATGATTAATTCTTAAAATTGATAAATAATGAGCGAAGAGCCAATCAATATCATGACCATCAGAAATTAAAAACATCGTTCCAAAATTCAACGTTTTGGAGACCAATAGTCAACGATAAGACTTTATTCAATATTGGAATAAATCACAAAATAGATCCTAAAAGTCATACAAAAGGGTAAAAAAGGTTATTGGAAAATTTCTATATAAATTCTTGAGCCTTTTAGGATTAAGTTTATTAATGTTTAGCTATCTAGCGACTCTCTCCTCCTAAGTCTAAAACTTATGATTAATTTATTGCTTTTATAAACAGCTAAACTAATTATCGGTTTGTTTTTGTATTCCTAAAGACTCTCATGATTTATAAAAAGAATACAAAATTATTTTTTCTACAAGATGCAGCTAGTGCATTAAATAGTAATTTTTTCTGATGAAATGATAAAGAAAGCTCAAGGTTTTTGGTAAAATTTTAACTGAAATGAAGTTAACATATTTGCTTTGAAATGCGTATATGCACTGTGCTTTTGTTCATTGTGTACATTCAAACTTTTAAAATTTCATAAAGTGTTGTAGACAAGATGAGTTTAATGAAAACATTTAAACTTAGGAAGTAAAGCGGAAAAATAATAATATCGATGCCTTTGTTCACATATATTTTAAGTGCCGAAAAAGAAATTTTACAGGAGTCAAATTTGATAATAATTTAACACAAGAAATACAGATGAATCGGTCATTCTAGAAACACCTCATGTTCATTTTTGGCCAAAATTGAGTTAGACATATTAAATTGTTGGTGAAGGCTAGACAAATCCAAAACCCATGTTTGGAAAATGAGTAAATATTACTTGAAAAATAAAATACTGATTTTTATTAATCATTTGAATTATTTTACCTTTTATTTCATACCTGATAACATATCGTTTAGTCAGTCATTTGAGAAACAACACATCTCCAACAACGTTTATAATTTTGTTAATTGTCAAAATAAAAATAATAAAATTTTATTTTGTTAGCATTAGCTTACCAAACCCCTGTAGAAACATATGAAAAATTCAAAAATATATATGATGTTAAATTATGGATCAGCTGAGATTTTTTCGATTTCCCGAAAGTTTACTTTTTTGGATATGAGGTGTTTCTCAAATGACCGATTCAGTTCAAGTTTAAGCACAAAATATATTTTTGTAACCTCCACAGCTTCTCTATTAATTTTATATCAGCGTATGATCTATGACTTCCTAACACATTTGTGAACTTAGGCATCGATATAAACTGCGTGTACATGAGGTGTCTATGTATAAGAAATTATAAAAAATATGTCTACCAGTTTTCTTATTATTATTATGTTTTCAGCATAATAATGCGAAAAAATAAAAATAATTATTGGTATTTTAAATCAGGATTTCCTTCTAATTGCTTGAAATTCAGGAGCTACAAAGATAACCATATTTTGTAGGTGGAAATGTCAGTTTTTAATTTGTTGATGCCATTTTATGAATCTCAATTCTACGCTGCAATTCAGTATTAAAATGTATTATTTCTGTCAATGTCCAAAACAGTATATGATAATGAAACTTAATATTAACAAAATGTATCGAATAAAATTATTTATTTATTTAAGCCTGAACCATTAACCGTGAATAATATTTATTTTAACAGCATGCCATATAAAATTACTCAAGATAAATTTAATACAAAATAAATACTTTAATCTTAAACTTTGTAAAAAAGGATCCAAAATAAACCTTCAAGTCTTAATCAAATATGTATAGAATATTGTAATAAATTATAAACAATTAGACGTCGTAATAATAATGTAATTAACCGTATTCGCTCTTGAAGATACATTTTTATTACTTTATTACATTACAAGTTTGGGACATTTTTATAAAATTAAGTAATACAAATATAACAAATCAGTTTATGTGTTTTCAAATCAGTTTATTCCCCTTTAATAATAAAAAATGACGAACGGACACATTATTAGTTAAAAACTAAAAATAATAATTCTGAATATAATAGGGAAGAAAAATCTCAATTTTTCAATACTGACTAATAATCATGAAATATTGTCAACGATTAATAATGTAATAATGATGTAACTTAGCGGAGTTCGCATTATATTTGTAGGACAATGATGCTTAAATAATAACATCCTACGCAGACTACGTAATGCCACACCCGCCCATACACGATCCAACAAGTAGCCTTATCTATAACTGTTAAGGATTTTAAAGCTACCATAAATTATGTTGATACTTAGAGTGCTGGTTTACTGATTTCTAGGTCTGGAGTTCGAGAACAGTGTTGGCAATTATTGATTCTGTTAACAGTTGTGAATCGACTTTGTCGGATACCCTATAGGGGCTCACTCAACCTATAAAGTTGGTACTCTTAATTGAGGGAAAATTAGGCTGTTCCTCTTGAAAAAAAGGAATTCCTTGCACAACTGTTAACTTAGAAACATTATCGTTCTTACCATGTACTGAACCCAATACCCTCCGTAATAATAAATTTTTAAAAATGATTTTGACTCTATAAAAAGTTTTGTAAACAACATCAAATTTAAACAGTTTTAAATTCGATAAGTTATTTTTTTTATTTAGGTGGAAAAGCTTTTTCCTCGTGAGCGTTCACCTACAGTTCATTTATAAGTTGGGGGATTTTCTTATTTCAAGAATATTTACATCCATTATGATTTCTCAAAATATTATTAAATCTAATTTATTTTCCTTTGTTGTTTTCAGGTACTCTTCCTCAATAACTTTAAGAAATATGAGCAGCGTCATAAATTCATAATAAGGTACGTTATATAGATTGTTAATTAAACAATCGTGGATGGTTCGAACTACAAACGGTTTGATCTACGAATAAATATAGAAATACGAATATACAATTATACTATATAAATATAAAGAGATAAGTTGAGCCTATTTTTAATACGCTTTAGAGAAAATATTAAAAAAAGAATAGATTTTGAAGAATCAAAATCCCCGCGGTAATAATATTTTCTGCTTTGCCGGTCTCCTCTCATTAAAAATCCTTTATAGCTTGCTTCGATCTGCTTTCCTCGTTCTTTTCATCCATTGGGTTCTTTTCACAAATGCTTTTACAACGTTCTGAATAGCAAATGATCAGCTAAATAAAGCAGGCTGCAGAATGCTTTCATGGTCAGTATTTTTTTCTTTCATTTTATGGGGGGGAGGAGGAAAAGATAAAACGTTACCAAACACTTCACAATGCTGAGACTAATTGGCACTTCATCAGCATTTCCATGTAATCCATAACATTTTACATATTTTCAAATCTTTATGAATTTCATGAATGCATTAATTTACGGGGAAAAATAAAAAATAGTCTTGCCTTTAACAGGTGATTTTATTATACAAAAAGTCTCAGGGTTCACACAGTGATCAATTTAATACTCGGATTCTACTGTGGTTTTATTAAAATATTTTATCGTCTTTAATAAGTTAATTATAGCTTTATAGATTACAAATTGGCTTGCCTTTAACTTTCTTTGGATATTATACAAAAAGTCTCTCGGTTCTATTGGTATTTTAATTTAATTTAAAGTGAAATATTGGAAAAATACCTACCTTTTTATAATCTACCAGATATTTATTACACATTGCTTTTTATTTGTTTTTATGCTAGACAATAAGTAACTGATTTTATATTCAGTAGCTAATTTTATTTTTAATGGCCTAACAAGTCAAACAAATCATTTGACCTTTACACTTGTTGGTTCTTTAATGTCCCTGTAACTCTTTATGATATCATTTGAAAGAATAAGCTTACTCTTATGGCCGGTTGGGAATTTCGTTGGGGTGCGAGGCCAGAGGGTTGGTGATTTAGATTCTGAGGGTGAGCCAAAGCCTGGGTAATTGGTCTGGAAAAGAGATACATTTTCTGCCCTCTGCTCCCTTCGCCTTAGGAAATGGCCAGTTATATTTCAAACACTTTTCTCTTTTTTTCAATTTATAGGGATATCTGTAATAATTAATTGGAAATCTAGTAATAATGGTTTGAAAACGTATATGACGAGAAAAAACAGAACAGTAAAATCTTTCAATTATCTGATATAGACATATTTTATCTGGCGACTTTATTACTTTCTAACACTTGTTATTTTTGTTAATTTTCAACTATATTATAAAAATATAACAATACAACAAGTACATATAATGACAAGAATGATACACAATGACATGGATAAAAGCAAGTAGAGAAACTACCCAGTGCTAGTACTCAAATTCTTAACATTAAACTTCTTATAATAAATGTCATAAAAATCTACAAGATCAGTCTAATACAAATCCTCTGTTATATCTGTCAGTGTTTATAATTCTTTGAATATTAAAATAAAGTAAACCTGTAAAGTGTTACTGAATATATGAAGAACGGCCTCTATATCTTCTATATTTTCAAAAGGCAATAATAAGTTATAGGCAGGACCAGAGAGATCGAAGATTCCGGAGGATCTTATTTAGGTATTTTCAGATGTATAACACTCACATATATCATAAATGGGAATTTTTTTAATTAGGCATGTATTTTATGTAACCATGATGACCATATATTAAAAGTAAAGTTATTTTATCTGACGTAAAACAATGTTCATTTATTAAAACAACTCCCAGTCAACCAATTACGTACACCATTGGAAAAAGAGGGATATTTTAATTAATAATTCTAAAGTATTATTATTGTTAGGAATGTTAATGCAAGTTAATATGTCCAGTACCTTCGTGTGGCATCCCATGTTTTTTTAGTTTTTTACCTGTACCACTACAACCCGTAAACGGGTCTGGGATTCAGTACCTTGTAGAGACTGTGCTGTTTCATGGACAACGGTTCTGCAAGGAGGTGACTTCTCCAAGGTTACGGTTTTGGGTACCCTATTTGTTTAATATTTTATAGAGGCTGGGTGATCCCCAGGAGTGTCCTATATGATCCATCTCTTGCTGCAAACAGACTAAATAAAAATAATCTTATCTTCAGCGGGATTTGAACCAGTATTTCCGGCATGGTAACTCAGTGCCCTACCACTGAGCCACTCCACTCCCCCTTATCCCATGTTAATATTTAAAAATTAATCATATCAACGGATCTCAATTTTCTCTGAGATCATTGTTTAGGCAAGTGAGGACAGCATAGTACCTCTCACCGTCACCTTGGAATAATCCTGGTGCTACAGTTATTTTTTTAAGAATTGTTTTCTTTAGTACTTACCAAAAAGTATAGAGCCCATTTTCTTCTAGCAATACCATTATTTTATTACAATTATATATATCAGGTTAGATTTATTTTCCATTTTTTTTTGCCATAGTATTCTGTGATAATTTATGTTAATTAAAACAAAGGCCAGATAATGCATCGTTTTCCAATCAATTGAGCCTACTATCTGATAGCACATTACATTCATATGAACTAAGCCAAGAATACTAATAGATATATTCATTGATATAGATACTAACAGCACCAACTCAAAGAATACCCAAGTTATTTCATACAATAACTTGAGGGATTGTACGCAATAATAATCTTCATTCTCTCAACTAGTTAAAGATCCCCCCCAAACTAAATGGCTTGAAGTTATGGTTTAAGTTGAAACTTATCTCTGTGAGTTTACTCATGGTAACTCTATCAATTTCTATTTTCTTTATGCTCAACTTAACCCTCTAAAATTCATCATGTTTTCTATTAAACCTCTACTCTAGTCCATAGATGGATTCTGGGTTCAAAAACAGTTGTTAAATCAAGGTCTTTGATATCATTGGAAAAAGGCAACATTAAACATTGAGCTCTGATTTTATTTATTAAATGGAGAGAGAGAGATCATGCCTCCCTACACTAGAAAAATTATTGAAAATAGAGAGAAGGCTACAGGTCAAGACCCTACCAAGAAATCTACACGGAGAAAAATAAGGAATCGGGAGATGGAAACCGAAATAAGAATCAAAAGACAAGGATTTTACGGGCACGTGGTAAGAATGGACCTAGAGTGACTAACAAGAAAGTCTTTGACAAAATCCGTGAATGCAAGAGCGTAGGAGGGTATGTAAATCAAATGAGAGAGGAAACAGAAAATAATAAAAATAAAACACAAAGATTGCCTAGATAGAGAACAATATGAGAAAAATTAAAAGAAAGCAAGGATCTGGTTCAAAGTAAGGAAAAACGGAAGGTTGCTGCGTGGTCGAAAGAAAGGAAGCAAAGGGGCACAGAAATGATGAGAAAATACTGGGAGAAAAGAAAAGTAATGATATTCACATGGTCTTAAAAGGCAATTTCGTTAAAAAACTTTTTTATTTTATTTACTGATAAAAATAAATACTACTTCACTGAATTAGTTAAAGTATAAGGTAATAAAAGAAATAAATTGTAAAAAATATGGTTTGAACCATAATTAAAAAAAAATACATTAGTTAGCGCATCCCAAGTTAATAACCACTGCCAATAGCAGCATATGACAGTGGTTTTTTACATTTTGTATTTCCATTTGCATTATACTTAATAAATAACTGAAAAGTATATTAATTTATAAATTATGGATTATATATTCAGGTTTCTGTATATAAAAATGTAGAAAGAAAATTGAGTAATTTCATAGCAATAACTGATTGGAAATTTTATCTCTTACATTAATTATTTATAATTAACGCGACAACATTTTTTTAGTAATTAGGGTTGACAGCTTCGATAACGAACTATAGGCTGAATATTAATAACATCGATTAATTAGCTATTACAAAAATAAAAGATAATGGACGAGGGAAAAGGGTGTATTCAATGAGAAATCTGATAAAGGATGCCTTACATACACTATCGTACATGTTAAATAATAAAGAAAAAGCATTACCACAAATCTTTTAATTAACTGTTGAAAGGACTTCCTTAACTAATAACAAACTTTAATTACACTCTAGTTAACTTTAATTACCTGGACTGAAGGTGTTCTTAAATCCAACATGAGTCTTAGACATTTTATTTTATTATTAGAAACACATCCACAACATTGTACGCCATCCGTAAACTATTAGAAAGAGCAATATTTGCAAAAGTAAACTCACATCATTATCACTGCATAGTAAAATCATTGGCAAACCTACTCACCGGTTCTATTTCGCAGGGTTAATAAAAAAATTTAAAAATTAAAACCTAATAAATTTTTGCTATACGTATGATTTATTTATTCTAAGAAGGGACATATGAGTATCTAATTGATGAAACTTACTTCTCGCTTTCCTTATCTAACTTTCCAAATATTCAATTTTCTTAAAAATATATTTTTGAACTACAAATTAGGATAGCTCAACGGTAGATCGCTGAGTTGCCGTTGCCAAGGTCCCGGGTACAAATTACAGGTAATTTATTAATCTTTTAACACCTGGAGGTCGGTCCTGTGGGATCTGGAGACCCTCCAGTGGCTCATCCAGCATAGTGTACCTTAAATTGGGTGGAAAAACCTGGTAAAACAAAGCGTGGTCCAGGACAAATCTCTATAAAGTGAATATCCTTTATTACAGGATAAGCATTGCAGATGAGTGACCCATGAAAACACCTTCATACACAACCGTTACCCTAGAAACAGTATAGTCTCTACCACGCATTGAACCCTAGACCAATTGAATTTACGCAGAAAATACGATTTCGTAAATAATAATAAAATATAATGTTAAATTTTAAACTTAAAATTAACCACAAGAATAAAGAAGATGCGAGTAAAGCCTACAGTGTATGTCTTTGTTGATTTCAAAAAGGCCTTTGACTCAATCCACAGACCCACACAATTTAAACTCTTGAAGAAAAAGGATTAGATCGGAAAAAACAGAAAATAATTCAACAGACATTAACAAATTTAAAATCAAAAGTGTAATTTATAGGAAAACTTTCAAATCGTTCGGGATAAAAACTGGGGTTAGACAAGGTGATGGGTTATCACCATTGTTGTTCAATGGAAGAAGAAACTTGAAGAAGAAAATTGCTGGAAACCAATTTCATTAGGAGCCAAGAAAAATAACCTACAAATCCCCTATTTAGCATTTACAGGTGATCTCACAATAATGGCAGATTCTAGTGAGATGGCTATAAAACAGAAAGAAACTCTAAAAGAATGCGCAGAGAAAGTTGGCTTACAGATATCATTTGAAAAGACAGTGTTTACAAAAACAAATTTAGAAGTTTTCAAATTACAAACCAAATATGGAGAAATGAACAGGGTATGATACTTTAAATATCTAGGAGAAATTATCTCTGAAAAATATACACAAGAAGAAAGAATACAAAAAGCTCGTAAAGGTTTAGGATTAGTGCAAAACCTCTATAATAAAAAATGTTTATCCTTCAATGCCAAAATCAGACATTACAACACAATTATTAATAAACATTTTGTTAATATTGCTAACCACATTAGTTTTCATATTGTACAAATTTCACATATTTATTATTTTTTTTTAACAGTTACATAATAGGGTTTTTTATATCTTTTCTACTGCTTCCAATAATTTACTCATATCGTCACATTTTGGTATTGGCCAATCCCCTAAAATTGAATACTCTGTGTGGTGAGTAGTTTTTCTTGGTACTTTGTCAGCCCAAAAATATAAAAACAAATTGAAATTCCGTAAAATTATGTCAAGCCGATCCAGAGTCGTTTACTAGGTATACTTAGGTGATTAAAAAATGCTGCTAAGCTGAACATTACTGCTTTGGTTGAAACATTAGATGAGGTTATCCGATATCTGGAGGCGGGAATTAACGTACATGCATATCAATAATACTTATAATAATATGATCCAAGACTTTAATGTGGAATGAAGCAGGAATATGTTATTAAAGAATAAACTTAATAAATACATTTTTTATCAGGAAATATCTGGATCAGAATTGAAAACTAGCTACTCACACATCCTTATAACTTTTTTAGCGAAATGATTTGGGACGTGAGTGCTGAACTTAACTGGGGACAGAGACAGCAATGTTTATAGAACAACGGTTGTGCAGCGAGTGGGGGTGATTTCTAGGAGATCATGCTCTAACAACAGGTTTTACACCCTCCTGGATCTCACCTAGCCTCTACACATACCTGTTTGTTAATAGTTTAAATAATTTATCAGTTACAGCCGAATTTGAATCCAGAACCTTCAGTTTAGCAACTCAGCACTTTACACTGAGCTAACCCGTTCTCTTTGGCGTCAAGTAAATTATGTAAATGATATTTCAATTTTTACATCAGAGCAGTAATCCTAGACTGTACATATAACTTGATATTGAAATATACCTGCAAAATTGTTATGTGAGAACCTCACACACAGAACATACAGAGATCCCTACTTTATTACCAATACAAAAATAGCCTAGCCCTGGAAAGAAAGTTTGAAATAAGATGAAGTCCCGGGATAAGCTTGGCGATAAAGTTATAGAAACGTGACAACCCCCCACTCTCCCAGCATGCCTGGAGCAACTTCGGTCTCTTTCCCAACTTATTTATCGAAAATTCGCCTACAATTTATCGCTTTTTCAATAGTTTTATTGCGTTTCATCGGGTTATAACAATACAATTTCCAATAAGAACCCATATATCGATGCCTTAGTTCATAAATGTGTTAAGTGCAAATTTTTCAAAAATGGGTTTTGTTGTATAAATAATATTGTAAAGTTGTGATCAAGAAGTCATAGATAATATGTTGATATAAAATTAATAGAGAAGCTTTAAAGGTTACAAAAATATATTGTTTGCTTAAACTTGAACTGTATTTCTTGTGTTAAATTATTATCAAAGTTGACTCATCTAAAATCTTGTTTTCGACACTTAACACATTTGTAAACTAAGGCATCGATATATGTGTTATGGATGTATGCATCAACTAACTTTTATCGTTTAAATGTGTCAGTAGATGTTTGAAGGATCGTTTTAATTTCATATATTAAAAAAATTCAGTGGAAACTTATAGTATTCGAACCATTCTCGAAAGAGATGCAATATAATATTTTGAGAAAAAACAATACTGTTTCTCGGATGACGGCTGTGCAGAGAGGTGATTTCGCTAAGATCACGCTCAACCATCAGGTTTTCCTCCAATAAAGGGTACGCGGTTTACAGAGGCTGGATGAACCCCTGGAGGGTTCTATATCTGATAGAATCCATCTCCAGTTACTAACAGATAAAATAAAAGTCTGCCAGTTGCGAGATTTGAATCCAGGACCTTCAAAATGTAAACTCAGGGATAGTTTAATAATAATAGACCCCTGGAGGGTCTTCAGATCCTAAGTAGTCCACCCGAATGAAAATCTTCACCCATCGCAGTTAACCGAATAAATAGTGGATACAGGGCCTTCGGCATAGCAACTCGGCGTTCTACTCACTGAGCTACCTTGGAATATGGTTTAGTTTTCTGCGTGAATCTGAAGGGGGTGGGGGGTATGTCAATCGGTAGCCTGGCTCTAGGGAATTCAAACGCTATGAATCTTTTCTCGGGTGATGACCGTGTGTTGTGCATGCGAGAGTTTTACAAAAATGGTGATTCGGCGACTGTAGCGCATAGAAGCTTCTGCAGTATTCGAGGTTTTCGCCACTTCAATGATGCACTAACCAATCCTCTGATTAAAAAATGGGCCGAAAATCTTGAAGAGACTGGTTCAACATTGGAAAAACCTAAATCAGGGCGGCTAAGGTCATCAAGATCGGTAACAAACGTGGATAGGGTTAATCAGTGACGATCCGAATCCCTCAAGTCGAAAGCGCGCAAGTGCTTTAAATATGCATAGATCATCTTTACATGGATTTTTTCGATATACAGCTTACTTTTTTTTTAATTGATCCACCAATATATACTTTCTTTTGAGACACCTTTTTATTGTAAAATTAGCTGTAAATTTTGTAAAACTCTCGCACGCGCAACGCCCGGTCCGCACCCGAGAAATGATCCATAGCGACTAAATTCCCAAGAGCCAGGCTACCGATTGACATACACCCCACCCCCTTCAGATTCGTTGCGTTCACACAGGAACACAATATATGCACAAAAGTTTATATTTGTTTAAACAAATATAAACTTTTGAGACACCCTTTATAAAGGTATAAACAAAAGTTATCCCGAGAAATTAATTGAATTAAAACTAACAATATTTATAACATTACTGACACAATACAAAAGTGACAATACAGATATAAATACAAAAATATTAGTCATCTTTAATTATATGTTTAATTGTGGTGACGCACGCAAACATATATTACAAACATCGAATGAGATGCAATGTATTAATTAAAAATATAAATATATCTCATTCAGCGATGTATAAACAGTGCTTGTAAAAATACCGGGAATATTTTTATTGTTTCCAAAGTAAATTTTTTTCTTGGTGATCCATCACCGTTTTGCGTGTCGGTGAGCAACGCGCTAAATCTCCACCATGTTCGGATGGAGTTGTTTCTTGGACAACTCTGTACATATCAATTTAATTCATAATTCCTGGTACTTTGAAAATCCCGGGCAATTTCTACAGCTGATAAAAAGGGACAGAGTAATCATCACTGTCATTAACTTTGTTGATAGCTGTAATTTAACATAAATTTCAGGAGACGAAAGAAGCTACCTCTGAGAAGACTTCAAGATTCTTATGCGATCTCCTTTCATTTTTTAAATCTCATTTAAAAAATAAAAATATATTGTATATAATAATACTGACTTTGATCAGAAAATATCCATATCTGGTTAGTAAAATAGACATTTTAAAAAACAAATCATTTTAATCAATGTAATTAAACAATATAATCACATAGTTTTGATTTTTCATGCAGCAAACATTTTTATTTTTCATGCAATAATCACTTTTAACTGGGGGAAAACCTGGTGGTTGAGTTTAATCTCGAACAAATCACCTCCCTGCACAACTGGAAACAGTACAGTTTCTACCACGTATTGAACCCTTTCACGGGTTGCATCGTTGCAAGTTTTTTTTTCTTTTTTAAATTGAGGTTAAGAAAAAAACCTCAGTGGAAAAATATTTGTTCGAAACAATACAACATACAATAAAGCAGTTATTCAGCAATTCGTAGTTGTTTTAGTACCCAAGCGATAGGGAAAAAAATGCGAGCATACAAAAGAATAAATCCTCGTTTAATCGCTTGCCATACAGACGATAATTCCTATTCGTTGTTTGCATTCAATTAATTCTCCTCTGTCTTGTTTTATTACTTGATCGTGTGGATAAGGTTCCTTACTCGGATATAATTGCTGTCTGCAAACATGGTAAAATAAATAAAACGTTTAAATCATTACCCAGAAAAAATGTTACTGGTGACCTACTGCGTATTAATGAACAATATTCAGTATGTATGTAATGCAGTCGAGTGACAAATAAATAAATAAGTCTTATTGAAAAGGAAAATAATAAAACCTGTACCACTACAACCCACAAAGGAACTTCTGAGTTCAGCACGTGTTAGGTACTGCATCGTGTCCATGAAAATGGTTGTACAAGGAGTAGATTTGTCCTGGATCCAGTCACCAGGTTTTTCCCGTGAAATAGGATATTCACTTTATAGAGGCTTAGTGAGCCACTGTAGGGGCCCAGATCTGCCTTCGGCACTGTAATTCGGTGTTCTGCTCCTGTCTAACCCGCTTCCAAATATTATTGAAGCCAATAAAAATATGATGTTTTTTTAGACATATATTTGTATTTTTTCATCCCCAGTTAAAAAGTGGTTATGTCGAATTTTGTCCAGAATGAGTTGATTGTACTGAGAGAAGCGGGATTGTTTTATTTACTAATCAATTGGTGTCACTCTCCACTGTTGTGTGCAGATTTAAGAAGAAAATAGAATTAATTCTTAAATAAATTGATCAACCTGGAACACTAGTATGTTAAAATAATTAAAAATTATTCTTTTTTATAAACATTGGCTGAACAATTTTTCTCCAGAGTTAATTTTATCAGCTGCCAACTATCTGTACTAAGAGTCAGTTCTTGTTCCCCAAGTTTAACTACGAACATACTATCGCGTGGGACTAAGAAAGAAATTTATTTAAGCTAACAGAATTTATTTTTTGTTTTTTTTTAAATGCTGTTTTTTTTCTTTTTTACTCTTAAAAGCGTCAACCATTTCCCTTGTTCTAGCCCCAAATGAACTTACCGAAGTTGTTTTTAGAACTCTATCTGTATTATGGCAATGGCATAGTCTTCACAGTTATTACTTACAATAATTTTATTCTGTAAATTATTATATCATTAGACGAATTTAGAACATCGAAAAAATTCTGCTTTCTGTAAGAATATTTTCTGTGAGAAAAGGTTCCTGACGTTTTCCTGATTTTCTTTCTCTTCTTACCCGGCAGGCATTGTTCATTTTTAGAGTTCTTCGGAGAATTTCCCTTGTCAGGGAATAAAAATGAAAACTCTCCGGTTGTAAAAGTCCAGACAGCACTGTACCCGAGAGATACAGTTCTAGAATATTAAAAAAAAAGCCCCTAAAATATGAAAAAAAAACAACAAGTTGAATGTTTACTCAAAAAGAAAAATCAAATATATATATTAAAGGACTAATAAATATTCTGTTTCTTTAAACACTATATTTAGAGTTTCAATGCCTCATTAAAAAATATAAATTATTAGCATAAACATTCAAATAGCTTTTTATTTGCCAAATAAAATGATTTGTACCACCTCTTATGTAAAATGTATTTTTTATGAATAATAATAATATCTGGAATAATAGGTATAACAAATTATGTATAGTTTTTTTCGTATACATTTGTGAAAAAAAAAAAAATTATCAGCTGATAGATCCATCGCTTTGAGTTGTCCAGGAATAGAGGAAATAGATTCATATAATTGTAATAAAATGTATGCATATATCAAAATGAATTAATTAATATAGATAATTGATGTATATTACATAAATTTTAAAATACAAGTTTATATAAAATTTTTGATTTTATATATACACCTAATATTTTTACTTGTACCTAATATGTAGGTATATTGGTATATATATAAATATATATATATATATATATATATATATATATATATATATATATATATATATATATATAATCAGAAAATATTAGGGGAAAAATACTTTAAAAACATAGATTTTTTACTATGTATAGGCGATTTAATATTTACATTTTACAATATTGCAAATATTACTTATTTCTTCAATAACAATTTTTTAAAATTAAAATTTGCAATGCTCCTTTTTTTCAAATAAGTAATTACGGTGGTTTCTTGAACTTTACAGTTCTTTGTTTCAATAAAACAAAGAGTGAAATCGACTGAGACTTGTTGAATTTGTGGTAATGTGATTTCTTTGGAATCCGACAATGGGGGTCTCGAAATGTAAATCATTCCTGGAAAATAATACCATCCTATTAAAAAGTTTGTTTTCATTTGACTATTCAAATTTCAGAACCTACAGTACTACTTAGAAGAATGAAAACAAATTAAAACATTTCTGTGATCTGGCATTTTTGTATTGTCGTTGGTTTCAATTAATAAATAGGCCCGTCTTTTCTAAAGAATCATACATAGTTTAAGGTTCAGCGAACAAGCTTCATTATTATTTCGAAGCATAAAATCGTAAAATGTTGTTCGGTCATTTTGAATATTTCGTTACTTAGACTCTTGGTGACGATCGTCTTATTCTAAGCGTTTGTTGCAACGGAATATATATCCTATGTAATTCCAAGCTAAGATTAATAGTTTATCATTAAGGGTGTTATTTTAAAGCAGGTGTCTGTTCCACTTAATATTAATATATTTACAATAATTATTAGATAATTAATATAAAAATATCTCAATTATCTAAATCGAGCTTATGGAGGTTGGTTGATTTTAAATTTGAGGCACAGAACCTATTGGTCATAAACACATAAGTTCAATTTGGTACAAACATGTATATATATAGTTACAGGTGGCTCCCGAGTAAATGCGTAAACAATACTTAGAATCATAATCAATTAGCTAGAATTGTTATGCACTATAAGATGCAGGTGGCTGCAGGTGGCCAGAAAAACAGTAAACAATTCTAGAGAAATAGCATCAGCATGGCTGATCCTATTTAACCGTCCCAGACCAAAGGGAGGGGCCTTTTCGTCCGTAGACATTTGAACAGTTAATATCGCTATTTAGTTGCCATTTATTTACATTTATTCTATGTATCATTCATAATAAAGTTTTTAAAAAGTATTAGATACGTTCAGAACCTTTAACTGGCGCCCGAATACTGGGACTTAGGCAGATATCGAAGATATACACTAGTGACATTGCGGGAGCTTTGGGTCGAGAAGACGACACCAGAAGCAGCAAGACCACTACTCTCCGCCTAGAGGAAGAATCGCCACTGCGTGTACAGGTACAGCAAGCGTTCTCCACGGCTACAGAGGTATCTCAGTTATCTGAATATTTTTAAATATTGTTACCTGAGTCACGAACAAATTGTTAAATTACGGATCTTCTAACTTAAAAAAACTTTACTTCACTGAAGATCACATAGATGCAAAATAAATTATACTAATATAATTAAATTTAAATTCATTTTATGACAAATTACTTTTATTTTAAATTTATTATTATTACAATGTATACTTTATAATTTATTTTTAAGTTCATTTCATTTATATGCCAAATTTAAAAGAAAGATTAGACCAACTTCGACAAATTAACAATTCTACTCCACTTACAATTGAAAACTTAGACAATTTTTTATTAAACGAAACTATAATGACCAATATGGAAATTAAGGATCACGACTTCAAATTAATACCGGAGTATGATGGTGACCCGTTACTATTGGTTGATTTCATTCGTAATACAAATTTTATTTTTGAATTATATTGCAAGGATAACAATTCTCATCGCGACACAAACCATTCTAAATTAGTTCTAACTTTATTAACGAAATTAAAGGGCAAAGCGAAAATTGCCACGTATGACAAAGAATTTAAAAGCGTAGGGGACATTTTACAATTTTTAAAAAAGAAATATCAGGACACTAGAACTCGCGAACAATTAATAGCCGAAATATTAAATACAAATTCACACGCGCATGAAAACCCACATGACTATTTAGACAGACTTAGTAAAAAGCGTTGCGATTTATACGCTCGAGTCTATGCCGACCCTGAAATAGAAGACAAACTCGCTGAGATGGCTAGATACGACCGACAGATATCACATCACGCCGTACACAATTTAAATCCGCAACTAACCGATTTCATTTATCACATTAAATTTGACACTTTAGAAGACATTGACGAGATTTTACGAAATTCCGCATCTCATATTGTCCATCGAATTTACGGACAACATAGGAAAGAAAAAAACGTAACATCGAATTCTAACTATAAGGGTAAACATTTTGATCCAAATTTCAAATTTAATAAAAACAATCCACAAAGACAGTATGAACCTAATCGCAACAACTATCAACAAAATCAACATTATTATAAACTGACAGATATAACCATCCAAATTATAATTATAATCAGCAAAATTATAATCGTCCTAGTAATCCAACTTATAATCAAAAACCCGTTTATAACCAACAATGGGACCCCCAAGACCAATATCGCTACTTTAACAAACCATCGTCGGCACAATATAAGCAAAAACAAATTGAACCGCCATTAGAAAAATTAGGAGAATCGCAAACGGTATCAATGCGAACAGTTTCTAATCGAGTTCATCTAGTTGACGAGGACAAAGACGCAATTATACAAAAACTTACTGACAAATTAAGTAACCTCGAAAACAAGTTCGATCATTTTTTAGGACTAGGCCAAGACTCCAACGACCCGCCGGATCGGATCTAAAAAACACGATAATACAAAATAAAACGGACGAGGCCAAATCAATTATAGAATATAAATTAAATCGCGAAACGGATAAAAAGGAAAGAATAAATTTAACGCGATTAATAGATTATAAAAATAACAGAACTAATAAAATCGACGATAATAAAGAAATATTAGTTGATAATAATAAAATCGAAAATAATAAGGAAATGAAATCAATTATAGAATATAAATTAAATCCTGAAACGGATAAAAAGGAAAGAATAAACTTAACGCGAATAATAGATTATAAAAATAACAGAACTAATAAAATCGACGATAATAAAGAAATATTAGTTGATAATAATAAAATCGAAAATTATAAGGAAATGAAAGCAATAATATGTAATAATATAATCTACGAAAACAAGGAAACAAAAACTATGATAAATAGTAATTTAATTGATAATAATAAGGAAACAAAAAATATAAGAAGTAATGAAAATAAAGAAATAAATGATGTAGCAAGTAATGAAATTGTAATTGCCGAAGATAGTTTAAAAACCGACCCAAAAATGATAGAAACGATAAGTAATTCCCCAATACCCCTTGATAAAATGTCGACAAGACAGTTCTCGGGTAAGTCTGGGTATTATCAACAAAATATTAATGGGAACGTAAAATTAACTAAACCAATTTCGGAATCATTACAAACAAATTGTTACAAAAAATTAGAAATATTAAAAGAGAATAATAAAATTAAAAACGCGAAAAAGACAAGTCAACGAAGCACCAACTTGTCCGCTTGCCTTAAATCAAAACCATTGATTAGTTTACATTATATTATTAATAAGAAAATGGAAAAATACCCCAATAATATAAAAATTCAAAAGGAAATACATATGCAAAAATCAAAAATAAATAAATTAGATATAAGAAAAACTGCGAAATTACATCAGATTTTATTTAAAAGTCAACCCGCGGATGTGCGAAATTACCTTCGGGGGAAGGTTAAGAAAAGATTTTAAATTTAGAAAGGATTTATCGGATAGAATATTATACGACACAAACGGCAGGAATCGGACTACAAATATTAATTACAATTAACATAATTAAAATTAAGTTTCAATAAAAGTATTCATAACAATAATGATACTATAATCTCATAGGAAGATAAAGATAGAATAAGAATAATAATTAAAAATAGAAATATAAAATTATATTATAAATAATAGAAAGAAGTACAGTTATATAAAACAATAAAATTAATAATAATTAGAACTTATAAATTTAAAAATGGAATAACGTATTAATAGAAATAATTATTATAAAATAATGATTTATAATAATCACAGTAATAATAATAAACAAACGGACTTAGAAACCATTCATTCTCAATAATCAAGTAGGGAACAATTTGGAATCTGTGACCCTGACAAATGTATAAATGTTGAAAATCATCAAATAATTATTAAAAGCGGAAACAAAGACGAATTAAACTTTACAAAACTATTCGGAAATAAAAAGAGACATGAACTAATTTTTACGGAAAAAGATGACTTACAAACTTTACTATACCAAATACTTGAACCAAACAAAACTTATGGAATTTACTGTTCCAGCAATATGCAAACACTAGATAAAATTTATAATGAATATTTTAATGAAATTCGAAAGAGAATTGAGGACGAATTTCCAACGGTAAAAATTAAACGCTATTTTAAGTTCCTTCGAGACATTGAAAAAATTAACGAACAAATTGAAACAATCGAAAATTATCATTTAGGAAAGACACAACATCGCGGAATATTAGAAACCTTTGAGAAATTAAAACGACAAATTTACTTTCCAAATATGAAAGACAAAATTACGGAATATATCAATAAATGTGAAATTTGTAAAAAAACTAAGTATGATAGAAAACCACTTAAAACAAAATACCAACTAACACCTACTCCAGAAAAACCGTTCCAAGAATTAATGATTGACATATTGAAATACGACAATAAACTCATATTTACAGCCGTCGATACATTTTCCAAAAGACTATTTACACAAATAATACCAACACATAATGCAATAAACATTTGTGACTGTTTACAAACTTATTTGACATATTATCCAACACCTATACAAATCACACTTGACCAAGGTACAGAAATGAAAAATAATCTTGTTCAACAGTTTTGCAAATATAACGATATAAATCTACATTATACTTCAACCAATCATTCAAATTCACTAGGATTATTAAATAGAGTACATTTAACATTAACAGAGTTACTTAGACTAACTTCATATAAACAAAAAACATATTCTCTCTTACAAAAACTAAAACTAGCAACTACTGCGTACAACAATGCATTAAATCAAAATTTAAAATTAACTCCGAACGAGATAACGTTTGGATTCACATCAGAAAATAATAAAAAGACAGATCTTAACATTACGGAATTATATGTACAAAAATATCATAATGACTTACAACTCTTACACGAATTAACGCATAAAAAAATTACTGAAGAAAAAGAAAAACGTACCGACAAATTGAATAAAAATCGCGAAGACCCACCTGAACTAAATGACCATGAATATCTTAAAAATACCCAATCAAAAATCAAAAGTAAGGACAAATTTAGAAAAGTTAATGTTTTAATTCAAGGAGCTAGACAACTAAAGACCCATGTTGATAATATTAGGAGACCCAACAAACGTAAACGTAAGAAACATTCTGTTTCAGATGATTAAGACTCTTTACTTGTTAACATTTCTGACACTACTTCCGATGATTCGGATGATCAAAGTTGTAGATCTGACTGACTCACCTGGACTGCTTCATTACTCAATAAATAATATTAAAGTAATTAATAAATTTTATGAAACATACCACTTTTATAATTTAAGTTTATTACATAAAGAAATTTCAAATATTCAAACTCATTTAATTAATTTTAAGGATCATAAGATGTATCATGTACTTTCTGATTTAACTAATGAAACCACGGAACAATTCCACTTGATGTATTTTAGGGGACTTAACAACCGCCATAAAAGGGGTTTAATTAACGGCTTAGGAAATATTATAAGCTGGATTACAGGAAATATGGATGCAGATGACAAAGCATATTATGACGACATTATTTCAAATGTAGAAAAAAATAATTTTAAAATAGAGCACAATATAGAGACTTCGATCAATATTAATAAACAACTCATAGAGGACTACAAAAATAACATAGAAACAATTAATAAAAATTTTATGACTAACCGACAAAACTTTAAGATGTTAACAGAAAATGACAAAGCATATGATTTTTATATTCATATTATCTTTTTATTAAACAAAATCAAAAGTTTAACCTTATCGCTAGAATTTTGTAAACTAGGGATAGTTCATACTTCTATAATGACAGACGTAATAAGAAACTTACCAAAAACAATAAAATTAGTATCAAATAACCCTGAAGTTTTATGGACAAATAGTAAAATATTTTGCTCAACAAGAGACAATATAATTCATACTTTTATTAAATTACCACTTCATGATGATTCTTACAAAGGATACTATTTACTCCCAATACCAAAAGTAATTAATCAAACCACCTTCGAGATTGATTTGAAGCGTGATCTTTATTTGCAACAAGGGCCCAATTTGTACACAGGGCATTGTATATTTATTGACTTTTATTATTGTATAAATCTTAAAAAGATAACTTCTAAATGTGTATTTTCCATCATCCACAATGGAAAATTAGAAAATTGTAATTTAACATTAAGCTATCACAATAAAATTAGATATGTAGAATTTCTAAAACAATATGTTACTGTTAATTTAAATAAAATAAGTGATTGTAAAAACAATACTGTATTTCTACCTACAGTCAGTTTAATTAAGATTGATAAGGAAGATTGTTTTTCGGATTTAAATAAAATTTATACTCACAATTTTCATTCAGTAGCACAACCATTTTATGATTATGTAATTTTAAATACATCATTTATAAACACTAATAATTATTCTATACCACCATTAGAAATACTTACATTTGCTACTCATCATAATATTTATTTCTATCTATTTATATCAACAATTGTAATTATTATAATAATTCTTTCCATTGTTTATAAGATAAAATGTAAATTACAAAACAATTCAATAACAACAACAGAAACTGTAACTATACCTAATGTAACCACTCCTGTAGACAATCATAAAACAATATTAAGTAGATTATATAAAAGTAGTTTTTGATAAAATAAAAATTCATATTGTATTTCCATTATGTTACAAATGTATTAATTTATGTAATCTTTATTATGTTATTATTAATTCTAATTTATGTTCTTTATGTCATATGTACTCTATTATTATTCATTTATTTTATGTAAAATATTTGTTTTGATCAGGAGATTCAAAACTTAAGGTTGGGTGGAGTTACAGGTGGCTCCCGAGTAAATGCGTAAACAATACTTAGAATCATAATCAATTAGCTAGAATTGTTATGCACTATAAGATGCAGGTGGCTGCAGGTGGCCAGAAAAACAGTAAACAATTCTAGAGAAATAGCATCAGCATGGCTGATCCTATTTAACCGTCCCAGACCAAAGGGAGGGGCCTTTTCGTCCGTAGACATTTGAACAGTTAATATCGCTATTTAGTTGCCATTTATTTACATGTATTCTATGTATCATTCATAATAAAGTTTTTAAAAAGTATTAGATACGTTCAGAACCTTTAACTATATATATATATATATATATATATATATATATATATATTATTTATATTCGGTTTTAATTGAATACTCCTTGCACAACCGTTGTCCAAGAAACAGTACAGTCCCTACCATGTACTAAACCCCACACCCTTCACGGGTTGTAGTGGTACAGGTTTTTAATTGAATTAAGAAAGAGGATTAAGATAAGGTAAGATACTTGTACTTATATTTAAAATTAAAATAGAATATTTTATATGGATTAGAATAGAAAATGAAAAGTATTTATAAAATAATATATAAATAAATATAAATGATATGATATATAAAGGATGAGATAAATTTATTAGACATTAATATTATTAATTAATCCTTCTTTTGAAAGAAAATTGATGACCTTATTTACATATTTTTCTTCATTTCGTAAAAGCATTGATACATTGACCGGTAGTCCTATTTAATTTACTTTTCTTTTGTAAAATTAGATTACATTTCTCACATGTTGGTGGATTTTCTTTAGAGATTAGGTAGGTTTGGGTAAGCCTTGTAAGTCCTAACCTTGGACTTGAAGGTAGGTAAATTCTATGAAACAGTATTTGACAAAGGCATCAGGAATATCAGAGGCATGAAATAAATTTAGTAAGCGATATTTAGAACTAGTTTTACGGCGTAAACTTAAAACTCCTTGAAGAATGGTGAGACCATTCTCTAAAGGCTTGAGGATGAAACGTCCCTAGCATAGCAGAGTAAATCTACATACACCGAAAAGTATATCACTTTACAGCCTATTGGAGCTCGTAGAATTTAGATTGCCTTATTTAACTGAGGTTTTCCGGATCCGGCAATAGTGGCTTATCACTACAGTGAGGTTGAGAAGCATACCATTAGCATTCTCCAATTTCGAAGGTAGATATATCGATAATCAACGAGTCTATATCAATATGTAAAGTAATAAAAGCTAATTCACTCCTGAATTTAATGTGTTAGACTATAGAAACTAAAAAAATATTGATTGCGATGTGCCAATGAACAACTTATATTTTCTATTGTGCTTGTTTAGGTATTTTTATCGTTAAACGATGTATAAAAAAAAAAGAAAATTTAAATTTACTATCGTAGTTTATTTAATATAGTTTCTGGAGAACTATTTAGTTTTTATTTTATAAATTAAAATTAAAACATCCATTTAAATTAAAAACAATAGAGTTGTTGGTTCCCCACTATCCTCTATAATTTCATACGTTAGGTAGGATTCTACTAGAATATTTAGCTCTTTAGGACGTGCTCAAACTGGAGGGAAACGAAACAAGACCGATAACGTAAAATTGTATCATTTAAAAGAAAAGAGCAAAAAAAGGAAGTTTCTTGAAAGAAGAATAACAGCTTGAGAGAAGAAAATCGTAGATGATATATTGGGCTAGTGTACTACGAAAGAATACAAAAATAATACAAGGGAATAAAAAATGCAGAATTGTTTTAAATTGCAACATGAGATTTATTAAAAAATTAAACAAAACGGAACCATGGATAGATCGAGAAACGAGCTTTTTGAATAGTAGGACGAAATATTTGTTTGAAGCATTGAATCCAATACGGAGAAAATTAGACATTGAAGTAGACCCACATTGATGTTACGGCGCAAGTTGACTTTAAATTTACTTTGATTTTATAGCTCTAATCGAATTTAGTAGCCGTTTTCAGGAACCCTGAGGAAAAAAAAATTAAAATAAATTCTAAGAAGTCTCAGTTCCTGGAAGTCGGTTTTATTTAAAATGGATTTTATTACTTTCGTCTTTACCGCTGTTTCGGCGCATTCCATTTCAGTTAAAAATTCCGGTTGAAAATCATTCACTAATAAAATTCTTTTCAGCATAGAAAAAAGTTAGGTGCAATGCCTAGTAGCAAGTAGTACCTCAGGTGAAGTAATTAGGATAACCTTCTATGCCTGTCAGGATTTGTATTAAAAGGAGAAATATTCGTTGGTTATCCGTAAATCGGAGGGGACGTATAATGGTGTCGCGAGTATGTATGATGTCAGGAACTGGTTCGTAAGATCCCTCTCGTAATCTGGATAGAAAAATTGTAGAAGTCCGAGTAGCTTCGCCATACAGCATAGAGTGATGTTAAAGGAATAAATAAACAAAAAGGAAAAAGCAAAAAAGAATATATGATATATTAAAGATACTTGATAATGAATAATGGTTTACTTACCTATTTAATTTATTTGTTTTTTACTTTTTTTTATTTTTTAAGGTATACATTTTTCAAATCAAAATGTGATGTTAACCCCTGAACGGGAAAACTTTTAGGTTCAACTCCTTTAATCGCCGGATGTTTGAGTTTCCTTCATACAAGTTTGAGTTCGGATTGTCTTTCTTGAAGAGGATGTGAGGGGTCGTTGTGTTTGTTTGAGTTTCGTTTCTATTTAACATGCCTAATGTCTTAGTCTTCACTCTAACGATTCTCAGGAAATGATCCTAAACACTTTGTCCTTAATCTTGGCAATGTTAAATTTATCTTATAAAGATAGGATTTTATAGCCAATTTTTTTTTATAGCTTCATATAAATTTATTGTGTCAATAACTAAAAGGAAGATAATGGAAGGAATCAATATTGAGTTCTTTAAAATATTATAGAAGAGTATCGGCATTCAATTATTCCAAATTACATCTGATGTAAATGGCAGAGTTAAAAACTTGTTGCCACACAATTCCCAAAAATTTACTTTACGTTTATTTCCTGGGTATACAGATTTTATTTATTTACATCTTAATTCCGTGTAACTATGCAGACACTAGAGGTATTTGATTATGCGAAATTCCAGGTCCACTTTTAATAAATATTGTTGTTGTTAGTAAATATGAGATTTAATTGTATTATTATTACACGCATTGCAGAGTTTCAATCAGACTACGCGAAGCATTGCAATGCATGACGACTTCTTCCTGTACTTCTTCATTAGTTCACTTAAGTTCCTCTTCCATTCTTCGGATACTCTGGTCTTTGGGCTCTTGGAGCTGTCATCTCTGACATCTTTTTCTACTTGTTCACCCTGTGTCCAAAGATGATTTAGTCCATAAAATGCTCTGAGTCTTTATTTTACTTTGAACTATCTTTTTGTAAATCCAGTGTGATCCAGTTAGTAGTAATAGTCTTGAGCTGCGGGATGTATCTAATCATTTTGTGGGTGAGTCTGGTCTGATGTGGCCGTAAATTTTAGACGCCTCTTTCCGAGGTTTCATTGTATATTAATGATCGTATTTACGTACGGATGCTGAAAATACGTTTTGCTGTTTGTTTATTTCGTTTAACGTCACTTTGTGCTGCTATGGCTAATCTGACGATGCTACAGTGGGAGCACTAAATTTTGCCACCCAAGTTTTATTAGGATATGGATTTCTAACGAACCATCGTAAATACTCTGGCCCCAACCAAGGATTTTTACTCCTTCTAAAAAATTCCAGGGCCATCTGCGTTCTTGGACTTAGTAGTCTGTTATGCTAGACCACAGGTCGCCCAGAATTTTTTGTTAATATCTGATCTTATTAACGCAGCCGAATTTAACTAATTCGAATATGTTAATTTATCAATTTTAAGCTGTTACAGTATAAATAACAGAAAAATAGTTGTATAAACTTTGTTTTTATTGTATTACTTTGCCCAAGTGAATTTTACGGCTTTTATTTTTATCTATATTTAAGGCGTTGCTGTAACTGAATACGGTGAATACTATTATCCGGGTTTCGCCTTTGTATTTATTTATATAAATGGGGAGGCACCACTATGTGAGATTAAGGGAAAGGTGAAGTGGGTTTCAGTGGAGGTGCAATATCTCTGAATAGATGATTTGCACAGGCCTGCAGTTCCCTAAAGCACTAGGCAGTCTTTCGGTCAATGTACTCAGGCACTGAGGGTACCTAAACCTTCTCGAGACTGATGGTATTTTAGCCCTTAAGGGTGAGATGGCTCTGATTACCTTTGAAGGACGGATTTCTTGATCCTGCAGTCTTTTTAACGTGGACCTCTACGGATGCTTTTGTAGTTGGGCAAGATGGAGCAGAGTCTGATAAGAGCGTTTTGAAGTAGAGCATACCACTATTTCAGCAGCTTTAGTCTCTCCCTGACCTACCTGAAAGTGAGGAGCCTGTTCAGTGTGACGCCAAAGTAGAGGATGGTATTTGAGAATCCACGATCTTCTGAATCTAATGTGAAAATTGTTGGTAGTGTTTTCTTCCTTAGGTGAAATGGGATCACAAAAGTACCCTTTTCCAACGCTTGCATCCTGATGCCAATCAACTTTAGTTCTTCTATGATGGACTCTAATGTTTTCAGCTTTTCTTTTAGTACCTGGTTGGCACTGGAGGCGTGATGAAGACAACGAAAAGTAATGGTCACATACCTTGGAGCTACTCCGAAAGTTGATTCTTTGGGAAAAGTACAGAGTAACTCAGATATAGCCGGCAAGTACAACAAAGTATCCACAGATAATATATCTACAAATCAGCATAAATAAACGCAGGTATTATTTCTAAAGTGAAATGCATTTCTACGGTGAACATCTCCTCTAAAAATGATCGCAGGCCTTCGACTATATTATTCACGCACATCCATCCATTAATTAATTTGAACGACGCTAGATATTATTTCCATTCACCCTGAGTATAATACATTAATGAATAATATAATTTGTATGGGGTCACTGAGATGATTAAAACAGATGAGAGGCAATGGAGAACATAATGCATACATATTTTTCGGCTGTATGTTATAATATAACATTGGATTCATCAAAAATAAAATTTTCACTGTTACATGCATTTTTTTTGGGGAATAAAATGGTCCGGGTTAAGATCAAAGAAATAATTCCTTAAACAGAGATAAACAATTATAGGAATTATTTCTTTGACCTCCAACCGGATTATTATTTTCTTCCCATAGATATACGGTCAACTAATATTTTTGAGTATAGATACTTTTTCGGAAACGCTTCTTAAATATCATCTTGGCTTAAATTTCTATTAGAAATATAATTTTATGAATTATATGTGTATATAACTATAACACGCTTCTTAAATATCCTCTTGGCTTAAATTTCTATTAGAAATATAATTTTATGAATTATATGTGTATATAACTATAAACTATAACTTATAAACTGTTATTGCAGGTGAAATATGGGTAAATTAGTTATTCAATAATTCTACCGTGTTCAGAGGGCCTGAGTTATTGACCTTCAATCTATTGCCAGTTATATCAATTCACTATAAGTGGTTCTAATATTTTGTTTTCTCATTAATTTTCATCAACCATTTTTTATATAATCATTCAATTTTGTTATTAATTTCATGATTTTTTAATGAATACAGTCAAATTATAAATTATAATAATGCTTTATTAAAAACCCAAATTAAATCCGCTCAAAGATCTCGAATATGGATAAGTATAAGGCTATCCTATCTAAGAGTTTATAAAAATTCATAAGAGGAAGTCAAAAAATTATATTTATTAATCAAGATATTATTTGTTTTGTTTTTAATTTTATTCGATGTTTTAATGTGAATAAGTAAAATGGCAAGTATAATATATTAATGGCAAACACTAAATAAATAATTTAGCGAATAACTCACCCTATTGTTTTTCATATTCCGTTATTAATGTTCAAACAGGTAATCATTTTACAGAAATACCTTCTATAAGACAGAAAATAATATAACGAATTTCGAACGATTCTATTAAAATGAAAATCAAGAGAATATATAACTGATAAATAATATTCGGTTTCGTCAAGTTCAATTTGGTTTATTGGGTAAATGTAAATACCGATGTTATAACATTCAACACCCAAATATACACAAATAAATTTATTATTAATTTACACGGCCACGCGTTGCTGAGGCTGTTGTAATAGTTTTAAAAAATATTACGTTAAAATTTGAATTTAAAGAAACAATGAATGAATAAAAAAAATGAATTAAATAGATTTTTGATTTCACATTTTATTCATCTTATATTTAAGTATAGTATATAATAAATAAATAATGATCTAGGATCCTGCTGGGGCCCACCCAGCCTCTATAAAATATTATAAAAACAGGGTACCCAAAATAAGGGGGATAAATCTGGCGGTTGAGCGTGACCTAGGACAAGTCACCTCCTTGCAGAACCGTTGTCCATGAAACAGTACAGTCTCAAACATGTACTGAACCCCAAACCCGTTCACGGGTTTTAGTGGTACAGGTTTTTTTATTTATTTACCCTTCCTGTAAATGATTCATAGTGCAATTAATAGTTAACGGTTTCATTTATTACAACATCGTTCACTCAACAGTGTTGTTTATCCATCATTTTCTATACTTCATCCTCCAGCTCAATCCTAAAGTATGAATAATTCTTCTAATCCTCTTCGTAAGTTGAAACGGCAGTAGCTCGGAAATAAAACAAAAGAGACAAATAAATTTAAGGTTTAATTTTCCTCTCTCTTTTATTTCTTACGATAACTCATTCTATTTATTATCTTTGCGAATTCACCTTACTTTGTTATTTTGAACATTATTAGCTCCATAAAGTTTCTTCTTCCGTATAATTTTATTTTCAATATTCATTTCTGTATGGAGTAAGTTTGATTTATTTTATATTACCTTCATTTTTTTATTTTTTCGAATCCTGCTGTACTTTCTTCTTTAATTTTTTTTTAAATATAAATATTCATAACCAATTTCTTGGTTGCCTTGAAGATATGTCATAAATAGAAATGAAATATCGTTTATATATTTTATAGTTTTCAACTAATCATGTTATCTTGATTTATTTTATTTTTAATCAAGATTTAATTTAATACATAATATAGTATTATATCAGATTTTCTTCATCTTTTTTTTCTACTGAATATTTTTAGGATTCAAATCCCTACAATCAAACTCGTCACACATTCTCTTCAAAGAAATAGTTACATCAGTCTGTTATTCCATAAAGTTCTGGTTTATGGAAACTCAGTTGCTACCATTCAAATTTTTGAACCTTTTAATTTTTATGTCTCGAGTATCCTGTGGTGACCTAGATATTTGTAACAATATTCAATGATTTTCTTAGTCTCAGGAAAGCTGCAAATAAAGTACAGTGAACAGAGTAACTTTTTTTATTCCATATTAATGCTTATGAAAAAGTTAAATCTCATAAACCTATGTGTTTATTTTATTGGACCAATTAAAAAAATACAAGGTAAAACCAACAACAGTTATTTTGGTGGATAAAATGGCGTTTATTATTGAAATTTTGTTTCTTAAATTTATTTCAAACAGTATTGTCATAATACAAAAAGTATCTAGAATGACTGATATTGGAAGCAGTGGAATATTATCAAAAGATACTGGAAGAAATTATTGAAAATAAATTTCAAGTTTTAATTATAGTCACTTCATTTCCACTCAAACCCTCTAGTTTCAAACCTAGCTTCCTCTTCATTTTCCGATAATCCTCCGAGGCGTCTGAAAAGAAGATGGCCCCGTGACTTCTTTGTTGAACTTGTGATTTGAGTACTACCAGTGGGTAGTTTCTCTACTTGTCATTTTCACATGTCATTATGTATCGCTTAGCCCATTTACTTGATGTTTTATTGTAATACAGTTGTAAATATCAATAAATAAATAAAAAAAATAAAAAAATTATAGTCACAGTTTCAGACTACTGCAACACTTGCCAGACAAACGCTCTAAGCTCCCAATTATTACATATTTTATAATATGTACAATTATAATACATATAATTATTACATAGCTATTACTTATAGTTCAGGATCCATGGTCCATTCTTTCACTTGATTAGTATCAAGCTGAATCTTCATGAATAGCTTCGTTTCGATGAGACGCACAACAATTTCCTGTGCGAAAATTCTCGATTGTGGTAGCTAAAAGAGGTAAAATATGTCGATTTGATGATTCTCAAAAATGTATTACTCGAAACTGGGTTTTTTTTTGTTAAACCTCAAGATAATTATCTAAATGATTTGAAAAAATATTTGTCCTACAAAATGTATGGTTTGATCAAAGAGTCCCCTCATTCCAATATGTATCGATAATTAAGTCAAAAAAGAAGAAGTAAAAAAAAAAACAGCTGGTTAGTAATCATTTTTGATGACCTCGTCATCGATATACGTTGGACGGAGGGGACTCTTTGATCAAACCATACATTTTGTAGGACAAATATTTTTTCAAATCATTTAGATAATTATCTTGAGGTTTAACATAAAAAACCCAGTTAGTAATAAATTTTTGAGAATCATCAAATCGACATATTTTATCCTTGCTACCTCTTTTAGCTACCACAATCGAGAATTTTCGCACAGGAAATTGTTGGGCGTCTCATCGAAACGAAGCTATTCACGAAGATTCAGCTTGATACTAATCAAGTGAAAACATGGACCATGGATCCTGGACTATTACAAAAGACTAAGGTACAAGACTATTATAGAACCTATTTGAATTCCTCTCGTATCTAATCCTTACAATCCAAAATCCTTAATACTCCTTACTTTGTTACGAACAAAGCCTTTCATAATGACCTCAATGTCATGTTTGTTGCCGATTTGGCCCGAGCCCGATACCAGTCCTCTCATGAAAAACTGTGTTCCTACCCAAACCCCTAGTTTCAAAACTACTTCTTCATTACCCGATAATCCTCCGAGGCGTGTGAGAAGAAGACGACGTTCTAAGTTGTATTTGTTATTTGAATACTACGACTGGGTAGTTCGTCTATTCATGTTATTATGTATTATTCATGCGATTATATGTTGTATTGTTATAAAACAGTTTAAAATTTCAATAAATAAACAAAAATTAAGTTAAGAGAAGCGAGGGGATGGTTGACTGGAAGATAGACGTAAGGAAGAAAATAGTTGGGCGTGCAGTCAAATAAAAACACTAAGTAAGTGGTTACTTATTTAATTATGTGCCAAAGAAGAGAATACATTTTGAGGTCGTAATCAGAACGATTCATAATCACTGTAGAGTTTCCTTAATCTGCTTTGGTGACAATCAGGTCGTCATGGGATTTGAGGAAAGAACGTGTGAGTGATAGGTCCTTGAAGAACTGTGGGGAGAAATTAGAAGGGGTGGAGTGGGGGTGTTGAAGGAAATTAGAAATGATATTGGCTAGGGAGACACGTGATGGATCTAGTGGAACAAGTGAACGGTGGAGGAGGGGGTCATTGTGAATGTATTCTAAGTCGGTCAAAAGATCAGGAATAATTTTTTTGAAGGAAGAGGAGGGTGCAGCAAAGTTTGGTCCTAAGGATAGAATGTTGTTGACATGGGTGGGGATGTTGGTGGTAGAGATATTGTGTACTCAGGTTTTATCTCCTTTAGGGTAAATTTTGGAGGTAAGTGATTTTTGGTAAAGGGTATTGAATTTGGAGATGAGGTGGAGTTTTTTACGTGACCTTGTTGTGGTGAATGTGGATTCTATTAGGCTGGATAGCTTATGCATGTGGTCCTGGGTAAGATGACTAGTTAAAAATTGGGTGAGGGAAGAAATACGTAGGTTCAAAGAATGGATATGTTGTATATTCTCCCTTATTTTTAGATTCAACAAAGATTTTTTAAATTTTAATGAGAAATTATGTAAAGTGGTGAATAGGGAATTTGATGTGGTGACATGATTCAGGGTGTTGGTTATAAAATTTGGAAAAAGGGAGTTTGATCGACATTTAAGGAGGAAAATGCGATGTTTTACGTGATGAGCTAAATGTTTGTGTAGGGAGCAAAGGTGGTTGATGTGGGATTTTAGGTTAGGAACTGAAGATTTGATTGAGGAGAAGGATAAGTTAAGATGGGGAGTGTTAGAGATAAGATGAGGAGAGGCAATTCCATCATAGTTGAAAACATTATGGCGGTTGGAAGTAATATCGTTAGAAGAGCGAGTAGGAGAGCGAAGTTGAGGTGAGGAGGTAGATGAAAGATGTAATCTTGAAGAAGAGTGATGTTGTGGTGAGGGCGACGAAGCCTGGTGATGGTTAGAAGAAGAGAAACTAGAAGAGCGATGTGGTGGCGAGGAGGTAGAATTCGGGTGATTTCTTGATGAAGAAAGAGCTTGATGCAGAGTTCTGGGTGTAGTAGAAGGAGTAGCGAGAAAATTTTGGTTCTGAATTCTGGTACTGTGACGTAAAGGGATAGAGAAGTTCTGTAAATGGCCCCGTTGTTTTATTTGGTTCATATGATTCACGAGAAGCGAGGGGATGGTTGACTGGAAGATAGACGTAAGGAAGAAAATAGTTGGGGGTGCAGTCAAATAAAAACACTAAATAAGTGGTTACTTATTTAATTATGTGCCACTTAATTATGTAAAAAATTAAGTTAGAATTTATTTCGAGTAAACATATTTTTTACAACTTACTAACTTGTTTTGTTGTAATTAGAAAATTAAATTAATAGAACACAAGTTTAGTATTAAAAAAAAAGTGATTATTTAGAAAGTTTATAGGAGCGGAGTGGTTCAGTGGTAGATCGCTGAGATGCCGTGCTTAAGGCCCAGGGTACAATCCCGCTGCTGGCAGATTTTTATTTAATCTGTTAGCGGCCTGAAATAGATCCTCCTAGGTCTCATACAGCCTCTATAAAGTAGGTAGCAGTATATATATATAATATAATTCATGCGTAGTGCACCTACTAATATATATATATATATATACTGCTCTCTCTCTCTCTCTCTCTCTATATATATATATATATATATATAAAGCAGTAGGTACCTGGCGGTTGAGCGGGATCTAGGACAGATCACCCCCCTACACAATCATTGACCAAGACATAGTACCAAACATTACCAAGTACTGAGCCCAACACCGTTCATGGATTGTGGTGATGTAGTTTATTTTACAAAGTTTATAATTGTGCGAACTAATGTTCAAATGCTCAAAGTTAAATATAATAATTACATTCATGTCAACCTCAGTTTCAAGTCACGTCATATAATTAGGGGAGAGTAGTAATAACAGGTTGTCGGGAATGGAGCTGTCGGCTCTCGCTAGAACCGCCTAGCCACAGGCCCCACGTCCTGAAGGAAATTAATGCTTTCGTGTCTGGAAAACAGGAAAACCGTTTTTCCACGGTCCACCGCCTCCGTGGGCTATTAGGGCGTTCAGGGCCGTTAATGGCTATTCGAATAATCCAATATTGATAACGGCACATGCTATATTTTAAACATTGATAGCAGTTTCGGTTTTGTGTACCACTCATTTCATAATTCAAGGAAAGTGACTTGGATTAAATTAAGAGAATAAGATGACCAGGAATCCCCGAACAAGGAAAAAATAACGTGTAAGGGTAAGGAAATGCTATATCTCATGCTGGAATACCATTGAGTCATCATTGATGATAATAACCAAACAACTATGCATAATAATTAACTAATAATTTATTTTAAAATTTCTTAATCGGGTTTCATCCCAAAGGTGTTTAGGGGTGGTTAGTTGATAGGTGGTTAGGTTATGTGGTGTAAATACCAATTTGTTAGTTTAAAAAAACCTGTACCATTACAACTTATGAAGGATCTTTTGTTCAATACATGGTAGAGACTGTACTGTTTCTATGCCAGCTAATCAATATCTTGGGCATTTTTACATGTTTTTATTATAAATCGAATTAAAACCTTTTCATACAGGCAATTGATGTTTTTATTTAGATAAATCGGTGAGTTTTACTTTGGTTTCGGTTGTTGGAGCAGGTTATACTTGGAACATTTAGCACCTTTGTTAATAATAATTGAATCAGTCATTTGAGAAACACCTCATGTCCATTTTTGGCCAAAATTTGTTTGGAAAATGTGTATATATTATTTGAAAAATAAAATACTGATTTGTATTAATAATTTGAATTGTTTTACCTTTTATTTCATACCTGATAACATATCGTTTAGTCAGTCATTTGAGAAACAACACATCTCCAACAACGTTGTTATAATTTTTTTAAATATCAACATAAAAAAAATAAAATTTTAGTTTGATGGAATTAGCTTATCGAACCCCTGTAGAAACATTAAAAAAAATATATGATGTTAAATTATGGACCAGCTGAGTTTTTTTGATTTCCCGAAAGTTTACTTTTTTGGATATGAGGTGTTTCTCAAATGACCGATTAAATTGTAGACAATGCCCCATAAAAATGACTATTTTACACTCCTTTTAAACAAGTGTTATCCGCTTATTTGCATACACATCCACAAAAATCTCAAATTGGTTCTAAAATTATTGCTGACTAAAACTAAAATACATTGATAAACACATATGTATTGAACATATATTAAATATTAATGTACTATAAAGGCTTTTGATCAGACGTTTCTCGGTATCTCTTCCTTTTCAAGTGTTTGCCTCTAAAAAATTAAACACTAAAAAAAATACAATTTAAATATTTCTAAACCATATTTCAGAGTTATACTCTTTGTCGCATTAAATTAACATATATTTTGTATAATTATTTTTCAATTAAACTCATGGATTCTCATGTAGTTATTACATCGCCAAGGGCTATATGCCGAAGCTAATTTTTTAAAGAGAGGTTCTTTGGTATTTTGGTATGTCATACTAACCCAAATTGGGATTTCGAAAAACCTTGCTATGGTTACATGTTTCATCATGTAGAAATTTATATATAGTTTATTTATTTTCTATATAGGATATTTTCAGCACAGGTGATGTCTACCTACGGTCAATCATATTGGCTTTCTGCTATCTTCAAACACCAGTGAACCTTCTACTTAATTTTTTTATTTATGATTGTTGGCATCTATGGACCGCTTACAACTTAAGACCTGTGGTGTTTCTTTTTCTTCCTTTCTTTCCAGTACTTATTCATTTTCTCTCCGACCGCTCGTCTTTGATCATCTGTCTACACTGTCTTTGGTCGAGGCTTTGGCTTGTCTTCTTCATAGGTTGCGTTTTCTATCAGTAGCTTGAAGCGGTTTTTGCCACGTATTATTTCTTTTGTAACACCTATTTTGTTGGCATCTTCCTTCACTGCCACCATCCATCCTACCGTTTTCTTCAGTTTATTAACGTAATTAAAAATCTTCTTTGTAATCCGTGTTTCTTCCCTTCTTTGTAAATATCCCTACATTTTTAGCCGTCTCTTTCTCATTGTATCTATGATTATTTCTATGTTTTTATACAAATGTTCATTTTTCCTTTTAATCCACACATTTTCATATTTTTTCTCAGGCCCTAGAATGTTTCTTAGTATGTTTCTCTGTTTTTCTTCTAGTTCTGTTAGTTCGCATTTCTTCTTCATTGTTAAGAATGTTATAATCTTATATTTGATGAAACGTTCCACGTCACTCCATGTAAAAAATTGCATTAATATGTATATAAAAGGACAAATAAATATAAGGAAAGGAAAAACAGAGAAAGGGAATGCTTATTCTTACAACTACTTTTTATTTTTATTTTTTAATTAGAGTTACAAAATAAAATGTTCAACTATAGTTCGTATTTCAAATTGTTTCACTAAAGTTCTTTAACGTTTTAATCAGGGCAGTTATCAACAAATGATGCAAACTTCGCCCCTGCTATAGAAGTGCTGCTTTAACCGACTACGAAATTCTGGCAACTTGCCCCGGAGTCCTATCCCTAACTGATAAAATTCAAACTCACAATTCGTTTAAACTCACTTCCAACTTCTGTATTATACGCCGACGTGGACCATTCATGACGTGTGCCTTTAAAGGCAGATTGCCCTATGAGTGGAGCTAAAGGAAATTTTTTTCTAAAAAAATAAATTATTCAGTTGCATTAAAAAAAATAGTACTGATTAATCGGGCAAACAATGGGAGTGTTCAGATAGACATAACTGGTCGAAAAAATAACTGGTTGAAGTATGTCATTTAATAACCTACATTAATTACTAATTATTTTTAGCCGCGTGATAATTATTTAGGCCATTCAAATGTAATGATTCACTTTCTCTCAAATTTATGTTATAACCTGATATTTGATAAAAAATTCCGCTTCACTCCATGTCAAAATTACATTAATATATTCAAAATATTCACTGCCGAAATGCAAATGTAAACTCTATCCCTTGATAGAGTTAACAGTAATTATTTTGTGAAGAGTAATTTTATATTTTAAAACGTGTGTTGTGATAATTCACTCATTACTATCAATAACTCGTAATTTAATTTTTAAGTTTGTTTTTATTACTGATCCTATTAATCTCAAAAGATAATAATAGGTTTAGAAATGTGGTTAGTTGGACCAAGAGATTCACAAGGTCCACTCCCGTAACACCCGTTCTAGCCCCTCAGATCTATATACAGCATCCCACCGAACAGCAGCTTTTGACAGAGCTTTCCTTATCCGATCCTCATCTTTTTGGAACTCTATACCTTCTTCCATTCGTCATTCCAATAATCTTTCAACCTTTAAATCCCGTTACTCAATCACCTAATTTGTTTAGAATTTACAAAAAATCGGAAATAAATTGTTCAGTTTAGAGATTAAGGTTTTCTAAGTGATGGATGGGTGATGTATTTGATATATATATGTGTATCTGTATAATTGTATGTGAGTGAGGTGTGTATATACTTACATTTTCTTTCTCTGCTAAAATGGATGTTCACACCTCCAGTCACATATTTTTATATTAACATATACATATTTTTTTTAATAGTTATCATTGTTTTGTTTTGTTAGTTTTTCTTTCATTTTCTTATTTCGTTGTTATTTTGTTTTCAAAAAGTTGTATGTATATGTATGTATGGATATGTGTGTATGTATATATATATATATATATATATATATATATATATACACACATTATATATATATATATATATATATATATATATGTGTGTGTAACTGTCAATTATTTCTCTGTCTTTAATTATTGTTATCTTATTTCTATTTTCCTGCATTGATTCTTCTTTTTTAAGAAATAGTTTTCTTTAAATATTTTTTTAGGAGGTAATTCATATAATTTTTTAAATTAATTTTTTATTTATTCCTCATCTATTAATTTCAGCTGTAATTAATTAATGTAATGTCATGTATTCTACTCTAAGACATTTTAGTTTTTACATTATTCCTGTATTGTTATTCTAAAGGGACTTGTCCCAGGATAAATAAAGTCTTTATTATTATTAAAGAGGATAACTTGAATGCTTGTTAATAATGAGGTGTTTAGATACGGATAACTCCATAATTTCAAAAATTATTTTTTTCACATTTTAGCTATCAGGTTAAAGAAAGCAGTTTTATGCTATCGCAACCGCAGGTTCAGAATCGGGTTAAAACCACGAGGAATAAAGTGGAAAAGTGTCGTGTTAGATAAAATTACTTAGCATGTAAATCAAATTTACTAAACCACCAATCTCCTTTTTTTAAACCTTATTTGCAAGAGGGTACATTTAATTTACTGGTTTATTTCTTACAATTTAATTTATTGGTTTATTTCTTAATTTATATTCCGTCCCATTTAACCTTATTCAATCCGTTACTTATTTGTATCTTCATTTTATACATTATTTCTTTTATAATGAATTCCAGCGTAAGAAATAAGAAGTAATTGCGGAAATATCTCAATGGACCAGTAACAGAATTAATCCAAGGCCTGTTCGGGCCGGATCAATTTTTATAGCTTTTTTAGACGAAGTGATCATGACAGTCCAAATTATTCTCTAATTGATATACAACTGAGTATGTGTTCTAGCTTTTATCATTACACCATTGTTTTACAATTTTATGTTTAAATTATGGTCACAATGAATAACTGCTACATAATTCTGTAATCATTGCGATAAGTCATAATTATTTTCATGTAATTATGGTTTTAGGTAGGTCAAATTACTTATTTTACAGTACAAATTATTTGAATGCGTTCTTAAAAATAATAAGTAAATATATACCTCGTTGAATAAGTGGTTAAGTGGTTGAATAAGTAATATGTTTTCTCCTAAATGAGTTTCATGTGCTTAAGTAAGCGGAATCGAGTTATTTTTGTAGTGAGTAAGAGGCTAAGTGAGGCAATGACTTGAAAAGGAGTTATAATTTATATTAATTAAAAAACCACGAGAATGATACGATTCCGGTTATCTAAAAGCAGTTAACTCTCTCTTTGGACAAAATTCGTCTAACCGCTTATTCACCGGGGCTGTGGATATAATCTCAACCGGTGGAACATAATAATAATAATAATAAAATCTTTATTTATTCTGGGACAAGTCCCTTTAGAATAACAATACGGGTTTCTATGCAGGGTATTGTTATGTCTTAGAGTATAATGGGATTACATTTAATTAATTACTACCAATAAATTAACAAATGAGACAGAATTAACGAGAAAAAAATTGCGTATTACCTCCAGTGATAAAATTAAAAAAGAACAGAGTACAAGAAATAAAAAATAACAGAAATAAGATTACAATAATTATATATAGAGAAACAATAGATAATTACATATGTATGCAAATTACAATGCCAAGCAGAAACAAACAAAGCAGGAAATGAAACAAAAATACGAACAATATCAACTAAAATAACTTGTTTTAAAAAATATCTAACTGGATGAGTGAAGCGTCAATGATATAAATATACTTATTTGTAAATACTTATTTTATCCGACTTACTTGATATTTATCGTTATTATTACCAAAATCATTGTAAATTGTAAACTTTCGCATTAATAATATTAGTAGGATAGAATGATATCAAAACAATAGTTTCACTCATGTTCTTTCTGTTATTTTAACAACTATGATCATGTGATTTGCCTTTAATTATGTATTGTAATGGTTTCTCCACAGTACACAAAAAACTGTAGTACACAAAAACTGTCTGGGAGGCACGTGCCCCCCCACCCTAAATCCGCCATTGCCTATGTGTTATTCTAATGTATTACCTATATTACTGTAAAGTTTCATCCAAATCCGTTCAGTAGTTTTTGCATGAAGGAGTAACAAGCATACATCCATCCTCACAAACTTTCGCATTTATAAAATTAGTATTATTAGCGAAAATGTGTAGATTTTGTGAGTAAGAAACGCGTGAGGAAGCTACTCAGGGGGGGGGCCTGTAGCGATGCTAACAATGTTAAAAATATTTAACAATTAAATTAAATAACCGCGATTACCTACTGACCATATGTTGGAGGTAATAAAGATAATGTGTTATAACCTAGTACTCTTTAATAATATTTATCGTTATATTATAACCAAATTACACAAAATCATTATAAATTGTAGCCTATGTGTTATTCTGATGTATAACCAATATTTCTGTAATGTTTCATCCAAATCCGTTCAGTAGTTTTTTCGTGAAAGAGAGACATACATACAAACTTTCGCATTTATAATATTAGTGGGATAGTGAAAAACCACTCTCTATGATTGGATTACTCGTTTTTATAGTCTAGCCAGATATTTTGGGTCTTTGATATATATATATATATATATATATATATATATATATTTTAAATTCTTTAACTTGTTCCAACCTCCTCGACCATGTTGGTCTGTTTCCGACTTAGTCATATTTGTTAGTCAGTTTGAACTTCTCATTCCATAGAAAACTGGGTGGCTTCCTAATGGTAAGAGAGGACTATTACACAATATTTGATTACATCTGAAGTTCCTTCCTTTTAGGTGTTTTTATTTTTCACTTACGAGAAAATTGACTTCTGTCAACTCAATTATTTAGGTGCTCTCTAGTTTCCTCTTGTTGGTACTTGTAGATACTAGATAACGGATCATTACCTTTGTGATATACACTCACACAATACAATATAATTAATTAATTTCAACAGATTAATTGATACGTATTACAATTAATTTAACATTACTCTATAAAAAGTTCAACGATAGCTCGACAGTAGCCCATTTCTTAGAGCATTGTGCTTTTTACATGAGTCCATTACAAGAAATAGAACTGAAAGCGTAACAACAGTTTTGGGAAATTAGAAAATATTTGTTAGTGCAGACATCAATTTTTTATCAAAAGAAAGATTAATTCAATATATTTAATACGATTACCTCATAATTTTTCTTTATGTGTCCTCGACTATACCTTGTCCCCGCCCCAGGTAACATATTTCTTATATTTTTCAATTACTTTTTTTTTAACTTTTATTTAATCCTCCAATTAGAACAATTAAAAAAATATTTAAAAACTAACTAAATTTTTCATTATAATAAAAATTAAATTTAAAGACACTAGTAGAAATAAGGTATAAATATATAAAGGTAATAATTATGAATATACATATACAAATATAAACTAACGTGCTGATCACCAATAGGTTTCCCGCCTTAAATTAAAAAAACAAAACTAACACGAGTTTTTCTATATGTCTGAGTAGAGAAAAACTGTGTCTATCCTTAAAATTTTTCATATTTCAGAATGAATGGAATTTGGTTTGCACACTATATGCTGTGTAAGTGATTTACTGAGACAGACTTAAAGATGAAAAGTGGAATTAGCCTTAATCTGAAACAGTTTATTGATTACTGTAACTAAGCCGTTTGGGATTAAAATCGGATAACTCCAAATTTCAAAAGTCGCTTTTTTTTTTTTCGCTTGTTTAGCCGAGCAATGCTATATACAATCGAAACTTTAGGGCCAAAACTGGACTAAAACCATAACGGAAAAAGTGGCACAATGTCGTGTCAGACAAAATTGCTTTCATCCCATTTTGAAATATGACTCAAACATAAATTTGACTGGATATAGTTTTATATGGTGTTTTGATGCTTATAGATGATTGAGTGTTTGTATAACGTCTGTGTGTATACCCCATTGTTTTAGAATTATTTTACGCTCCACTTAATAGAACTTTAAAAAAAAAATATATTTATTGAAATTTACAACTGAATAGAGAATACATCAAGTAAATATAATGAATGAATACATTGGCTTGAAAAGACAAGTAGAGAAACTACTTGTAAAAGTTCAGCATAGAAGGTCACTAGGCCATCTTCTTTTCTGACGCCTCGGCGGATTATCAGGAATTGAAGAGGTTGCTAGGTTCGAAACTAGTGGGTTTGAGTGGAAATGAAGTTTGTTATGAAAAGATTGATATCGGATTCGGGCCAAATCAGCAATAAACGGGACGTTAAGGTCATGGAAGAGGAATTCGATGGCTTACAGAAATAACTAAAATGTAGTAAATAATAATTGTTTTTTCTTACTCACCAAAATTTATTTAACAACAAACAAATAAAATACATACCATATTACATATATACACTTAAAACTAACAACCTTCTTTTAACCTAGGACGTTTTAAAGTAATTATATTCGTTCCGCTGTATGTGGGATGTTATTATATTATGTGGCTTAGCCTTTGCCTTGGCCTTAACAAATAGGGATTGACCATTTTCTGGCTTTGCTTTAATAAATTATCATATCAAACATGAAAGTAAATCTTCACACTCAGATCTTCTATTACGAGATGGGATTATAATAATGCAGTTAGTTTTACAAAAACTAGCGACTCGCCCCAGCTTCGAACGGGTAGTAAAGCATATTATACCTATATCTTTTGTCTGTCGTAGGAGGATCGCATCTGTTTAATGCGTTGCATATGTGGATTAGATTTAAGTTTAATATAATGTTATTAAACCTTGACCTAAACCTTCCTCAATCTATTGTTGAAAACCGCATTAAAATCATTCCATTAGTTTTTGAGTCCAACGCGAACAGACATAAAGACGCGGCGGAGGACTTTGTTTTATAATATGTATAAATATACTGCTCTGTGAATATTTAAAGAGTAAAGTCATCGAAGAATGCATTATTATCAGGACCTTCGAAAGATTCTCATATTTCTTCACCGTAACTTCGCAATTTTCCCTGCCCGGATCAAAGTTCGCTCCAGCCCTCCACTGACACAATTGGATCGCTGTTTTAATTACCGCGCATCCAGAGTTAACGAGTTCTAGGGCGCGAGTCATAAAGAGCACTGAATCGAATTACCTTTTCACCGAGCTACGGTGGGGGCCTAATTGAGGCAAGCTTTCATGCTTAGCTTTAGTAAGCATCCTCCTTCAGTCATCTGCTTATCCTACTTGATCAACAAAAGTTTAAAACACCGACACTCAGAGGATATTGCATGCTTAATTACAACTAAAGCGCAGCATAGTGAATAGTAAAATTGATTATCTAAGAGTAAGGGGACACCTATAGTACAGTGGTTAGCATAACCTACACAGCCCAAGATCGAGGGTTAGCAGCCTAGTACGTGGACTTATGATTTTAATTATACTTATATCCTTCGGAAGGGACGTAAAATGAGGGTACAATTTTGCTGTACGGTGTCAAGTGCTCGTTAAAGATCTCTATGCTAATTATACCTTGATAGGCAAAATTTAGGACTCCCCACTGTAGCATCTTCTGATTAGCCATGGCAGCGTAAAGTGACGTTAAATGAATAAGCAGCAATAACATAAATGTAAGAGCTTTATTAGTGGTTTGCATATCTACAGCCCCTGTGAATAAGTAATCAAGTAGAATTTTGTCCAGGGAGAATTAATTGTATTGACGGAAACGAAATCACAGCATCTTCAATCATTCATTCACGCAGCTTCTGGCTTGAAATGGAGTTAAGATACAAGCAATAATTCTATTTCACGCCAAGGACTGCCTGAGCCACTTTGGTATAAAAACGCTATGCAGTGAGCATTCCTATCTTTCTTGACTAAGATTCCAGGAGTCACAGTACTCTATCTTTAGGTATATCGTTGTTTTCGTGAAGGTTCTGGGTACGAATTCTGTTGTGTAATATCTCTTACTGGCCACGGATGTACCAATGGGATCTACAGACCCTACTATGGCTCACCCAGCCTCTATAAAGTCTATAGGGGAAAACCCTGGTGGTTGAGCATTATAAGTTGAGATAACGGAAGATGTCAAGAAAAATAAAATCGCAAAAGGGGACAGTAAACATAGGGAATCAGCAACACAAAGCGCAAACAAAACCTTCAGAGGGATAATTAACTGTTATCCGGAACTTATTATGGTACACGGGTTGCACCCATCAGTCCTATTTTCGATCGGTGAGAGTTGCGAGTTGAGAGTTGCCAGTGGCCAAACGTGCCTTGTTTAAAATTGAAGGGTGTTTAAATGTTTGTTAATTTGAAACACCTGTGATAGAAATATGTTGAAAATTGATCATGTAAATAATATAATGAATAAAAGTTAAGTACTTCATTGATTGTTCCTAGATTTATCTTGATATTAACATTTAATTTGATAATTCAAAATGACGTAAAGTGATTGATAAAAAATGCTTACATAGTATGAACATAAGTGACTGAAATTAATCATAAATCCATTGATTTGATCATGATTTAATTTATATTGAGATGATTTGCGTTTTGTTTGATAATTATCCAATTTTAATTGATAAAAAGGCTCATATATACAGAATAAATCTTTGTTGATGAAAGTAGTGAGTTAAAATATCAGTCACTTTACTAGAATATTATTATATGTGCTAACATCATCAATAATGAATAGAATATCAAAACCAAGGTAGTCGATAGATACAATCAATACAAAATATTTAATGAATTAAATTTGAAAGCATTTTAACAGTTTTAAATCACATGAGATGTGAGATTAAGAATTAATGTAAAATCAAATTATGATTGTTTTGGGCTGAAATAGTATACGATTAATTTATTATTAACAAAGGTAATTAATATAATTGGTGGGATGTGGAATCCTCAAAAATTTAAAGGTGAATGATGAAAATATAGAGATATATTAATTGATTTATGATATTAATCTTTTGAGCTATGAAATATAATTATCAATTGCACTGAATTGATAAGGTGAGATTTTCTATTAGTTACCTATACATATGTTAGAAATAAAATAGTTTTACTCTGAAAATAGTTTTGATTTAATTTGAATAGCCATATTTTTTTCAAGATATTTATATGACACAGTACAGATTTTTTAAAATAATTATAAATTATTAATATTCTGCTAAATACTTTCTAACATAAATTTACTTTATAAGTAAATATGACCTTCAATCTAATGATTCAAGGTCAATATCTAATGACATTATGGAGTTTTGGGTTGAACGTCTTGGGGTGGAGGTGCGGTCTCGGGTTATGAGCCTATTTGAGCGATTATTCGTTGGGATGTATTGCACTTCTGCTTTGAGATGTGATTGATCTTACTCTTTTTTGTAGCTTGATAATGCCTGAATGGGCGAAACGTCGACTGGTAATTGTTTGTTTTTTACACCAGATTTGAAACATAAGGCTTGGCTTGTGGTTTTTTCCATTTGCATTCTAATAAATTTTAATGTTTCGTTTAGATTTTTGGCTCTATTTTATTGATGCTGACAATGGTTAATGTCAGCTGAGACAGTTTAATGCTGATAATGATATGGTTTAAAAACAATTTAAAACCCAACTCGAAACAAACTAATGATAATAATAATTGATATCAATTATAATTAAATTATGTTTAAAGTTATATAAATAAAAAGTTGACGAAAATTAATAGCAAGTTAAATATAATTGCTTTTATCTATACAATTTATTAATACATTTTATTTAGCTGCTAATTAATCTGTTTTTTTTCATAATTGTAATGAGGAATTTGTCATGTTTAGCCGGGTAATAAAAACTGACATTTATCCTGGCCTAGAGAACCAAGTTGAAGTTAAAAGGCCGACAGTTATCCGGGCTGGAGGACCATGTTTAAGTTTGGAGTGGTTTACAGTTATCTTGGCCTGGAAGACCATGTTTAAGTTAGAAGGGGTACATCATGTTCAAGTTTGAAAAGGTTGTTCCCTTGACGGGATATGGTATAAGAGTGGACTGTATGTTATTATAAATGAAATAAAGGACATTATACTGATACATATTATAATGATTATAAATACAAAATTTACATTATTTAGATTACTGTGATTACTGTCCATCTTCTCTGTGAATGGCTATTTCTTGGGTGGTCGTTCCTCCTCATCCTGCTGGCCCTCTTAGTGGTTCTACTCCTAATGTTCACCTGACTCGTGCTGTTCTACTACTCTACTTGAACTGTACTCTGTCTTTGCTAGTGTACTGCTTCTCTTGTATTGATGGGCCATTTTGTACCTCTAGTAGTTGGCCATGGAAGTGATAGAGGGCTCTGGGTCTGGTACAAAGAGGCAGATGAGGTAAAAGAGCGGAGCGGTCGTTTTAGATTAAACAGGCCTCTTATAGCCCGGAGTGACGTGTGTGGCTTCGTTATGAATAGTGCTCATTTCCGGCTGTCACCTATCCATTTACCTAGCTTATTGTTTATTTAAATAGGATTACCACTGCATCATTGTCAGCAATACTATCTTCAAGCATTACAAAATCAAGAAATAAGCTTAATAATCTAATATAATTTTTGCAAACATATTTAATACTTGGCCGTCTCACGACCCGAGGCAATTAAAAAAATAAAATAATTGGTTTGTGATATTGTAAAGTAAAAACCTGGAGGTTGAAGATTTTTAAAAAGCAAGATCTTTTAATTACAAACCCTTACATTAAAACCTCTCGGCAGTCCCCGGTGAACCTCTGGAATAATTTAATTTGGGTTTCCCTTTTAAAGATTATAAAATCATGAACTAATTAAGGGCCTTAACTAGAACTTGGAGTGTTTGTCGTAGCATGATCACTTGCATCTTTTTAAATATATTTTTCTTACCTTTGGTTATTATTTTAAGGTTGAAAAAGTATTTAATTTTACCACTATATCTACTCAATTACCATTATGAAAATTTGTTAACTGAGTAGTCTTAAAGACATATTTTTAATTGTACAAATGTAATATAAAATAATGTCAGATTGAGTAGGAAAAAATTGTTCTTTGTTAAAATCTATAAAAGGTTAACAAAAGACTATTGGGTCACCAGTGATGAGATAGATAGCATAACGCCCTGCTACTATTCTCAAGATCATGGCATCGCATCCCGGCAGATAGCATTAGGATTTGTTAAAGGGTTTAAGCAATCCTTAGCTATGACGTCCTTCGGAGGGGAAGTAAAATGGCAGTCCTGAGCCTGTGCGATGTTATATACTCTAATAAAGATTCCTATCCTAATTATACCTGGATAGAAAAAATTTAGGACCTCCACTGTAGCACCTTTCGATTAGCCATAGAACCATAAAGTTAATAATAACAATAAAATGACAATTAATATTTAATCTTGTGGTTTAAAGGATAAAATCGAAATAATTAATTTTAATTTTGCAAGAAATAATTATACAGACTTTTACAATCATTACTCAATACAACATTAATATTCCCCAAGGTAATTAGAATCTCCGATTTGATTCATTGATAAATTTAATATATTATATATGCAATTAATGTCGCATAATAATAAATTTCCAAATAATAATTTGTTTACTATAATTCGCTTAATTATTAGTGGGGGAGTCTAAATTTTCCCTATCCAGGAATATTATAATATTTTTTAGATTAATTTAAATTAATCAGTTACTTTATAAATGATCAATATAAACCTCATATTAAATAATATTAACAAATCAACCTCAAAGTATAATCATTATTTTAATAAAGTTGATAATTTTACAGTATCAGAAAGCTTCATGTTTTAAACGAGTAGTAGCAAACGTATATAACTGATACTTATTAGCTGATACTTAGTAACTTATACTTGTTAGCTAAAATTCCATTTTTTTTCGCAAGTTTTTCCGTATATGTTTTGATTTCGGTTATTTATTTATTACTTTTACAGGTAGACTATAATAAATAAACAGGTATGTTATAACAATTTATAGAAGGTCTCGATTAAGTTCCAAATTAGTTAGATTTTCATAACTGTTCCAAAATACTATATTCTAACCCAAAGATTTCAGAAAAAAACTTTACTGAAACGGTTCTAGAAATATAATTTAGTGTTATCATTAGCTTCTTTTACTAACTTTTCATAAACACGTACCTCTACAACCCATGAAGGGACTTTTAGATTCAATCCATGCTATAGTGTATAGTGTTTCTAGGACGAAGCTAGTCTTGGCAGGTGCTGCACTAATTATTTTCCTTCTTAATTAAAGGTAGCTCGTTGAACCACAGGAGGGTCATAGATCCCATAAGGTCTATCTCCGGCAGCTAAAAGTCTAGCCAGCAGCGGTATTTCAACCAAGGACAGTTTGTGTTCAGGACCTCTATTTAGTCTGAATGAGACCCTCCAAGGTCTATCTGTGGTAGATTATTTAATTTATTTTTCACAGCCGGATTTGAACCCGTGATTTTCAGCATAGAAATTCCTTAATAAAGAAATATCGAATGGAAATTCCAGCCACCATACCAACAATCCCCTTCTAAAACTAAAATTTTGGAATGAAGCCAAAACAAAATGTGCATAAATTATTTATTATTAGGACTTGTGTCATTATGAGAGGGAAAATAATATAATCAAGTATATATAAACTTTTAATCATTTAATTCTCTACTCGCCATTACTCTTATGTCCCAAACCTACTGCAAGTATAGAACAGTTTTATTTATTGTTATCGTTTTGGTGATATTTTGAAAAGTTAGTGGATTAGTTCAGCATGTAGAGTGCTTAGTTGCTATGCTGAATTTCCCGGATTGAAATCCGGCTGTGACAGATTAATTAATTAATTTACCTAGGATAGACCCTGTGGGATATAGAGACCCTCCTGTGGTTCAACGAGCCTCTATAGAACGGATACATTTAATTAGGAAGGGAACTAATTAGGGGAGCACATCCTACTGTAGATGTAATGAATCTAAAAGTACTTTCTCGGGTTGTAAAGGTACAGGTTTATGAAAAAATTAGTAAAAGTAGCTAATGATAACACTAAATCATATTTCCAGAACCGTTTCAGAAAAGTTTTTTTCTGAAATCTTTGGGTTAGAATATAATATTTTACAACAATTGTGAAAATCTAACTAATTTGGAACTTAATCGAGACGGCGTTGAAGATAGACTTTATATAAGTACTAATCAAAGTTGCCTTCAGTTTTGAAAGTTCTATCCGAGCCTACTTCGGTCTAAGGAAACAATTATCTTTTGCTTCTTCCCTCAGGCCGAATTTCCATTCTGGAGATTTATACTCACAAAAGCAATCAAAACGTAGTTTGCTTTCTTAAGGTTTTTTTTTTCTGTTTCAGTCTTGTTTAATACGGTAGGTTTGGTGACTGGTTTTCAATATTAATTATTTATTTTTAACTGAAAATATGTATAACACAAGCAATATATAATACGAGTTGTACGCATAAATGGTTGGGTGAATATATCGAACTTAAGACTGTTCATATTTTATTTTTTTAATAATTTTCTCTAGAATTTGGAATCATATGATGAGTCAATACGGGATTCACAAGTGGTGTACTTGTTTAGCATAACAATCTCCTATTAACAAGTTCGTGGTTTCACAGCCCGGTAGGTTCCCTTATGATTTTCTAAAGGAAGTAAAAAATTCTTAGTTATGGCGTATTACGGAGGGTACCTGAAATAGCGGTCCCGAGGCAACGGGATATCAGATACTTGGTAAAGATCCCTAATCCAGTGTTACCTGAATTAACAAGTGATAGATGACTAAATATTAAACATTATAATGTTTAATATTATATTATAGAAGATTATAAAAATGATGTACATTATATACACTTTATTTCATTTATTTATTTCTAATATAATTTGTTACAATTTACAAAAGTAATATGCTGTACCAAACAGACCAGTCTCAAACACAAAAACTTAATAGACAAATATTAATGAATCTATAAAGAATCACATATACAATGAAAGAAAAAAATATATACAAAAAAACTCTTGTATACACTTATATAACTAACTAATAAAACTTATTTGCTAAGATTAACATTATAACTTATTGACTTTTCTAGATCTAAGTTAGTTACTATCCTCTTTAATCTATCCACCCCATCTTCTCTGTACTCTCTAATCTTTATCTCATTTTTTATATATATATATACATGTGAAAGAAGAGGGGGGGGCCCAAGAAGTTACATTGCTGACGACACTGAAGACATTTCCCAACTCAGGAGTTAAAAGCCTAAAAGTATAAACAATAACCTTTGGTATAAACAATGCCCTAAAAGCATAACAATAACAATCAACCCATTCTAATCGTCGATTCCTGAATAGACAAAATTTAGGACTCTTGTTGTAGTATCTTCCGATTTGCCAAACCTGGATAAACTGACGTTAAAAAAATAAAAAACAATTATGAATACTCTTTCAACACTTGAAAAAATAACTTTTTATGATATCAGTCCATTAGAAATATAATTATTTATCCACCTTTCCCAGATAGGGTGACGGTATAAATACAAGGTCAGAAAAATATAGATGGGATGTAGAGCAAAGGGAAGAATGGTAACATCTCTTTCTAGCCTTGAATTAGTCCCCTATTCAGAAAAGATCTCACGAACAGCTCATTTGTAGTCGCCCATTAGCGGTCTTGTCAGACGTAGCCATTTTGTTGTTAGTCTTTTTTTATGTCCTTGAAGGTTAGCCTGGAAAGAGGAATAAATAGAAAATGTGAACTTCTGTTATTAGACTAAAAATTAAGGCATGAAGATCTCTCAATGAACTTCTTCTTAATCATCTTTTGCGAAAGTCATTTTTTTGTTATGTTTTGTAAGTCTCTTTTTATGTCCTTGAATGTTAGTTTGGAAAAAGGAATACATAGAGCGTATGTGTTGGTCAATAGATTAGTTATTTTAAGTATGTGTATATTTTTTCTTGTTTAGGTAACGAGTAGCTTCTGTTATTATCCTAAAAATTAAGGAAAGAAAATCTCTCAATCAACTTCTTCTGAATGGTATTTTGATAGAGTCGTATGTCAATCCATGTTATGTTTAGTTATTGTTGTTATGAAAGTTAGCTCGAAAACGTGAAAGAACAGAAGGCTCTATTGTTTGTTGAAATTCATGGTGTAATTAATTTTTTTTTACTTAAAAGTGAAAACTAATTTTCAGTTGTAAAAGTTTAATTCGAAAAAATCATTCTATACATAAACAAATTTTATGGAAATATTTACAAAACTAATATTATGCTTTATTTCAATACTCTTTTTTTGTGCCCACAACAACCTATATATTAGTTAATATTAAATTACAGTAGTGTACATTTTACATTAAAGATGAACAACTAATGAATTGTGTATAGGGTGTTACTGAAGTTAAGAAGAGTGTTAATTAGTTACAACTACTATGAATAGAATCTACTCCAGTAATCATTGATCTACATTTGTAGGGTTATAAATTATTCTTGGAGCATAAATCGAATATTCGATGAAGCCCTTTGGCATTTTTATTGGAACTTTGTTACTATCAACCAGCAGCTTTTCATAGTGTGTGAAAGACATGTCAACTTTTTTCAAAATGTATACGTTAAATTGGTAGCGTATACAATTTAATTATATAAATAAACTTGTATTTTGCTATTTTACTATTGTTCTCTTTTTTTCTCTCTCTAAAGGTTTCCTCAAATTGAGGTTTCCATCAACGAAAACTTCCCTTTGATTAATTTTCCCAATTTTTTCTGTCTTGTATATCTTCCTCCCTCAGCCCTGCAGACTTTCCTCAATGCCTTCTATCCATATTTTTCGAAAAGTTCAAAGGGCGTAAGAACCTAGATGCTGATCGCCCGAAGAAAAGACATAATCTAATCTAAATCCATTTTTTTCGTGGTCTTCCTCGCCGTTTCCTCCCTTCGGCATTCCAATTGAAAATTAAGTTGGGTAATCTTTCCTACTTCATTGTTCTGAGATGACCAAACCATTCTTGGTAATACCAAACACCAAATTGGTAGGAATGTGTCACTAGAATTTTCGACTAGAAAAGGCTTATGTCTCTCACAGTTTTCGTAGCTTGTATTCTGCATCCTCATGGTCTTGAGCGACAATTACCTGATCATCCGCGAACAGTGGATTATGGAGATGGCTGTAATCCTTACTCCAATTTGCTTACATTTTTTATCCCATTCTTTTAAAGCCGTTATGATGTAAATAAGTAGGGTGACATACAGAAGCCTTGCAGTAAGCCTCTACTAGTCGAAAATTTTACACATTCCTACCAATTTTAATTTGACACTGGTTGCTCCTATATATTCTTCTGACAAAGTATATCAGCGGTCTATTAATAGAGTTATTTTGAAGCGCTTCCCGTAATAATTTTCGGGGCACATTATTGTATCCTTTTTTTAGGTCTACGAATACCAGACAAATTTCTTTGGATTTGATTTCACATTATTCCAATAGCTGTCGAACTGTGAAAATATGATCGACACATGATCTCTCAGCAGTGAACCCACACTGTGCTCCGTCTGGTCTGGCTGCTTCTTCTAATTTATTTCTAATCAATCTGCCCAAAACTTTCATTATCGATTTTATCACGCAAATTCCTTTGTATTTTTATTTTGAAGAGAAAAGATTTGTCTTACCCGGGATTCGAACCCGCGTCGCCCGCGTTTCTAGCGTTATGCTCTAACTACTGAGCTACCAAGGCACGCATTCCAGCCAGACAAATCTATTCTCTTCACCGATCCTATATCCACGTGTTCTCGCAATTTTCGCGAAGCATACACCGGGAAGAATGTTCATTGAACATTACTTTAATTGGGATCTCGTTGACTTACGTCAATTTATATTATTATAATTTAATTTTTATATTGTTCTTTTGATGGTGAATATTTTTATTTTGAAGAGAATCTCAAAAATTGCAAGAACACGGGGATATAGGATCACTGAAGAGAATTGATTTGTCTGGCTGGAATGCGTTCCTTGGTAGCTCAGTAGTTAGAAACGCGGGCAAGGCGGGTTCGAATCCCGGCCAAGGCAAATCTTTTCTCTTTAAAATAAAAATATTTAAAAATATACACCATCAAAAGAACAATATAAAAATTCTTCTGACCATTTCTTTTTGTCGCCTTTTTTGTATATAAAAGTTAATATTCTTCTCTAAGATTAGTAAAATACTTAGCATCCCTCCTTAATGGAGGGGAATGGATCCAAAATATTAAAAAAGACTTGGAATTAGCCAAAATTACTAATGTAGATATGAAAACAAGAAACAATACTAAACTTAAAGTTGAAAAATGGGAGGTTAAGCCAGATTGGAACCAAATCTTCAAAATAATTGAAATATTTACTTGCTGAAAAAGTTTAGAAATATTTGAGCTATTCTCTCCTTGACATCACTAACATGTAAAATATTTATTCGTGACGGAATAAAATGTAGGAAGTATTCGGAGTCCCTTACTATCTTAGAAGTGACTGGTAATGCATCGTAATATAATATGACATTATTATTATTACAAATTAATATAAACTAATCTATAGGTTGTTATGGACGTAAAAAGAATATTGAAGTAAAGTTATTGATTATTATAAATTTTTGCATACTTTTTTTTTGTAAAATATTTTGAATAAAATTTTTTGGGGACCGAAACCAATCCCCGTTTACCTATCTCAGTATATTATAATGTACAATAATTTATGATAATAATGTCTTGGGTTAGGAGTAAACCTAAGTAAACTGTCGACCTAACAGTTGATCGTGAATGAGATTAAGTATTTTTTCAGATTAATAAACTACAGTTTTTTTCAGATATAGACAACATAGTTAGGTCGAGTATAGTCCAAATAACTTAAAAGCTTTATTTATTTTCATGTCCATTACGAAGTCGAACTCACAGAAGTTTTCTCTTCAATTTGGGATGGAATTGTTGTTATTATTAAAAAGGAATATGAACTTCACTTTTAGAGGCCGTTAAATACTTGCTAGGCAAGCTACTTCATTGATTCGCCTTCGGTTCTTAATTTAGGAATGAATCGACCGGCCCAAGTAGTTTCCGATTGCGAACCAATGGCTATTGAAAGAAGAAGCTGAACTACTCCCATCAGAACAGTTGCTAGATTCGGTACAAAACATTCGGTACTTGGGTTTCCCCCCGACGAATAAACCTCTACAAAGTTTTTGTAAAAAAGTAGTTACTTTTGTCTGATTTATATAGTGAAATTCGGCTAAATTCAATTCCGAGAAAGTTTCTACGAAATTTCAATTTTTCATAATGAATGAATGAAATAGTGATTCATGAGTGAAAACAAACAATAGTGAAAAATAAACTACCCAGACAATGCACAGATAAGATCTTGTAACCCTAAAATATAGCATGAAAAATAGTGTTACATAGCACACGTAGCTTAAAAAAACTCTAAACCAATACAAAATTTTAGATACGTTTTGAACCACTAAGACGTCAATATTAGCATTATTTTATTATTTATAAAGTAGAATAAATTTGAAACATATTTTATTACCAAAACTATGGAAAAATTTATGGTTCCCGTGCTTGTATTTGAATTAATATTTGTCAAGGTCATAGAAGAATAACTCAAAAACATTTCTAATTCACCTAGGAATTCTGAAATAGTGTCATTCTATTTTTTAAAATAATTTTATATTTTCTACAATCAATAAAAGTAAAATCTAGAGCTGTTTCTGTAAAATGATAAATTCATTTTTAAAAACTTTAACTAAAAGTAACTAAAAACACGATAAGGAAAGAAAGTAAAACGTAGATATGAAGGTTCTTAAAGTTGGAGTAAGAGTTGTTATAGAAGTATAAAAAACTTCTAAATAGCAATAGTTTTAATGAGAAATAGAAACAGCGTCAATAATGCATTCGAGTTCGATCTTCGGGGCCTCATTCGAGTCCGGCCGAGGCAAATATTTATTCATTATGCTATATATTATTAGAATTTTTTATTAATTATCCTATAAAATAAAATTGTATGTAAAGTTTTATCTCTTTATTTTCTATCAAAAAAAAGATAAAAGTCAAAACGAAGGGAAAATTATCAAGAAAACAATAAATAACCATGAAAACCTAAACAATGAAAATGTTAAACCAATGATCCAATTAAAAAACAGATTTAAAATCACAAATATTAAAAATAGGATATAAATATAAAATAGCAGTTGGTAAACTATAAATAAACAATAATAATGTCAAAAAGTAAATGTATTTGGTTGCTTTTATTCTCCTCCTTAAAAAAGCATGGTACAAAGAGTTTTCTGGGTTTTTTTTTTGGTTTTTTTTATCGATTCGTTTGGAGTGGTTGGGGAAAAAATTGGATAAATGTTCTAAAATAAACAGATATTATTTTTGCTGAATGTAAAAATGATTACATCAATATTGGGTTTGATATCTATTAGACTTTATTGGGTTACTTTGTAGTAAACAATGTTAGCATTACTGTCACTATATCACGAAGAAGAGAATAATTGTAACCGGTAGAGGAAAATTACCGAAAATCTAATCATTGGCAGCTGTACCTACATTTTTTTTTTTTTATTATCTCGGAAAAACATTTTTGAAATAGATCAAAAACACTTTCTTTCCACCGGGTAAAAAATCCACCGGAATTTTCCTTTTTTTGAACTGAGGTTTTCTTCAAGTAAGTGCCTGTATCAGACGTTTTTTTGGTTTAGGAGAATAGTTCCAGCTGGTACGATCGACTTGATATTCGCAATAAACTTTCAAGTTGAAGGCAATCCACTAATTTTCATAGCTACCTAATAACAGCCATATTGCTACATTTATGGACCCCATGGGGGTCACTCAGACTCAATAAAGGTCCTGAACTCAGAATGTCCTGGGTTGAAATCCCGCTGCTGGCAAGACTTTTATTTAATCTGTTAGCAGCCGGAGATAGATCTTATCCGAGGATCTAGAACCCTCTTAATCCTGGGGCTCACTCAGTCTCTATAAACCTGGCTGTTGAGCGTGATCTCAGGCAAATCAGCTCCCTGCATAAGCATTATCTCGGAAACAGTACAGTCTCTACCATCAGTTAACCCAAGACAATAAATGGGCTGGAGTGGTGCAGGTTTTCCGCCATATTAATCTGTCCATATTTCGAATCTATGCTGATTTTCCCAACTTTTTTACTCTGTTTTTCATCGTTAACTGTCAAATTGGACCGACAAAATAAAAATCTTCTAGCACTCATGCAACCTCGTAATAATTGAATTCCACTCCAATTTGCATACCAAATTACTTTGAAGCGCGGAATCTCTTTCAGGGATAAATATTTTTTGTACCAACTTTTTTATTTGTTATTAACGAATATGAGCACTTAACTATGCAGTCTATCTATCCGCACACTGAAAAGATTTAATGAACACTCTCTGTTTGTGTGTCGGTTGCAGGAAATTTGTTATAGCTCTTGGTTTCACTGAAATAATATTTTTTCTTTCGGAAGACCACCGTTTATAAAAACAAGCAAAAAATCACTCAACAATTTACAATATTTTGTATATGTATTGGGCTTTTACAGAATAATAATTAAAATAACTAAGAATAATGGTAGGATTAGCAGACAAAGATTGGCTAAAGAACGTGGACTAACGAAGTAAAGAAAGACTTTGAACAGTTGAATATTACAGTCTCTTAAGCGGGAAATGAATTTGGAAGGTGAGTGAAGTATCTGGAAGGATTTCAGGATGAAGAAAGGACAAATGCAGAGAATGCAGGACGAAACTGGACAAAGGATTAAAAGAAAGTTACCAGTAAACGCATGAAAGAATATGGGAGACAGAGAAAACTCCTGAAGAAGAAAGGAAAGTAAAGTTTAAAGGTGATCCTAAGTGGTCAATATGAAAACAAATTATAGTAATCATCCAATAAAAAACTTGATACAATATTTTACAATAATAACTGGGTCACTGAATGGAATTACAATCGTTTAAACATGTGTTTGATTCTCTATCATCTTTAATTGAGTCGATATTTTTTTAAAATAAAAAAAATCACTCTATCCTTATAAAGATTTCTCAGAGAGGATACTGAAGATGGTAGAGTGGTTTTGATTAAAAGATTAGTGATTATCTTAAAACTGCGCTATCGGGATCTTTCACACTTCATTCTGATCTTCGATCCCTGAGGGTGTGAAAACTACAAAAAAAAAATTAAAAAATATTTTTATTAAGCTTAAAATAAGAATATAGTTAGAAACAAAAAAAAATCATTATATTGTAAAAAGGCCCGGTGCTTGATGAGAATCGTAAATATTCAATTTGCTGATTTTGGTAAAAGCCGAGTCATTTGGAAATTATCTTAAAATGGGGGGTTTTTAATCATTAAACGGACCTTGAGCATTGTGCAAAGTTTCAGATTAATCAGGTGTTTTGAAGTGGCCAAAAATCGAAAAGATTCCGTTACATATTTTAATACAAAGGGGTCGGAGTGGCTCAGTGTGGTAGAGAGCCGAGTTTCCAGGCCGAAGGTCTTGAGTTCAAATCCAGCTCGCTGGCATGATGACTTTTATTTCTGTTAATTAATCTGATAGCGGCCAGAGATGAACCCCAGGTCACCCAGGCTCTTTAAAGAGGATACCAAAATGAAGGAAGTGTGGGGATTTGGTGGTTGAGAGTGATCTAGGACAAATCACTTCCCTGCACAACATTTATCCAAGAAACCGTACAGTATTTACCATGTACTAAAACCAATATACAGGTGAAAATAATAAAAGCGTGTTTAAATAAACCAGTATCGCTATAATTCACGAAGTGTATCCACTTTGTAAAATCGAGCTACAGGAGGATTTATTTCAATCAACGACCGATAAAATAACAAATATCGTGTTAGCCTTATTTTCGTTAATGTTGATTTTTAAATGGAAGGTGATATGAATAAGATATGTAAAAAACAGTTCGGTATCTACGAGTAAACCGCAGGTTATGGCATCGAGTTGAGCTACAACATGTTTTAACTGCTTATTCGTTTCATTTTTAATATTTTCTCAAAATACAAGTAGCTTTGATATGGAACAGAGAATGTAATTATGGTTAATGATCAGATTTCGGTAACCATCTCATCTATAAATAAAAGTTTCATCGAACGTGATATACGCTTATTGAAACATCACTAGATGTTATTATTACCGAAGTACACACATTTCCCATAATTACATTCTCTTTTCCATACTAAGATCACTTGCATTTTTAGAACGGAAAAGAATGAAAAGTTAACGTTTGTGACTCATAACGAAGCGACAACCTGCGGAATAATTACCACTGGTTCTTTGCAATAAAATACCATACTTGCTCATGATTGAAGAAGAGGGAAGCGATTAGCGCTGTAAAGAAAGACATGAATATCCTTTGGGGCAGCATGAGAAGACAGAATGGAAGCGGTCCCATGTTGAGGCTGAAAGCTGTCATTAGAGCTTGATGAGGACCAGGATCACCTGCCACTCAGTCCATTCTTTGCTCCTCTTTGATTTGTCCCTCGAGAGGGAACCTTTTTAGGATTATTTCAGGGACAGATAGCTCCCTAAAAAAAAGTTGGATTGTTTAAAATTTGCTTGAATTTTTATTTATCTATTAATTAATTGATAGGATGAATGAAGGAATATAATAAACAAAACACAAAAGAATATAATTATACAGTAAAAATCATTAAACTTTAACAAAAACACTAGACAATGTCCGTCCGTCAATGTCTGTGTTATGTAGACAAATTATTTATTTTTCTCATCTCTAAAGTATATATCTATATAATAAAAATGAATCGCCATTTTCTTGCTAAACAAATAACTCGAGAACGGCCCAATCAATTCGGCTAATTTTTTTTTCATATTTTTTTTTATTTATGAAGGTTCTTATGTAGAGAAAACCCGTTAAAATGACGTAGAGAGAAACTTTCGGTGGCCAAAAAACCTGAAAATTTTCGGATTTATTTCAGTTGTTGGCCTGTATCTTCTAATCGGTGCGTTTTTGAAATAAAACAAAAGTAACCATTTTTAAAGTAGATCAAACTCGCTACAATTTGAGCCCAAATGAGTTCGGTCCCTATCATATAATAAATAACTTATCTTACCAATCTTCTATTTATATAAAAAAAATGAATCACCATTTCCTTGCTAACCGCAAAACTCGAGAAGGGCTCAGTTCTGCTAATTTCTTTTTCGTATTTTTTTAAGGCGCAAAGAAGGTTCTTATGGAGAGAAATTGTTCATCTGGTTATTATATAATTGTAATCAGAGCTGATAAAACTTCCGTAGAAAAACATGTGAGATGTTTCAATGCACCAACAATGGATGAAGTTGCCATTCAAATGGTTGGAGAAAATTTGGAAGTCCTTTGTTTTTGGGTAATAGGGGAGAACAACGTCTGCCGGGACAGCTAGTAAATAAATATAAATGTCGGTCACTACTGTTCTTGACTCTTAAAATTTTTTTATATTTGAGGTTCTCGAGCTTCAGTCCTTTAAACTTCTTTTTGCGACCTTTATGTAGGAGATTCGTTGCTCTCATATTCATGCCCTAACAGTGATAAACGGGTTTTTAGTGAATACATTAAATAACATACTGTTCTAAACATAAATTGATAGGTGTAAGATGTTTATGAATAATGGATACTAACAAATTGATGATGAATGGATATTAAATTGCTAATCGCTAATACATTCCAATTCTTGCTTACGTAATATGGTAAGAATTATTATTTAGTATCCATTCTTCATTAATTTATAAGTATAATTTATGTACTGACATCTTACACGTTTCAATTTTAATTTAGAATTGTCATTTAATGTATTCCCTCAAAAATCATTTTTTTTTCTGAAAGGGCATTAATATGAGACCAACATAGTCTCACAACGTCGCCAAAAAAATGTTTAAAGAACTGACTGAAGCTCTAAAACCTCAAGTATAAAAAGTTTATAACATGGGGAAGAGATACCTTCTTTTGAATTTGAGCTTTTTCTCTGATATCTTCCAGCATTGAAATTTATAGATTATAAAACTAAATATTAAAAAGGACTCGAGACATTCCATAACATACTTAATATAATTTTGTTACAATCACGGTCTGGGTCAAAATACCGTGATATTTTGGAAAAAAATAGTTGTAAAAGGGAATACAAAAGGACGAAGGAAATATTCGTTTTAATAAAAGCATTATGCTTTCGTTGTGGCTTAGGTTCTCCCAAGGCTTTCTATTGAAGAAAGAAATAATTGGAAAGTTATTTTCAACAAAGAGCTCTTGAAGATCCACAGCCTCTTAAGGCCTGTCATCCGATCAATAGTTCCACTTTGTGAACTCGAGTATTGACTGCTTGTTTATTTGTAGTGCACAGCTGTATTTACTCAGTATTCACTTTCCAATACCAACTTCTCATATTTTTCATTTCCGTATGTTGTGCAAGGGATTGTATTGTGTTCGAAGTATATGGGGTATTTAACTTGGAACTGACACAATTCTACTTCTCAAATATCTCAGGAAATAAGTGCCCTTGAACAAAATTGTTTATGAATTAAATCAAAGTCCCTACAAAACAATAGCTAGTTCGTTTTTCTTGTAATATATCAATAACCTAATTCCTCATTAAATTATAGGATGGGTAAGCTAGTTAAGAGTTTCAACAACATCAACGCTTCACGTGATTCCATTGCGGGATCAGGTAATATTTTATTCTGTTTTGTTCAATTGATGCAATAAAGATACAGTTTTGAAATCTGCTTTATACATTCAATTGAAATTTAATAAATCATTTTTTTTTTCTAATTTATTCATTGAAATTTACGGCTGTATTATAACAATACAACAAGTAAATGGCAGAAATGATACTTAGAGGTATGGAAAAGACAAGTAGAGAAACTACCAAATGGTAAAACTCAAATAACAATTCCAACTTTGAAAGTCACGAGGCCATCAATAAATCTAAAATTTATGACGTAAACAAAACATGAGCTTATGTGACATAAAAAGCAAAGAAGTCTCAACAGCAGCACATAGATTCACATATTGATGAAGAACTGTCCAGAACCTGTGGTGTAGTGCCATGCATAATAATCTACTATCTGCCTATGATGACGGATTCATAGCCCGGCAAATGGCCTTGGGATTGTTAAGTAGAGTAAAAACTCCTTAGTCATGTCGTCCTTTGGATGTTACGTAAAATGGTAGCCCGAGTTTGTGAGGTGTCAGATATTTAGTACTACAACTGTAGCATCGTCCGATTAGCCATAGCAGCATAAAGTGACTTTGAATGCATTAACAACAATCAAACTATTCACTTTAATTGATTCTCACCGATAAAAAAAACAATAAAATAAATAACTATTAAATAATAATAATGAATAAAATAACGTGAGTAATAAATAACTATTTAAAACTGTATATTTTATCTCAGAAAGAAATTAATTAACAAAAATTACCTAAAATAATTCAATGCTTCCTTTTCGAGAATTTTTGAGGGTTAATATTCCCATATGATTTTACGTAAGTAAGTGTATACATTCATTTCATGGGCCAGTTTAAATTGGAGAAATGATGAGGTGAAGATTTGAATGTTTATTTTTTATTAATATATAAAAAACTTAAACTTTGGTTTAAGTTCAATACCCACTGGCACCGTGGCATTTATCTATGGATGGTAAGAATACATAAAGTAACGTAAATATTATTTCTTTATACCATACAGAATATTGCTAAGATCGATTGTTAAAATGGTTCTAAACAACTTTAACAGTTGTAAGTAGGGTGCTAAACAGATTCAGATCACAATAAGCTCTAAGTATCCCACCGTAAACCTCCCTCTCTCAGAAGATAGCTGCGTAAACACTTTACGATAATCCTTCTAAGCATCTTATAATAGTCCTGTAAACCTCTTACATAAATTCTGCTTAGAGAGCTATTTATTCCCCGCAGATACGTATATATATACACATATATAATCCCACTTATATGTGAATATAATATTTCTGTTTCTTATAAATTAACCATCCAATTTACCTCAAATTTTTCGGATTAACTTACCGATTTTTCGTGAAGAGAATTGATATTTTTTTCAAATAATCAGTTAGTGCAGAGTTACAGAAAAATGTATGCCATTCTCACCGCGATTGGCTTTAATCAGGATTAGTATTCTATTCTGTTCAAAATATTTTTTAAAGATTTAGCTGATAATGAAATATGATTTGATCTCTGTATTCTAAAATAAAAAGTTAAATATGAAAGATTTCACATATACACTATTTCACCTATCTAACCTGTCTATTTAACAATAATACTTCTTAAACGATAAAATCGAATGATTGATAATGTTTACTAAATGGTGCATAATTATCACTGTTCTTAATAACCGCCTTCTTCTTGATTTTACCTTACCATTTTCTCATCCCACCTTTACATACATTATCACTATTAAAATAAAATATCCTATGCATTTCTATTATAAATTTCCGAGTTTTACCGTATCTATTATTGCCATTTTCTTTTATTTGAATCATTAATTACTCTATTGTTATAGTTTTATTTCTATATTATTTTTATATAAATGTCATCTATACCATTATTAATTTTATATATTAAATAATATCAATATGTTTTTCTAAAATGACTCGGGGCCATACAACAGCCACTAATCCCTTAGTATAATTTTGATAATAATTGATTTACTGTTAATCAAATTGTATTACTGTAATATTATATGTATTGTATTCTATAGAACATATTGTATTATTATTTTCCTTTTTTTCTTGAATAATGATAGTTGACCTTGTATATATATATATATATATATATATATATATATATATATGGAAGAAAATGGTCCGGGTGGAGATAAAAAAAAACATTCTTCTAAGTAGCGATAAATGTTTATTAAAGAGCCAACGTTTCGACCCACTTAGCAGGTCTTCTTCAGGGATGTCGTGGAAGGGTCGGGGGTCCCGGTGTGAATTCGTCACTGACACTCACATAATTAACTGTTATTTGTTATTCACACCGGAGCCCCCTGCCCCCTCCTCGACATCCCAGAAGTAGACTTGCAAGCTGGGTCGAAACGTTGGCTCTTTATTAAACATTTCTCCCTACTTTAGAGACATTTTTTTCGACCTCCACCCGGACCATTTTCTTCCACATACATATTATATTTTCAATATAATGTAGAGATAAAAAAAAAAGATGTAGCGTCCATTAATAAGAACTATGATATATATTTTGGTACTGTTGGGGGAGGACGAAGAAACCACAAAGCTAAATACACTATCTTTAATGAATGCTGCTAAGGAAATAGGGCTGGAAATAAATTCGGATAAGACTAAGTATATGGTCAGTAGAAGGTGGGCGAAATTGTGATATTGTTGTAGGAGGGAATAAGTTCGAACATGTGGAGATGTTTAAGTACTTAGGGTCTATGGTAACTTGGTAAAAAACGAAATTCAAGAGGAAATATAGGCGCAACTAAAGTCGGGAAATGCTTGTTACTATCCGATCTCGAAATTACTAAGCTCACGTCTTTTTTCCAGAAATCTAAAAATCAGAATTTATTAAACAATTATCGATGCATCTCTTCTCTATGGATGTGAAACTTCGCCACTAACGCTGAAGGATGAACTCTTCAGGTATTGGAAAATAAGGTGTTACGTAGAATATTCGGTCCAAAAAATGGATGAGACCACTGGGGAATATAGAAGACTACATAACGCGGAATTGCGAAGCATGCATCCGGTAAATATTATTCAGGTGTTGGCGTCGCGAAGATTAAGATGGGCATGTAAAGTTGCTGGGCTTAGTAACAAACGAATTCTCAAGATGTTAATAAGCGCTGTACCGACTGGGAAACGTCTGAGGGGTAGACCGAGGCGTAGGTGGGAGGATTGCGTTAGAAATGATCTAGCGGGTTTGGGTTTGAGTGGTGCTCCTAGGACGGAGGTTTTTAAACATAGATTGGAAGTATCGGCATCGAGCCTTCGGGTTCATTAAGCCTTTATTTATTTATAAAAGAGTAGTAAATTTGGTTTATAAAATACAAACGATTGTACATTACTCGCATACCTAACCTGTCTATTCAGTAATAATATCTCATAAAAGATTAAATTAAATGTACGATAATAGTGTCTATTAAATGAAATGAAATACCTATTAATGGGTATATTATTAATAATGCGCTTATAATTAAAAGTTCTTCATGGCTTTCTTGATATCAGGTTGCCTCTTGATTTTTACTTTATCAATTTATTCTACTTTCCTATGCACATGCATATGACATAAGACAAAGCAAGATGCTTTTACCGTTTTTATTTCCAAGTGTTATTCTACCTAGTTTTGTCGTTCTCTTATTATTTAAATCTCTAATTACATCCTTGTTATATATTGAGTGAAATTGCTATATTAACCTTTTTAAACATAATCTCTACCTGTTTATAGTATGGATAGATATTTCAACATGATTTTATTTCATTTTTTTATATTGTTTACTGCAATTATTTTATTTTTATATGTTTTATATTCTGTTTTTTCTAGGCTGATGAAAGCTTAAAATGGGCGTCAAGATATCAGTTTGTAATAAATAGCACCTTACTATTACGAATATATTGTCTTCTACTCTAACCATTTTCTCCTCCTAAGATGTTATACGGCCACCAATAATTATTCAAGATAATTGTCTTACTTTTTTTATGTTATTAAATTTTAATTTAATTTTTTATATTTTGTTTATTCTGACTTGATGAAATCCTAGAATGGGGTTCAACATAATATTTTCTAATAAGTTGCTCACTTTTTCTTTTCCCCTTTTTAATGTTATTAGATAAGTACATTTTTTTGGTTTTAAACTGAAAAAGGCTAGAACAAAATGGCGAGACTGACCCTTGACCTGGCTAATTACGAACCGTGGCAAAACCCTGAGGAGGGACAAGCGAAATTACACCCCTCCATCCTACTAACGACCCTAATAAAGATCGAACGCTAATGCTCTGTCTTCTCCACCAAGCTTATTTACTCCTCAAAGATCCTTCTTTACTCTTACTCAGGTAGTCATTGCCCTGTATCGCCTAATTAGTGATCATTTCAAACATCTAGAGCATATTAATAACTATAATTAATAAAATAAATAATATGAATAATAAAGACTAGATTATATTATTTTTATTAAATTTAAATACCTAGAAGAAAAAATATACAACAATAGCTTGGGAAAAGAGAGCATAAAAGAGAAAATCACAAAGTTGGTAAAACTAAGCTTCGCAACAGGAAATATTTATAATAAGAAGAACCTATGCTCTAACGCAAAAATTAGACACTACAATACGGTGATAAAAACAGTAATTTTGTAAGGAATGGAGACAACAAGACCCCCTAAACTATAAAAATTACTTAAAATTTACTTTTAAAGGAACCGGAGGAGAATCTATGGGCCCAAGAAAACACAGGAAAGTTACAGGTTGAGATCCAACCAGGAAATATACAGGGAGATGAAATACCTGGAAATCTAAATAATAATCAGAAGACTATGATTCTACGGGCACATGGTAAGAATGGACCAAGGGAGACTAAACAAGAAAGTATTTGACAAAATCCCTGAATACAAGAGCGTAGGAGGGTATGTAAAATAAATGAGAGAGGAAGCAGAAAAATTAAAAAGAACAGACAAAGACCGCCTGGATAAAGAACAATACGGAAAGAAACCAATGTCTTGTTGAAAACAAGGAAAAACGGGAGGGTACTGCGTGGTCAGAAGAAGGAAAGAAAAGGCTAACGGAAATAATGAGAAAATACTGGGAGAAAAGTAAGGCCAAAATGTGAAAAGAAAAGTAGTCATATTCGTGTGGTCTTAAAAGGCTGTTTCGTGAAAAAAAAGATTTTGAAAGCATAAAAAATGTCTTACTTAGGTAAAGTATAAAAGAACTCTAATATTTCCTTAAGAGATGGTTATGAAGTTTGAAGCTAATCTACAATTTAGGTATGTACGCCGTAAACCGTATCTTTATTATGAGTAATATATCTTTATCTCTGCAGAACCATGTAAGGCTAGGAATTGCCGATCTGGAAATAAATATAAAAATCTCTGTGTTGTGCATCTTTATTTCTTTATGTTGCCACAAAGAAGTGATAAATTAAATAAAACATACTTCAGATCATTGTTCAGGCTAGTTTAGAAGTAATATTCATCTCTATAAAAGCTGAGAGTGTAGTAATATAATTATATTATAGAAATTTTCCGAGTAGAGGCAAACGACTGAAGGAGAATATAATATAGGATTTTAGTTTATGACTTAAAAAAGCAAAAGTTCATTATAGCCAAGCAAATTATAAAACCATTTGAGAATCATAAAATTTCCTATCTAGTTTAGGGTATATATTATGATCTATCTTCTTGACTGTTTCTTAACTGTTGAAGAATAATTTGCAATGAGTTGTTCACCATGGATTCGTTATTGAAGCTCAAACAGTTGACCCCTCTCACTTTTGTAAAGTTTTAAATGGTGTGTCACTGAGAGGACGTGAATAAGCAAGAACAACACGTAACAACAACAAAAATAAAACTAGAAACAGCGAAGAAACTAGAGAGTGTAACTACTTAGAATTTTCAGGGGTGGGTTGAACAGTGAAAAAGAAGATAGGACTAATGTCTAGTTAAGTTTTTGGAATGAGTCAAAGCTAGTGCAGATGACATTTTGTAAAATAAAATTCTTATGACTCTAGTTCGTGTATTTGTTGGACACACATCTAATATAGGTATTTATTTTAATCTAAAACTTTCACTACTGATTCCATACTTCGGTTACTCAAAAAGCAGTAAAATTGTGCTTTTAACAATTCTTCATTCGTATTTATCCAAATTTTGTATTGGCTTTAATTAAATGGGATCAACTGTTTTGCTACCTGAACGAAAACCCAAAACTTAAATTTCCCCTCCTTTTTCATCTGCTTCTAGATATAAGGACTTTTAGTACATTTGGCTCAGTCTTTCCTTTCATTTCTATATTCATACTAATATTTACATTAATACTTCTTGTATATTGAACTATAGAAGTCTATAAATTTATCTATAGAAATTGATTTCTCGCCTAACAATACAGTGTAAGTTAGCTTCAAATTTCACACTTTAATTCAATTCCTCCCGAGAGGGAAGTTTTTTTAACCTTTGATCTCCGTGTTGATTTAAACTCAACAGTCGTGGGATTGAACGCAAAGCGTCAAACAGGCAAGAGGAGGAATTCAATTGAACTAGGTTAGAACTCAAGAGCCGGACCTTTCTAAACATGCAGCTTTGTCGAAGGGACGCTTTCTCGGAATTGAATAGTCGAGAGCAATTGGTCTCAACAAGCTACAAGTAAGAACTAATATCTAAATAAATAAAAAAAACACGTTAAAAATGAAAAATAACAAATATACCTGCAAAACGGATGATTTTAAATATTGAAATGTAAAACCTGGACACTAATCTTGTTCAATAACTGCTCATTACTAATTAGCACACCTAATAATACTGAATTTCAATTAGTTATTACGGGTTAACATTGGTAAGTCTCAACTTCGTCTTCGTAAATTTCTTTTTAGCTAACATTCAAGTCACCAACTATCTTTACTATCCTTCCAGCACTTGCCACTTTAAAAATATTAATAAATTTGTGTATACTTTATAACTTATTATTGATTAAAATTTAATTCGAAAGCTCTAAATTCACCTTATAATTATCAAGCCAAGCCCAGGTGCAAAAAATTACTAAATATTGTACATATAAAGTTTTATTTATCTCCAAAAGAAAGCAATGAATCAAAAATGCACTACATATTAACTTAAGAAGTTAGCTATGAAATGAAGTTTTATAAGTAGATATGTACTAATTGCTTCTTTCTTAATGTGCATTAATCATAAAACTATTTCTGAATGAATTAATTAATTAAGCCTTTATTATAAAGATAAATATAAAACAAAATAGTTTAGAAAAAACTACTTAAATTTACAAAAATGTATACATATTTGTGAAGTGCCTAATATTGTAACTTAAATAACAATAATAAATAATAAGATTTTTCTTGTTGAATTATGAATAAATTAATTAATTAGTGTAATAATATAATTGCTCTTTATAGGCCTTCCCTTATGGGGACCTACAAAGAGTATGGTCTAACTTCCCGGAGTGACCAGCTCTATTGGGAAGTGAAGTTCGACATTAATTCCTGCCAATTAACTTTATCTTGATCAATTCTTGTCCAATTGGGGCCCAAGTAGTTTTTGAAAACATCTCTCCGTCTTGTTTGCTGCCTTCTTCAGCATCTTTTCCAATTGCATGGTATCCAGTCGGTGAGTCTACGTGACCATCTCTCATCCGTAGTGCGCATTGGGTGTCCTACCCATTTCCATTTTGGATGGAAAATTTAGCATCCCTGAAATTCGTTTGCTTTCTTATTACATTTCAATTTATCCATTTTCATTATTTTCAGGACACTTCTTTCGATTGCACGTTGCCATACGTTCAAAACTATTTTTGATCCTTGATTAAAAAGCTAAAAAATCCTGGAATGACATTTTTTTTGTTTTTAATTCTCAAAACAAGATTAATAAGGATTAATGAACCGCCTATACTTTCAACGATAGCTTGCGATTAAGGATTCGACATAGCAAACCTTTTTGTAATTGCTAGTGGTAAATGGCAACATACAAACTGCTTTTTTTTCGTATCAAATCGATATTTTCCCCGATTTCAGATCGCGTTAGGATCTAATTTTTAAATATATTTGTTAAATGGAAACCTTTATAAATTACACCTCACTCAATAGGAAGCTACATGACTATTGGTGCTGCAGACAATTGGGTGATAGAACGATAATTAAAAGAAACCTCTCAACAGTATGTGAAGAAATAAGAGAAAATATCGTGTGGGTTATTACACACAATCTTCTTCCTTTTGGATTTTCGATATTTGTTTTTATTTAACTTTACGTGTAGATCCTACAATAGACATGAATAAAATATATTCAAAAACAAGAGAGTTGTAACATTTTATGGTTTTAAAAAAACAATACGTTGCAACTAAAATGGTGGGTTTCAGACACCTTAATGAAGGTACCAGATCCTTTAATGTCTTCGGCAAAACCATAGTAGTTAAACACGATCCTGTGTCCAATTATTCTTTAAATATCTTTATAACGCAAGGTTTAACAATATTTCCATTCAAGTTTAGTGCTATTTGGAGACATTTGAGCATTTGTAAATGTTATCATTGCCGATTGCCAGTAGTGGTGAGGACAATTACCCATCTACACTATAGGCCATTCGCCACAAATAGAGTGCAACTATTGACTGCGGTTAATCGATGGCTGAAAGGCAGAAAGGTAATTGCCAATAGTGGGTTGTTAGGGCGCCAACAGATGCGTTCTTTAGCTCTTCCTCTGGTTTTATAATTAAAATCTACTACTTTTATCATTTCTGTTAACACCAACATGGTTCAGTTTAAGTGAAGCAAACACTAGTTTATAAACTAACTGCTCACGGAATTTTTTTTTCAATTATTATTTGGTCTAACACTTCTATAAAGATTTATAACCTGCTACGGTAAATTTATCGTTTCCCGAAGTAAACATCCCGAAGTAGACTATTACTAGAATTTCCCTGACAAAAAATGACAATTATAAATTAAAATGATAATAATAAAAATTATTAATTACTATTAATTTTTGAAAACTATGGAGTATTTAATGTATGATAATAACGGGTTTTAATATCATGTGAATATAATTTATAATGAATAAATAAACAATTTTATTAGGATCAATTATTTTATATTTACACTGTAGGAATAAAATTTGTGATATATTAATCCAAATTTTATAATGGTGAATTCACAATAAGTAATGACAAGTTTGAATTGAAAGATAGACAAAAAATAAATAAATACCAGCAAATGAATTCTATAACAGGACTAATGGAATCCGATGTTAGTATACTAAGGCCGGCAAGACCCAAAGGTCGTGCGGGTAAAGCATACATACTGCGCCGTAATCTATTAAAGAACATTTTTTTCACGGAACGGCCTTAGAGACCACACGAATATCATAATTTTCACTTCATTCTCTCCTTCCTTCTTTCTTCCCACATTTTCCTCATTCTTTCCGATTGTTCTTTCTTTCTTTCCTCTGTCCACGCTACTCCTTTTCTCGCATCCGTCTTTTCCACCAGGATCTTAATTTCTTTGAGTCTTTTCCCATAATTATCCCGATCGAAACAGTCTTGGTATGTTATTTTGAATCTTTTAGTTTCTTCCTTTATCTTTTTGATGTAACTCTTGTATCCTCTCATTTTATAGATTTCTCTATTTAATCGTTTTGGGTGCATCCTCAGCATATGTCCGTAGAACCTCAACCTTCTTATTCTTATGTCCGTTTTCAAATCATTCACTTCTTTGTACATTTCCTTATTAGATCTCAACCTAAAGCCTGCCTGCGTTTTCTTTAGGCCGTAAATTCTTCTTAGTATTCTTCTTTCTATCCCTAACATTTTCCTTAGGCTGGGGAGAGATCGGTTTCCATTCTATATAAAGAACATTTATTGAAGTAAATCATTTTTATTTTTCTAATTTATTTATTTTATTACATAAAATTTTAATTAAATAAATAAATTTGTTTGGCGTTCGACACATATATCGTTTGCATATTCAGTTTTCAGACAAAAGTGAATAACAATTGTAGAATATATTCTAGAATTCCACATTAGTGGAACATTAATTGATATGTGTTAATTTTTTTTAGTATAACTATTTAATAATTGAATTCTTTAATTTCTATAATATTAAAAATCATCTTATTTTACAAAGATTAATATAATTAATATTTATAACTATATTAATTCAGTTGAAATAACATGTTCCGTAGATGATAGGAAAGGAAAAAAATATATAAATATTGATTAATATAAATAATATCGATAATTTAAATTTTCTTTACTGTGAGGTTTTTTATTTCTAAAATTCTATGCACTTATAAATCATTTTGGTAGATGATAGTATATTTTATTTTCAAAACTAAAGCACCTAAATTCTATTATGAACCTTACTATATTTTTCTATGGACCACTCCAAGCACAAACTTCATCCCATAATATATTTTCCCATTCACTTTTTTATCCCTTTCATTTCTCGTTCTATCTCTTCTTCTTCTTCCATCTACTTTCATTCTGAACCACTTTCCGGATAATGTTGCACTCATTTTTTAATTCTTCTGACTATTGTTATTTTATTTTTTATTTATTACATTAGTGTTAACTGAGTTTAAATCATTGTTCTTAGATTTATTAACACTTTCATATTTTTCTGAGAAAAATTATTGTTATATTTCTTATTGTATCTGATATTTTTTTTTAATTTGTAATTCTAAAACAACTCGGATCACATTACTTTTTCTAAACTTCCCAGTAGATTAATTATAATTTTGCTACGATAAAAGTTAGGAGGAACTCTAACGTAAATGTAATATGTGCTTCCAAATTAATTTAAAAAATATATTAAAAAATAACCAGTTGATAATAAATGTTAGAATTATTAATATTATAAATTGTAATAAATTATTGTTATAGAAATTATAAAAATAAACAAAATAAAATAAAAATGATAACAGAAAAAAATATAGCTGAAACGAAGACAATTATCACCGATAATATTAATAATTACAAAGAAGTCGATTACTAACTCAAAATCACATAAAATAGATTTTATTTATGTTAATTTTTATTATTATTTTTATGTTGATGATGCTCGAATCATCACCAGTCAACGAAACGTTGACTGGCTAGTTATTTTCCTGTACTTTTGAGAATTAGTTATTTATTTATTGGCGTTTTCCAGTTACATACCTAATTATTGTCAACAGCGTTATATATAGGATATATAACTGGGATGGTTACTCTGAATTATTCAACAGTTTAATGAAGAAGGCGATTTTAGTTTGTGAAATATTAGCATTAAATATCGTTTCTTATTTTACAGGTAAGACTGTACAATAAAATGATTTATCAAAAAAAGTAGAAGAAACATATTGTTATAATAACAATAAATTATTTTATTTTAGAAAGAAAATCAGTTTATACTAAAGACTTCAGTGGTTTCTTTTGGTTTTGACCGTGTCGCTAATTTTTTCACCAACGTTTCGTCAGACATGCTGCTGGCTTCCTCAAGGCTGAATTGAGACTGAAGAAGTTCTGTTGACCCGCGGCCTAATATTGCCACTCGGGCCTACTCGTGGTTCATTGGGTCCCTTGAAAAACAAATCAACCAAGCAACAAGCAAGCCGGATTCCAGTCTGTCAGAACCCGACCAATCAGAAACCAGCCAAATGCATTCATGGAAGAGTAGACTCCATCCCCGAACACGAATAGACCCGATCGACTAACAAGGGGAACCAATGAACCACGAGTAGGCCCGAGTGGACCCGAGCGGCTATGGAAGGCCGCGGGTCAGCGTCAATTCAGCCTTGAGGAAGCCAGGTGAAACGTTGGCGAAAAATTTAGCGACACGGTCAAAGCCAGAAAAAACCACTGAAGTCTTGTGTATAAACTCATTTTCATTCTAAAATAAAATAATTTATTTTTATTATAACAATATGTTTCTTCAACTATTTTTGATAAATAATTTTATTGTACAGTCTTACCCGTAAAATAAGAAACGATGTTCAAAGCTAATATTTCACAAACTAATAGCAAAATCGCCTTCTTCATTAAACTGTTGAATAATCAAAAAAACAACTCAGAGTAACCTTCCCGAGTTTATATATCAGCTATCAGTAACATTCAAATGATAGACATTAGTGTACGTCTTTTACACACAAACACAAACACACACACACACACACACACACAACACACTAACATATACATAAATTATTAGTCATTAAATATCCAAAAATTGGAAATTTTATAAAAATAACATAATGATCTAAATTTCAACCTTGTAATTACATTTTTATTAATGCACTACGTTGATTCAGTAAATTGCTTATTTACTATTTATATTCTTTATTTTATTTCACTCAGGGGACCCTATAAAAAAAAACGAAAAAGTACATTCCATTGGAAGATGGACAACGATGTTGCATAATAGCCAACGCTGACACGGCAATATTGTTCTATGGGATGGAGTACATTGACTGATAGTTCAGTGGTAAACAAATGGAGTGAGCCGTTGTGCCTCAGCCAATGACAGCTAAGTTATATTTAATCTTACACCTCATTGGCTCCTCCGCTCTGACTAAACAGTTGGTCGCTCTTATGGCTTCATTTATCAATATAATAGTCTCTTAGTTTGATAAAGGGGCGAATATGGGGCGTTTGTTCGTTTAATAGTTCCCTATCAGAAATGATTAAGTAATTTGATTTATGCTTTTGATTGGCCCTTTGGTTTTTATAGCAAATAAATATTTGTTTCTTATTCTTCTTCTTTTGCCTTATACATTTCGGACCTTGGCTATTAACAGTTTAACGTCCCCTCATACAATATGTGTGTTATATTCTGAACTAATCTTAGCATTCGCTCACACACAATTTCTGGGCGATGATTTTTGAATACAAAAAAATTTGAGTATTTAGCTTATTATTGTTAAAAACGGAAAAAAATGACTAATAAAATTTCTTTTTATTTGATAAATGGTGATATAATAATTCGTTTCGTGCATATGGACATCTGAATATCAATCGTATTCGAAAATTAAATTACTACGATTTTTTAATTTAAATTATCAAATGCATGGATGAAAAGTAATGATAGTAATCCTGCTGCATCGGGTGTCTTTCGTTTTGATTCGATTGAAAATTTATCCGATGGAATATAACATAAACTGCTTAAAATATCAAGCACGAAGGTATTGTCGCGTTTGTTATGCGAATAAACCTAGAAAACCTTTTATGTCTAAGATTTGATAAATACCATTAAAAATATGTAAAAGTGTTGTTCTTGTCGTAAATTTGTTGTTTAAACCTTTTATTTAGACATATTGAATTATTTCATGAATGAATGAAGGTTTTTTTTAATTAATTCTTCAAAAATACTGCTGGCTTCTGGCGACATTTGGCTGCAAAGAAGTGCGGACAGTAAAATGTTAATATGGACAGATCTTAATGTTATTGGCAGAAATTCTCAAAAAGCGGAGAGTTGTGAGACTAAATTATGCTTTAAATTATACATCCTCTTTCTTTCTATTACCCTCTTACTATCAATCTTTATTGTACTATCCTATTATTTATCAATCTGATTTCCTGATCTTTTCGTCATGACAGAGCTCCTCTGTATTACTCACTTGGTAATTTCATGAAATTCGGAGAAAAGTAATAGACTGCGATGCACCCATATTTTATAAGCTTCAATTTTTTTCATGAGCGTTTCCCATTCACGCTTCGGTGTCATACAACATTACAGGGATTACTTAGTATTTCACTAGGCTTACTTTAAAAGGAATAGAAATGTCATTACAATTGAGAAGTTTCTTCATGATATTAGATGCTGCTCTTGCTATCATAATCCTTGATCATATTTTCATAGCCATATATCTCGTATGATTGATCAACGTTCCAAGATAGCTTATCATCATACATAAATTAAAAAGTATTTTTAATGCAACGCTGTTGGAAGACTTGATGTGCGCCACATTCCCTGCCTTTCTGGGGAATTAGAATTTATTCGTTTTATTTTTCTTCAATAAGAGAAAAAAAAATCATTAACCACCAAAGTTCAAGAAGCATTTTAGTTATTTATTCACTTTTACGAGAAAATTGTTTCGTGTATATGATGTGATATCTGTTTCAAGAACCGTTTACAAGAATTTAAAATGCTTTTCTCTTGGAAGCATACTTTATGTATCTAATTTAGTCTCCAACTTCACAAGAAAGTAATATACCTTTAACCACGTGGTGGGTATATAAAGAAGGAGGTTGTATAAACAGAAACACAACTTGAGATCCTTCGATTAAAATATATGTTGCTGTTTTTTTTAATCCAGAATGCAAAAAGAAATGTTTAAATAAATTCTCTCACACATTATCATAATATATAATATATCCAGTACCTATAAAAATTAAAAAAGCTCTTTATTTAATAGAAAGATACATTTATAATTAAACACAAGTAAAGTAAAAGTTATAATATATATTTTGGTAAATAGAAACATATAAAATACTACCATACAGAATAAAAATTAGCAACTTCTATTATATACATTATAATACAACTAAAGCATGCATATTAATTATATACCGCTACTTGCGCATGTATTATAACAAAATCTAAGCATAGGCCTACTAATTAACTTAGAATTTCAGATTTTACATTAAACTTGAAACAACATTAAGCCACCATGTGCTTAGACAGTTTTCTCCTAAACCCGACTATTAACCGGTCAGTAAAGCTGTAAAATATCTCGGAATTTATTTAGATCGTCGTCTTACCTGGAACCAGCATATCAACACTAAATTAACACAGGCCTACGCAAGACTAGCTCTACTTTATCCCATAATTAATAGAAAATCCAGATTAAAACCAGAAACAGCCTTATTAATTTATAAAACCATACTTAGACCTCTACTAATGTACGGTTGTGAAGTGTGGGGTGCAGTGTCTACAACAAGGAGAAAAAAATTGCAAACTTTTCAAAATAAAATCCTACGGATCGCAGTAAACGCGCCTTGGTTTGTACGAAACAGTCAACTTCACCGAGAGCTAAACCTAGAGTCGATTGATGAATTTATTAAAAAACGTTACAGCAGATTTAAGACCGGATTACCAGCAGTCCAAGGAGCTGTAGCATTCAACATAGGCAAACCTATTTCATCCCCAAGACTAAAACCAAGACTCTTGAAAGATATTCTGATGTGATCTCAATAGATAACGTTTCTCACCAATCGTTTTAACAAAATGTAATATAATCCTGTTTTCTTTCAGTTTTCCGTTTTATAGTACTATAGTTCTGTTTTTATTATTACATTAATTTTAATTTTGTTTACTTATTTACATGTTTTATATTCAAACTACTATCATTCTTTTATATGAAAAAACACTATTATATATTTACATCTTCTGTGTAAATAATCTGATAATTAGTTACGGGTGTCTCTTGCATGAGACGAAACCCACACTTTCACTATGTGTTAAATCTTAAAATTCATTATTAAAAAAACCATGTAAAGCTAGGAATAGCCGATCTGGAAATAAAGAGAATAAAAAAAAAAAAAAAAAAAAAAAAAACCGGTCAGTAATGGCTAAAGAGGTATAACATCTTACAATATGATAACTTAATTACAATATGATGTAAACTTGTTATATAAAACGCTAACAAGCTGTTGTTGCCACTTATATTGCCTGAAATTACCTGAGGTTTTTTTTTTATGTTCTACTTGGCATTAAGTTTCAATCTCTTAAACAGAGTAACTCACATCTTTAGATATTCTAAACCAAACCTACAGAAAGTACAACACTCTATCTTAAATAATGAATTGCCTATTTAGGCATATTCTATAACAAATCAAATTGAAAATATCCTTACTTATATTATATTTGCTACTGCGGCTTAAGCAAATTTGTGTTAGTAATCAACTTCGTCGTTTTCCTTAGAATATTTTTTAATACATACGATGTTTTTCTGTTATTAAATGTATTGTGTTTATTTATTTTCCTTTTACAAAGTTACTGTAATAATATTTTATTAAAGTCTTGTTCCATTTTTTAAAAATATTCCCTTTACTTTTAGAATATATATATTTTTAAATTGTAACGTAACGAAAATGAAATGAATCTACTAAGAAGCTAGTAAGAAAAAAATAGAATGATCTGAGTGGTTTCCGAAATCCGATTTAAAATAAATTTTGGAAACAAGAGGAGCTAACGCAAAAATCACCCTCGAAAAAATATGAATGGGTTTTTAAATCCAAGAACAAATTGAGACTTCAATAATTTGATATAACAAAAAAGGAAAACTATCCTACGGTGATACAATAAATCAACTGAATTGGTGCTAACATCAATATATAAGTGCAACATTGTGCTGAAAGTGGTTCAGAATGAAAATGGGAGGAAGAAGAAAAAGAGATAGAACGAGAAATGAATGGGATAAAAAAGTGGAAAATATATTATGGTATGCAGTTTGTGCTATGAATGGTCTTCAGAAAAATATGAAAGGATCATAAAAGAATATAGATGCCACAGTTTAGAAAAAAAAATCTAATACCGTAATAATAATAATTATTTATTTCAGTTAATGTTCTTTAATAGTGCACGGCGCTATGTGTATGCTTTACCCGCACAATCTTTCAGTCTTGCAGGCCTTAGTATAGTTACATCATTTGTATATTTGAATTCAGTCACTATTATTAATCACTCATCACTATTTAATTTCATACGAAATTATGTTAAAATGAAAAAAAGGAATCATTTTTAAAACAATTCTATTGAAGCTTCATTCTATATAAAGATAGTATATAATATTTTATTGTTTGCAGATGTTTTGAGTCATCGTTAGTGCAGAGAGTGATAGTCATTTTATTATGATTAAAAATTATTTAATTAATCATATCAATAAGCCAAATAGTTCCTTGTAATAAATTATTTAAGTTCCAAATCCGTTAATAAAGTTATTTTATTTAATAATTAGAAATACTAGTGATATTAAGTTTAAGAATGCGGTTCAAAAACTGTATTTATTCTTTTTACTGTTACGATCCTCCTTTGAAAAATCATTACGCAAGAATATTAAATTTTTTCATTTTATTTTCACAGCTCGCTACCTAGGTATTACAAGGCTGGATGTTACGAAATTGAAGAATCAGAGATTTTTATACCAAATGGTTCTGTGGGTCAAAACTATACATAGATCTTCAAAACGTAAAAAATCGCGACCAAGTATCATCCAAAGACCAAAAATAAAGAGATACTAAGAATCTTTGATATCGTTTTTATCAGTTTCATGTATGTGTATCATACAACCTTGTAATACTCAGGTAGCGAGTTGCCTGAGGAGCCTTAAAACAATCTAATTTCCTTAAGTGGCTTATTAATTTTACTTTTTATATTAATGAATATTAATACAAAATCAATTATTAAATAGAAGTCTTCCATTCATATCTGCCATTGTCAGTGGAAGTTTCTCCAAATTTCTTAAATCATAAATAATGAATATCAAAAACATTTTGTTATTTGATTACATTTTGTTTTCGTCAAAATTTAATTAATAAATAAGTTATTTTAGAAATGAAATTTTTACTGAAATCCGTCTTGGAAGCAAAGATTTAAAAGAGTTATTAATGCAGATATCTTGTTCATTGGAAATTGAAGAATGTCCAAGTAAACTAATTATAATTTCAGTTATTTATATTTTGTATTAGTTTTTAAAATTAATCTTTGCAATCATGCCAGTAAAAGATGAAGTTTACACTACTCAAGGAAAGTAACATAAAGATTTTGAGTAAAGATTAAAAGTTCTCAAGTTTTGAGAAGCCAATAAACTTTTGCTTATTGTCCTTCACAGAATTTTCATTAATTTGTTGAAGTTTGGATGAACAATGTTTACACGGAAATTATAACTTTAAAACGGTTAATCTTGAATACTTATAAAGATAATTTTGAAAATTCTAAAGGATAGATCTTCCAATGGGTTTCTCAACAATTTTGCTGTTTTTATTATTATATTTTACTGAAAACATGTATCTTATTTAAATATTTGGATACATCTTCAATAAATCCTACTTACTGTCTATACCCGCTCTTTTTCAAGGTCAAATAAATATTTGATTCGGGTCGTATATTTCCTGAAGTAGATCGAACTTCCAATTTTTAATTTTGTGTTAAAACACACACTATTTGGACACCATAGTGATCTATATTGGTCAGTGAGCTGGCTTGTAATTCTTTATTTTTCCAGTATCATGTGGTTACTAATTTATTAACTAGTCTTTAGGCAATAAATAATTTGATACCAACTGTTATAAATCTTTTAATCAATCAGAGAAGTAGAAAATTAATTTTCTATATAAAATTGATGGTTAAATATGTTTTTAAATTTATATTTAAAACATATAAGCGTTGAATTAAATTATTCTTCTGTGTATGTTTCAAGGATGCAATTTAAATTCATATTAAACAGTTTTAATAGAAAATCAATAACTTTAATTATGCTCAATTTAATTTTGTTTAAATCCAATAGTCTTCATTCTTTATATTGTTTAAATATAACTGTTTCTGAAGCTTTTAATATATGGACGTTGATATTGCAATGCAATAATCAGCTATTACCTACACAAATTTTTATCCATAATTACATTAACTTTTGACTGAACATGCCATCTTTAAATTCAATATATATAAAGAAGTATATGCCCCATATTATGATTTTATTATGGATATATAAATAACCCCTTATTTAAAATAATATATTTACTTCTAACATATGGTTTATCCAACGGTGGGTATGTTCAATCGGATCTTATCATAATACAATATAGTTGATGACGTAATTTACAGTATTAATCATTTAAAAAACATCCCTTTTGGTTGTAATAACTAATTAATAAATATAAACTACGAATACGCTTAAAGGGAACTGTTAAAAAAAAAAGACAGACAAGTTATAGTTGTAATTACAGAAAATACCTTATAATATTAAATAGAATGTACCTACAAAAATAAACGAAAAGATAAACGAAAAATATTATATATTTAAAAAACACAGAAAAGATTATTTGTATTACTAATTAAATATTTAAAACCATGTATATGAAACAAGATAAATTTAAAAATAACATTTGAGGAATATAAAGATTTAACGATTATTTAAAAAAGAAAAACAATTTAACGAACATATCCATGACTTTGTTAAATTTAATGTGCTAAACTACAATGGATTCTTCGATTGTTAGATTATTTTTTCTGAAGCTTGAAAAAGGAAATGAAACCACGAATATATGTGTTGAAGTGAAAAAAAATTCATTAAAATTTATTTAAATAACATTTTGGGTGGAAATGCAAGACATAACTAAATTAAACTAAAATTGTTGCAGAATACTCTAAAATTATAAGAAGTTCTCTTGAAAGAAGAACTTTATTCACAATTGTTATTTTGTTTACCACATGAAAAAAAGGGCTAGTCTTGTTATAGGGTCGTAAAAAGCTGGGCTGTAAATGTAAATGAAAGCAAAGTGAATTTAAATGGCATTATTTTCCAGTCATTTGCTCGGACACAAGAGCATTAACTTACAATTATAGGAGCTAGGATCAAACTATTTACATAAAAGGGCGGATCGCTGGACGGTCACCACTCGACTTCAAGCGCCTGGTTTATTATCACTTGCTCATAGCGGTCGTTTGTCCGAGAGTCATCGCTTTCACGAGCCATTTCCTATCTCCAAAGTGCCTCGCCAAACACTCAGCTATTAGTTTTTATTGTAGACCTGCCGCCCCGCCCATCCGATATCAAAGGCTTTATTTTGTTGGGGGAGAAAAGAACATCGAATTAATTGCTCGGTTACAATTATAAAATATTACTTCATTTAATGTTGCAACGAAAAGCTAAACAACTTAATTAAATAGAGCTGATTCACCAAATTTCCTGCGTGTGATATCTGAAACCTGAGCAAGCATGAATATAATTGGTGACTCCTTGTATAAGTAAGTGTTTTGTATAAGTGTATCGCAAAATACTTATTCTTTATTTGTTACAAAATAAGGGGAGCGGCGTACTCAGTGGTAGTGCACTAATTTGCCGATCCGAATGTCCTGGTACCGAATCCGGCAGTGGGAGATACTTTATTTAATCTTTTAAATCCCTGGGATAGGATCCTTTGGGATCTGGAGACCCTCCAGGGGCTTACCTATCCTCTATAAAGTGGACCTTACCTTACCGAAATACCTGGTGGTTGAGAGTGATCTCACCCAACAGCTTTAGTGCAAGAAACAGTAGTCTATGTTCCGAACCCAAGACCCTTTATAATAAATTTAACTGTATCGTTTGACAAGTCAGTATTATGAAAATAAATTATGTAAACATAATATTCTATAATTGTAATATTTCGTAGTATTATAGGTCCATTTTTGGTATAAAATAAATTAAATAAAGTATATAATGAATACTATATTAGTTAGGAACTGGATGGCGTCGGCACAAGACCGTGACGTTTGGAGGAGGCGGTTGGAGGAGCCCAATGCCTGTAACCGGGTTGTAGCGCCGTTTTTAAAATAGATAAATAAATAATAATTTATTTTTAATGGAGCACTGGACGATAATAAATTAAAGCCAAATAATACCTAGATTTCAGAAACCTTAAGACAGTCAAAGTGATAGCATGAAAGTACAACGGTCTTTCTTCTGATTGAGTTTTCCTTGTCTCCAATTTTTTTTATTCACACATAAATCATTAATTTCTCCATTCCAGTCAAAGATTCATTTAAAACCTTAACAGTCATCTATATTAAACTACTGAATAGCGCTATAACAGTTAAATATTTAAAATTTTATAGTACCACCATAAGAAACACACAGCCTATCGATAATAATTTTTGACATGACTGAAGTACAAAAGCAAAGCGATACAATAACTACCCACTAGATTCTGTCATGGAATTTAAAATAATGTAATTAATTAGTGAAATAATATTTTGTATGCCATGGAATGTTTATTTGGCATTCTTTTATGTTTAAAAAATATCCAATCAAGGATATTACTAGAAAATAGATGCAAAAATATATATACGTATATTTGGAAGCGGAGTAGCTCAATATTTAGAGCTAAAGGTTCCAGGTTCGATTTCGGGTGTGACAGATAAATTATTTAACTGCCATGAATGGGCACTGTAAGACCTACAGCCTTTATAAATTGGGTACCCTAAATTTGGGGGAATAAATGGTAGTTGAGCGTGATCGCCTACAAATCATTTCCTCTACAATCAATGAGAAGTGCAGTCTCAACCCTGTACTTTACGTCAAAATTCAGTACTGTTCCTCCATGGATTTATATAAATATTTATATAATATGTAAAAAGCTTTTGAATATTCATATGATGAGGGAAATGTATCATACCAAAATACAGAAAAAATTGAATAACAATTTCACGATTTATAGCAAGGGCAGACTATATACGCATTATTGTTACATACTATATTCCAGTCTTATAAGATATAGCCTATTTTTTTAGTTCGAAAAACAACAAGTTTTTTTTCGTTATTTAAGGCATACCTTAGTTTAATGACATTTTGAAGTTAGTAACTTACATTTATACATATCGTTCTCAGTAATTATTTTTTTTAATGTTTCAAATATTATTTAAGAAGGAACGTAGCAGGAAATTTTCAACTTCGTAGCGCACGTGCCAAAAGTAAAGTTTCCATATTTCTTGAAATCCTGTTTTACACCAGCTTAAACATTACAACTAGTTTAATTAATTTTATATAATTATTTATGTATAATATAAACGAATACATATAAGTGAGCTATTTAACCATATTTTTCGTACATATACGAAACTTTTCTATGAACCCATTAAACTATAGATGGTGTACGCTTAGTGTATATTGTAAAAATAATACAGATATTAGATTATTACTGTCAATCGACAGAAAATACTTAAAAATGGTCTATTCAAATAATTCGATTTGAGAACTACCACTGGGTAGATTCTCTAGTTGTCTTTGTTATAACACAGTTGTAAATTTCAATAAATCAATTTTTTAAATAATTCGAATGTATAAACTTTTTCACATTTTCTATTAGTTTAGGAATTTTGTCTAACACGATACTTTATTTCTCATGGTTTTAGTCCGAACCAGAAATTTCGGGAGCGTAAGGCATTGCTTGATTAAATTAGCGAAAAATATGAAAAAGTTACCAGTTTTTTAATAGTTTGGTTGCGTTTAAATACATTGTTGATAGTAAACAAAATATATAATTTATCTTTATTTATATATTATAAATATTTTAAATGTAATATACAGAGTACAATAAAGTAGGTAGACAAAAATTATCAACCGTCAAAAAAAGAGGATTGTTTTTCATTATATAGTAGAGAATTATTTTAAAATAAAATCATTTTTGATTTAATTTTATTTATTTTTTATAATTATCAATTAGTATGCTAATTGACTTAATAAGATCTTAACGTTCTTCTCTTCAGCCATTGCTACATTAATAAAATGTTACGCACAAGCTGACACGAACTCAGTATTAAATGAAATATATTCAAATATTTTGTTATGAACCAAACATTTTTTCGACATATTAAATGCATTATGCATTTGAAAATTATCCAGCTTATTTCAAATCATTAACTTTCGTTAATAATTAGCAGTTCCAAATCAACAAGGGTGATTCTGTTTTAACTGTTAGTTTTTTATTATTTTTTTAGAATTCTATATTTAGAAAATAACTCTATCTTATTGTAAAATTGAAAGTCCGAGAGGATTTTGCTACAACTTCAAAATATCTGGAATGAGTCAAATTTTCCGTGCCACATGTAAAATAAACTAAAAATATAGACAAAATATAATTCGTCGATATTTTTCAAAAACATTATAAAATTCTTTTATGTATTAAACTCTAATATTTATGGATTAATTAGTTTTGATCATTTATTGCGATAATAAAATGATGGAATTCATAAGTAAATTCTAGAAATGGGTATGATACGGTATTGACATTTAAGTGAAAAATTATTTTTACTGGACTGCAAATTATATTATACGAAAGAAGTGATTAAATGTGTTCACTTGGATCATATTGATACACAAATTTTATAAATAGGTTGTTAATGGAAGAGAAGTGAGAGTAAACCGTAAAATGCATTAATATACGCTCTCAGAAAGTAATCACCCATAAATAAAAAAAAAAATTATATTTTATTTAAACATCGAGTTGTCACCATAAAAGTTATCTAACAATTATATAATGAAAAATGGACATTGTCTTTTAATTGAAAACTATTACTATTCCATTTACTTTTTCAATCTCGCTTGATAAATGTTGACAAATCTTTCACTCTATCTACCTTTCTATTGTGCTTGTAAACTAAAAAAAAAATTGAGACAACTTTGAATTGTATACCCATGTCCACTAGCTGTGATAAGTGCATTTCGTTGTTCGAGATTGATGGCCGTTCACTAACTCCATCCAAATTGGTTTCACTACAACACACTCGAATAATCTTTTTCCCCATTATTATCTTGATCGCAATAGTTTGTTTCAGGAAAATTGGCTCGTTTTGTGAATACAGATTGAAAATATTATGTTATAGGAGTTACAATTTTCTGCTTAATCTTATCTTTATCGAACGGCAGGGATTAAGTGCCAGATAAACATATTTGAATTATTGAACCTTTTATTAAGTTCTTCGGTACTTGTGTATTAGCCGGTCTCCAGGAATAGTTATACTTCATTTATAACCTGAACACTGATAATTCTGATACTGACAACTATCTACATTCTTATTCACTCACATTAGTAAAAATTGAAATATACAAATAGACAATTGAAGACCGGCAAATAGACAAGGACCAGTTCATCATTAATTATCTCTCATTTTAAGTTGTGGTAAAATTGGTAAATTTAAAACATTAAATAAATTTGATGATTAAATAAACGAGAGAAAAAGAAGAATATTTTCCTTGGTTAAAAAAAAATGGAAATTTTGATAAAAACTATAGTAACTTAAACTTATAACAACCGTTGAAAATCTAAAAACTATAGAAGAAATTTTATCTGAGGAAATAAAACCATAAAAGGTAGTTTATATAAACTCGTAAAACTCATAAGTTTGAGTTATTATTGTAGTTGATTAGTAATAATTTTACATCATTAAAATAAAATAAATGAAATTCCATGAATAAGGCACTATACTAGATAAACTTAAGACACTAGAAAAAAAAATTGTAGGCGCGGTGAAAAAACCCAGAAGAATGGAACATAATATCTAATCGCATAACATATGCAAGAGCAAATTATATATATATATATATATATATATATATATATATATATATATATATATACATATATATATAGCAAGAGAATATATACTGAAAAAATTAATAAAAATGAGATTGTTATTTTCTAGACATAATCGTATTTTCAGAATGGATGATAAACAGAATATTCTGGAACTTTTGAGAAAAGGTCTATAACTTGCTGGATTATGGAAGTTGACCTTAATATAGCTAAATATATCGAAATATATATATATTTATAAAACAAATAATATAAGGATGGATAATAATTTAAGGGCGGAGTGTAGAGAGAGAGACTTTCAGGAAGAGGGTCTTCCTTAGCATACTTAAGTATGCTAACATGGCCTAAGAAGGCCTTTCTGTTCTTGTCTTCCTGTTATTATGTTATTACATTATTGAAATATTTGTATAAAAAAATTAAAATATTGGTATAAAAATAATTTTATTCTTAAGAAGAAGTCAAGTACATGGTTCAGCTAATATAATTGTAAGAGTAGTAAATATATTTTTTGGGTACCTTCAAGATAAAGAAATTCTTTTTAGGAATCACGAATTTTTGAAATTTCAGCGTTTCATTGCGAATATAATTTTTAAGTATTCAGTGCTATCTAAAAGTGAAATAAACTCGGGTACAACTTTACGACAGAAGGTATAGCAATTTACAAAAAGTTTTATAACAATTGGTTAACACAGGAAACCTGGAATTAGGAGGGAAAGAAAGGCGAAAGAGCTGAAATGTAGGAAATTATAAGGAAATAGACTTTGTTTGAGATTCGGAAACTGATTTTAAAGAAAATAGGGAAAGAGAACCCTCGTTTGCTATGTAGCTCCTCCTTTGAAGTAACTTCTTATTTTTTTTAAGTGCGGTCTTGGCGTTTCTCTTTGACGATAAATTATTAGGGTGTGGTTAGGTATAAAACTTTAGGTTTTAATGACGCGACCCCTCTATGTCATAAATAAATGCATCATAGAAGTTGAATTTAACTCATTTTTTTCATAAAAAACTTTAATAATATTTATAACAATATAGCTGTTATCTTCGAAAGTGGTAATTAGTCCATTTGGATTAAAACAAGTATCGTCTATTCTTTTAAATAATTTTAATGATAAATATTTTTTTATATAATTTAACAGGTCTTTACTGTTAAAAACGTCACTCTTTGCTAAGTTTTAAAACTATAACGTTTGGGAATATTTTAAAATTGATTAATATGAAAACACTTAAATATCTCGATGTATGGAAAAATGGACTTAAACCACTTTTAAATACAAAAGTTTAATTAATTACTTGCATCTCAAATGTATGTATACTTTAAATATATACATATATATATATATATATATATATATATATATATATATATATATATATACACAAAATAAAACCTGTACCGCTACAACCCATGAACGGGTCTGTGGTTCAGTACTTGGTAGAGACGGTACTATTCATGGACAACGGTTCTACAAGGAGGTGACTTGTCCATGGTCACGCTCAACTGCCAGATCCCCCCCCCTTAGTTTGGGTACCCTACTTTTATAATATTTTATGGAGGCTGGGTGGGCCCTGGGAGGGTCCTAGATCCTATATGGTCCATCTCCGGCTGCAAACAGACTAAATAAAAGTCATGGACTGCAGCGGGATTTGAACCAGGATTTCCGGGATGGCAACTCATTGCTCTACCACTGAGCCACTCTGCTCCCTATATAAATACACACATGTATATTTTATTTTTGCCTTTTAAAGTTCAAACTATCGTTTGAAGATAATCGTGATGACAAAAATTTAAATTCTCAATTATCATCAAAAAAAATTAATAATACGCTTTACCAATTTTACCAGTATTACCAGTAAACCAACCAAAAGCAAACCAAAAGTATTACCAGATTTACCAAATTTTCATGTTAAAGTATCGAAGGGCTGACTTATCTATAGGAAAATAAACTTCGTTTGTGTTTATTAACTTAACGTCACTTTATGCAGCTATTGCTATTCGGACTTTCGCCAAACCAGGTATAATTAGGATAGTGATCATTGACAAGTACTTGACATCGCACAGGCCTTTACCCTCCATCTTCCGAAGGAGGGCATAACCAAGAATTAACTCCTTTTAACTTAGAAAAGGCCCTATCCTGAGGGGTACGAACGCCATCTTGGCCATATCAGGTTGTTATGCTTACCAATATACCTTAGGATTCCCTAACCCTAATTTATACATATATGTAAATAATATAAGGTAATAAATAATATACATATTCATAAGCGATATGAATGAATAATGAAGTTTCCTGTACCATAAATAGTATTATTCTGGCCTAAGATACTTTTACCAGTAAGGTTTTGGTGAATTTCTTACTTAATATTAGCATATTACGTTTTTGGGTGTTGATGAAGAAAGATTTCATGTTTTTTTATCTTCGTTAAGTTTACCAGAATATATAATATATATATATATATATATATATATATATATATATATATATATATATATATATATATATATATATCAAATATACCGGAAAATGTGTATAAAAAAATATTATATTTTTTTTTAATACATAGAAACAATGTATTTTAAAAAAAATCTAACCTGTATTCAGTTAAACAACATTCACTTGAACTAGGAATACGCTTTTTGTATTTTAGTTAGCATAAAGAGAAATTTTTTTTCTAAAAATATAATCAATACACATTATAAAACAAAGTCCTCGGCTGCGTTTGTTCGCGGTAAACTCAATAACTACTGCACGGATTTTCCTGAGGTTTTCACCAATAGATAGAGTGATTCACCAGAAAGGTTAAGGTACATAATTTGTCGAGGTTTTGTATAAATGGGTTGGAATATCGGTGGGTTTCACCAAAGACGCTGCTTGCCTAATCCCGTGCAATCATCTAACGTGCAAAGAGAATAAATTCGTATATAAAGAAAATATTTGGTTTTGTTTTAATTTTCATAATTTCTATATAATAAACTACATTATCTGGGATGGGAAAAAAGAAAATCAAGACTCCCAAAGAAGCCTAACCAATGATATTCACGGTGTCCTTTTGCCCGGTATGTGATAAAAAAAAAATACATTACACAAACAAATTATGTAGGTATAATATGCCTTATTACCCGAGCAAACCCGGGGTGGGTCGCTAGTATAATATAAATAGGTTTGTAAACAAAATAAAATAATTCCACTAGAACAAGCTAGTCATTAAAATCAATTGAACATTCTAGGGTATGTAATATGAGGTTAAGTGCAACAAAAGGAACAAAGCATGAGAGCTCTTCACTGTTCCAAAGCATTTGCTTCTCTGTCACAAAACTACTTTGCCAATAGTAATTCGATCTTGGATGCCTTCGACAGTAAGGGTTTCCTTACAACTCTCTGACTCCGCACCTCTCTTGTGTGGTGTTCCACAAGGGGCAATATTAATAGTATTCAATATTATTTCTAATTAAATGAGAATGTTATAAATAAACTAAAAGCATATTGCATTATCAGATTTTTTAAATAATTTGGAACTTAATGGTTATTAAGCCTGTAAAGCTAATAGTAAATTATTTAAAAAAAAAAACCTGAACTACTGAAACATCTGAATATAAACTCGATTCCAGATAAGACGAAGGTGATTTTTAATTAAAAAAGAATCGTATACTAGTACTGTTAGCGTCCTCGGGGGACTTCGAATCCCTCCAGTAATATATTCCAGTATGCAACAGAGTTGATATTTTTAGTATCAACTTACTTATCTTGACTGTTATAGAAAATATATATTCATGATTCTCGAGTTCCAGTCAGTTCTACCTTACACGTGCCAATTTATATTTATTTTAAAGTGCTATTTAATGTATTTACTAAAAACTCATTTTTCACTGTTAGGGCATGAATAAAAGACCTAACTAGTCTCGAAACGTCACCAAAAGAAGTTTAAGAACTGACATGAATTCGAGAATCAGGAATATATATATATATATTAGCTGACCCTGCCACGCGTTGCTGTGGCTTTTATAATAGTTTTCAAAAATATTACGTTAATTGATTTTTCATTTTATATTTTTTTCATCTTATATCTAACTATAGTGTATTATAAACAAAAAATATACAAAACTCTTAACTGATAAAAAATAAACATTAGTTTAATGAATGAGGAATATAATTTTTAATTGACATTTTGAAAATACAGCAGGTTAATATAAATATAATTTTGCAAAAAAAATATCGCGGTCATTAATAAAGGTTACTTCGTTTTTTTTCCAAGAACAAACCCATTAGGAGACAGGCCAAAAACTGAAATAACTCCGAAAATATCAAGGTTTGTCGGCCACCAATAGTTTTGCCATCAGTTTTTTGTGATGCAAACTTGGATTTGCACTACTCTGACATGCCCTTACAGCATATCAAAAATGCAGCAGGTTAAAAATAAAAATAATTTTCCAAAAAAATATCGCGGTCATTAATCGAAAAAAACATAGCCTGTGTTTCAAGTTGGACAATGTTACATATCAGTGCGAAATTTCATTAAAATCGGTTCAGTAGTTTCGGAAATTAGCACGGACAAACACTGTGACACGACAAATTTATATATTAGATAGGGATGAGATTCGGGTTAATTATTATAAGATTGTAACTGAACTCAGGATCTGTTAGACGTACAGAGCTGCATTTGGAATCAAATTTCATCTTCTTTAAAAGTGGATATCTATGTTTTTCCCAAAACGTACCGATTAGGAGATACAGACCAAAAACCAAAATATCTCCGAAAACTTCGAAGTTTTTCAGTTACCAAAAGTTTTCCCGACCGTTTTTTCGGTTTCAAACTCGGATTTACACTACTCAGACATTTCCCTTACAACATATCAAAAACGCTTTTATCATCAAGCGTCACTGCTACGATCGACACACAATCAATAATAATGGCCGACACATATCACTTAGGGGCATGAAAAATAGTTTACGTCCTATTCTCAGACCTACTGAATATACACACAAAATGCCATAAGAATCGGTCTAGTCTTTTCGGAGGAGTTTTGTTACAAACATCGTGACAGGAGATTTTTATATAGATAGAGAAGATCCCGGTTATTTGTTATATGATAGGTACTGAACTCTGAATCTATAAGACCTATAGAGCTGCGGTTGGGCTCAAATTGCAGCAAATTTAATCTACTTAAAAAAAGGTTACTTAGGTTTTTTTCCAAAAACCCACTGATCAGGAGATACAGGCCAAAAACTGAAATAACTCCGAAAATGTCAAGGTTTTTCGGCCACTAAAAGTTTTCCCATCCGTTTTTTCTGATGAAAATTTGCATTTACACTACTCAGGCATGCCCTCAGAATATATAAAAAAAGCAGAAATTTAGAAAAATATATAATTTTGCAAACCAACATCGCAGTCATTAATCGAAGTAAAACATAGCCTATATTTTAAGTTGTACAATGTTACGTATCTGTGCGAAATTTCATTAAAATCGGTCAAGTAGTTTCGGATATTAGCCCGAAAAAACATCGTGACAGCAGATTTTTTTATATATGTGTGTGTGTGTGCGTGTGTGTTAAAGAAATAGAATCTCTGTGACTCCCTGGGCTGTTTCATGTTGTATTTTTTTATAACTTCGTGTCTTTGAAGAACCCGAAAGAAGAAACTAAAGACACATCAGACAAAGAAAGTTTAGTTCAAGATTAATGATTTCTTTCCCGTTTCCTATAAGAAGGCAGTTGGGTGAATGACCCAATGGTTCACCACCGAATTAAATCAGCAGGCGATGGGCGAGGATCTCCCTGAAGACCGGGCAATGAATCGGGTCCCAGGACCATCAATCACCAGGTCCCCCGCCTCGACTTCCACCCGGGAAACTTCTTCTCCGGACCTGTCTTCTCCCTGTCCGCGGTGTCTGATCCATCTTTTAGTTTTTCTTTAATATTTCGGGAGGAGACGGGAACTATTTTCGTCACATCTGCAAGTGAAAGATAATAATAACTGAAATCAAGAGGTAATTATTTAAAGTTAAAATTATGAATAAAACAGATTAGTCAATAAGTTATAATGATATTCAATAGTTAATAAGTCACCTAATTAGTTCATATAAGAATGTCTGGTATAAGAATTGTATATCCATATTATGATGTTCAATATCACTACAGATATAAATGTTTTATACAATCGTCCACCGTTTGTTAACTCAAGCATTAAAGATGTGGTGTTATTGGCGTATTCTACAACGAATACAGAAGCACCTCGAGATATTGGGCAGCAATAAAAGAAATTAATTGCCATACTTTGGTCATGTGATGCGAAATGAAAAGTATCACCTGCTTCAGTTAATCCCACTGGGCAAGATTAAAGGAAAGAGAGGCCCAGGTCGCAGACGTCACATGGACCGGATTAACATCCATAGACTTCTTTCCTGCAGCGGTCAGTAACATAAGATGTAACGTCGCAATCGCCAACATACAAAGACGATATGCATTTTTAGAAAAACATATAAATGTATGGTGTTTTCTTTCCGTGGTGTTTTATGATATTTAATAGATTATAAATTGTATCAGAAAATGTCGGAGTTTTCTTTCATAAATATTGGTTTAACATTCCGAGGTTGGATTCAATATGTCTAGATAGGTATTTGGATTTATTTGTTTGGAACAGCTAAGCAGCTGGTATGTTGATTGATTTCATCGTATTAATCATCCATATTCAATCACAAATAACGATATAAAATAATCTGTATCTTTATTTTTTCCAAAATTTTCTTTTATTTCCTTCTGTCTTGTGTATCTTTCTCTCTCAGACCCGACTACACATACTTTTCTGAACTCCTTCTATCCAGCTTTTCCTTGGTCTTTCTTTACGTTACCTCCTTTCAGCGTGCCAATTGAGAATTAAATTGGGCACTATTTTCTCCTTTACTCTCTTGAGATATCCATGTCATTCCAATCTCTTTTTTTTCTATATAACTGTATCTCTAGATTAAAAAATTCGAAAATTATTGAATTTCATTTCAGGTTTGATTCAAAGCCTATATTATTTTATTAATAATCATCATGAAAATATTTCTTCAATGGCAAGTAAAGTTTTTTTTTCATATTCGTATTAGCGATAGAATTCATTACCATATATATTGCGCTCTTTCCGCCCTATTAGCACCTTGAAACACTATACATATATGAAATAGGATATAGTATGATGCATTAAATATATAAATATAACTTTTCAACTCCTTTACCTATTGAGTACTTTACACTTTACTTACAGGCCAGAATTATCCACCTTCCTGTACATATCCATATTCTTCAGCTAAGTATTAGAAAGTTTTGCGGCCTGCCTTCTTAATTACAAACTACATACTAATTCAAACACAAAACCCGTCCAGGGTTTGCGGTGGAGTAATTAATATGGCCACTACAAACTTCTACACATGTTCAAACATGACCTCAGTGCTGTTTGTGTGGTCCGGCAGTCAAATAAACGAAATTAAGTATATCTAATCATAGAAAATTATTACATAATTAAATTAATGACATTTATTATATATATTTAAAGAGTAGTCACACATATTTGATTGATTTAGAAGCTTCAGAAATATTTATCCAATAAAAAATATAATCACCAAGCTAAGCAAATGTAATAGAATAAAGTCATTAAGTAAAATAATACAGTACAGTATGTATAGTATATAAAATTTATATACATTAAAAATCATAAATTAAAATTTTTTTACAAGCTTGTTCACGAGTAGTATTCCGTTGTATGAGTAGTATACACGCATAAATGGATAATTATTCCTCGGTTTGGCGTTTCTAGATGAGATACAAGTTTTAAATGTTTATTCGCTTCATTTTTAATATTTTCCAAAAAATACAAATTATCGTGATATTTAGTAAGAAAAAATAATTTAATTTTGGGAAATGTAGTAATAATTTCATCTAGAAATGAACGATTCAACAAACACAAATCATCTATATAAATATTTTTATATAATGAATCAATGAACACTCTTCCCCTTGTGTACGTCGCAAAATTGCGAGATCACGGGGATATATATTGGATACGTGAAGAGAATGGATTTGTCTGGCCGCGTCGTAACGCGTACGTAAAATATTTGAATAATCACCATGAAATAACAATAAATAAAAAATAAATCACCTATAATTTGAAATGGTAGTTGAAACCTTTATTTATTTATGAAATAATCACCGAAATCTACTCATTACCCAAAATTACATTCTCTGTTTCATACTAAAGCTCATAATAACTTGTATTTTTGGAAAACACTAAAAATAAAAGAAAAAACAGTTAACATTTGTAACTCAACTCGAAGCGACAACCTAAGGAACAGATACTTAAAAAAGTTATGAATTGTTGGATATTAAAGAGCGGGAAATATTAAGGAAAAGTTTAGGAAGTTAGGGCCTAAATTCTCGAACGACAAAATATTTCACACAAGAAATGAAACCCTTTCTTTACAGAGCAAAAGAAAGAATATTTGGAACAACTAAAAATTAGCGTTATTTTCTATATACATCTCCTGCGAATGAATGCAAGTAGGATATGAGTCTTGAATTCTTTAGAAATAAAAAAACTAAACCGAACTGGTTTAAGGAAGCAGAAAGGGACATGCGAGAAATCGGGTGATATGCATAGGGATGGAAAGCAGAAGAGCATAACCCAAAATAAGAAGATGAGGCGAGAATGAGAGAGGATGGAGAGATACTGGGCGGAGAGAAAGTCGTGGAACAAGCACTATCCTGAAGTAGCGGGGAACTAAAAAAAAAAAGACAAAAACTAATAAGTTTATATGATAATGTGTTAAAACAAATGTGATACATATAATCAACATATTTTTCAGACCAATATTATCAGATATTATTAATGTTATCAGATACCAGTATTATCAGTATTGACAGTATACATTAATCAGTTATCTATGACAAATATATACAGTTACGAATGACTCATCATTATCATTCCCATAGTTACATGAATCTAATATTAAATTAATCTTCATTCTGTTAACCAATGAACACGAATTATTAGTCGATGTGTTAGTATTCAAGAGAAACAATTAAATTGACTATTTCTATCAGCATTTTCCCCGTCCTTCTCTAAGCAAGTTGATTACATGTAACGGACGTTATCAATATCACAATTATTAAATCTAAATTCGTTCAGGTACGTGACCAATTTCTAGTATGGCGCCATAGAAAAAATGAATGAAAAATGAATGCCATAGAAAAGCATAACGTTTTCAGAAGTACTAAAATACAAACTGGATTAGCATCGGATTCTGTAATTTCTCCCGCCGAGTTCTGGATCAACGAAGTATTTTTGTGCGGTATTTTCAATATTTTTGTAGTCTAAAAAACAAGTCAATATTAAAAATTAAAAATAAATCATTACTATATCCCACTTTTCACCGCTTAAAAATATAGATGAGGTCTTTAAAATTAGTAGCTTCGATATAGAGTGCTATCCAAATAACATAATGTTGCAATTCTTCCTTCCTATAATACATCTCTTATGTTTCAAAGGAGTTGAGCACGTACGGTCATTAAGAAAGACTTTATCAAAACTTAAAGCATCAGAAATCAGTGTAGAGTGCCTTAAATAGCAAAATTTAAATTAAAAAAAATACCTCGAAATGGACAACACTACATACATAATCAGAGAAAAATCAAAAACTCCATACAGATTCCCTTTTTTTCTGTGATATAAATAGGATATCTTATTATATAGAGCTACAATAAGATTTGTTCTGGATTTGAATATTAAATGTCAATTAAATAAGGGAGTAGCTAAGTTGTCATGCCGAAGGTCCTGGGTTCCAATCCCGCTGTTGGCAAGACTTTTATTTAATTTCTTAGCAGCCGGAGAAGTGATCTGGGGCCCTCCTGGGGCTCACCCAGCTTCTATAAAGTGGGTACTTTAAAATAAGGGGAGATAATCTGGCGGTTGAGCATGATCTAGGACAAATCACCTCCCTACACTCTCTACCACAGTACACTCTCTACCATGAACTGTACCCCAGACCCGTTCAGTGGTTGTAATGGTACAGGATTTTTAAATGTCAATACCTGCATTAAATTTTACGGAATTTGTATCATTAAATCTTATGAAAATAGAAATAATCAAGATAGAAGTTATTATTTTTATCAACTATATTCTTGGAAGCGCGATAAGGTCCGAGTGTAAGGTGTTAATTACACAACAGTTAACTATCCAGTTGTGCAAACTGGTCAAGGGAAAATGGATAGTAGTTGTGGAGTGAAGGGCAGTTGAGTGGATCGCGGGTATAAAAGTGTGTGGAGGCGGAGCGGCCCCGAACGGGAGCTTACATTGTTTACCTTTTAGGGAATGTTTTCAACCCTCGGCCCTTGGGCCAGTCCGACTATTCCCTTCAATTTTGGCCCTCCTACCTCCAAGCACTCATAACAAATTGGGTTGTTATAGGTGGTTCTGCTACTGCTAGTTATTGTGAAACCTTCTTTACTAGGGTATTGTGGTTATTTTTGCCAACCCCAGACCTTAAGGCCATTGTAGCGAACTAGCCAGAATAGAAGTATCAAGGTTCATTCCAGAGAACCACGGCAAAATAAATAAAAGCTGGCCTTGTGGGAATCGAACCCGCTTTAATCCGATAAAGAGGTTTTGGATGGAGAAATATGGAAAAAACACTGAAGGATGTCTGAAGATAAAAGGCACCATCTTAAGCAGATAAATGATATTTCTAATGTGAACTTTGCCAAAATTAAGAGATTTTCGAATTTCCAGCATCTGAATTAAAAAAATTTAAACATTGTAGGAGTACTATCTATCGAGATATAGACGCAAAATTTTATGTTATCAAACGTTTCTCTATGACTAATTACCTTAGAAAACTGATTTCCATTTACCCAACTTAAACTTTGAAAACAGCAATTTTGGATGAATTTTGATTCAGATTAGATGCCTAGTTAAATTTAGTTCATATGTATATTCTTGCCCAGAATGTAACCGTTAAGAACAGAAAGACTTATCAATCCTATTTGTAACATATAAGAAGATTAGTACTTCCGCATTGATCCGTTTAATAACTGTGTCATTGTGGCTCATATGTTGCTTTGAAAATTATTGTATTTATTCACATCTATCCCAGTGTACCAATGACTCTGCAGGATCTACAAGCCCTCCTGTGGCCCCTCCAGCTTCTATAATGTGGATACGTTTAATCGGGGAAAACCTGGCGGTTGAACCTGATCTCTATAGAATCACCTCACTGCACCAACTTTATCCTAGAAAAAAAGTCTTTACCTCGTCCCCCAAGACTCTTGATGGGTTGTAGTGGTATAGGATTTTTTTTTTTTAAACTCAGATCAGCCTGATACTTCATATACATTTTTAAAACCCATAATGTACCCTGTATGAGCAGAAAGACTCGCCAATTCTAGTATAATTATTAGCACCAGTATTATAAAAAGTATCTGAAAAGAACTACACATTAAGAAGATAAGGAGCATCTCATTTAACCGATTAATAAATGTGGCTCCTAGATACTTTGATACAATTTCATTTATTCACACCAATTCTACTATACTATTAAATCGTTTAATAAGGTATTTATCTAGATTTGGGTTTTTGTATGAATACTAGTTAGAAGAAAATTTTCAACTTTAAGAACCAGAATAGAAAACGAAAATGTTTTTCATTTTTAGTCGAAAATGGGATGTTATTGGGTTGTATTTCCTATGGTAGGCCTAATTTCCCAACTAGCTAACATAAAAACTGGGTGGTTTAATGTATAAATTGATTGCATATCTATTCGTTCTTTACAGACCAAGAAACATGCATATAATACAAATTTTGAATGAATATAATTAAAATCAATGTTTAATAAAGTATGCGTCTGTAAATGGCTGATATAATTTTGGCATTTGTTATGTTTTATTTTAAGGAAAAATATCATGGTATAGATGTCTGTAAAAAGGGAAGTTTTCTCTCTCCCTGTGGATAGAATGTTCTTAGCGTTGGATTTCACGAGAGGAAAAGTCAGTAAAAAACAAAGAATAACGATGTTGGGAGGAAGATGTTAATGGAAGTTCTGATCTTGACCGGCTCAGCCTCAGCTCCTGTGTATCAGCGGATCAACCAGCTTAGCAGTAAATAACACTACTACTCCGTTCTGTCACCTTTAGGGGTTCGTTTTATACCACTACATTTATCTGAGTTTGTTTATATTTATTTTGTTTTATTTATATTCTTACAATATTAACTAATATATTTTTTTTTAAATTCGTAGGTTCTGAGCCTTATCGAAATTAATATTTGGTCGAAATTCAATATTGAGGGAATAAAGTGCTTCTACCCTGGTATAGAAGAAACGAACGAAAATATTTATTGTTTTAGAAACATATAGAACTACTAAATGCATAAATTAAACTACAGTACCGGGAATTTAAATATTTTAATAATTAAAAAGTAACTGGTTAAAAAGTAACTGTTTTTAATTACTTACTAAAATTTAATTAAATTACAAGTTGGATTGTTAATGAATATTATAAGATGGAGTAAGCCATCCGTTTGCCCAAAAATATGTAAGATAAATAATTGTAGATAAAATTAATTTTGTAAAAATAGTACTATTATGTAAAAACAGTATACAATTTTTATTTAAAACGAGTACACAAGTAGACAGTATTCTAAGGGAATAAAGTTTTTTTTAAGATACACATGTTTAGATATATAATATTCGCATTTTTATTTGTCTTTATTTTACAATGTTTCACCTTAAGATCTATTTATTCATAATTATCCTCTGGAGACAGCTGCAGGAGATACCTGCTTGATTAATCATTATTCCAGTAACTTCATACGGATTTGCATTTAAGTCATGGGCTATTGAGAACGAAGCATTTTTGAATTAATTTATCAATTTAATAAACATAATAATTTTTTAAAAGACTGGAAGAATCTAGGTTCAAAACTAAAGGATTTTGTAATCAAGTGAAGCCCAAGTCCATCATTTATTTTTAATTTCACACATGTTAGTCACACGATCATTAGTTTTAATTACAGTGACGCAGTATATTATAAAATTAACTAAATAAAAACTTTCCGAGCCTCTCCAATAATAAATAAAATATACTTTAAAACAAGATAAATAAATGGAAATCAGTTAGGATAGAAAATAAGAAAATTGAGAAAAAAATCTAAGTGATTAAATAAAAAGGATAGAGTGTAAACTCTATATAAATTATGTTTTTAATTGGATTTACAGTTTTATTTCATCTAATTATCATTATACCCATGGACATGTTTTAAAGAGATATTAATGTAAATTATGGAAGTTTACATCTGTCACATCAGATTAAGGGAAATGAAACTTTTTTTATGTAAATATCAAAATGTTTTCCAACTACTCCGATTACTAAATTAATTAAATATTAGCTAATTAACTATTTATTTTAGCAACTATTGGCATAAAAGGATAGAAAGGGAAGACCTGGCTCATTATACTTCCCTCATTTAGAAGTCATTAGGATCAATGGAGCTTACTCTAGCCATTAAGGCTCCGAAGACGAGTATTGAAAGCTTTACTGTACCCACGGGTATAATTTAGTTGTGGATCTATTTACATAATATTATATTTAATTAAGTTAATGAAGTTTTTTAATTTACTTTCATAAAAATTTACTTTTATTTAAACCTTCCTACTCTTTTTAGACAGGATAGTTTAGAGAAGGGGTCACTTTTAGATTAAAATAACTGTACCTACCACAGCACATGAAGGGTTTTGGGTTCATTAGGAGGTAGAGACTATGCTGTTACAAGGACAAAGGTTGTGCAGAGAGGTGATTTGTCCTGGATCACGCTCAACCGCCAGTTTTTTCTTTCTTTTTTTACGAATACACTATGAGAGAAGTTTTTAAAAAAAAGTTATTAAAATAAATCATTATCATTTTCCTTTGTCCCCTAGTTTAGGGTTCCTACATTATAGAGGCTGAAGGGTCCCCAGATCCCACTGGATCCATATCCTACCGTTAACAGATTCTATCGACACTGCAACTCAGCGCTTTACCACTGAGGTCCCTCAGTTTTAGATGAATGCACCATACTTTTAGTATCAATAAAACGTATGAAAATCGATACATTTTCAGTGAAATATTAGTCGTAGATGTTTATTGAATATACGACCATATATGAATATGGTTATATTCATATAACGTCACTTTATGCTGCTTTTGCTAATCGGCAGATGCTACAGTAGGAGTCCTAAATATTGCCTATCCAAGTAACAAAGATAGGGAGGGGTCTTCACCGTCTTTAACGAGTAACTACGAGCAGGAGACCTGCATTTTACGACCCTCCCACTGGACGCCATAACCAAGGATTTTTTTACTTCCTATTTAAAAATCGTAGTGCCACCTGCCGTACTGTGAACCCGTAATCTCGGGCATATTATGTTACTATGCAAACCACCACATCAAAGGTCACCCCAAAAGTCGTACAATCGAAAGAAAAAGAACGATTTAAAAGAGTTATTCAAATAAATAATTCATCATTACTTCTTATGCGATAAATATCAAAAGAGATCATTACTTATTAGGTAATCTCGAAGGCTCTAAAAATGACGTGCAATGTTAATTAACCAATTAACTCCACCTGCCTTTGTGAGAGTAAATTAAGTGAGTCAGGGTAATGATTTATTTGAGGGGACAACTTCTTAACAGCTCTATTTTAATGCAGACGGTACGAAATAAGTTTTGATGGCTAAGAAGTATAATAATATGAATATTCTCATTAAGATTTAAAAATAAATACACACGCAATGGTACAATAGTTGGTGTGGAGTGGTTTGACAAAATACAAAGGTTATGCTTATCGAATATAGGTCTCACAATTCCTTAAACATCCCACCATCCCTCGGATATGTCAGCTTACTGGAGGCAACCCACATCGACCCGGAGTAGTAACAATCACTCTACCGAATACCTCCATCAATAATTGCATTGTGGTTTTCCAAGTAATCAGATAGCCTCTAGTATGTTGAGAAATGTTCACCCAGAGAGTATTGGTTCGCACATACCTTTTGACATGGATTTTGACTAATTTGTCACTGTCCTTGAACCCAAAGGTGCGTTTGTAGGGACACTGATTAATTGGCCCCAAAGGGACTGGGCACCTTGGAAACCGCGTTCAGAATATTGTGAAGGTGGTTGAACCCTTCCAAACTAGCCATTAAGCAGTACATATATGCAAGATGACTGCAACGCGCGGCCAATGACCTTTATGGCACAAAGCTCCATCACAAAAAAATATATAAGCTCATAGTAATATCTAATACATCTTTATACTTTCTTAATATCTCTGCAAAAGCATAAATGTAATAAAATGTTACTTTAAACCACTTTAAAAGAAAAAGACCGTTGAAAAGATTTCATGAGTTAGCCAGGAATGAGACTATCAGATTTTTCAAATTTAAACTTTAAATTATATTTTTTTGATACACTTGAGAAATCTTAAAATTATAGGTTAAAACGATTTTTTAAAAGAGTTCATAAAATAAAATCTTAAATATAAAAAATTTAAAAAAAAAAGTTTGAAAAATCCGATTGGGTGGCTTAACCCGTTGAACGGAAGATACTTCACGGCATTGTTTCACACTTGTATGGATTAAAGCATGGGCGGACGCAGCACAAGTCTGGATCTTTGTGACATCTTCGGTCAGGTATCGGTACGCGACTGCAACACTTCGGGACCCCCTCGCCACCCTTTGTTTTGGCGGAAAAAAATCCAACGGACGGAAAAAATAAAAATGAAATAAATAAATTTTCAAAAATGATGTCAAATGTTTTATTACTAATTTTGACTTTTTTTTAGCCCCTATAGTATGAAATGATAGTTATTAACAACAGTAATCAATCGAATAACCTTACCCATAACTGTAAGGCTACTCGCATATTAGGTAGTAATGAGTGGTTGGGATAATTTCGAAGCCCGTAACACATATTTTTTGAAAATGTACAATGTTTTACGCAAGTTATGCAAACTGTATAACTGTGTAGAATGTGAGAATTTGCAAAAAAATATGCAAATTCTCTCATTCTACACTGATAGCCGTCATTATGACGGATGTTCCCTGTATACCACAACTCAGAGATGTTCATAATTAAGTCCTGTTTCTGGCTGACTCATGAAATCTTTTCAAATCTCCTTTTCTGTTAAATTTGTATTAACTTACTGACACGGATATTTATACACTTAGATAAATTTAAAAACAAATGTATCGCTCGAGCTTTGAAGAGTCTTGTGTACAAGACGTGGTAGAGACTCTACTGTTTCTAGGACAACAGTTGTGCAGATAAGCGATTTGTCCGAGATCACGCAAAGGTACCCCATTATAGAGGCTGGGTTAGCCACAGTAGAGTCTGTAGATCCCATAGGATCAATCCTCGACTGTTAACAGATTAAATACATAATCTGTCATGGCAGAATTTGAATCCGCGTCCTTCGACACGGAAACTCGGAGGTCGACCAGTATGCCAATCCGGTCTTAAGATATTTTTATTAAGCACAGATAATAAGTTATTAGTATATAAAGCCTGCTTACTATCTATTCTAACATATGCATGCCCAATATTTAGTTATATGTCTAAAACAAATTATAAAAAACTACAAATATTTCAAAACAAATGCCTAAGAATTGCTGGAAACTATGCATATTACACTAGAGTTAAAATTATGCACAAAGAATTATATATACCATATGTTAATGAATTTATCAATAAATTATGCAAAAAATTCTTTAATAAGTGTTAACAAAATAAAAACCCACTTATAAAAAATTTAGGGAACTACACAAAAAATAGTACAAAGCGGTATGTATATAAAAGAACAAAGCATTTATTATTGATATTGTTCATGTAGATGTATATAAGTTACTAAGAATGTATAGATAAAATTTTTGTTTATATTGATTATAATTTTTTTTCTCACTGCTACAAGTTTTTTTGTATATATTTTTTTCTTTCATTGTATATGTGATTCTTTATAGATACACTTAAATTTGTTTATTAAGTTTTTGAGTTTGAGACTGGTCTGTTTGGTACAGCATATTGCATTTGTGAATTGTAACAAATCATATTAGAAATAAATAAATAAAGAAGAAAAAAAAGATATTTTTAATATATGTTTGAAGGTGGTCGATGAAAAAACTGATCAGTAAAGCCATAAACTGCATACTTTTTACTCCATTTGTTTTTTTTTTCTTTCCATGTTAATAAAAAAATATTTTTTTAAATACCAGATTTTCCCCGTTAGATGTCGATTACGGCCCTAGACTCGGATGTAAAGGTGGACGATTTGAATAAAGGTAAGCCGGTAGGACTGGAATGGCAGTAATAATGGAATATCGCTGTAGAAGGCCGTTTAATTAACATCAACTAACCCGGCCCGTGATACGCTGCGAATTGAACCCTTTGCAAGTTTCGACATAAATATTCATTGCTTCGGGTCCACACCGAGGATATTGTGCTTGCTTATCAAGGCAATTCCAATTGTACTCCGGCCAATGACTGTCATCTTCTTAGATAGCAGCTGGTCTCCGGATATTGGAGTGGTCATCTAACTGCCCTTGGCCGCTCAGTTTCTTCTTAAGGGTCTTTTTTCCAATTGGGCGATAAGAAGTACAATATGTTCTTAGTACAATGTTCTCAAATCTACGGTTTGTTTATTTTTATTATTTTTTTCCTTTGTGAGCGAGAGACCATTTCTCGTAACTAAATGCTATAGTCAGTCTTAATTACTGTTTATGAGGTAATACTACATTATTCTGTCAGCTAGTATAGTTACAAAACTCTTATTAAAATAAATTAAGTATTTATATACAAAACGAGTAAAAAGAATGGAAGAAACACGGATTACAAATAAGATTCTTTATTACGTTAATAAACTGAAGAAAAAAGTAGGATGAATAGAAGAAATGAAAGAAGATGTCAACAAAATAGGTGTTGAAGAGGAAATATTATGTGACAAGAACCGCTTCAGTCTACTGATAGAAAACGCAACTTGTAAAGAAGACAATCCAAAGCCACGACCAAAGAGAGTGTGGACAGATGATCAGAGACGAGCGGTTGGAGAGAAAATGAAGAAGTATTGGGAATTAAGGAAGAAAAAGAAACGCCATAAGTCTTAAGTTGGATGCGGACCATAATTGGCCAAATTAAAAAATGAAACGAGTAAAACCTTATCACTATGAGGTTTTGGATTCAGATTCAGTGAATGATAAAAAATGTACTGTTTCCAAGCAACGATTGTGTAGGTAATTTAGCTGAAACATAATACATAGAAATGCCTTTCTTAAGAGTACTTCTGAGTGTCTGGATGAACCCCTGAAGACTTCGTACAATGTTGACCCACGTGTATACAGATCACATAAATAATTTATCTGCTATTGCCAGTTTGGTGAACATGAGATCAATAGCTCAGTAACTCGGCCCTCTACACACTCAGCTAGCCAGAACATATATATGCAGCCCCGAAGAATAAGTGGTTAAGTCGAATTTGGCCCAGAGAGGGCCTGTATTGAGTAGAATGAAGCGGAATCGTGTTATTCTCTTAGATTTCAACTTGTAATGGAGTTAAAATATAAGCAATAACTCTATTTCAAGCAATGCCTGACTTATACACTACAAGAATAACACAATCCCGCTCCCCTGAATATAAGAAACTCATTTTTAACAAAATTTGACTAAACTATTTATTCACCGGGGTTGGAGATAAGATATGTAGAACGAGTAAACGCTGTATTAATATAAACCATGAAGGGTTTTGTTTTCAGTACATGACGGAGACTGTTCTGTTTCTAAGGTAACGATTGTGCAGAGGGGGGCAATTTAGCCGAAATATAGATACTTATAAATACCTTTTAAGAGTAGCCACTCCAGAGAGGTTGAAAGCCTCAGAGACTGCTTAGAGGGCCGATTAACTTTAGAGATTTTTAGTAGAATAGCGCTAAAACGTTTAACTTCTACAAGAGACAGAACGCATCGTTCACGACGGAAAGAAATCTTCCCCATGATATCACAGTCTTAACAAAACCTTCAATATTTTATTTACTGCAGATAGAGAACACGTCTTGTACTTTTTTTCTCTCAAAATATAGAAATATTTATTTGTTATTATAGAAAATAGTGGAGCTCAGTGGGTAAAGTGCTGAGGATTACGGGTTAAAATTCAGTTGTGACGGATACAACTAAAAAAAAATTTTTTTGTTACAATTATTTTTCCAATTTATTACCATCCATGTTTGACTCTATGAGGCCTACAGATCCTTCTCAGCTCATCCAGCCTCTGTAAATGGCTTCCCTGATTTGGGTAAAAGAGCCTGGGTGTTGAGTTCAATCCCACCAAAACCATTGGCTTAAAAATTGTACAGTCTCTACTATGTCCTGAATCCAAGACCCTTTTTTGGTTATAATGATACATTTTTATTATTAAACGAAGGCCTAGAACCCTGTTGAATCATAGGTAGTTGTTTGGCGTTACACTTTTAGTAATCTGAATAAAAACATCGAAAACCCGAGTAGATAGTAATTTCTTTGTAGCCTAATAGCAGACCACAATCATCGACTTAAGCACCGGAGAATATTTGAGGTTCACTATTATGAGCAATACGTCCATTAATATTGAAACAAATTCACGACTTCTTCCGAAGACGGTTCTTTGGATTTTTATATATATACTTTTTTTTATACAAGGTGGCACAAAAATCTCAATAGACACCTGAGCCAAAAATTCTTCAGATAGTGTAGGACTCCAACCCACTAAAACCACCTTATTGTGCAACAACTGAACTACCCCAATAAGTTGCTCCTTTATCATGTGGAAAATCTCAATATGGATATATTGAAAAAATGAACAATTGATATCACAAGACGTAACTACAACGTCCAATTTAAATCAAGAAATGATATATAATGGATAGATTGAGGCATTGATCAGTATCGATTTAGTGAAGAAGCAGGAAATATACCAGACGGAGTTACAAATTACATTACTAAGTACGAGTGATAAGTTAACTTTCCTTGCACCACTAAACTGTCTGAACGAATAAGTACATCCTCCTGGAATCGGTTACATTTGGAATGTGTTTGGGATAAAAAGAAGAATTGTCTAATGGTAGAGTTCTCGCAGGGAAATATAATATATAGTATATAATTGATATATTAGTGATATCTAAATGTATTGGTTAAATGTTCTGTTTATTAATGCAGATTTTCCTTTGGGATCTTCGTACTGTTTCATTAATGTGGAATTAATGATCTTATAAAACATCAAAGCATTGTTCGGCTGGTTCATTGTGGCAAAAGGAAATTATGTGAGAAAACAAAAGAAACCACAATGTGGGGTCAGATATGAATCAAAGAAGGCTTGAGTGATGTAGTTTATTTGATGTGGGTGAAATAACATCTGATGATCCTTTAATTAGCATATCGTGGCAATGATTGTTTGGGATTGTTCAGCTCTGTTTAGCATTTTATTAATATTTATTTATTATTTATTATAATTATTATCTCATTAGCTCATAGTTTTTTATTTTATTTTTAATACATTTCCTTCTTCTATTTTTAATAATTTTATTCTCTTGTTTGTTACTACATTGTTGAATATAACTTTTTTTTTAGAGATTTTTATTTTATTGCGTATTGATTTCTTCGGTTCATGTTACAACTTTATCTCCCTTTGTTTTACTAGATGTTTTTCTGTCTCCAACATTCCTCAATTCGTTCAATGGCACGTTTCTTTTGATCCTCCCTTCGTCTTTCTTCAATCTGAAACCCTTCCAGAGTTATTCCTCTGCCAAATTTACTTCCTTCTGGCATGCGAAACTATGTGATGTTCAATTTTTTATAGTCTTTCTTTACATCTTTAATCTGCGTTCTCTTGTGGTCTTGTCTATCCAAAAAGTAGTCAAATATTTGCTTGGTCAATTCGTGTTTGTTTATTCTGTTCAGATGCCCGGGGTATTTAAAAAATTATTTTTGATTAAATTATACATATCGTCGTTGTCAAAACAATACCACATATGTACACTTTGGACAATTTTACAGGAGAGAAAAAAACCCGTGCCGAATGTAGACTTGGCGACTTTTTCCAGAACTATTGAAGAGATGTATCAATAAATCATACTCTGCCGTGTTGCTGATCTAATGCGTGCCTTCCATAGTGTGTAATTCATCCTTTAGAATGCGTTGCCGTTTAACGTATTTATATAAAAAGTCGTATATAGGCGGTATTGTTTTAACAGTGACGATATATGAGCATGTTGTGGAATAAGCACATGTTGTAGTGTTACAATGAGGTTAGCTTTTGATGTTTAGTTCAACCCGAACTTTAGTTAGAGATAACAAAAATCAGTTAAACCTGTTGGTTTGTAATTAAAAAAAATCAAAAACGTAGTAAGTCATTTTTTATTAAGTAAGTCATGTGCCTAAACTGTGTTATGAATACACGGTATGTGTAATCGTCATTCAAATCTTGTATTGCTTAGAGCTGCCCTTAGTAATTCTATCATCCCCCAACCATTAATTTCAGACAATGGGGTGTACATATCAACCACGGAAGCTGACTAGTGTGAGGTATAATGATTTATAGACATAATATCCAACCTGTTCTATAGGTTATATATAAAGTTATATATAAAAGGGGGTATTTCTCCTTACAGCTGTACAGCTATAATTATTGTTTATCCACTACTAGGCCTGTTTGTTTTTTAAATATTATATTAAATGGACCATTTGCTAAGAACTGGTACCAGTATGTACCAGTCGGGAGTATCTTGGGGAAATATGATAGCAGAATTGCTGGGAAAAGCTTTTTAGTGGAATAAGTGGGTGAAATGGTATTGCTGTACTATTGCAACAGTAGAATAACACAATACTGAAATATGATCATTTATTCAACCCTACTATACCTCTGTACCGTTTCATGATTCTGAATATTGCAAAGTGTGAATATTCCAGATACTTCGTTCTAACTTAGCCTTCAAGTCAGGGGCTGTTGCGGACTTGATACTACTTGATTGATTTAATAACATCGAGTTAATAAAACAGATATAAAGAAATGTGGACTATAATTTCATATTTTAGTATAATATCGTCAAGGTATTGTAAAAAAAAAAAAAAAATCTAGGTATTATTTTTGTAGCTTTTCTCTTCAAGGTTAAGTCATTTCGGTTATCATTTCATCAAGGAGTGATTTAAACAAACACGTTCGCAAATACTATTCTTTGTTTATAAATTAACACTGTTTTGTATCAAGCCTAATTGTTTTGTTTTTATTAATTAATTATTTGTAAATAATTGTTGTGTTTTGTGTGAGCGCGCTTTTGTGTGTGTTTATCTGAAATCAATTAAAAAAGATATTTCACTTCAAATGAATGTAGAATCATTACTCTTTTTATAACATTTATCACGTACAGTAAGATGGGCATACTATTATATTTCTCAAAGGTACAAATATAATTTCATATGAGTTCTTATTTACTTTAGACAAACCCGTTTTGTTTCTGATTCAAAGCTGTTCATGGCCAACGCCCTAGTTATGTAAGGCTTTTCATCTGAATATTTTATAAAGCACGATTCTTTTGTTTTGTGTTGGGTCAATAGACGCCTCAGGACACCATTAGGCAGTTTATCTTAAAAATTATTCTTAAAGAGTTACATAACAACCGTTTTTAAACACCCCAGAACTCACACCTCTGTGAATTTTTGTTATACAAATTTAATCCCGTAAGGTGGGAATAAAATATTTTATTTGGTTTGTAATTATTTTGTTATTTAATCTTGTTCAATGTATTATTCAATTTGCGTTACACTAGAATAGCTTTATTCCTTCGTTCTTAAATTATATTCACTATTAGTAAGAATCAAATACTGATTTTCTAGATTGTATAGTGTTTTTATACTTTGTATTTAACATTATTTCTCTGCAATAGATAAAAACTGTAGATAAATAAAAATATTCTTAATTTTAGATAAAACACTCAAGCTTTGACATAGAAAAGATAGTAAGCAAAAAAAAATATTTTTTTAAAGCAAAGATAGTAATTAATCATGCCAATTCAGTTGAAGGAGGAGTGAGTCAAAATGAGGCTGGTTCAGTTTCTATAAACGGCGAAAGTCTTTCAACTTGAAACTTTCATTAAAAATAAAACAGATAAGTAAAATTTCCATGAATTATTGACTATCTTTTCCACGGCAACTCTTCAAATATTGTTTTTCGAAAACAAGTAATTTACAAAACTCAAAAATGCTGAATAAAACTCTAAATAATAAAGTAGTGAAAGAGTAATATAACATTGTGAAGCAATTACGGGCAGTACCGGCCTGACTCTTGTTCGGGTGCCAAAATATTTTTTTTTTTAATCGAAAATAATTTTATTATATTTTTATAATGATAGTAATAATCCATATAAAAGTTTTCATTATATAGTACACGAAAGAGTAGATGACAAAATAAAGAATAATTAAAAAAATTGTAAAGGCGACAAGAAGACATGAAACTTAGATAGCCCACTATAAAAAACTAGAAATTGTTTAATCATCAGATATTAGGTGAATAACAATGTTCGTAATTTTTCCATAGATTGCCAACTTAGTTGAAGTAGTTAAAGTCCCGCCAAGTGACGTCACGTTACGTTCTTTCTAATCAATACTTTACTAATCTACAAAATTGAAATGGAAAAAAAAAATTGTATCTCAATGTGAAAATATATCTCAATAAAGCAAATTAACTGATTATTTGAGAATGACTAACGTAGCCAGTAATTTAAAGTAATTTCTTACTTACATATTTCACAGTTATATGAAATGATTAATATAACCTCAGGGAACAGGATATTATGGCAAATTCTAATATCAAAATAAGTAGATAATGGCTATGTTATTGTTTCATTAATTATTTATTTGGATGAAATGGAGGGGAAAACCGCCAATACGGATACGATTGTGACGTAAGCATGACTTAACGGGTCGTCAGGTGCTGGAGCTTTAACTACCCCAACCACCAAGCTGTCAAACTTCGGAATAAATACCGTAATGTTAATTGATAATTATCTCTACCCTTTTCCCCTACAGGATAGAACGATAAAATTATAGATGAAAGACATGGCATTATACTGATACATATTATAATGATTATAAATACAAAATTTACATTGGTTTGATTACTGCCCATCTCTCATTTCTTGGGTGGCCGTTCCTCCTCATCCTGACGGCTCTCTGAATGATGTCTACTGCATGATGTTAATCAGATCCTGTCTTCTACTCCTCCACTACTGTACTCAGTCCTTCCCAGTGTACTACTTGTCCTGTACTGAGTGGCCATTATGTGCCCAGTGGTTGACCAATGAATCCACAGAGGGCCTTTGACTGCCTGTGGATTACTGTACTGCCTTTGGTACAAAGATGTGGATCAGGTAAAATGAGTAGAAGGGTTGGCTTAGATTGAACAGACACAATATTTTAATTATGACGGCCCTTCAATGCCACGGTTTAAATGGTGTCATAGGTCAACTCCAAATGCAGCGCTGTCCCCACCCATATCTCTCAGCATACACTCTAACAGAAACTGACGAGGTATATTTTATTGACCGACCCCATATTTATATATATATATATATATATATATATATATATATATATATTTGATCTGGAGGAGCTTTGAGACGATTTCACCAAAGGGCCTCTAATCCCGGTATTACTGAAAGCAATCCCTTTATTAAAAACCTTTCCTCTGGGAAATCTATCCGAATTCTGGACCACATTAATACTGCACGGTTTCATATCCAGAACTACGGTAGGGTATATTTGTTTAAAACATCTGAGGATATGAAGATAGACATTTTTTTAATAATAACGGAAATGTTTATCAATAATAACTATCTTCTGGAATTAACTTTATAGATTGCAAGAAGCTTGAAATTTTCAGGGAATAAAGTTATTTATAAATCTAATATTGAAACACATGTTAAAAATATCAAGTATGATATTAGGGAAAATTTAATTTTGTGCAGGAATAAGGGCGTGACTAACTTAGTAAATTAACATAATTTACAGAGGTTAATTCCAAGACTGAATCTAATTTAGCTGCACATGGAGAGAACATGTACTACGTAAATTGGAATCCATATATGGTATTTCTTCAGAAAAGAGGAAGTACAAATAATTTAACTGGCAATCTGACTCCAAGCATACCAGAGGCGGTGTCTGGACTACACCTAAAAAGTAATTTTTTTAAATTCTTCAGTAATTTGAAATTTTAAAACAATCCAGAAAGATTGAGGTATTATTGCGACATTGCTAGTTAGTTATTAACTCAGTGTGTAGAGTGCTGAGTTACTGTGCCTTAGGTCCTAGGTTCATATCTGGCTGATAAATTATTTATTCTGTTTATTACCACGTATGGACCCTGTTGGATCTAAAGACCCTCCTTGGGCCCTATCAGCCTCAATAAAGTGGGAACCTTTAATAAAGCTATCTCGGATAAATAACAACCCTGCACAACCATTGTACTAGAAGCAGCACAGAATCTACAATGTACTGAATCCTAGATTCTTAATGGGTTGTAGCGGTATATGTTTTATTTTTATAATTTATTAACTATCACACATTGTTGAACATTCAACTCAGTTATTTAAGTTCTTGTGAAACACAGTTATTGTTCTAATATATTTATTAAGTATAAAATATGGTAATTTTTATATTTTGTTATTTTTTTAATGATCTCTCATTATGTGTTCTTTATATAATCAGTTATTGAATTTAATAAATTTTTTGTCTTGTACATTATAAAATATGAATTATCATTTTTCACAATTTATAAATTAACCTAATATAAACAAACACATTTATTATATACTGGATTAATGCCTGTTTGAACACGAACAGGCAACCTCAGTTATAGATATTCCAATGGCTGCTCATAGCTTCATAACTAAGACCGAAGTTGCAAAGAGTGTTATTAATACGCATAATAAGTAATGTGATTAAATCCTACTATTTTATGGTATACCACAAGTATTTAAGTAAAAAATGATATTTCTAAAGTAGTATTTGCTAAACTTAAACCTCAAGTTAGTCAAAAAACTTGCTTTCAAGTACTTCATCTATGAATATGCAATGATGGCGCTGGACCAGCTGTTGGACTATTAGACAGTTATGGGTGTTTAATGGGATTTTAAAGTGCATTTTTTCTATAAGCACAAATTAAACACATTTTTTAAGAAATTACACCACAAATAAAATATTTATAATGCAATGAACATAAAAATAATCTGAGATTTCTTGAATATTAAAAATTTTATTATTCGGGGTATAAGATTAAATTTACTTTACAATTTGAAATTCCTATAGAAAGATGGGATTAGCACATAATTTTTATAATTGTCAAATGTCTTCCCAGGTTCGTAGCCCGCAGGAGGCTCTAGGATTTTTTAGAGTGAGTTAAAAATCCTTGGTTACGCCGTCCTTCGGAAGGGACAATAAACGGGTCCCCAGCCTTTACTTGTTAAAAATCCCAATTTTAATTAAACCTGCATCACCAAAATTTAGAGCTCTCACGGTAGCATCTTCCGATTAGCCATGGCAGCATAAAGTGACGTTAAAAATAAACAAACAAACAATAGTGAAAAGTTACAATAGTTAGGTTAAGTTAAGTTATTATGTGTTAAGAAATATAGATAATGACTGTTGGTGCATTTAGTTGAAAAGAAAATTTATTGAAACAATACTTTCAGGAAAAATTACTGTCATGTTAATCTTTACCGTGAGTATCGAAAATATTTAGTAGCAGTCAATACCTCTAGTTTTTTTTAAAGTTTTTTTATTTCTTATTTGTTCAGTTTGTTTCTTTTGACGATTAAATACAATAATTCAATTTTCTGATTAACGTTCCAATAAGGTACTTTTTGCTTTAATTATCGATTAATCGATGAAACATGAACATGTTTTTAGGAGCAATGATTTTTTCATTACTAATATTCTTCACTTATGACTAAGCTGACTTTCTCAATTCCACTTAATTTCAAGTTAATAATAACGACGATGAAAGCCTAAATATTTTTTAAATAATAATTTGTTTACGTATTGGCCAAATAAGGACCGCTTCTTTTCAACTGGCGTCTGACGGCATTTCTTCTTTCTTGTATCCGTCCATTTTTTTCATAAAATCCCTGGTAGGCATTTAGTTTCATTCTGAGGCTGTTGCATTTTTGAATATCCTAACAAGTAATTTCCGTCTCATTCAAGTATTTTTCTACCTCTTCGAACCAGGCTGGTTTGGTCTTAATTTCTTTAAAGCAGGTAACAATCCGGGAATTCAAACCTTAACATCCGATATTTTTTTAACATGGGTATAAACCTCACTGTTATAATGCAGCCTTTATTCATCCTTATCTTTAACTGGGCCTAGAATCATCCTCAAGATCTTTCTTTCTCTGATCTCCAATTCTTTCATCAGAACTTTCTTATTCACAGTGAGGCATTCCGGAGCACTTAGGAGCCCTGGTGTATGAAAGTGCAATAATACCTTTCGTTTTCCTCATTCTTACATTATATTATTATTTATGTACCTTATTGAAATAATATTTTGTGTCATATGAGTTACGAGATGGATCTCCTGAGACACCTTAGAATGTAGAAAAAAATGATCCATGATATACAGGGTGTTTCGGAATTGCACGGCATTATTTTAGGTATGTGTTCTCTAACACAAAATAATAAAAAAAGTTCATATTAAAATATACCTCAAACTCATTTATTAAACAGATATTAAAGGTTAAAGATTTATTATTTATTTACTACATTTAAGACTGACTGTGGAGAGTTTAGCGTGTTTAATACTATTACAGGTTTAAATCACCTGATAAACAAATGAACGATAAGCGATGACAGTAGTTGCTCATCTGTTTGTCTAGTTCTGTGTGTTTCAGTGTGAGTGAATACTGTGAGACAGTTCAATTTATGATTATCATGGGAGACACCACAATTTATGCACTTTTGCAGAACAAACAGACATGCTTTTAACTTATGGCGAGGTACATAGAAACGGTGCTGCTGCTGTTCGAAGATATCGTGAAAAATTTCCTAACTAAAGAATACCAAATCGTAAAACGTTTGAGGCCATTGAAAGACGCCTTATGGATAATGGCACGCTAAAACATATACGATTAAACGCCGGTCGATAAAGATTTCGACGAACTGCAAACATTGAAGAAGAAACACTCGATGCTGTTATCTCGTACTACTAGTACCAGAAGATTGTCATGTCGTTTCGATTTTTCCTTTACCAGCGTATGGCGAACTTTACGCGAACAACAATTGTATCCATTTCAGGTATTGAGTAGACAAGATTTATAACCACAAGATGATTACAAGCGCAGAAATTTCTCCCAGTGGTTAATTCGGGAATGCACACGAGATCCTAACTTCCTGAACTGCATTTTGGTTACTGATGAATCTTGCTTTACAAGAAACGGGATTCATAATTTTCGAAATACCCATACTTGGGCTGAAGAAAACCCTCATACGACTGCTGTTGGACATTAGCAACATACCTCTTCTTTAAATGTCTAGTGTAGTCTTTTAGGCGACAACATCATCGGTTCCTTCTTTTTGCCACCTAGGCTTTTAGGTAAATCTTACTTGCATTTTTAGCAAAATAATCTTCATGACCTAGAAGATATTCCGCTAGGCATTCGACAATGATGTGGTTTATGAATGACGGCGTTACAGCTCACTTTTCTCACAGTGTCACTGATTATTTAAATACAACTTATGGAGACCGATGGGTTGGTCGAAACGGACCTGTTAAATGGCCACCACGAGCTCCGGATTTAGTGCCATTAGATTATTTTGTGTGGGGGTGGATGAAGTCTATGGTTTATTCTGCGGCAGTTGGCACGCAAGAAGAGCTAAGAAATCGGATCTTGGAAGCCGCAGTAACTATCAAGCACCATCCTGATGCAATAGGAAGAGCCAGAGAAGCATGTATTCGTCGTGCTGAATGTTGCATTCAACAAAACGGAGGCCTCTTTGATCAGTTACTTTAAATGCTGTAATAATAATACATAAATAGTAATACTACAAAAAGCAGTGTTGTTGGGAACTGCTAGTATTGTACGGAAATTTCTAAATATCGATAAATAAGACGATTAAGCTTGACCTTGACCATGGTCCGGTTAAGACATATCAACCAGCAATGCTGAGAAGAAAAACATTAAAAATAATAAATCGTTAACATTTGATATCTGTTTAATAAATGAGTTTGAGATATATATTAATATGAAATGTTTTGTTTATTTTGTGTTAGAGAACACATACCTAAAGTAGTGCCGTGCAATTCCGAAACAAACTGTATAGAAGAGCCAGATTACAAATGTCTACAAATTTAATTACCCGTAAAATTATGGATTAATAGACCTTTAAAATATACACCCATATTTCGTTATATATAATCTTTGATGGAATCGCTATATGGGGGTTCAAGCTTACTATTTGATTGTTAATTTATGTTGCTCAGGCTAACCATTCCACGAACCACATTGTTACCGAAGTTATACCACGTTTAATATAACATTGCATGAGACTCGAAGTTGCTAGTTACTGATTTGGCAACAAGGAAATATTCTCCCTAACTGTTTACTCAGACGATATTAACTTATTACGGTGATGACGTGAATCTGCTTCAAACCAGCTTTTACCAATCTTATAGATATTTGGCTATATTCCATATATCAGTATGGATATAAACAGTCTAAACTAATAAATACTAATATCTAAAATAAATACAAAATATAATAGGAGTGTGTTGCTTACCTTTATTTTATAATCAATAAAAGTTGAGGTAATAAATAAATAAAAACTAATTTTTATTTTTATTTTTAAGAGAAAAGATTTGTCCAGGCCGAGATTTGAACACCAAGTCTCTAGCGTGGTGCTCTAACCTAAAAACTAAAAAAACTAAAACTAAAACTAAAAACTGAAAAAGTTTTATACTTTGCATTTTTTCGTCATATAATTAGTTATGTCATAAATTAATAAATAAATATTGTTATCGATTCAAAGCTTTCGTATAAGCATAAACTCCGCATCAAATCAAGGCGATACTCCGTCGTTCGGGAGGGAATAAAGCCCCAGGCCACGACGGGATACAAACTATACTCCTGAAACAATTACAAAGAAGGGTTCACCTGACGAACCTCTACAACTCTTGTCTCAAGCTAAGATACTTTCCTGAGACATAGAATAGACCTACCCTCTTTCCGCTGCTGAATCCAGTGAGAAACGGTAATCATCCAGTCGACTATCGACCTATTAGCAAGCTTCCGCACATGGTCAATGTTTTCGAGAAAAATATCCTTATTTTATCTCAAAACTGACTGCTTGGAAGTAGTGGTAATCCCACAGGACAGACCGACTTCCAGGCCGAACTATGCCCGGATCACCATCAAGCGAAGCTACATCCGGAAGTAAGCCAGAACACACTTAAGAACAAGGCAACCGCTTTGATATCCATAGGATACACGGAGGCATTCGACTCACTGTTCCATAGTCGTCTATGTTAGTCACTCCAAGAGTTTCACGAGCAGCTCTATACTATCATAAGGTCCTATTTAAAACCACGTTCCAAAAAGGTACGAGTCGGCGAAAAGCTGTCCAACGCCTTTCCGCCATCACCGGTACTATCAGTATATACGACGGAAACCGTTGGTGCCAAATACAAAATAGGTACTGTGGCGGCGTATGCCGATGACATCGCCATCTAAAGTAGCTCAATGCAGAGAGAGCTCTACGGAAGGCGGAGGCGGTCTGTGATGCTATAACTAACAAAGTGGATGGAGTAAACATTGCAGTCAATCCTAAAAAGACCGACTGAATTATTTTCTCTTTCCATAGGAATAAGCGTCCTCTACCTAAAACGTAGAGTAGTGGGGACAGAAAACCAACCAGCCAATGGGGTAACGTATCTCGGTGTTACCCTCAACCGGAACTTTACGTTACCCCAACCTTGAAACAAAAATATCAAGTTGAATAGAACCAAATCTTACAGACTTAATCACCTTTTAACTTTACCGAACTTATCACTCTGCCTCAAAGTAATGATCTATAAGATAGATATTAGACCGGCACTCCTTTATGGGGCGCCTATGTTTAATAATATTTATCTTCAACTTCAAAAAGGCTCCAAAAATTTCCAAACCGAATACTGAGTCGTATAGTAAGGTACACCTTTTACGAAAGGACGGAATCAGACATAATACACGAGACCCTCGGACTCCCGAGGGTAGCGGACTTCATCACACGGAGGCATATCAAATCCTTTGATAGACTCTAACACTGCACGAACCAACTATTCAACACACTTACACCGACAGGCCGACCTCAGCGCTGGCAAACACATGTACAGATACTCAACATGGACTGAGTAAACTAATGGACTGACTAACTCCAATCATAAAGAACTAGCGAGCCCCATCACTAGACCCCCCACCCCTACCATCTAATTAATCTCAAGAAAATCATATTCACATTCCTCTCTTAAAATGCACCTGGTGCTGTAAAAGAATTATTCAATGTATTCTTATTATGCTATTTTCAAGAAAATAATGAAAGCCAAGGGACTAGGAAAAAACAACAACCTCAAATCAATCTCTGACTCATCACTTATTTACTCAGAGAATAAATCAATTCCGATTCCCAAAAGGCTAGAAACTTATTTTGGACAAAGTTCTTCTTAACCGCTCACTCATTGGGGCTGTAGAAATATATATATTTTAAATTCTAGTACACTCTGGTTGCTAATATCATCTTTCAGGATCAGATAAAATTGGACTAGATGAATTTTATTTTTAAACTTAACGTTAATCATTTCCGCCTGTCAACAGGATTTGCTGTAGCTGTTCAAGGCTGGAAAGCATTCAAATTCCTTACCTTAACGGTTATCTAAGAAGCCTTCATCGGAGCAATCTATTCCGAGGTTTATCAAAGACCTTTAAGATCCCTCCAGGAACTAAATTAGTTTCGTAGAATGAGATCTCTTCCGTCACTCGTAATTCGAGACAATTTTGTGAAAAGGGATGGTGATAAAAATAGTCTTTAAGCACTTAGAGGAAAACCGATTATTCGTAAGGAATTTTTTTCACGTGACTCTTCCCTTAGTACTGACACTACTTAGCTTGGAGGAAATATGAGATCAGAACAATCAGGAAAATTAATAAATTAATCGTTCGAAAAATAAAATATCAGATTTTCTTTTCAGATATATATTTAAAAATTATTTGTAAATCCGATATCGCTGTTTTAGATTGATAAAACTATTAATCTAAAATGCTAAATATAAAAAAAAAATATTAAAGCATCTGAAAATCAACTTGAGGAGAAAATACATATTCATTTTTCAAGGATAAAAACAAATTTGCGGTAATATGAGTAATAATGTGGACATATAACATTGGAAAGCTACACGGAAACGGCCACAAACTCCATTTTTATTTTTCCTAAGTAGTATTTTGCAACGGGTACTAAATGCTCAGTCCGTATTTAATTAGGTTTAGAGATTTTGATATAGTCCAGTTAATAGTAATGAAACAGTATTTTTCCGTAAATTAATTTTTTTTAAACATTTGAATCATAATATTTTATACTGAACAGCTTATGTGATATAAATTTATTTCATGAGCTAGGGGAAATTAAGCACTTATAAACCTATTTTATAAAAGTGAGAGAAAAAGATCTGAATTCATAAAGACAAATCAGCCAAGGCCTTATTAAGCAGTTGACGTTATTGGGGCTAAGAAAATGCGATTTGGGGTAGGGAATGGGCGCCTCATGATCAAATCACTTGGAAGTCGCTAGCTAATTCGTTCCCTACTGATCTGATTAGGGGGTGGTGCCAGGCACAGTCACTCCAGGATTGCCCTCTATATTGCTATTTTTAGCCTGTATTATCCTTATTTTAAAAAAAGGGTATCAGAATGTTTGTCGTTGCATGAAAGGAATTAAAATTTTTTTTTCAGAACTTTTAGGCATTTTTCTGCATAAAAAAGACTTTTAAATAACTAACTTTCATTTAGAGAAAATTTTACAGAATATTTATGTATCTAATGTATACAACAATTCAGGCATAATGTTTCTAAAATAAGTGTTTTCTAAAGAAAATTTCAGTATCTAAAAAATGTTGAAAGAAAAGTATAACTTTTTGTTAATTATTTTTCACCAAATTTGATGTTCCCAACATATTTTGACAAGCTCCAAAGTTTTATTAATTTAATATTAATCATTTCAAACATTTTTATCATAAATTTATATTTCAACAATGTTGTAAAGTACTCCTAGTAGATAGTTTCTCTACTTTTCTTTGTTTTATGGCATCACGTATTATAACAACAATTTTGTATTATTATGATACAGTTTTAAAGTTCAATCAATAAATGTAATAAATACATATTTTAACACCATTCTTATATTTTGAAAATTAGCAAAAATTCTGCTTATTTACCATAATTTTTTCCGAAATAATATATATCATTTACATCGTTATATTATAATCATACATACAAATATTAATAATATCATCTTTTGGTATTTTTTAATAAATCTTGATTTGTTTAATTCACATATTTCACTGAAATTTAACATTTGAGGTGTTCAAGATCAAAAGTCGATAACATAAAATTTTAATCTTTAGTTTCATTTATGAATATTTTTATAAACTTTAATATTATTCTATTTCTAGACTTTTGTGTTATTTAATATTTTTAATTTTTATTTTTTCCTGTTATTTATGTGCGCCCAGTGAGTAATTTCTATACTTGTCTTAATGGCATGCTATTATATACCATTGATAATATTTACTTGTTGTATTAATATAATACAGATATAAATTTCAATAAATATATTTAAAAAAAATATTAGTTATTTTTGTAGAATTTATACCTAAATCGTTTTTCTTGTTTTCCCCTGCCTCACCCGTGTCGCAAGTTGGGTATTAACATGGTGATCTTAATTTTGTTTGCAGCACTAAGAAATATTCGAACAGTTGTGAAATCTAATGATTCCCTTAGATTATGCAGTCAAGAACGCATTCTGTTTAATAGCAATATCAATGTTACCAATTAAAAAAAAAATCTATAATAGACCTTATAGCATACAACTATTATATTACCAATAAAAATACAAGAATCAATTAAAAATTACAGTTTCTGGAATAAATTTATAGTAAATAATAATAATAATAATAGAAATAATAGCAACCAGCCCTCGACTTCGGCAGGCAGTGCAAGCGGTGCCTTGATGTCGTATGGAACCGTAAGACCGGCTACCCTAGGACCTATATCAAACTCAGCTTTGTGCTTGGACGCTGATGAGCCTCCCGCGCAAGGAAGAGTCCCACAACGCCGAAGAAATGAACAAAAACGGATGAAATGGACACGCAAGATGAACGCGTCAGCTATCCGAGCTTATTTCTTGGCAACCAATTTAGAAACTGACAAAACAGGGTACAGATCACGAATCACTAGCTACTGGAATGAAGAAGTCCCTCATATCAAAGTCACATCTCAACGTATCGCTGATCAGGTGAAGCAGATATTCAAAAGAAAGTTTTTATCGATGGCTGAAATAAATAATATAAAAGAAGAGGTAGCGAGCAGACTAAACTTAAACCAAGTTCAGGATATCTTGCCATCTCAACCGCAAATCATTGAGACTATCATTCCACCGAACCAGGAAGAGCCCTCAAATACTTTGGAAGATGGAGCAAACCCAAATAGTATAAGTCAAGCAAACATCCGTACCTGTTTAATAACAGAACACTTAAAATTCCGGGGCATACCTCTCGATAGTCGTCCTATCATCCCTAAGGTGCCATATTCTAAGCAAACACTCCAAACTGTCTTAGCAGTGGATAATCTGTTGCAAGAATATATAACAAACGACTACGATCTCAATGAAATCCGACACTGGATATATATAGCAGCAAGAACGGTTGTAAGCCAATTGGGACTAATAAAAGAAGTGGGCCCGGAAAAAAGCAAGTTTATTGCTGATAAAAAGAATTTTGAGTCACCTTGGAGGAGAAGGTTGAAGCGTAGAATTGATGAATTACGCAAAAGTATTGGAGTTCTCTCTAACTATCTCAATAATTCCGACGGAGCATCAATAAAATTGAAGACTAAGATTGATGAACTTATTGTGAAACACATAGGCTCCGTCAACAGATCTGAACTCAATTCGAAGCTGTCTGCACTCTCAGAACTCATGAAACAAAAGCTAGCAGTTTATGCTTACAGGGTCAGAAGATATACAAAAGCAGAATCCCGAAGAAAAGAAAATAACGTGTTTCAAACAACTGAGAGAAAATTTTATAATCACCTGAAACCGAATCAGAAGGCAGACTCCTTTTCCATGTTGGAACTTAATGAGTCTGACTTTTGTAGTTATTGGGAAAACATCTGGAGCTGTCCGAAAAATTATAACAATAATGCTTATTGGCTCAGGAATTTGCACGCAGAAACACAGAGTGTTCCTATGATGGATGTAGTACAAATTAGTGGCGATGATGTACAGGAATCTATTAAGTTTGCACACAATTGGAAAGCACCCGGGCCAGATAAAATTCAAAATTATTGGCTCAAACACTTTAAAAGTACTCATGGACCATTAGCCTCTTATTACCAGAAACTATTGTGCAATTCGGTTATACCTCCAGAGGACTTCTGTTTAGGGAAGACATATTTGATTCCAAAAGAAAAAAACAAATCTCCAGAACCGAAGAACTTTCGGCCAATAACATGTCTTAATGGTGTTTACAAAATATTAACGTCTATAATCAGTAATAAACTAATGGGACATGTACAGAAGAACAACCTTATGGCACAGGAGCAGATCGGATGTAAGCGAAACTCTAAGGGGTGTAAAGAGCTTCTAGTGATTGATTCATTCATAGCTTCACAGGTATCAAAAAAGTTGCGTAATATATCGCTTTCATGGATTGACTATCAGAAAGCATTCGATTCGGTCCCCCATGACTGGCTGATTGAAGTTCTTAAGATTTATAAAGTCGACCAAAAAGTGACAGAACTGTTGCAATGACTTATGAGGCTATGGGAAGTGTCATTGGTTCATCCAACTAAAAGGAACACTCTCGTTGCAGAGAAAATTCCAATAAAAAGAGGAATATTTCAAGGTGATTCGCTAAGTCCTTTATGGTTCTGCCTTGCGATTAATCCTCTAAGCTCCATTTTGAATCAATCTGGAAAGGGTTATTCCTTGAATCAGGAAACAATGATCTCCCATTCTTTCTATATGGACGACTTAAAGCTTTTTGCAAAGAATGAGAGGGACATGAGAACTCTTCTTGAATTAGTAAATTCATCCACAGAAGATATTGGGATGAAGCTAGGAACTGAAAAATGTGCAACCCTTAATATACACAGAGGAAAATACAAGGATTCAGCTAACATTGAACTCTCCAATAGTGACATCATTAAGCAACTTAAGGTTACAGGCTCCTACAAGTATCTTGGTATCTCACAGCTGCTTAAATTCAAAAAAGAGGTCAAAGAAACCTTTGAAGAAGAATTTAAGAATCGAGTCAGAAAACTACTAAAAACTAATTTATCAGCTGGAAATCTGGTAAAAGCTTTGAATACCTGGGCTGTTCCTTCGGTTACATATACGTTTGGAGTGATAAAATGGTGTGACACGGATTTGGAAAAAATGGACCGCTTCTTAAGAACTCAGATGGTTAAATCAAGACAGCGTCACCCAAACTCTTCAGTGCCAAGACTATATATGCCCAGAAAACTTGGAGGTAGGGGACTTATTAGCCTGTTGAAAGCCTGCCGTGAACAAGAAGCAAGTCTTAGAACCTATTTTATGAATAGTAGTTCATCGATGCTGTCGACCATTGCTGCCCTCGACTGCAACTACACAGCACTGAATTTGCTTCGACAAGATCCAGTAGCAATCCCAACTGAGGAGAGCCTTACAGAATCATGGAAGTGTAAACCACTCCATGGAAGGTTTTACAGTTCTTTATATGCTCAGGGCATCAATTTAGAAGCGTCAGTCCGCTGGTTGACCACAGGAAAAATGTTCCCCGAGACTGAAGGATTCCTGTTGGCAATACAGGAGCAGGTCATGGCAACAAATTCCTACAGAAAGCATATTCTGCACCAAGCAATCGAAGATAGATGTCGCCTATGCAAAGCAACGTATGAATCGATTCAACATGTCACCTCTGGCTGCCAAGCATTGGCAGGTAAAGAATATCTAACTAGGCACAATAATGCTGCAAAGATCGTTCACCAGGCACTCGCTCAAAAATATAATTTAATAAGCAGCCATCACCCATTTTACAAATACCAGCCACAGGCAGTATTAGAAAAAAACGACATTAAACTATATTGGGATCAAACCATGATCACTGACCATAATATACCCCACAACAGACCAGACATACTACTCGTAGACAAAAAAATAAAAAAGGCCATCATCATCGAAGTTGGGGTTCCTGCTGATGATAACGTTTCTAAAACATTGAGCGAAAAAATTCGGAAGTACCAAGAGCTCTGCGAGGAATTACGGCATCTCTACCGACTGGTGGATGTAAAAGTACTCCCGATCATTGTATCCAGCAATGGTTTAATTCCTCAGGAAACGATTGCATCAATGAAGACGTTGGAAATAATTAGGGGACTGGAAGAAGTACAGAAAGCGGTTATGCTGGGATCTGCCAGCATCGTTAGAAAATTTTTAAATATTCCCATTTAACTTTTAAATGAACCATACCCTTGACCTTGGTCCGGGTTGGTGTAATTATCCGGTACAAGCCGAGAAATACAAACAAGATTGAAATAATAGTAAAAAAGAGCGTTGCGACAAAAATGTTTTTATAAAATCATTTAAAAGAAACTCTAATCACGATGCACACATTTAAAGCATTTAATTAAGTACTCCAGATCTTCACTATTGATCTAGTAGCTCAACCATCCTTGATTTAAGTGCTAACGTTAATAAGTACAAGCCCGAACTATTAACACATCGTCCGAGTAAAGTTCCCCTAGCTGGAGGGCTAAATACAACTCCCCGTTGCTAAAGTTGAGCCATAAACCAAGATGAGAGATAAAGCCTCATACATCACTGGCCCTTGTCAACGCTTGTCCGATAGAATTCTAATTGAATCAGATCCCTATCCTTTAATACATTGTTACACTTATGTTGAGCTTTAGTGAACTAACTTATTAAATGCTATGGATCATTAATTATATAATAAAAAATCTGTACCAATACAATCCGTGTGCGGGTCTGCTAGAGACATGGTAGAGACGGTACTGTTTCATGGAAAACAGTTGTGCAGGAAGGTGATTTGACATAGATCAAACTCAACCGCCAGATACTCCCCCCTTATTTTGGGTACCCACTCTATAGAGGCTGAGTGAGCCCAAGGAGGTTCCTAGATCTAGCGGGATTTAAACCAGGATATTCATTATGGCAACTCAGAATTCTACCACTGAGCCACTCCGCCTCCATTAGTTAAACAGCATGCTATAGAGAAAAAAATATTTAGATAAATTAAAACAGACCTGATCCCTTGTCAGAATGTATCCCATGTTTTTTTTTAATTTATGGTGATATAAACACAAACATTTAAAATTTGAACATTTTTTCTATGGTCATATTTATACCGCACACAACAGAATTTGTAAATATGTATAAAACCTGAAGTAAGCTGTTCAAATTAATATTGAATAGTACGTAAAAGCCATATTTATCTAATTAAATGAAACAACAGTTTCTGTATTAAATTATGTGTGCATATTATTACAGCTAATTTAATGATACAAACAGAAGTTTGCCAATGGTTTTCAATATAGCTATCTCTCTTCATTAACTGTTTCCTAATGCATAGCATGTTGGATTCATTTATTTATGCATATACTAAATATATTTCATACATCCATACAATTATATGGATTTATCAGTTATAAAAGATACATTGTGGCCTCGTATCCAAAGATCACTTTCATAAAACTTTTTTCTATCTAAGACTACTAATTTTAAATTTCAAAAAATAAATAATGTTAACAGTACTTGCTACAAGTAAAGTATATTTGTGTTATTTCATTTTAGAAAATGAAGTAATAAGCAGTGGACTATCGTATGTATGGCCACCTTATTTAAAAAAATATATATAACATGAAGATACTCTAATTGTAGCAACTACTTTTTTTATTTGAGATTAAATATTTTGTGGTCGTAGAATAGAATGTTTTTATTAAAAGTTATCTTTGAATACAAGGACACAGAGTATCTTTTGATTCATTGAGAACTTGTATGTTTAACTTGTTTCTTTTGAAAAATAACTCATATTTTGTTAACTTGTGTAATAATGTAATTTTTCTTTGTGTTAAAGTTACATCATTATCTTCCATTCATTGTTGACTCCTTGCTTAATATTTATGCATCTAAATGGATTTCTTATATGAATAGTTTATCACTTAAATTATTTAAACTAACTAGATTGCCATGTTGCATAGAGTAATACAAGTTATCATTACGTATACATTGAATAATGTATTGCATAACGTAATTATTTATAAGACATTAAAAACGAGAAAAAAAAAATTAATAATAATCATACGCACGTTCAAAAACAAATTATAAAAAATAACAAACAAAAAAAAAACATTATATATAAAATTAATATATACTTATCCTAAAAAGAAATAATCAAAAGTTATACAATGTTTACCATTTTTATTAATTTTAAGGCATGGTTCAGAAATTTATACGGAATATTATTTTAGACTAAAGTATCTATGGCAATACAAAAGGAACAACTCTTTCATAAGAAGTATTCCTTCTTCCTCTTTGATTGCTCCTTCACTATTGGGTTTGACGCATCAGGTTCATCATTCCTTGAGCTTGTAAATGTTTTCGACCCTCGAGAATCGTTCCCGTGGAAGATATTTTATAAACTTTGTCTGAGACACGAAGTTATAAACTACTTTTCGCATAGATAGCAACTTCTATGGAAAAATGAAGGGTTATCTGAAGTACACTTTGATTAATGGACAACTGTCTCCCATACACACACACTCATATATGTATGTGTGTGTGTGTGTGTATCGTTTGGGATCAAAAGCGCATAACTCTGATATTTCAAAAATTAACTTTTTCACATTTTCTACGCTTCCAAAATTTCAGGTTTAGAAACGAACTAAGACTATGTGAAAGAAGGTGGCAAAGTGTCGTTAAAGACAAAAACGGTCTCGCGAAAAAGTATATTTTTAAAATTTTGGAGTTATTCACTTTTTATCCAGAATGTCTCATATATTCTTTAAAAATTATAAGATTAGGAGACTTAAAAAATGTCTAAGTTATTACTCCTAATGGCACCTAAGAATGTATTGTATAATATGTTGCAGGTCAGTACGCCCCAGGTTTCCTCAAATTTCATTAAATCCTGATGATGTTCTGTTTCTGCTCGTCCTATTGTCATGGAAATTCGAGCTTTGTTGTGGTACTTCGTTTAATGACACATTATTCTACCATTTTATAAGCAGTGATTACAGGTGGGTCCCGTTTTCCCTGTGAGCTAGTTCATGTATATTGTTAATTATCATTAGAAATACTTCACGTTGTACAGGAAATCCGAGTTTTATCTGTACAAGATACCTGGAATTGGCAGGAATTAATTTAAATTTCAAATCCAGAAGCGACATTTATACTAATAATTGAAATGTAATAAGCAATGTTTCTAAACCTGAAAATTGAAATAAAACTTGTAATATTTAATTATTTTTTATTTTTTATCTATTGTTATTATTAATTAGGCGCAACAACACGTGGGAGCGTCCAGGCATCCTCAATCAGTATCCGCCAGTAGTCCCTGTTGAGTGCTGCTGCCATCCAGTTGCCGACTCCCGCACTTGGTAGAAACTGTCAGGTTCTTGGAGAACCGTTGTGCAGGGAGGTGATTAGGATTCTTCAAAACCGTTGTCCTAGAAATATATCATCGGTCACCACATCATCGAATACCCATATCGGCGGTAGTGCTACAGACCTTTATAAACCGCACGATATACTGTTTTTATACAAAATGGGTTGACTAATAATATGAATCTATTTTTATACATTTATAAAATAAAAATCAGACAAAAATAAAACAACTTTTTTTTCAATATTTCTTCATTTATCAATCAGACCCAGTATTATGGCTACTGCTTAAATTATTCCGCGCCATCAATGGAACATGAAACAACTCGTTAGCTGCGGAACCAATCCAAAAGTTAATTTCAATCGCTCTCTTTGAAATTCATCAAAGGGCAAAAAGAGGGCTTCCGAGTCCGGTCTAATTTTCCCGCCTTATCAATAATCCCGTTTCCATTGGCCCTTTGAGAAAAATCAAAATCGAAAGTTTTTCATATTCACAGAAATTTGTATATTCATAAAAACTAAATTTTAGTAATTATTTATTCAAAGATGTGCCCGAGTTTATTTATAAGTAAACACATTTGAATACTATTATTGTTGTTGTAAAAGGGAGAGTTTATAAGTTTGTCGGGGTGGCAGAGCGGGCCTTGAGATTCCATAGGTAACATTTCATCCATTATGCGAGGTCCATATTACGACGATTTTTACGAGCAACATCTTTTCTGTTTATGCACTCGGATGTATAAGGTATTTGATGCTCTTCAGTCTGCAATGACCAGGCTTTGTAATATTCCAAGATATCAAATAGCGGAATTGAGATTTGGTTCCAGAACGGCCGCTTTGCCTAAATGTGAGTCTAGGTCCTCCTGTGCCCACTGACACCGAGAAGCAATAATCCCTAGTTCTGGGCCTATTTATTACTTTCGTTGAACCCGAGAATATGCCAGTGGGAATAACACCGGTGAATAGACCCCAGTGACTGGTTATGGAACCATGGGCAGCCAGGCGTTGTACCATGAAAACCATGGTTCACAGCAACTTCTCAGAATCTGCCGCCGCAAGCAATATATATATATATATATATATATATATATATATATATATATATATATATATATATATATATCAATACATATTTATTCAATATTATATATATTTTATTCAATATATGTATTTGATGTAAGAGCAGTAAATTCTAACTTTAAGCTCTCTAAACAAGTAAGTATCCTTGGACCAATCCTTTATACAGTTTATACAGCTAACATCCCAACTCATCCTAATAATATCCTTACCACGTATGCTGATGATACATGTGCATTATCAGTCAACACCAATCCAGGTATTGTATCCCAAAGCCTCCAATCCCATATCACTGATCTTGAAGAATGCTGTCAAAACTGGAGAATTAAAATAAATTCTCAAAAATCGCATCAAATCACTTGTGCTTGACGTCGTAAACCAATGATTTCCTGCCCTTCAGTATCCTTTAATAATATCCCACTTATGCCTGTAGAACAGATCCGATACTTAGGGGTCTATCTTGACAAACGATTAACCTGGAATCCTCATACGAGACTGAAAAGACAAGAAACCGCTTGACGTTTCAGGCTACTTAAACACTTACTAGACATACGCTCTAAGCTCCCAATTAATTACAAATGACTCATCTACATGACCATCATACGACCTATTTGGACTTACGGAGTAGAGCTTTGGGGCTCCACTAATCCATCGAATTCCTCTCGTATCCAATCCCTAAAATCCAAAATCCTTCGTAAAATCCTCAATGCTCCTTATTTTGTTAAGAATAAAGTCATCCATAATGACCTTAATGTCCCATTTGTTGCTGATTTGGCCCGAACCCGCTATCTATCCTTTCATAACAAACTTCATTTCCACTCAAATCCTCTAGTTTCAAACCTAGCTTCCTCTTCAATTCCCGATAATCCTCCGAGGCGTCTGAAAAGAAGATGGCCCCGTGACCTTCTTAGTTGAACTTGTAATTTGAGTACTACCAGTGGGTAGTTTCTCTACTTGTCATTTTCACATGTCATTATGTATCGCTTAGCCCATTTACTTGATGTATTATTGTAATACAGTTGTAAATATCAATAAATAAATAAAAAATAAAAAAAAGAAGTTTTCTAAAAAGTGCAACATTGTATCAGGATGATCAGAAAAACGAATTGGCTGCCATATTGGATTATCATAAAATAGTGGGACTATTCGGAAAAAATATTATAAACTCCTTTCTAGTACCTCATAAAACTATATGGAACATCAGTCTATGCAGGTTGTCCAACCGCAAGGATCTTTCGCCACACCTTAAAATTCCGTGTTAACCACCGGGCCGCATATAAAGTTAGATATTAGATTCAGACTCGCTATGGGAACGTTTAATGCAAAAATTAAAGCATAATATGTTATGGTCGTGTTTACTAATATTCTTACATTAATACCTAGATAATAGAGTAATAATATCTTTATCATATTTTATCTCATGTTTACGGAATTTTGTTTTTGAAAACTTAGGTGCAAAAATAATGTATTTAGTAATCATTGGTTTACTCTACTTTGTTCTGTTTTTTTTTTTATCCCTAGCCTCATGGCTTTTATAATTGTGTTGAAAATAAAACAATAAGTATAGAAAGCATCTCTTTTACTGCACCAGGTGAATTGTAAGAGAGGAAATGTGAATAGGATTACGCTACTTTGGCCAATATAAAATAAATATATCTTGCATACGTGTTATGATTCCCATGGGTCGGAAAATGTCCAAGGGATTGGTCACCCGCATGTTAATGAAACAGACAAATCCACATGTTATTGTTGAACCGTATGTTAATGAAACCGACAAAAATGTTTATCGTTTTAACACCACCAAGGGTAACTAGAGATCGGTAGATCATGTACGAATGTTTATGTTAGTTAAATGTTCAATTCAGTTTTGTGTACTGCTTTGTTTGTTTGTGAAACAATCAAGATTCGAATCCATGAAAAAACTTTCTTTCGTATCAACATTAAAGGTTGAACTACTTTGTGACTTGTTATGCAAATTTATTGCATATATTTTGGGTTCTCTTACAAGTGTTGTATATGTGTTAGTTTGATTTTGATATGTCCGTTTGCTTGTAAATTTAATGTCACTTTATCCTGATATGGCTAGTCATTGCTAAAGTGGGTGGGAGTTGTAAATTTTGGCTATCCAGGTATAAATAGGATAGGCATCTTTAAAGAGTACATGGCACCATATAACCTCGGGACCCCCACTAAATGTCCCTTATGAAGGAAAGAATGACAAGAGATCATTGAATCCATTTAAAAACTCGCCTATTGGACTCCGAACCTTAATATCTTGAGGATAGTAAGTTGTTATGTTAAAAACTATACCAAGATGAACCCGGCTTAATGGTTTCTATATTTCAATTATTTTATTTAAAATAGTAAGTCACCAGTAGGCCAATTCTCCTGTTGACCCAATGTTGCAGAAGCCCACCATTTTTCATGATTGTTTACATTTACGGGACCGATACGAGGATAGGATTGGGGACGCGATTGATTGCGTGGGCGGATGTATCGCCTGCCAAGGGACCAATCTTCTACCTTCCCATCTCATCAGCCACCCTTCTTTCAGCCGTCGAGTTGCCCGAGGAAGAAATTGATATGCAAGAAGTTCGACATATTGGATTGGAACTTAATTTATCCTTATATATGCATACATTTATACACATACATGCGTACCTACTGCCCCGGTGAATAAATGGTTAATTCGACTATAGTCCAGAGTGAATTAATTGTATTGAAGGAAGTGGAGTCATTTTGTTCATGTATTTTTTCACCAACTCCATTCAAGCCAATGCTTTACTTCGCCTTTTGTTCACTACGAAAATGATATAACTCCGCTCCTTTAAGTACAAGAACTCGCTTTGGAGAAAATTCGACTTAGTCACTTATTCACCGGGGCTGTAGATATATGGGTAACAGTGGACACCAGTAGCACAAAACTAAACGCCTGCGAATAAGTGCAATTCGAGGCTTCAACTCCAAAATTTCAAAACTTTTTGGCTTTGTATTAGTCAAGAAATTTTCGCTAAAAAAGACACTTTCCCAATTTATTTTTCATAGTTTTAGTCCTGTTATGAACCTGAATTTTCGGAAGCATAAAACATTACTTGACCAAGCTACCGAAAACGGTGGAAAGTTCAAGTTTTGTAATTTTGAGTTATACGCTTTTCATCCTGATTTTTTATACACCCATAAGCAATAGGAATATTCACAGCACTTGTAATTTATTTTTGCAAGTTTGTTTTGTTTATTACAGATATTACAGTGCGATTCACTGGTCAATTTCAAATACCAAGAAATTTCGTTATTAAATACTTGATAAATTAAAAATCGTATTTCCTTATAAATTCATTTGATTATATCTCTTTGTTAAATAAAAAAAAAATTATTTCAGTATTCAATTTTCTTTTATTGAAAATACGATTATTGTTTACCTTTTTTTTTATTTGTGTTTCTTTTTCCTTTTATTTAATTCCTTTTCAAATTATCTCATTTGATTTTTCTCATTAAACTCAATATATATTAAAAACAAACAGATTTTTTTTCGGAAATATTTAATATTTTCATCATAAAAAAAAATGATATAATGAAGGATACAATTAGTCTGGAGTGCAGTCAATAATAACACCAAGTAAGCAAAACTTGTTTATTACTAGTGCCGACGTTTCGCCCTATGTTGTAGTTCACCTTCAGGGCTAAGAAAGAAAAACAAAAATAACTATAAAAAAAACATTGGAGGACCAAGAAAGAATCAAAAAGCATATAGAGTTATAGAAAAGTAAAAAAAAAAAAATTAGCGAAGAATAGATTATGAAGGATATATATATATATATATATATATATATATATATATATATATATATATATATATATATATATATATATATATAACAGAATATGTGTACAGAAGGGTGAATGATGCAAAGAAATACAAAGAGAAATAAAATGAGAAGGTTTCTTTCACTTTGTATTTCTTTGCATTATCACCCTTCTGTACACATATTCTGTCAGTTTTTTATTCACATGTATCCTTAATAATCTATCCATCGCTAATTTTTTTTTTCTATAACTCTGTATGCTAATATATTTGTTCTTGGTACTGCAATGTTTTTTATAGTTATGTTTGTTTTTCTTTCTTAGCCCTGAAGATGGCCTACCTTGTATGAAAACGTCGGCACTAGTAATAAATAAGTTTCGCTTATTTGGTGTTACTATTGACTGCACGCCCAGACTAATTGTATCCTTCATTAGATCTTCCAGTCAACTATTTTCCTTTCTAATATAAAATGATAAAAGTATTAAAAACGAAAATATATAGATTTGTGCAATCAACTTCGTCGATGACCAACAGGTTTTACGCCTTAAGCAATAAGCATTCCGAATAAAGCAGAATACTAACTTATTTGAACATTTTCTAAGACGTATAGGAATAATTTAAGTTATCTCTGTTTTGAATTGTTTGCTTTGGAGTTCGAGGACCTTCGGAGATGGAAACCCTTTTATAGCCTATTCTCGGAGGATAAGCTTTCATTGGATTTCAATATCAAGAGAGAGGGAGGAGAATTATTAGATAATTTTCCTAAATGGTTTCTTAGAAGGGCTTTAGGCCCCCCCCCAATTTTTTTTTTACTCACTATAATTATTTATTTAGTAGTAAAAAAATATACCTACATTTTTAAAAAATAGGCAGTCATAAGGACTGCCGACAGAAGTGAAAACTTAAAAGTTGTAACCATATCATTTTTTTAATTTCTAAAGTCGATTATTATCTGGATTATTTAAATTTCATAATTTTTAGGTTGATGTTACCAACATTAGTCAGGTTTTTACTTCCGATCAATAATTATAAATATTTTCAAGTAGTCTATTCATCACTCAAAATATATCATGGGCTGCACAAACTCCGTTTAAAATATCAATACAACTTAATTTAAATAATAATCCGTATACAGTTATGTTATTTATACCACCAAAATTCTTGAGTATTTGAACCCATGAGCAACTTAAAACCATGCATTTAAATATGACAAATAAAATATTATAAGGAAACGTAAGGTTTAAGTAGCTTTTGATATTTTAAGTTATTATTAATATGAATTTCGCAACTATTTATAGATCTGTTAGTTAAACATTATTATTCTTCTATCGATCGAATTATAAACTTTTAGTTAAAGTTGATTGATACAAATCGTTTAACTCATACAAAGGCCGCTGTGGGTCGCCAGTCTCGCAAGTCACGAGCTTGTCGAGAATGTCGGTGACGCTAACTCATTAGTTAGTATATAAAAATTACTACACTATCAATAAAAAATAACTTTTAAATATTTTTATTTGAAAAGAAAACTTTTGATTTACATCATATACATCATCTGTTCTGTGAATTTGTTTGCTATTAAAAAAAATTAAGAAAAATAAATTTTTGATGATAAAACTTAAAATTTTGATAAAATATAGTATTAAATGTTTCGAAGGATTTTTGACAAAAAACATAAATTTAGTAAACTCCCTTGTTGATAATCCACGTTTAGAAGTACTTGGGTTCGAAACTAATCAAACTGCTTAGTAACCATGTCATGGCGACCGAACGAACACAAACTTACACTAAACTACATGGAAATTCCAGCTGAGTTTCATGCCTAACATTCCAGGTAACATTCAGTTAGCCATCCATTGAGTATCATCTCAAGCTTTCCAGGTAAATAGCTCAATAAGCAACTTTAAAAAAAAAATTATTAAATGTTACCAAAAATTATATAATAAAATAAATTATGTATACATCTGACATAGAAAATTTCACCCCGATCAAACACCCGAATTTTGAAATTTGAGCTTTAATTCATTTTTTTAACATTCATATAAGTTTATTAGACACGTGACTATAAACCATTATACAGAGTTGAAATTCAATCTTATTTTTTATGTATATATTTAGGAAGCTGGGATTCATCGGTAACTTACAATCTGCAGTGAATATTAACTTGGAGGGTCTAAGTATGTATATGGGAACATACCGTCGAGAAAAGTTATGAAGATCGATATTTTCCATTTATTTATTTATGTAAAACATATGTAATAAAGTAATAACATGTAATAATTATAAGAAGTAAACTTATGTATAAGTATTCACTTGTTTAATGTTTAAGGAGCATACAGCAGACGGATAACACTTCTAGTTATGTTCGACACAAAAAACTACAGGAAAAAATATTTTCCTCATGTGTTGGTTTGGCATAATGTCTGAAGTACATTGAAATGATTTTGGCTATATACTGAATTTTCTTTGTCATGTTTTATTCAGTACGTTCAATGTCCTGTTGAAGACTAAAGTTTATTTCACTATTGATACTCGTAAATATTATCAGTATATATCATTGCTGATCTACGTTTAATTTTCAACATGTAGTAACAAGTATTAAGTATCTTGGCACCACTTAAACAAAATTTAACAAACGTGTTCCAAAATGGAGCTGTTTCCCAAAGCCTCAAAAGTATATAAGACGGTACTTCGCCCAGTCCTAATGTATGGTAGGGAGGCGTGGACTATACCCAAGCAGCAAGAGAATTTATTGAATACTTGTGAAAGAAAAATCCTTAGAAAATTATATGGCTCAACCAAATAAAGAAATCGTATCAGTATCAATAAGAATCAAGAACTTCAAAGTGAACTCTTTGGAAGATTGGTCAGAGTGTTTGAAAATTGTCGAGGAGGCAAAAAACTATAGCGCCGTGTGAAGAAGAAATATCAAATAAGCCTGAAGTGTATTATATGAGGCTTTTGTAGTTAACCGAAAGCTTAGAGCTTGGCTAGTAAGTGGTGCAGTTGCCTGAAACGGTCAGCAATTTCTTACTTATTCATTCTAATATGAGGATTTAAGTTAAATGTTTGTCAAGTTTTTGAGTATCTAATTTGTTCTACAGGAGACAGTGGAAAAACTATTAAAGGATACTAGAGGACATAAGGTCATTGGTTTTCAACGAAGAATAAAGGTAATTAGACGGGATTTGAGAAAATGTATTTCTATCCTCCAGTTTTGACATTATTCTTCTACGCCATTGATATAGAATTGAAGAGTGTGAGACACAAAAACTGGATTAGTGTTGACTGAAAATACACATTTATCATCAGCATATGCGATAAGGATAGTAGGGATGGGTAAGGTTGTATCTATCGGATAATTCGTAGCCGATACTAAAAAGTAGTGGATACACGTACCGGTACGGTCGAAATGTAGCCGATACGAGTATCTGTTTGATGAGGGCGGTCCTACCAAGACCTCTCTCTAGTCACTGACTAGTGAATACAAGTATCTAGTAGTCAGTATCCATGACGATTGGCGTATTCACTACTCCGTATTAGTGTATTCAATACTCTCTACACCCGCACCTGCTACCTGCTAGACCAGATAGATATGAGAGCTGTATTCAAGGCCTTGGTTGTACTTACATTAGAAGCATCAGCTATTCAGTATTCACGAATATATTCACTACCTCATGCTATTTATTACTATAACATACGAATTAAAACTGGGTTATCATTTTTTTGGATCTACTTTGTGAATCAAATTGTGGGATTTAATTTATCGAAGAATATGGTTCTTAAACATTATATATATAAATAAATTGTCCTATGATGTTCGAGCTTGAAAATTTTATTATCTCACTATAACTGTAGGAACTTAAAATGTTTTCACTTCTACTTTTCAAATATAAATTGGTAAAAAATTAGCTTTAAAATAAGATAAACAAAAGTGAACCCAATAAAATGCTTGTTATTGGAATATAGCAATAATAGATTTCTCAGCTAACGGAGACTAATGTACTGAAAAAAAACTAGAATGAATTAACAAATCGTTTAATTATTTTTCGTTCATTTTTTTAAAATTATTATTAGTCTATATGTTGGCTGTGAATTTGTTTTTTTAATTTAATAATTTGAAATGAAAATTACTCTTTCTACATTATCATATAAGGTATTATATTTAAAAAAAAAAAAAGATTTTTTTTTACTTTTTTCGGACTTTAAGCGTGTTCTCCTTTTATTTAAAATTTCTCCCGCTTTAGAAAGGGCTCTTTCACAAGGCACTGATATTATCTTATATATATATATATATATATATATATATATATTTATTTTTGTATTAAGTTATTTAACAGATAATATGGATATATAAGAGATACAAAACAAGAGACTATCTTAGAAGATCTATTAACTATTGACTATCATAATAACTTATTGACCATGGACTACATCTTAGAGACTACTCTCGTGCATACTATGAACTACCTAATACATCTCTACTCTCTGCTCTTTTAACTCATACGTTTTACCTCCTCTCTATCTTAATCATAGAACAACTATATGAACATGGAATAGAAGAGGAGAAGAAAAGGAAGTTTACATTGCTGACAATACGGAACCATTGATGAAACTTCCTTGTTACAAAACTATTTTATTAAACAATCTGCTTAAACCCATTGACCGGTAAATCACGGTAAAATTCCCAGAGACACATGAATAAAAGTAAAAGAAGCTCAGATCAATAGTCAAATCACAGCTGAAGCTAGACAAATTAAATCTTTTCAATTATTTCCCCCGGGAGATAAAACTGGAGGGATTCGTTCAGGAGGTAATGAGCATGGAAAGAGCTTAGGTGTTAATCGGGCGGTTGGAGGCTGCTGCAGGATAATGGAGCTAACTGAATTAGACTCGGCTCTGTGTGAACAGCCTCTCCTTCCCGAGTCTTAATTCCTAATCCCAAATATACTTAAATCTCTCCCATCTGGAATTAACTTGCCCACTTTGCAAACTCGAGAAGTTTTTTTGGCACTGCCAACCCTCTGGGAAGTATATCAGTTCAATCAGGGCTAAATTGCGTTTTCTGCAAACACCACTTGTTTCCAAAAACTTTCCATGATCTTCAATATGATAACACCCTCTGTTAATATACTTTTTCTATTTCATTTATTTGAAGTTAACCAGTTTTGCTTGATTTAACAACTATTAATTAACTTTCATGTGTTAAAAGTATTGTGTTATTGTTCACAATTAGTTTGTAAGTTTTTATGAGATATTATTATAATATTTTTACTGACCTTCATAATTCTTATGAGGAAAGTCATGAATATATATAATTTCAGCTGAGTGGTTTAGTAGTAAAGCGCTGAGATGAAGTGCTGTAGGTCCCGGGTTCAAACCCCACTCCTGGCAGATTTTATTTAATCTGATAGCAAGTGGAAATGGATCCTATAAGATCTAGAACCCTCCTGGGGCTCACCTAGTCTCTATAAAGTAAGTACCTAAAATAAGGGAAACAATCTGGTGGTTGAGAGTAATCTAGGACAAATCACGTCTCAACCATTAGCCAAGAAAAAGTACTTGACCCAAGACCCTCCATGGATTGTAGTGGTACAGGTTTAAAAAATAATTAATTTCAGTGATTTGTTTGGTATATATTTATTTAAAAGTGTGAAAAAAACCTCTTTTTCCTCCGCTCCTTCCTAGTATCTACCATGCTTCTTCCCCACCCTCATTTAAAGCCATGCTTTTCAGTTAGATTATATGCTCATATCCATGAGGAGTAACTAATGGCCTATTGCTAACTTTTTCCCTAATAACTTTATTATTTGTTGTTGTTGTTGTTTTTATTTTAAGGGCAAACAACTACAAATGGTTATTATTGCCCTCACTACTGGAGAATATAAATATTTACAGTATCTACATAATTACCACTAGAGAATATACATATTTACATTACCTACATAATTATATTTAAATATTCTTGTTACCTTATTACACTTAGTAAAAATATTGTTACATATTTAGATAATAACATACCATGCTATATTAGGCACATAGTAAAACCATATTAACATATTAAACATATGATAGAAATGTAACTTATATGACGTTGTTCATATTAAAATAAAACGTTATACATAATTATATAAGATTTATGATATAATATAAAATTTATATTATCTATATAACATTATACACACCGACAATATATATACACACATATACACACACATACATAAACACATATACACACATACACATAAACGTGTAAATGTATATGTCAAATTGACTGGTATATATTGGTGTTTTTAATAAATTTTAACGTATTATTTAAACATTGTTCGTTATCCTCCAACGCCTTTTGTATCTGCCGAGGTACGCCATACCTTTCCATCACTCCACTGTACCTAGGACAATCCTCGAAGATATGGCGCACTGTAACTGTCACCTTACACAGTGTACATTGCGGTGGGTCTTTCTTTGTTATCAGGTATTCGTGGGTCAAACGACTGTGACCAATCCTAAGGCGGGTAATAACTACTTCTTCTCTTCTACACTGCCTGGAAGATGATACCCAGCTACTGATAGTCGGTTTGATTATTTTCAGTTTATTGTCTTCTAGCGATGTTCAAGTACATTGCCATTCACTTTGGATATTTGCTTTTATTTGTTGAAAAAAAACTGAAGGTGGGATATAAGAAAGCGTCGTTTCTTCTAATATGGGCTTCTGATGCTGCTTTGTCGGCTTTCTCATTTCTAAGTATTCCTGAGTGGCCGGGGACCCAAAAAAAAGTTATTTTTCTTAACAAGTCTGCTATTTGTTTTAAGGCCTGATAAATTTCCTGTATGTGGGGATTATCTGAAAAGGTGTTAGCCATTGCTTTGAGGGCACTCAGTGAGTCAGAACAAACTATTGTTGACTGATCTTTTGTTCTAAGGGTTATTTGGAGAGCCTTAAGAATGGCCGTCAATTCAGCTGTGAAGATGCCGCAATTACTGTTCAGCTTGTACTTAAAAGTTGTGTCGCCAGTATACACAGCACACGACGTAGAGTCATTGGTACGAGAACCATCTGTAAACAGGATTTTGTTAAATTGATAGTTACTCAGTTCACCAAGGAAGGCTTGTGAAATCTCTTGCGAGGGACATTCTCTCGCCTTGGAAAGTTTCAACATTTTGCAGTTGATGCGTGGAGGTGATAACGGCCATGGAGCTAACTTTTTTCTTTGAGCATTTGTTGGCTGGTGTTGTACTAATTCGGAGATGACATTTCTCATTCTGTACCACAATGGGAGGGAGGGATTTTTCAGCCTCCTACACTTGTTCTCGTTTATTTTTTGGAATAAAGAGCAGTAAACTGGATTTTCTGGTTGCGTGTATATTTTTGTTATATACTTAGCCCCTTGTTTTTGGCGACGATATGTAAGTGGAACGATTCCGGCTTCGACGCAGACACTGTATACTGGGCTTGTTCTGAAGGTTCCAGTAGAAATCCGTATACCAGCATGATGGAGTGCATCTAGTCTCTTAACCCTACTATGGGTGGCAGATGCATATATAAAGCTGCCATAATCTATTTTACTTAGGATCAGTGCCTCATAAATGCGGAGCATTGTTTTCCTGTCTGATCCCCATCTGGTGTTCCCTAGTTTTTTCAGTAGTTTCATTCTATTAACAGTTTTGATTTGTAATTGCTCTATATGGCTTGACCAGGTTAGCTTGCTGTCCATTTGGAGACCTAGGAATCGAACGTTGTCGGTGTACACTAACGGGGTATTACTTAAAACTATTTGTATTGGATACCCAGGGTTTCTGCGTCGGGTAAAATGTACACAGCGTGTCTTACTAGTTGAAAACTTGAAGTCAGTCCTCTGAGACCATAGTGCTAATTTATTCACAGTGTTTTGCAGGCAAATCTTAATGAACTGGAATTCGGGTGCTTTACATAAAATGGCAAAATCGTCGGCAAATAGATAACCACTGACGTTTTGCGTTAAACAGTAAGTGATTGTTCGTATTGCAATCGAAAACAAGGTCGTGCTCAATACGGAGCCTTGAGGTACACCTTTGTTAATATATGTTTTATTGGACGTAGTTCCACCAACCATCACTCTGTAGGACCTCGTTCCGAGAAATTCTTTGATGAAGTTTGCAAGATTTCCTTTTATTCCCCAATGGTGCACCTGTTTTAGAATATTGTTTTGCACTACTGTGTCAAAAACATTTTGAATGTCAAAGAATATACCCACTGAGTGTTCCTTGTCGACAAAAGCATTTTGAATATCCGTTGTGATTCTAACAAGATTGTCGATTGTCGAGCGATTTTTACGAAAGCCACACTGCAAATTGTCCTGTACATTCATGTCCTCAAGTAGCCAAATCATTCGCTTATTGACCATTCTTTCTAAGATTTTACAGAGACAATTTGTTAATGAAATTGGGCGGTAACTAGCCACGTCGTTTTTGGGCTTGCCAACTTTTAATATTGGAACGATTATGGAATCTTTCCACTGGTTGGGAAAACGCCACTGTTCCATATTTTGTTGTATAATTTAAGTATTTTGTCCAGTGATTCGTCAGACAAATGTTTTATCATTTCATATTGTTTGAGCCAATTTAAAATTGTAAAATAAATATCATTATTTTTATTAATTATTACTTATTTTTTATTAGTATCCAGCAATTTGATGGGCTGGAAGGGGAACTCCGCGCATGCGCACCGTGCGCCGATGGGCATTGGACGTTTTATATACGCGCCTTTGTATTGTAGTTTGAAACATCGCAGAGTTTAGTCGAAAAAGTGATGTTTTGTAAATTGTTTTGTATAGATGGTCGGGGAAGATTTGTATAATTACAGGAAATCGGAGAGCACGAAAGAAGTTGGACGTATCAACGTGCAGGTAAACGGATTGATTCCTCAAGTTTTCCTTCTAATCATTTTCTATCCCATCCCAAAAACCCCCTTTACCTGCAGAGAGACCGCCCAGCGACTTTTCCAACAGAGGGTAAGTCGGAAATTTATTATTGTTTTTTTTTGTTGTTTTTCTTCGATTTCAATGTTCGTCGTAATAAATAATACAGTCCACTGCTTTAGTCGCTATCAGAAATTTTACCGCCGATTGAATCGCGTAAACATATATGTTAGATCATCAGGACCTGGTGATTTTCCTTTTAGTTCATTGAGGGTGGTTTTGAGTTCCCTCATAGTCAAAGGCATGTTGTCTAATTCATTATTATTGGATGTAAAGTTAAATTGGTCGTCTTTGGTTGAGGTGGATTGCAGAGATTTTTCGATATCAACACCTTGTTTAGAGAAAAAAGCCGCAAATTCATTACAAAAAGCGATAATTTGCTCATTACAAATAATGTTACCTCCAATTTTTAAGTAAATGGGCTGCAGAGTTCTCTTTCCTTCGATGGCTCTAACCTTATTCCATACTATTGAAGATGGTGTCATCGAATTGATGGAGGAGACATATTGTTGCCAGGATTTAGTTTTATGGAAGCAAATTGTTCTTTTGCATATAGCTTTTGCTTTTTTATAATCAATCAGGTTTAGTAGGGTCATATTTCTTTTGAAAACTCTGTACGCTTTTCTCTTCTTTTCGACAGCTTCTCTACAATCGGCATTGAACCAAGGGACTGGCTGGCGTTTAGGTCTAGATGAAGTTTTGGGGATGTAGAGTTCAGCTGCATGTCGTATCCTCGAGGTGATTTCTAAACAGCTCTCTTCTACATCGTCCGGGAGGTCTGAAGGGAAATTCACATTAGTTGTGAATTGCTGCCAGGTTGCTTTTTCATGAATCCAGGTTGATCTTTTGCTAGTGTGCCATAATTGTTTGTTTATATTTATAATTACTGGAAAGTGGTCACTGGAATATTGATCAGTTCTAACATTCCAGTGGGAATCTAGGAGTAGAAAGCGACTGGAACAAAAAGCGACATCAATAGAAGAGAAGGTGCCATAGGATGAGCTTAAGTAAGTTGGTTCACCATTGTTCAAAACATGTAAATTGTTATTATCGAGCATGTTTTCTATTAACCGTCCTCTTCGATCTTTTCTTTCCGATCACCAGATGTAATTATGAGCGTTAAGATCACCCACTAGAAGAAGTGGCCTAGGTAATTGGGTACAAAGTGACTCTAATCGGTCTGTACTTAGCGGTGTCTGCTGGGGTAAGTAGAGGTTGCATACAGTGAAAGGGTAGTCACCTAGTATCCTGATGGCTACTGCTTGTAAGGTAGTTTGTAAGGCAATTTGTTCAAATTGTAGTCGCTGAGACACTAAGGTCAGTACTCCTCCACAAGCTCGAGTTCCGCTAGTGTTATCCTGACGACAAATTTCAAATCCCCTGAGAGTCAGTGTATCACTGGTTTTGAGGTGTGTCTCCTGAAGGCAAAGAATTGTGGGATGGTTATTTTGAGTTAACAGCTGTAGATCGGCGAAGTTACTTCGGATTCCATTACAGTTCCATTGGATTATAATTAAATTAGCCATGACGTTGAAATAGATAAAACGATATTCATTAAGAACCAAGATCTAGCCATTGAATTATTGGTCACCACAATCATTACTGTCTATTAAATTCTCATCACTGTTTGTCACCGGTACTTTTTTCTTTTTTGATCTCCCCTTTCTTGGCACCGTCTTGTCGGTTTCTGGGAGGATGTCTGTCTTATTTTTTTTTGTGAAGATTTCCGTCTTCAGAGCTCCGCTTGATGTTAGGAGAGGATAATCCGGTAATGTAGGGAGTAGTTTTTAATTCTGTACTTGCGATGATAGAGCTGTCGGGTCCCCATTTGTTGGCTGAATGACAGATCAAGGGTTGTTCAGGAGTAGTTCCATCTAGCTCATTGGCGGGAGTAGTATTAATCGTGTTTTGAGTCTCCGATAGCGGCGGTGAATAATCTGTTTGGGTGCCTATTGTACGGTTTCTTATCGATTTCCTAGTCGCATCAGTATTTCCATAATTATTTTTTGCCATCTGCGCAAAGGTTGGTCGTGAGTGAATTAAATTTTGGGGAGCAATTTCATAGAATTTTCGCTTCGCTGCAATGTAGGGTATTTTCTCAGTAACCTGTATCGTCTTGATCCCCATTTCAATTATATACATTGGGTAATTTTTGCCAAAACTGTTGTGTTCGTTTTTACAATTGACACACTTTTTTGGATTGGTACAGTCTTTTGAGTTTACTCCATGTTCTGGCAGGCCGCAGTTGCTGCATATGGACCCGGTCCTACAATACAAATATTTTCCTATTCTATTTAAAAATTAATAATATACATGAATTTATTTACCCAATGTTTAGAAATGTATAACTTAATTTTTACAATAAATATTCTTTTACATATGTTATGTTGGCAAAATTTAATATATTTCATTATTTTTTTATTATAATAATTTTCTAATTTAATGTTTATCGCGTTCTAATGTATTGATCTTCTCCGTATATTGAAAAATTCTAAGGCTAAAAAAAAAGGCTAAGTTGAATTTAATACGCTACAGGTTCTGTAAAGCTTTTGGTGGATATATTTTTTCTCGAAAGCCTTTAGTTTAATACCCATTCTGGTCTAAGGATCGTCAGCTCAAGTCCTTTTTAATAAGAAGAGAGTTTCCTATACTCTTACCTAAAAAACTCGCTGCAAGGGAATTTCGCCCTTAAAATATTGAAGTTCATTTCAGCCTTCAGCGACTTAAGGCGGAGACTTTATGCGACCGAAAAAAAAATGGAAAAAATAATGCCAAACTCAGGTGCATTACTTTAGAATCAACTTAACTGAATCGACCGAACTTTTCAAATGTTTTATTTAGTTAATTTAAAAAAGAAAATGATTGTTTTTTTAATAGTTAGTTTTTTGTTATGTAGTAGTCAAATGAACTTAACGTTGTTATATTCACATATTTCAAAAATCGAGAAGCCAGATACCTCATTACGTAATTTCTTGGGCACTAAATCCCAAGTTCGAGAACGGGTTGGACAGATTCTTTGTTCTTGTAAGAGTTATTTGTTGGAATAAGAGTTATTAAAAGAGCTGGTGGGACTGAGACCATCCTAGTGCTCACCCAGCCTTTATTAAATCTCGGCCAAATCAACTTGAACAACCATTCCCTAAGAAACAACCCAATCCCTACCAAGTACTGGACCCAATATTGATATATGTCAAGGGTGTTAGCTGTATACTAGAATTGTGAATGAATAGTTATGTTATAAAAAAAATGTTATCTTAAGTTACTGTGTAACTTTATAATGAATTCCTTTCCAATTTTATGTGGCCATATATTAATAATAGGGTTGAACATTTTTTTAAACACTATGAAAATAAGCATAATACATAGTAAAATACTATTTCGAAATTCAATTTCTTATACCTAATACAAAAAATATATAAACTAAAAGTTATATTATTCAGTTATTAAATATATATAAATATATATATATTACAACTAACAAAACAACATGTAAATGGTACATACTGGCATGAATAAAGACAATTAGAGAAACTACCCAGTGATAGTACTCAAATAACAAGTTCAACTTAGAAGGTCACAAGGTCATCTTCTTTTCAGACACCTCGGAGCATTAGAAGTTGCTAAATTTGAACTAGTGGTTTTGAGGAGGATCAAAGTTTGTCTGGAAAAGATTGATATCGGATTTGGACCAAATCAGCAAATTACTTTGTTACAACAATGTAAGGAGCATTGAGGTTATAGGAAGGATATAGAAAATGTGGAGGTTGGATTTCATAATTTTTAAAAAGAAATTATTAGCATTAGTCTAGTTTTCATATCTATTGTTACCATGAACAATAATAATATACGTATTCAATTAGTTTATTTATTAACCAAAGCATATAATGAACTGCACAAGTTCAATACGTAAAGCCTCTAAAAAAGTGGGTACCCAAAATAAAGGGGAAAATCTAGCGGTTGAGCGTGATCTAGGATAAATTACCTCCCTGAACAATATTTGTCCATGAAACAGTACAGTTTCTTTGTACTGAACCCCAGACCCGTTCACGGGTTGTAGTGGTACAGGTTTTATGAAATAAGAGGATTTAAATACAGGACCCATTAAATAAAAAAACGTAACTGGATTGAAATATTAAGTCGTTGTAATAAAAAAATTCTTAAGTCTTATTATTTATAATTAAAAACAAAGAAAACTTAAATATAAAGGCTTTGGAGGTTTATGAGGTGTTGTGAAGTCCACCGAAAACCAGGAGGCGTCGAAGGATGAAGATAGAGTATCCTTTCGGGAGAAAATGTCTTTTATATCCTAACCTTCTACCTCTACCTTCTGCTGCTTATAAATTTCTTAGTTATTTAACTATAACTAATTACATCTTTATGTATTGATTTTTGATGGTGATTATTTTTAAATATTTTTATTTTGAAGAGAAAAGATTTGTCCTTGCCGGGATTCGAACCCAGGTCGTCTGCATGCAACTAGATATGCAGACGACCCGGGTTAGAATCCCGGCCAGGATAAATCTTTTTACTTCAGAATAAAAATAGCTAAACATTGCTATTATTATCGTTATAAGTTATTTCTTAAAGAAATATTAAAAAGTAAAATAAAATCTTCATGAGGACTGCCAACAGAAGTGAAAACTCAAAACTTTGGAATGACTTTCTCCTTATTTGAATTAATAAATCAATTATAGTCCGAATGACTTTTTTTTATTTTTTTTTATTATTTATTTATTGATATTTACAACTATATCGAATGACATAAATTTAATAATTTTAAAAATGAAATTATTAGCATTAGTCAAGTTTTTACATCTATTGGTACTATGAGCAATAATAATATGCCTTTTCAAGTAGTTTATTTATTAATCTATAGTAATATCTAATTTAAATAATAATTAGTAATCAGTTTTATTTTTTACATCATCCGAAATCGATTTGCATCTATTACAAACTTTACAGACAATTAACAGACATTTAACAAGGACAAAAAAATCTTGTTTTAAGTTATTATATGCCGAACTGCATACCTATTAATCAATTAATTAATTAGTCGAACTGCATACATATTATTCGTTTAATTGATTAGTCAAACTGCATACATATTAATCGATTTATTAATTAGTCGAACTGCATACTTATAAAACGACCTATTAGTTAAATATGTACTCCTATTCTTATACGAATCGAACTATAGCCATTAAACCCTGATTGATTAAAAAAATTGTATAACTCGTAGACCGCTACTCGTCAAGACCCGCACAACACGTCATCAGGATGTTGGTCATGTCGGGGACGCGAATCCGCAAGTTTTTTCCCTACCGAAAATCGCTCAATGCGGCTAATCAAGTTTCCAATTTATAAATTAAGGGAGCCAGAATCGTCACCAACGTTTTCATTGTAAATCGGGCTATTGTTTTTCTCATTTTTCTCAGTATGTGGATTCATAGTAACAATATAATTATTAGCAGAAAGGAATATTTATCGAACGCGAATTATTGTTGCTGTACTTTACTCATAGTCCAAGTCTATTTTATTATCCACCTATCTAAGTCATGTATTTCTTATTTTTTTTTTTTTATCGATTTCTTCACTGATCCCACGGTCAGATAAGAGTGGGAGGTCTTATCTCCAGAGCACTAATTTTTAGAGACTGAACAGAAATTCAATTTTTAAAAATATTGTAAAAAATTTGGTAAAGAATAAATATAAATTAAAAAAAACAATCAATTATAGATAATATAAATTAGGTTTACCATATCAGTAATGATAATAGTTGACATAAATACAATTAACATTTTAATTACATTTATGATTATTATTTCTCATGTTGCACTTACAATTACACCGAAAAACGCATTTCGTAGTACTCGGACCTGAAGTAGTTACATTGAAAACTCTCCGGTTTTTTACATTACATATTAGGGATTTGAATATATATATACTAAAAATGTCTGAGGATTTCGGCATTAATAGGGGATGACTTCAATATTTCAGATATTTCACTTGTTTAGTCAAGCAATTTTGTGTAACAAGACACACTGACGCCATATTTCTCAAGGTTCTGTTTCGTTTCTGACCTTCAAGTTTCGGGAGCATATAGCTTTGCTTGACTAAATTAGTGAAGCAAAGATTTTGTACCACCCGCAAGGATCATAGGTTTAGCGGATGGAGCCATTCCGTTCCAACTGTTGCGCAGGAAGGTGTTTTGACCAAGATCACGCTCAAGTACCAGATTTTTCCTCCAATTAGGAGTATATATTTTATAGAGGCTGAGTGAACCCAAGGCCATAATTAAGGGTAACTACTATAATCCCCAACAGAGTTTGCAGATCTCCAAGGGTCGTTCTGTCGCCGGTTACCAGATTAAAAAATTTACCTGACACAGCAGATTTTTACACATGACCCAGAGTTCAGCACTCTATCTAATGAGTTACCAAACACCGTTCAAGTTATAAAGCTAAATAAACATAAAATAAATAATTAAAAAATAATAAAAACAAAAAAGTAGAGTAGTAATTAAAAAGAAATTGGCATTTTCCACCTATAAGGTTACTAAAGTAATTCATTTTTTGACCATTTCTTTTTCAATTTTAAAAAAAGGTTTTTTACTTACCTACCTTAGTTTTTGAGGGGGTTAAGGAGTCACACTACTAAACATAACATCTAATCACCATGCAAACGACAACGATTGGTCTAAAGCATAATGGCGATTTTTCAAAAGAATATTCCAAGGACGTAACTGCAGCCATTTATTTACTTCCAAATTACAATGGAGATGGAACGTTACACTTGGTGAGGATCTAGCATGTTATGTAACTAATTGGACAAATGTTTTTCTTAGGAGTTATATCCTTAACCTTGAAGTAGGTTCCCCCCTTTCTAATACTAAGTAGTTATATTTATCACAAAAGTGAAATAATTTAAAAGAATGAACACTAAACCACTGTTTGAAGTAGATGTGGGACAGTAACTAACGGAATGCAATTATGACATAAGCCAGAACTCAGACACAGCTATTAATCTGGTTTTCTAACCAAAGCCAATAATAATCTGATATAATAGAGTAATCTGATTTCATGGTATGTATCCTTCACGTATTTAGTTGTTTGTAGGAAGTGTAGTTGTTCGGGAATACGCATTATTAATGGAGAAATGAAGGTGACTGTAGGTGACAACTTTTAGAAAACGATCCATAGATTTTGCAATAAAAAAAAAAATGTTCTTTAATGTTACATAATTTGTTTACTCCTGGCTGTAAGGGTCTCGCTTGAAGGGTCAACAAAGTTTTATCGGTGATTCCAATATATTTGATGAGCTTTTTCACGTACGCTTAGTTTGTGGTTAATAGTTTGTGTGTACGGTTACTTCGGAATACCCAAATTGTTATTCTGTCCACTTTCATGTATAGACAGGAACTACTTATGTAATCAATGTCTTGCACTAAAAGGTTATATAATTTTTCAATCCTATCCTTTAGAGATGTGAGATTTCAATAACCGAGAACACCACCTGAAGGAAACTGGCAACGAGGGCGCATTAGTAAGGTGTGACCCCTCGCCTAATTGTAGCCAGTTTGGCCCAGAGCCACTACACCCCCCACTAAATCAAGTGAGCCAAGTAGCGACTTTCTCGCCCGTGAAAAACTTTCCACTTAGGAGGAACTGTATCGCTAAACTGGAAAAAGATATTGCCGTAGTCCACTAAATCAAGGCGGCAGCCAGCTCTTTCATAATGGGCTCGCTATGTACTATTTGTCCCCAGGCTTTTATGTCTCTAAGTTATCTAGGTGCTGTGCTCGTATTAATAATAGCTTAGCAAGGGACAAAATAGTCTCATGCTGTAATAAACAATTTATTACACAGATATCAAGAAAAAAATACACTATAAAAATGATTATACCCACTGCAAGTACATGTATGAAGTACACGCATATGAACATGCATTAATCTCCTTATTCCAACTGATCATTTGGTAAACTTTAACGTTGCTTATAGAAGATATGGTACTTATTCCGTAGGTTGCCAACTTGGTGTTAGTGGTTGTTAAAGTCCCCCCCAAGTGACGCTGCATTAAGTCATTTCAAAACCACGATCGTATACGTTTTGTAATTAATAAAATTAGAATGGTTAGAAACAAATTGTCGTGAAAATATACGTCGAGAAAACAATGTAGCAGCTTATTTGATAATGACAAAGAGCAAGAAATGGGTGATGAGTAATTTAAAACGGCATAATTTCCTGTTATATTAGAAGACTTAAATTGAAGAAAAATTGAATCACCGCCCCTCACTCCTAAGATAAAATTAAACTATCGCTAACTAACAAAATTACTATGTACAATGTGCTACTTTAATATGCATCGCAGATGTGGGGCTCACCCAAATCATTCAATCGAAATTCCTTCATTATATTACAAATTGACCCTTTTACATTACACAATGATCTCGACATACCACTCGTGACTTACACAATCAAGAAAAACTAAAAAAAATAAATAACCATGACTCACAACTTGGACACCCAAACTTACAGTTACAATCATTACTGACAGACACATTACCACAGAATCCGACAAGGAGACTGAAAAGTCTCTAAAGCAAGGATCTACTACAGATAGATAAAAAACTAGGAGTGCCTTCAATGGGAGGTTTCTCTATACACGCTTCCACGTGAATCGTAAAGAAGAGGTTTTGACAAGACAGTTGTATAATTTAGACTCATGAGTTTTCGAGCAGAGGCGACATTTATCCGTCATCAGGTTCTCCTTAAGAATGTGATTTCTGTAGGCTCTAGTAGCAATTACCTGGTCCTGTATGGCTAATGTAAACCCTTCAGTCTCTCCAAACAATTGCCCTATTTTTAACCATTCAACTGTGAGTTCACTGTCAATCTCAGGCTGATGCAGTTGATGGTAAAATCTCCCATACAGTTCCTTCTCCTCCCATATCGCCTCGTAGTGAACCTCATGATTAATATGATAGAGAACAGGGTTTTTCAAATTTAGGCCAGTGTAATTTTCGTCTAATTGACTCATCATGGTGATTATTGACGATGTACTTATCACAAAGTACTCGGTGCGGTTTAGCATAGAAACAGTTCAGTCCCTTTCGTGTACTGAATCCAAGACCCTCAATGGGCTGAGTTGTACAGTTTTTTTTACTAACTTTTTATTTATATAGAAGAATTTTTGTAATATTTTTAAATAATCCTCCTCTCAGTTTTGTAAGAATTAATGGTATGTACCGGGTTTACAATATTATCACAATAAACGAAAGAACGATTCCACTTAAATACCTCAGCTCTTTTGATGGATTGCAAAGTGCCTGGAACACTTATTCGGTTGGAGCCCCGACAGAATTTTATCAGGGGAATTGAATTCCTTAGGTCCCTCGCCTTTCAGGGGACATTAAAAATAAGAGAAGAGGAAAACAGGAGAGTGGTTAGGGGTGCCTACTTTTTATAACGATGTGTACACCGATCCTTTCAAAACAATCCGATGAACAGAAAATTTAGACATTATTAATAAATATTTTCGATATTTTGATGTAAATTAAACTAAATTTTGATATTATTTATTTAAAAAATACTCCACCACTAATACCAATACTGCAACCCATGAATTTGGGTTCAGTACACGGTAGAGATTAGACTGTCTTGAAGAGCTTCGAAGTTAATTCTCATAAACTATCCATACTTTTCTAATAATTACAAATTTCGTTTTAAAGTTCAATCTCTCCAATACACACGATAGAAAAATTTAAAATTATCAATGTTTGTACAAAAGAAATTTCTTCCTACTTGTTCAAGAAGAGCTTAAAACTTTTTTGATAGTAAAGATAAAACTTATGTAGTGATTAAATTATTGTTTAATTACTTATGCAATATTTATTACCCAGTCTTTCTATCAGTACATTAATAACTATTTCAATATATGTTTTCAAACATATCCCGAAAAACTTAATAGACCATCAAGAATCTTGAAACCCGTTAGACCAACAAAAATATTCTGTAATGTCATGTAATATTCACTATATATCATGCAATATATCTAAGACAACGTCTCTGCAGTGAAGTGTACGAATAAGGCTCAGAAGCCAGGTTTTTCCCCCAATTAAGAGTAACCGGGGTGAGCCCCTTGGTTGTTAACGGATTTAATAATTTATCATTTAATAAGTCATCTGCCACAGCCGGATTTGAAACCACTCACTTGCCTCGTATTTTTTCCCGTAATTAACCCAACTTGCAATTAAAATCGGTAATACAGCTATGTTACACGGTATGAAGACAATGCTATTTAAGCACAAGATTAAGGTTGATTAAAGACAATGAGGAGTTGATGACTGGCGCAGTTAGATTGCAATATCCGTTTCTAATTAATTCCGGTACTAAATACCACAATCACCTAGAGTCTTCTGAGTATATTAGGTCTTCTAATTGCTTACACTTAGACCTTATCTTGTTGACGTGATTTCTAGTCTGTTAAACTGTGAAATTAACATTGAATACATCAGATTACATATATGAACGCTTAATGCATACATAAACACACACAAACGCAGACATATACATATACTGTTGCCAGGAGGAGTTTTATTAATATATACATGTCTTCCTGATAACCTAATAATCAGCCAAAATTTGTACAAATATCAACTATACATGATCCAAGAATTCAGGGGTCTTATAGAAAATATATATGACCTTGAGAATTAAGCATTTCAAGAGACCCCTCATGTGAAAATAATTTTAATTTCATCATCTGGGTAGATGTCTGTTTAGCATTAATCTTGCTAATGACTGAAACCCCTATCTACTGCTAAATCCAGATCTCAATCTGTGATTGTCCCATATTAAAGGACGAATTCGAGGAAATAAATAAAAAAAGTATACTAAATATTAAAAAACAAAACAAGGTTGAAATGAAATATTAACGGCCATCTTTTTATGAATGTGTTTCCAGTTTTTTTTCTTTTTAATTATGCGATTTCATTATAATTTTGTTTCATTAAATATTGTAATACAGTATTACCACCTCAGGTTTTTTAATGAAATATTTGATACAATTTATATTTTCTTTTGTTGAAAAAAAATGTACCACTGCTACAACCCATGCAAGCTTGTGGCTCTAGCACTTGATAGAGACTGTACCATTTGTCGGGAATTTCGGCACTCTTCAAACTGAGCTACACCACTCCCTGATAATAATAACCTCAACTAAATTAAAACAATTTTAGAAAAATAAAAAGTCATTATTAATCTAAAGTTGCTTAAATTAATATTAAAACTATATTAATATTAAAACTTAAATTCTATAATATTGATGATTTCATTCAGCGATATTTGACTGAAAGTGAATTTTAGTGATCACTATTAGTGGTAATAATGATATTCATTATTGTACACCTTGAATAACAACCATTACAATCGACTTAAATTAACAAGTCCTGGAATAGTACACTATATTAGGTTACATAAATCATACTATTAATGTTAAGAAAAAATCATGTAAGTTTTCGTTATAAGCAAATTTTTTGGTATCTACAAACAATAAAATCATATTTCGCTTCCAACATGTTTAACACTTACGTTTTTAACATCTGTTTTATGGCGTTTAGAGGAACATCCGTCAAGTGGACGGATAGAAATTTGAAACTTCCTTCAGTGCGTTAGTTACAAATTTTTCTCACTCAAACCAAGTTTTTACGTTATAATAATATCTAATAATTCAATATTTGAATGGAAGAACAGTAATATTAAAATAAAATCGATCACACATAATAAAAAATATATCCCTAACTGATTGTGCCTGTTTTTTGTTTTTTTAATATTGCTTTTCTTCCACTCAAATGTTCAATTATGTTATTAATCAATATTCAGGACGTGTAAAAAGAATAAAAGTAATAACAATATTTTATTGTAAAAATTATGTATTTAGTGTTTTATAATATTTACATAAAATTCAATTATTAAAATAGCAGCAGTAATTTTGGTTAATAATAGCCACGTGATTGTTTTGACTTTGAGTATTTTCTTTTATTTTGATGGGCACATTTTCAATACACAGTCATTGCACAACTTTTTTAAGCATTCCACACTAGCTGGTGTTTGGCAATTTATGCATTCGTATGCTGTTCTTCGCTTTTTTTGGTAAGGGCAAAATCGACAATTTTTTCGTTGTTAAAGTTTATCACTTGGTAAAGTTGATGAAGATGGTGAGGTACTTTGAAGAGGTCAGAACTATTTTACTAATTTTTTTAGTTACAAATCCTCTAATTTATATTTATAGAGTATATTTTAATTCATAAATGTATAAAATTTAGTAAAGAACTAACTTGGAATATCCGTCTAAGAAGCGGATGTATTAAAATATTGAATGTATTGGAATATCCGTCTGTCACACTTAGCGACTTGGAGTTGAAGGGCAAAATCGCTGTAGAAAATGTTTGTTGACGTTGACTGGACAAAGATGCATTCCCAACTGAGACTCTTTTAGTCGCACAGACTATGGAGTTGTCTTCCAGTGCTACTAGTGACAAAAAGGTAAAGTGTAACTGTATGTTAGACGGATGTTCCGATCTAAGTATTAAGCTTGGCAGAATGCTGCCCCTTCAAGTATAAAACCTACACTTACGCAATACCGTTCAGTCATACGGGTTGAGTATCCTATATACAAGTAAATCGACACATTTTGGGGACAAACATGACAGTTATTTTGTTTCTCAAATTATCATTTTGAGACTATGAACATAAGTTGTTCAGTTGTTAAAACTATTATAGTTTTTAACAATGACAATTTTATCAACCTATAAAGAAACGTACCTGTCTATATTATTTTTAAATCGTAGATATTTATTTCCATTTATTAAGACTTAACATCAAGTTACCTCTTGTGATTTTGACCATCAAAAAATACTTAAAACATAGAGATTTGTTTAAATTAAAATTACCCTTTATGTAAAAACTAATCTTTGGCAATAACAATCGTTGGAACAGCATTTGGTTAAAATCAAAAGTGATTAATTATGAAACTGAATCAAACAACGATGACGTACAAAGAGTCACTCTGGCAGCATAAAAATGATGACTTTTTTTCGAAAATGAAATGAAATTCATTTTTTTTGTCTCTCGACAACAACGAAAAAATTTATTTGGTGCAATTTAAAAAGCATATCCCCTTAATGAAATGATTAATAAATATTCATTATTTTGTAACAAAAAATGTAATATAAAAAGATTCATACAAAGAAATTATTATTAATTTTATTTATAAAAGTCTCGAGATAATCATAAAGCTCCGAAAATTGTTGCCTCATTTTGAAGACAATAATTTTTTTAAAGTTATATTTAGCTTTAAATGAGCATTGAATGTAAATTTTAATGCACGAAATTACTTAAAATGTGGCATTTTTATCTCAAAAATTATACCGAGATCCCACCATGTTTTTATGTTTGATTTTGAATGCTCTGCATGAATATTATTGATTACCTTTAAATAGCTGCTTTATTATCATCGTGTTTCTATGTAGGACTAGTATAAAATACACTATTAAACCACTTCTGAAGAAAAAACTTATCTCTAAACAGCAATTAGTAAAATTGTTCCAGTTAAACACTGATCACTAATTTGTCGGAATCAAATAATAGGCTAATAGTTAACCTGATCTACCTTTGATTTATCATTAATTGATAAACAATGGATAGCAACAACATTCTATCCCACAGACGATGTTGTTGTGATGGATGTCACCATTGCATGGGTCATTAATCACTCTAATGCCCTGTTTCTAGGTAGATGATAACTTTGTATTAATTCTTCAATGAATTACATCGCATTTTCTTCGCGATGCTATAAATTCTGAAATTCCGCAATAAATTAATGTTTCAAGAATGGGAATTTACGAGTAGAAAGCCTTTATACTGCGGAGGGATAATATTCGCTGGAGAGTTGAGAATATTTCCTTGAAAGTGAATCTTTGGGTTAAGCTATGATGTACAGCATAATCGTGAAGAAGCTATATTATATAATCCATGTTAACAACATAATAAGTATTCATAATTTTGGTAATCAGTAGTCAACATTTAAATGTTCTGAATGAAAAAACAATATACATACATTATATCGCTATAAGTGATTTCAGAATTAAACATAATAGTATTAAACGTGTTCATAACTTCAGAAATAATATAACAGGGGAAGAATGAAGATGAACTTCCTACAAACGGAATACTTAGTGAAGAATACAGACCTTTAGATCTGAAAAATTTTAACTCAATAATGTTACTAAATCTATGTATCTAGGAACTGTCTTTGAAAAATAACCGAACAAGATGTAATAGGAAGATCTGCAGAATGAAGAAAAGCTAATTTTATGCTTAATTCAGTCCTGTGAAGTAGTATCATCCTAAGCAACACAAAACTATAATTTTCCGTATTATCGCAATGCCTTTAATGTTCTATGGCCTTGAATCATGAAAATTGGGAAATGAGCTAAAGAAAAACTCGTAGCTTAGATGATTTCAGGACCTTAGAATGTCTAGGCTTGATAGGATACCTAATAAAGTAGTTCGAGAAATAATGAATGATGAAAATACAAGACTAATAGACACCTAAAGATGGTGGAAGATTGACTAATAAGTAAAATGGGCCTGTACTGGTGCTTTGAAGAAGAATAGGTCGACCGAAATCTTTATGGATTAAAGGGCTCATTTAAAAGATTAATTTTAAATTTGAGAGCTTAAAAATGAAAATAAAAGTAACTTCATATACATGAATATCATAAGACCTGTAAGTTTTTGATAAGACCAAAGAGCTTTTGGCCTCCGCTAAGCCATCGAAATCCTCTCGCTTCCAATCCTCACAATCGGAAATCCTTCCTAATTGAGGATTTTTCTACTTAATTCGTTACGAAACAAAGTCATCCAACCTTATTGCTTCATTTGTTAGTGATGGTCCTAACATTATATTTATTTTTTCATAACAGAGTTTAATCCCACTCAAATCCACTAGCAACCTCTTCAATACCAAGGCGTCTGAAAATTAGTTGACCTCGTGACCTATTCACTAGCAGTGGTTAGTTTCCCTATTAGCCTTTCTCTAATGGCATGAGGTATCTTTCAATCTATTGACTTGATTTATTATTATAGCGTTGTAAATTTCAATAAGTAAACTTGAAAAATATTGACTCGAAACTGTAACAAATACCCTATTTCTTTTGTTAGCATGGATCTGAGTGATTGTAAGCTTTTCAGGAGTTAAGAATTCCTTAGATAAAGCGTGATACGTCATGAAGCACGTAAAAACATCCCACAATTGATTGAATGTGTAGATATTACGTGTAGACACGTACTGAGTCCCTGAAATGACGTGATGAATCTGAGATGAAATTTCCCCTCGAGGAGCTGAGATAAGATGCTTGCCATGGCTGGTTATCGAGCTTTACGTATGCATGTAGTGGCTTCGACATCAAAGCTTCACCCGGTCCCGGGAGAACCACCTCCAGGTCTCTGAATGATTGAGGAGTCCCAACTTGGGGTTTGAGCAACCACCATCAGGGACTTATATTCATTTTATTTTTATTCCAAAGATAAACCAACATGTTCAATAATGTATAGATTCATCACATTAAGCAAATCGTATAAATATTTTAGTCGTTAGCATGGGGTGTTTTATTTATTTTAGGCAAATGAAGGTAACTTTTTTCATGTTTGAGAGGAAAATGGTTGACTAAATAATTCTAAAAATGGATTGAATTGGTCAGAGGGTGCAGTAAAAAATAACAGCTAATAAGGTAAACTTATTTTACTGTGCCAACGTTTCGGTCTAAGATGTAGACCATCTTCAGGGCAACAGTGGCTAAAGGTCTCACAGTTGTTAGTTTAACGCGTCACCTCAGACTCAACACCCACTATTTCTTCCTCTAAAGATGGCCTACATCTTAGGCAGAAACTTTGGCACAATGAAATAAGTTTAGCTTATTAAGTGTTATCTGTATTTTTTTAAAGTTCTGATATGGGTAAATTTAAAAAAAAAAGAAGGTTATTTTACACATTTACGTTAACTAACGTAAATTGTTTTAGCGTCTTTACAAATTAAATAATGTCATTCTACCCTCAGTTTTTTTTTTTAGATCTAGGAGTGAGACAGCCACTCATGTAAACAAACAGCTAATCACCATACAAACAAGCTCCCAACCTAATGCAAATCAAATGCGTAAACAAGATTATTTTACTAATGTTTGAATCTTTAAAATACCATTATCTTTAAGGCTTCATGTGTGAAATCCTTTAATTATATTCTGAGTTATAGTTGAAATAAACTAAACACTATTTTAGGCAATAATTTTTTTGTTATATTAAAATAACTTAAGGAGTAAATAATATAATTTATCATTTTTTTAATTAATAACAGACTAGAGAGGGGTCACCCAATCTCACATTGATGGGGACAGTGGTTTCCATTTATCTATGGCAGGTTGTACATAGCTCCATAACCGGACCCTTTGGCACCGATTCACCGGTGTTCTTCCCACCGGGTTCAAGGACAGAGACAAATCGGTCTAGATCCATGGATTGTGGCTGTTGGAGGTCAGCACTCATGTAAACAAACAGCTAATCACCATACAAACAAGCTCCCAACCTAATGCAAATCAAATGCGTAAACATGATTATTTTACTAATGTTTGAATCTTTAAAATACCATTATCTTTAAGGCTTCATGTGTGAAATCCTTTAATTATATTCTGAGTTATAGTTGAAATAAACTAAACACTATTTTAGGCAATAATTTTTTTGTTATATTAAAATAACTTAAGGAGTAAATAATATAATTTATTTTCATTTTTTTAATTAATAACAGACTAGAGGGGGGTCACCCAATCTCACATTGATGGGGACAGTGGTTTCCATTTATCTATGGCAGGTTGTCCATAGCTCCATAACCGGACCCTTTGGCACCGATTCACCGGTGTTCTTCCCACCGGGTTCAAGGACAGAGACAAATCGGTCTAGATCCATGGATTGTGGCTGTTGGAGGTCAGCCGGCTCACGAAGACGTATACTTCTTCCTAGCAAATCGTTTCTGGATCAAATCTCCGGGTTGCTGTAGACATCCTGAAAAACCGCTAAGAGTAATGTACTCTCATACTTCCGATATTTGCTAGTTGCCTCCAGTAGTATCCGTGGAGGAGTTGATAACTCTATGAAGAATCTCGAGTTCCGTGGTTTTTACACTGCATGCGGTTACTCTATCCCGGCAGTCACCAATCCAAGTGCTAACCACACCCAACGTTGCTTAACTTCGATTACCTATTGCATGCCCCTTAGCCCGTTCTGCCACAGAATAATGATAGATAATATTTATCATAAATGAAAAAAAAAAACACGGTTTTATAATATTCCCCAATACCTGAAACTAATTAACTAAAACCATATACTATAATTATTTATTGCATATTATTGTGGTATTAGGTTAACGTATTGATAAATAAAAAAAGAAATTGTTCTAAAACTCGATACTTCTAGCTGTTAGAAACATGGAATATTCATTTTTGAAGATATGCATTACAGAGATCATTTAAACTGTCTTCCATTACATAAACTTCAATGCATGAAAATACACTTTATTCAAAAAAATAATTCATGAATGTATTGGAATACACTAAATTTTATCTTTGTTGAATAATGGGAAGTGAGAAATTTAAAGTGTACAGTAGTTTTAGAATTTGTGATGATCTAGACTTTCAAATAATGATTAGTCACTTGAGTTAGTTTTTTAAATGAATATAGTCGTTACTCATACATTTTGTATTCACCAATTTGTATTCTATTTAAAACATTATTTTATCACATACAGATTAAATGCTACATAAAATGCTTCTCTTCCCACTAAAACACGTAGCTAGTTGGTAGATCACGTATTGTTTTTGTTCGGCCTGATTCAACATTCCTTGTTTTATCTCTATGTTTCTATTTTGAAAATAGTATGTTGGCAACAGTTTCAGCTTTTGAATGATGTCTCTAAGAAACCTAATGATTTCAAGATTTTTAAAATTATATGAATACCTGCAGTAGCAGTTATCTTATTAAAATACAATAATTATTATCATTCGTATTTCTTAAGGATATCTACCAGCATTAACGGTTTTACCAACAAGTTTAAATTAAAAAATGTCTAGATTTAGAAATTAGAAATACTCTATATCCTTTTTCCTTAAAACTTCAAGAATATTTTTTCTTATCGCAAAGGATAAACTCCAAACCCTTAGCGGTAAAGCAGCCTCTATCTCCTAATTATTGACAAGAGAGCCGAGATGATTAAACAGTTTTCCACGAATTTAACAATAATAGCTTCTTGGAATTTTCTCAGGCAGGTTCCTTGCGTTCGGATTATAATGGCCCACTTCCGGGGATGAATAAGTAAGCTTTATATGATAAAGTTGGGCTCTAATATTTGTGGGATTACAAAACAAGGAAGGAAAACAACCGGTCTGTTCAGTTTTTGGGTTCATTTCATGGTAGTTTCAGTTCATACAATGTACTGTTTCTAGTACAACGGTTGTGCAGAGAGGTGATTTGTTCGAGATCACGCTCAACCGCCAGGTTCTTCCCCTCTTGGAAGTATCTACTTTATAGAGCCCCAGGATGGTCGTCAGATACAACAGGGTCCAATCACGGATGTTCATAGATTAAATAATTTATTTGCCAAAGCCGGATTTGAACCCGGATTACTCGGCATAACAATCAAGACGTCTAAGCTACCCCAAACCCGTTCTTGTAGCATAGAATCGGAAAATTAAGATAAAAACATATTTTATAAAGTGAAGTTATCTATATTTTGTAATTCACCGTTTTCGCACATATTTTATTTATTATTTCGTTTATAAATGATGGTACAAATAATTTGTATTATAAATAAGATAAATGTCTAAGTAAAAGCCTCTTTTAATTGTGTTGTTCTTTATATTTAATTTTATTACTTTGGTTTAAATGATAGGTATTTTAAAAAGTTTATGAACCTATCTTTGAGACACCCGAACTTTAGAAATGTACAGCAGTATCCTACTACCGTATAATGTTCACTTCCTATTCGACACAACCGTACCATTTGATAATTTTTATTTAAACAAATTATGACATTTTGTAATTAGACGATTGTTTTTGTTTTTAAAAGTTTGTAAAAACTTTCCCCTTAATAGCCCAGCATTCATAAATATTGAATTGTAATTATTTATTTATGACATGTATTTGTCGAATTTCAGAGTCTCAAAATGTACTTGTAATTAAAATATAAAAAAACGTGTATTTAAAAAATAATTAATATATCTTTTAGATGGTATCCAAATGCTATAAATACTCAAATAATTAAAATTTAATAATCCTGTTGCTTAACATGTTCATTTTAAAATCGGTTAGTACTTTAATACAACAGGTTTTATTTAAAATTAGTTGTTTCTTGGGCAGTTCTATTTGATACTTACAGGTTAAAATGTTTGTATTTTCAAAATAAATTTCCCAAAAATTTCAAAAAAGTTTCATGCTGTTATAAATTTTCAAATGGTTAATCAAAAAATGTCAATACCATCAGTACCATAGAAATGATTTGCTTTACCTATACCCAATTTTATATTTAAAAAAAATCACATTGTACTTTCTCCTTTGAAAAACTATCGAAACCTCTTGTGAAAAACTAGCTTTTCCTGATTTATTACAATGTTCTTTTGAAGGAGCGATGTTGTTTGCACCTACAAGGACACAAAAATGGACGCCTATAGACGTTATTTACGTCAACATGGTAAAAAGTCAAGTGAAAAACTGAAAACGATATCGCTTTATGTGTTTACAATGTACATCATTTGCTTCTCTTCTTTCATTCAGTACAAATGTAGATCATTTCGTGACAACATACTACTGGAAGGATTGCTTAAATCCAACTTATTTTTGCTGAAGCTCTACAAATATCCAGAGAATCTCGAATAAAGGGAAGCCTTTTAAGATTAATAACTCCTAATCATGTTGTTTGGTATAGTGTTGGGAAGAGGCTTAGGAACATAGCTTGGGGAGAAGTGGGTGCCGATGTTTCACCGCCTGGATATGGGACCGTGACAGGGACAATCCCTCTTACCTGACAGCTCCTAGCAGAGCCCTTCCTACGGTTCTTCTACTTCGGTTGAACGACGCCCGTCATTGTCGGCAGCCCTTAGAGGTTATGGAAGTGTCGGAGGACTAGGCCCAGATCGCAGGATATTGTCTTTTCGCAGTACATTTATCACACGATCGTGTCTTAACACTGGAACTACTAACCGGTTGTATCATTTATTTATAATATTTCCTTTTTAAGTCTTATTTAATATTTTACAATATCGTCATGATTTTTTTAAATTTGTACATACAACAATATTATAAATAATTTCCTTCTTACGCTTCTAATTTTCATAGATATCTATGTGTTATACCTAAATATACGAACCGGTCATTTTGACCGGTCATGAAAATATCATGAATACGTGTGGTGCATTCCCGGAATTTTTATACACCTATAATTCCGGGAAATTCCCGCAATTCAAAAATTCTACGTTTTCAATATATTATGTGTAAATTTGTGTATATGTATATATAAAATTTCAATTTAGTATTCTTGCTTCCCGTGTATAGTTGCATGCTGCAACACGCATTACTCTTTATGCTATGTTGATACTACTCATTATGATATGTAATTACAATATTTGAATGAAATATATTTTATTTTCTTAAAAATTAAATTATTTTATGAATGTATAGTTTTATTTGTTGAATTATACTATTATGTTTAATAAAACAAACGAACCAGACATTTTGACCGCTTGGTAGAAATAGGTACATGGTAAATCTTCGTAGTTCTTGTGTTAATGTGGGATATGATAAGATATTAAATGACACCTTTATTGAAAGAAAATGTATGCGGCCCAGAAGTAAAGGACCACGTCCGCGAAATATGTAACATTTAGGTAAATTGTCACAAACACATACTAAGACCAATACATCCAATTACTTATCATCCCCAATAAACATATAAACCATTTATTTTAAGCTGTTTCTATAAGAAATGAAGAAGTAAACATGGTGTACTTTACCTCCGGGGTTCAGGTATTACAGAATAAGTATTACCTATTTAATATTCTTAAATTGAAATTTTAAAATTTAATCAAGTAATAAATCAAATCAATCAAGTAATAAATTACATAAATTCAGTAGATTACATAAATCATTACATTGATGGAAATTGTGAAGGAAGTTCTAACATCACAATAATTGGTGTCAGTTATAATGAAAAAATATCTATCTATCTATCAGATGGCGCTACAACCCTGCGATGGGTCCTGGCCTCCTCTATGAGCCTCCGCCATTTGGCTCGGTTCTGGGCTGCTGCCTTCCAATTTCGGACTCTAAGCAGGTTTTGTGCGTCTTGTACCACTCCATCCATTCACCGGAGCTTGGGCCGTTCGACTCTTCTTGGACGATAAATTTCCTCTTCCATGACTCTTTTAGGCATTTCATCAGGATTCATCCGTGCAAAATGCCCTGCCCACCCAAGGCGTGCCAGCCTAATAAAGGTAACAACATCTATGTCCTGGAGCAGCTTATAGAGTTCGTTATTTCTTCTTCTTCTCCAGCCTTCCTCGTCCTTACCGGCGCATAGATTCTTCGAAGGATCTTCTTCTCGAAGACTAGGAGATTATTTCTATCCTGTGTGGGTAGTGTCCATGTCTGGGAGGCGTATGTTAGGACAGCCCTGATCACAGTTTTATATGATGAGCTGATAAGCTTGCTTCGGAGCTGCTTCAACAGACCAAAATAGCTTCAGTTAGCCGCTGTGATCCTTCGCTTTATTTCAATGAAAACATTATTTGTTCCAGTGACCTGAGATCCAAGTTAACTAAACTCCTCCACTCTCTCAAAGGTACAGAGTCTTCCTACTACAAGCTGTCTTTCTTGAGGTCTGGATCCTCCGGTGTACATATACTTTGTTTTATTTTCATTAATAACCAGTCCCATGAGCGCGGCAGGTCTCTGAGGCTTAAGAGAGACTCAGTAAGCTCAGTAAAGGATCGTGCTACTATATCAAGGTCATCCGCATAACCAAGCGGAAAAAAAATACATTAATTTTTTATTTCTTTAAAGGATATTAAGGATACAATGCTTTTGAATTAATAAGGATAGCAGTCAAACTAGGTAAGTCCTATCGTCATATGCTGTATGATTTAAAGTGTTAGGAGTGGTATAGCTCACTGTGAAGGTAGTACTCATAGAAATCATTAAGTTCAAGATTTAGGGCCGGTTATAGCAGAAAAACAATTCTGTAGTCAGCCGTGAATCTACCATGTGGATGCAAACCGTCTTGGAGCTCGCCTAGCCTCTTTAAAGTGTATACTTTGAATTATGAGAAGTAGCTAGTTGTTAAGCCTAATCTAGACCACACCACCCCTCTATACAACATTTGGTTTTGAAACAGTACAGTCTTTACCAACTACTCAACCTTTTATTTTCTTTAAAATTAAATTATCTTATGAATTTATAGTTTTATTTCTTGAATTCTACTACTCTGTTTAATTAAACAAAGAATCTTGTTGTTTGGTCTAGTGTTGGGAATTGAACTAAAGGAAATGACCTTTGGTCAGTTGTAGATGTTTATTTATTCATTTTTTTATACTTTATTATAATTATTTCTTGTTGAAAAAACGTGAAAAATCAAATATGAAATTTCTTAAATTACCAAAATTATAAGGACGAACTTTGTCGTATTAATTCAAAATGTTTATTAACTTAACGGTAGAAACAATAATGAAAATACAAATAATAATAAGCCATGTTCCTCAAAAATAAATGATAAAAGAACCTTTGGTTCTCTAATCATCATAATCAAATCAAAAATTTCATTTCGCTTGATGGAGTTAAATTTTGTACTTATTACTTTTTAATTTAAATTACCGTCATTATAATAAACTAAATTAAGGGCTAAAGGTAATTAGATCTATCAAGACTTGATGAATTCATCATTTTATTGCATCTGTTGCCAATGTACAGAAAAATAAATTAAAACTAAAACTTAAAAAAGATTGGCCCGGGAATTGGAATTATAATATAGTTATATGAATTATAATATTTTAATTTAATTACTGTATTAAAGGCCTAATGGAAATCCTCTCTCATAATCTAATGAAGTTGAAAACCTTGCTTGAAAGTTCTGAGAAGTACCTGCTTTGGTAGAACCCACACCAAGGTAGTTATTGAACAGGGACTCAACTTGTCACAGGCTGTCAAACTAACCCACGTGTCGTTAAACAATATTGCCTCGTTGCGTGCAGATACGACAATAGAACTAACAGACTACATTTGCGATTGATAGCTATAACGTTACACATCCCATTTATTTTATGCTCCAATTTATCTCTAGCATTATATCTACCTCTGAACTACAATAGTTTATTATTAATTATTTTAAATCAATCGTATTTATTATAGCGCCCTATAAATACATTTAATTTAGGGAATAAAGAGCCCAAAGTCTTTTCTGTTCCAAACTGTATGTCATTCATTACTCCGCAAATCCAGCAAGCAAATTTTAGTTGATGAAGGAGAATAATCATATACAATCTCACTTTGATATTGTGCATATTTTTTGTTATGAATGTTTATAATTATTTAAAATACAGTGATTAATCCAGATGGTTAATTGAGATAATAAATCTGAATCAGAAACCTGTACGACTACAACCCTGAGTCTTGAGTTCAGCTTCAGAGACTATACAGGCTGGTCTTCAGATCCCACAGGGCCCATCCACGGCTGTTAACAGTTAATAATTTATCTGCCATAGCTGGATTTGAACCCGAAACCTTCGTTATAAAAACTCAGCACTCTACCCACTGAGCACTATTAAGTATTTAGAAAAAAATGACAACATTTACTTAAAAGATACATTGATTCACCATTGGTTGCTGTTGAATGTTTTAACAAAATTTTGGGTAAAATTCGATAACATTTTCCAGGAATCGTTGTGTTGTGGAATCATCGTGATATGTTCAATGTATCAGAAACCTGAGCATGCTATGAGAAAATTGTAGGTTGTCAAACTACATGAAAAATCGAAATTAAATATATGCAATAAAAGTATGACACATGATTGATTCTCATTGAATCTTCAGCCATTAAATAGTATATTGATATAATAAACTTAAATAAAAATAAATAATAAAATTTAATGTTATAATATAATATAGAATATTAAATTATATTATAATTTATATAATATTAAATATATTTTTAATATTATCCTCCAAATTTAATATTAAATATTAAAATATTCATGTTATTTTAGTTTTAACTGCGATGACAATGCTATCTAAATCTATGTTATAACAACTGCCTTAGATATTAGGTATGATCCGTGTAAACAAGTTTTTAATAATACTTTTTTCTTAATTGCGCTTGGGTTGTTTGTCAAAATATTGTCGAGAATCTTTTGGACTCTGCTTATTTATTACTTTTCAACAAAATCTTTCGTATTTTATTCAGTGCGTATCAATTACATTAGTAGATACTCATAGCCGATTGTCGTTGAAGCTTCCATTGTAGCAGAGTATCAAATAAAAGGCTGAGTAAAATTAAATAGCCAAAGTACTTTTTGGATTTTTTATTATCTACAGACAATACTATCTGTAGATATTGATAATTATGGAAAAATGTCCACATTTTATCTGAATTATGTAGAAGTTTGAATGATGTATTACCTCAATCTAAAATGAGAATCAAATATAAAATCTATTTACTTAGATTTGGGGATGGGGTATGGATTGAAATTGATTATTTAACGGCTATATTTAATGTGGTGAATAGTTTATTAGTACTAATTAATGAGTTATGTTGAAATAGTTCTAGGTGTATTGGACAATTATAAAGATAATTTTGTATTTCAGATGACATACGTACTCTAGTCGAGACTGATTTTAGTATTTTCTGTTGTCATTCAACGCGTGATTCAAGGTTTTATACTTTAAATGATTACGGTTTTCATCTACAGTGACTATATCTCCTGAGTCACTTGGAATGTGATGAAGTTAGCATTTGATCGGAACTTGAAAAAAAATTAGATATTTAAATAGCGATTTAAATGCTGAAAGACATTCAAATTTCATATTCAAGTATCGTCTTTAACTAAAAACTATATTTTATATTAAAAATAAAAATATAATTAAAAATTGTATTTAACAAATATTATTTTTATGGGCACCTACTTTATAAATAAAGGCTGGATTAGCCCTAGGAGGTTCCTAGAATCCAAAGAATCCATTCCCGGCTGTTAACAGAATAAATAAAATTTGGGCAATTCAGCGCTCTACCACTGAACCACTTTGCTCCCAATTTATAGAAGCTATAGAAAATAATCAAAAAATCCCTTGTATATTTTTTGCTATATCTAAGCTCCCAGATGGAGTTCGGATAAAAAAAAATAGATATGTCCCTACTCGTGTTAGTTCTTATAAAAATTGCAAATAATTAGAACTAACATACACTTTGCCAGGATTCACATCTTATTAGATTAGTTTAAGCATTTCTAACAGTTTCGTATTTAATATTTTAGTTTGTATTAATGTTATTTTTATCATAGATACACTTATACCTCTTATTAATTAACTGTAAGTGTTTCTTATTGTACCTTGCCTTTTTCAACTAAGTTCATTCGAAAATATATCCATCTTTCTAATTTTTTATTCCATTGTTAAAAACTACATCGAAAAATATTTTATAATTTATTTATATTAAGCTAGTTTTAAAGGAAGTGAGGTACCAAAATCAGAATACAGCTGAAAAACATATTTGACACCTTTAATTTTATTTTTAATGATAAATAACGGAATGAAAAATAAATACTGAACTTACTACTATACATGTTTAATGAAAAATTTATATTTATTTGGATTCAAAGATAAACATGGTAATATGTAGACAACATCCAGAAAGGATAGAGCGAATGAGAAAAGGGACACCAACTAATGCGTTTCTAGCTCGGTGTGAACCGTATTCAAATAAATGTAGAAGCAGTCGTAATCACAGTTAGTACTAAGCCCAACAGGAACTGGAAAAAAAAGAAACGAAAAGGCACAGATAGAGCCCATCCATTGTGATTATAATGTTTAGGGAAGTTTAAGTTGGGCTTGATTTTTTACTTCTGAGTGTTCTCAGAATTTTTACTTCCCTTTCAACTTTAATGGAGTTTGATTAGAACTGCCGGCAGGTTTTTTTTTTGGTTTTTTTAGAATCTAAGATAACTTCTCGCCGAATCATAAATGATTAATTTAAAATGTAAATTAAACATATTTTATTTATATGTAATTAGAATAGAATATTTTAATAATGTTTATTATAAAAAAAGCGTTTATAAGAAAATGGAAGAATCCAAATAACATCTATGTAGATAACAGTGACCTATAATATAAGGGATAGTAGTATATATCTATATCTATATATCATTAATATGCATTTTTTTATATCTAATTCATATTATGTTATAATCATATAAAGACTGGCCACGAAAACCTTTTGTTTATGTAATTAATGTCACTTTAAGGTACTAATGCTAATCGAAGAAAAAAATATGGCACCATTTTACACCCCCTCTGAAGATTTGTTTAACCAAGGATTTTTCATTACCTTTAAATAATCCATTAGCCAAATGCCGGGCTTCGTATCCGTGACCTTGGGCAAAGATGTTTTTTATGATAATATTTAGGATAAAACACCAAAGGTTGCTCCTACACAGGAAGAACGTAATACGCTTTTGAACAATAAATTTTCTGTAAAATAACTTCGGAGTATGTCAAAACAGATTGATATTTAACAATCAACAAATGTTTCAATAAACTTTTTAAAATATGATGTGGAATTTATTCTGCAGTTAAACAAATATTATCCTAATTAATTAATTTTAATTTTAATTAATATTTAATGTATATATATAATAACTGTAATTTTAATTTTATTAATTTGTAGCAACATATGAGTAATAGTGTCTTTTGTATATATGTTAGAATTACCAAATTGTTGTTAATCCTTTTTGTAAAAACAAATTTAAAAGGCACATTCCTCAAGGTAGTATCCTTGGCCCAATCCTTTACACAGTTTATACAGCTGACATCCCAACTCATCCTAATACTATCCTTACCACGTATGCTGATGATACATGTGTATTATTACATTATTATTGTTTTGCATCCCAAAACCTCCAATCCCATATCACTGATCTTGAAGAATGGTGTCATAACTGGAGAATTAAAATAAATTCTCAAAAATCCAATCAAATCACTTTTACCTTACGTCGTAAACCAATGACTTCCTGCCCTTCAGTATCCTTTAATAATATCCCACTGGTGCCTTTCGAACAGATCCGATACTTAGGGTTGCACCTCGACAAACGAATAACCAGGAATCATCATACTAGACTGAAAAGACAAGAAACCGCTCGACTTTTCAGGCTACTTCAACACTTACTAGACAAACGCTATAACCTCCCAATTAACTACAAAAGACACATATACATGACCATCATACGACCTATTTGGACTTATGGAGTAGATCTTTGGGGCTCCACTAAGCCATCGAATTCCTCTCGTATCCAATCCCTACAATCCAAAATCCTTCGTAAAATCCTCAACGCTCCTTATTTTGTTAAGAATAAAGTCATCCATAACGACCTTAATGTCCCATTTGTTGCTGATTTGGCCCGAACCCGCTATCTATTCTTTCATAACAAACTTCATTTCCACACAAACCCTCTGGTTTCAAACCTAGCTTCCTCTTCAATTCCCGATAATCCTCCGAGGCGTCTGAAAAGAAGATGGCCACGTGACCTTCTTAGTTGAACATGCGATTTGAGTACTACCAGTGGGTAGTTTCTCTACTTGTCATTATATCATGTCATTATGTATCACCTAGCCTATTTACTTGTTATATTATTGTAATATAGTTGTAAATATCAATAAATAAATAAAAAATAAAAAAAAGGCACATAGTATACTCAAGTAAGGAATTTGCCAATAACGAAACGGTCCTTTCAAAGGGTTACTTTGAAATGAAAAAAAATATTATCCTGTAAACAGTAGTCTTCATAAATATCGGATACGTTTAATACTAATTTGAATATGTAGAGATTACTATGGAAAAAAAAACAATGAAACTTTATTTAATTATATTTTTCATTTACCTGATGAAACGGCCAAAAATAAGGACCACATAAATATCACTTTGACGTCCTTCTTTCTTCCTTCAGCTTACTCCACATTTCCTTTATTTGTCAGATTGTTTTATCCACATTTCTTCTGTAAATTTAATTTATTTATGCTACTATATGAACATAATAGGCTACATAATATCGCTATATGATAACGTACAAAATTTGATACATGTTGATACATGAGTACTATGGATATACCTCTAATTGAAATTTGATTTCTATGGGTGGAAGGTAACTTTACTATAGTAACAGAGCGCAAGAGAGACACGTCTTCTAAAGTTTCGATTTATTTTAAACGGCACCCACGGCTTTTCATGTCAAACACCGGAAAATCTCAGAGAAACTTCTACGAACGTCGATAACAAGTTTCTAGGTATCGTTGTATAGAACAGTGTGTTGCTAAGGGCTGATAAGGGCTAATTGCAGTACTACAACTACCCTTCATCATCCCCTATAAGATCCGCTTTATTTCTCATGGAGGCCGGCGAGTAATTATCTCTACAGTTGAGACATCATGTTCACTTAAAATTATTAGAGAGAAGAAAATGGTCCTGGTGGAGGTCAACAAACAATTCCTTAAATATTCATAAACTATTTTTTAGAAATCGACTTTTCGATCCACTTTGCAGGTCTTCTTTAGGCTTAAGAAAGCACGTATAAAAAAAAGTATTGCATTTTAAAATATGCAATCAAATATGCCATAGAATATAATTTTATTGCAACGTCAATAAAAATGGTCCGTAATAAATAAAAATAATTGTGTAATAAATAATCTTCAACAGAATTGTTTTAAAAATGATTCCTTCATTTCATTTTAATATAATTTCGCATGAAAAAACTGAAATTAAACAGTAATGAGTGATTAATAATAGTGACTGAATTCATTTACAGAATTTAAGGAAACTGATGTAACTATACTAAGGCCTACAAGACTGAACAGTTGTGCGAGTAAAGCATACACATCGCGCCGTACAAGAACATTAACTGAAATTAATAATTATTATTTACTTATCTTATTGAAACTAACACACTAATTAAATTTATATATCTGTCTGTTATTAATACAAATATTCGTAGATTCATTTGCTTTTTTTTAGTTTTCAGAAAATAATCGTACAATTGTAGTACGATTAATATACATTAAATTTTATATAATTAAATTTTATCTTCTTTCACAATGATATTTAAATTTTAAAATAATATAAACATTCTTTACAGTGGATATATAAAGCTATAAAATAAAACTTACTATTAAATCATCTTGGTTGATGGTAGTAGATTTTTTTCTCTAAACTGTGGCATCTATATTCTTTTATGATCCTTTCCTATTATTCTTAAGACCATTCATAGCACAAACTGCATCCCATAATATATTTTCCACTTTTTTATCCCATTCATTTCTCGTTCTATCTCTTTTTCTTCTTCCTCCCATTTTCTTTCTGAACCACTTTCAGCACAATGTTGCACTTATATATTGATGTTAGCAGCGATTCAGTTGAATTATTGTATCACCGTAGGATAGTTTTCCTTTTTTGTCTTATCAAATTATTGAAATATCAGTTTGTTCTTGGATTTAAAAACCCATTCATATATTTTCTAGAGCGATTATTGCGTTAGCTCCACTGATGTTTCCAAAATTTATTTCAAATCGGATTTGGGAAACAAAACGGATCATTATATATTTTTTCCTACTAGCTTCTTAGTAGATTAATTTCGTTTTTGTTACGTTACAATTTAAAAAAATATATTTTTTTATAATTTATTAGTTAGTAATATGATACATTAAATTATAATTACTAAAATTAAGTATTATTCAAAGAACATTCCTTCTCGTGTACATATCGCAAAACTTGCGAGAACACGGCGACATGGGATCAGGTAAGAGAAAAGATTTGTCCCCGGCTGGTATCAGTTCCGGTACCTTTGTTGGTAGAGCCCTGTCACGGTAAGGCAGAGGACCCGGGTTCGAATCCCGGCCGGTGGCATTTCTTTTCTCTTTAAAATAAAATATTTAATTTAAAGTAGTGTCTTAATACTGCTCGAAATTACCTTTTCATGTAGCCATAATAAGGGAAGAGTTTGGCTAAATGTAATTAAACCCTTACGGAAACATTCCGGACAAAATTTAGTGGAAATTCATTGAAAATTCTGGGAGCGATCTTGTAAATATAACGAGGGAGGGAAATGATTAGGGTGGGAGTGGGGGTTAACTGCTTTGCGTGAGTTGCCTACCATCAGCGCCCTAGTGTGTTCAATTTATTGAGGTTCTAGCTGCTCCTAAAAAAAAGAATTTCCACTCCACATAATGTGTCATGGAATACATACATGCTAATGGTCGGTCCAGTAAAGTTGAATTATTAACTATTCAAAAGTGATTAATCAGCTTAAAAATCGCTAGATAATATTGTGAGTGGTATTAATTTCCTAACTTTTGAATTATCCAAATATTATATATATGTATAATATTATATATAAAATATTATATATAATATTTTATATATGATAATATTACGCCTTAAAGTAATATGATTTAAAAAATTTTTTTTTTTAAATCGTTATTTAAAAAAATGTTGCAATATAATATTTGGTGTGGTATTAATTACGGAGCTTTCCATTTGGAAATTCTCTTAAACTAATAAGCTACTTTCATGGCAAAATGAGTAAGTTTGTCATCCATCCATGTCAGCCCATCCATTTGGTGTGGTCTAGGGTAAATCAACTCCTTGCACAACCGTTTTATAAGAAACAGGACGGCTTCTAATAAATAGTGAACCCAAGACTTTATATAAGTTCTAGTAGAACAGTTTTTTTAAAGGTTTTTTTTATACATTAATGATTATGAAAGGTAGATGAACAATTAAACTTCTCTAAAATATCTTTTCATGTAGCTGATGTCCAGTACAATGGCTGAGACCAAATCCAATCAATAAATACAATATAATAAATTCTGAAGGCAGGATATGTTTGGTTTTAAAGTAAAATATTTATTAAACACAGTTTAGAATACTGCAGAAAGCGGGCTTGATCGAGCGACCTCTGAAAGTTGTATGATATGATACGAACGAGTCACTAAAACGTTCACTACTAAATGGGAGAGTAATTTCCCAAGGGTAAGTCGAAACGTAGATAAGGACAGTGTATTGATACGATTAGGGTACTTCTATTTGTATATTTGTTTTTTCTTGTCTTGTGATAGGTTATTGGTAATGTGGTTGGATTGTATTAGGTAACAGGTAACATATAAATATAAATAATGCGTATGCGTTTATCCGTTGGATTTATAATGTATTGTATTGATTATATGAATAATTATTGTTTTAATTATTCATTTTATTCAAGGGAGAGACCTACCTTGACTTCTAACTAAAAATAAATACAAATTTGATTACTTTGAAGGTGCTGCAGACAAATTTTAGATAACACATTTTTCATACAATTCAGCCCTAATCAATTATGTTTTCTTTATCTAATTTATATGATTCTAAGCTTACTTATCTATAAGTAAATTTTAGCAATTCGAAGATCCAGATCTTGCTATCATTAGAAAATATTCAGTAAATTAAGGTTCAAAGAATTATTATACAGACGCCATTAGGCACATATTTTATTAGTGAACCTCCCTTAAGAGATTCACGTGTAAGCATGAATGGAGAAACGTCCCATTGAAAGCACTTCTATTTACTTTCATAGCTCTGGTTCCTACTCCTAAGATGTTTCAGTCTCTTTGTAGGATTCTGTAGTAATGTATGTACTAGAAAGTGAGTCATACAGTTTTTTGGAGGATTTCTTGATTGCGTCAGCTCGAGTGGTATGTTCTAGCCTTGATGTAATGATTAGTTATGTAAAAGGGGCGATGAGTTAAATGACGAAGAAATAATAAATATAAATAAGGTTCAAACAATAATAATAAATATTTGAGCAATTGTACAGTTGCCATTTGGCACCTATTTATTTGTGAACCTCCCCTAACGTATTCACGAGGAAGCGCGTAAGGAGAAACTTCCCATTGACTCCTAGCGTGTTTCATCTCTCTGTAGTTGATCCCTGCTCCTGAGACGTTTCAGCCTCCTTGTAGGATTCGATAGCAATGTATCTTTCACCAATGCAAGTACTAGTAAGTTTGGTGTCTAAAAAGTGATTCTTACAATTTTTTGTACGTTTCCTGATTTTGTCAGCTACGAGTTTACTTGGTCTAATAATTATTTATGTGTAAGGGGCAATCAATTATACAACGAAGGAATACAGTTCAAATCACCTCCTTTTTTTTTGTTTTACGGATAGCTTATAAGTTTGAAAAATGTATAGTATAGTCCAGGATCTATGGTCCATTTTTTCACTTGATTGGTATCAAGCTGAATCTTCGTGAATAGCTTCGTTTCGATGAGACGCCCAACAATTTCCTGTGTGATAATTCTTGATTAAGGTAGCTAACAGAGGTAGCAAGGAAGACATGTGTCGATTTGATAATTTATTACAACTTGGGTTTTTTTTTTGTTAAATCTCAAGATAATCATCTAAATTATTTGAAAAAATATTTGTCCTACAAAATGTACGGTTTGATCAAAGAGTCCCCTCCTTCCAACGTGTATCGATAACGAGGTCATCAAAAATGATTACTAACCAGCTGTTTTTATTTTACTTCTTCTTTTTTGACTTCGTTATCGATACATATTGGAAGGAGGGGGCTCTTTGATCAAACCATACATTTTGTAGGACAAATATTTTTTCAAATAATTTAGATAATTATCTTGAGATTTAACAATAAAAAGCCCAGCTAGTAATAAATTTTTGAGAATCATCAAATCGACATATTTTATCCTTGCTACCTCTTTTAGCTACCACAATCGAGAATTGTTGGGCGTCACATCGAAACGAAGCTATTCACAAAGATTGAGCTTGATACTAATCAAGTGAAAAAATGAACCATGGACCTTGGACCAGTAGTTTTATAGAAAAATAAACAATAAAATTATATTTATTGTGTAATTATATCTATGAAAGAAATAGTAGTGGAGCAACAGATTCCATTCGACCTATCAAGAGGATCTCTAATTACATTACATTATTGGCGCGACAGACTCATAAAGAAGTCCTTGGCCTGCTCAACCGCTCTACCCCAATCGTCCCGGTCGGCTGCTCGAGTGATGGAGACCTTACTCAGCGTCAGATCTTCACAGACGGCATCCTTCCATCTAGCTTTGGGCCTTCCTCGAGGTCTTACTCCATCCGGATTTCCTTTATACAGCTTTTTAGCTGTTCTTTCTTCGCCCATCCTAGAAAAGTGGCCCAGCCACTTGATGCGTTGCGTCCTGATGAAGCTCGATATCATTAGGTCTCCATATAACTCACTTAGCTACTTGTTCCTTCTGATCCTGAGTTGGTCGTTTTCTCGAACTGGGCCGAATATTTGCCGAAGAACTCTTCTTTCGAATCTATTCAGCTTTTCCACGCTGGATTTATTCAGTGTGAGGGTTTCACCAGCGTATGTCACTACTGGCCTAATCACGGTTTTATATATCATCAGCTTGGACTTTAGGCTAAGGAGCTTACTTCTAAGGAGCTTTGACACTCCAAAACATGCTTTATTACCTAATACTATCCTGGCTCTGATTTCCTCCTCCTCATCCAAATTCTCATTTATACGGCTTATCAAATCGACATATTTTATCCTTGCTACCTCTTTTAGCTACCACAATCGAGAATTGTTGGGCGTCACATCGAAACGAAGCTATTCACGAAGATTGAGCTTGATACTAATCAAGTGAAAAAATGAACCATGGATCCTGGACCAGTAGTTTTATAGAAAAATAAACAATAAAATTATATTTATTGTGTAATTATATCTCTGAAAGAAATAGTAGTGGAGCAACAGATTCCATTCGGCCTATCAAGAGGATCTCTAATAGGTTGGCTAAAAGAGGTTGGATGCTGGCGAACATTGCGTCATCCATCAAGCTCCTTACACTGTCCGACATCTCTCCCAGCCATTACTAAGGCTATTATTATCGTATTTTCTATGTATTTTTTCCTTTCTTATAACTATTCCGAATTGTAACAAATAGAATTTATTTCTTCGTTTTGTATTTATTACGCACCTTGCCAACTTTGTGGTAGAGGTAGTTAAAGCCCCATTAAATGACGTCATTTTAATATTAATATATATATTTATAAAATATAAATTAATGCGATCTCTGTATTTGAATTTGGCTTTTCGACTCGTATATATAGGCCAACGTATACTTGACAATTTTTTTTTTTATTCTAATACCTTATTATATTCACTGTCGCTAGTTTACACTATTTGGTTTTATACAATCGATAGATTTAGACGAAACCTGGCGAATGTGTTGATCATTTAGCTATACGTTGATCTAATTGAATTTTGGATGGAGATGTAGCTGCAACACTAAACTGTATCCCCCAATTTTGTTATCATTCGTTTTTTTGAATTGTCTCCCACTATCGAAGCGATTTTAAAGACGTATTTACGTCAAAATTGCAATGGTTACCTGAATTAAACAATGTGACAGCTAATTTAAGAATAAATAACGTAGCGAATAATGGATAATTTAAGATGAGTAATTTCAATTGATAAACATTCTTGTAATATGTGAAGGCTAATATAGTTCCTGTGTAAGTGAACAGTAATCATGGCAGATTCTGATACCAAAATAAGTGTTTATTGGCTAGGTTATATATCCTAGGTTATTGTTTTTTACTAGTTTTTTTTTTATTTTTCGTGACGCAATTTTGACGTCACGATCTTATCAGTATCGGTGGTGTTCTCACTACGTCTCACCCAATAAATAAAAATTAAGTAAAAAAAAAACAATGCCCTAGGATATTTAATCAAGCCAGTATGTACTTATTTTCGTATTATAATCATAATTATTTGTTCCTTTACATACATATAATGAAGGTTATATCACTCCTTCGAAAGATCAAAGACGTAAGTGAAGATCTGATACTGTGCAAGGTCTCGTTCACTCGAGCAGGCGATCGGGACGATTTGGGTAGAGCGGTTGATCAGGCCAAGGACTTCTTTTTGAGTCTGTCGCTTCAATCGTGTAATGTAAAGGAATGCTTTGAATTACCAATAACCAAATTTTTTGTTTTTAACTCACACAGAACTTATCATACACAGATATCGCTCCTTCAAAAGAAAAATACCAGAATCAAAATAACTAATATTTCAATTGATGTATTTGAGAGTTCTGGTATTTTTCTTTTGAAGGAGCGATATTAGCCTTCTCATATAAGAGGAAATTATGCCGGTTGAAATTGCTCATTTTGAATTATCACTTTGTTTTACTTAAGTATATTTTCAAGCCAATTTTTTCTTATCCTTCCAGTTTTAAAGATTACAAGACGTTTAAGAACGTTATGTAGATATGACATATTATGTATTATTTGACGGGAATTTAACTAACCCTACCACCAAACTACCAACCTGCTGAATAAGTTCCATTCTTTGTTTGGTTTTTAACCGTGGATTTGGTTTCTTTTCTCAGGATATATACTTAAAATACAGTAAAACAGTGTGTCGGATAAGCCCGGCTGGTGTGATAAAACAAATACGACGGAGAAAAAGAAACACTTCCTGGAATGTGACAGGGGCCCTGTTCTATATTACTACATTCTATTAGGGCATGTTTGTTCCCACTTTCCCAAGGGCAGCTTGAACGTTCGGACTTTTTTATATTGCGATTAATCATGAGTAAATTCAGTGCGCAGGCTGAATGTGATATAATCTATCACATTCGTCTTCGGGCTCTGGAGAGAATTGATTCAGAGTCGATTGGTGATGAGGCAGGCGTTGGATTGAAGATTTATGGATAAAATAAACGACAGCAACGGAATTAACTGCCGCCGACATTCTGATCACAAAGAAATGTAGCTATTTTTCATTTAAGATTTCTGTAAATGATGAAAAACGAGGCAATATTAAAGACATAAAAAAAAACTTTGGAATCAATGATAATTCACATCTATAGCTGTGGTGAATAAGCGGTTGTCTTATTTTGTCCAGAGTGAGTTAACTCCATAAAAGGAAGCGGAATCGGGTCACCGTGGAATCAATCTCCTAGTTTTTAACTTTAAATGGAGTTGTAATGTAAGCGGCGACTCCTTTTCTAGCCAATTCCTGACAACCTCCTATTTACTACGAAAATAACAGAACCTTTTCTGTAGCGTTTGGTGTTTAGTTTAAATACAAATATCTCAAAAGTTGGAGTAGCCTCTTATTATAAAATAAAAAAAGCACTGTAGATATTTGAACATTATATTAAATTGATAACAATTACAACACTTGAACATAAACATTAAGGAAAGGTTATAAGTATGTACATTAGTCTAACAACTACTGTAATCTTCTGGCCAGGGGGTGGTTGCAATGGATACTCCCAGTGATGACTGTATTAGCAATATGGCATCACCTTTCTTCAGTTACGGATTCATATGCTCACGATTTTCCAATTAGTGGACTTATGGAGACAATTTTAAATTTTCAATTGTTTTAGTTTTATTAGTTCTATATAAGTTTTCTGGATAATTTCTTTAAGATGATCTCCACAACTCCACTCTCTAGTTTAACCTTAATTTTTTAGTGTCACCTCCTTCTCCGACTGTTACTATACGGCCATGCCCTCCATTACTTCTCTGTTTACAACTCAAAATTCTTTCTCATCTCTTTCAACCCTCAGCCTCCCAATCCATTATAAGCCTTGCTACATCTTCTCTTATGATAATCTTCTTCTTCTTTCTTCAATCCCTATCTATGGATTTCGTATGATTAAAATTGTCTCCATTATAAGGATGTCGTAAGTCCATTCGGTTCTTGACTTCTTAACTGCCCATCAACAATAATTTATTTATACCGCTAAGAACACTGAAAATTCTTTGATCTACTTAAGATTACATATGCTGACAATTTTCTGTAGGTAAATCAATGATTTATTTGGACTATAAAATCATAGTTACAAAGAAACCCATAAGTAATTATCACATACTAGTTTGTTTATTTTTCATAGATTTTTCGTTATATCAGAGTTTTCACTCTTGCATTTAATTAAATATAGTTTAATGCGTTGTGGAGCAAGTGGTAGTGAGTGTGTTTCTATAATAAGTTGCTGTCAGAAGTTTGATACAGGTCTGAAAACAGCTACGTCTAGATGACCTGCTGGCCCAGTGTTTGGCCAGGCTGTATTCAAAACAATGTTAACAAAACACTCTTACACTGGGGTAAAATTGAAATATTTGAGTTGTGTTATACGTACTACGCAAAATGAGAACGTTTCAACGCATTTTTGATTAAATAACTAATATTATATAATAATATAATTGAAATTATCCAAAGCAAGAACAATTTATAAAACTAACATTAAATCGTTTTCTTGGGGTATATATTTTATTAGGGTGTTTGGAGATTTTGTGAACTTTCAACACCAAATGAAAACAAAAGTTGAGCGTAAGGCAGTGGAGGTTACTTTAGTAATTTTTATTTTATTTTTTGATTTGCTATATCTAAATTCATCTGATATTCATTCATCTATAGAGCCCAAAAATGATCATTCTACATTACTTTTTTTACCTTTTTCTTTAATCCTAAAAATGAAACTCGGAGTTATTGTCAGTTCTGAACGCATCACTACACCATGACATATTGTTTGGAAGTCTTTATTAATACGAAAGAGACAATTGTGCCCTAGGTTGTAATTAAGATAAACATAAAAAAATGATGTATGATTAAGCATAAATGGCAATTAAAGTACACTCTGAAACTACCCGGAAAAATAAAGTTGTAATCTAAAATTACTTTGCTGTTTATGGACGGTTATTTGTGCGATGTCTTTTTTAGATGGTTAATGATCAATATCATAAATGAAACATGCATTGTATATTTTAGTTATAGTAAAGCCTCGAAAAATGGTGTCGGAATTGGAGAATTAAAATCAATTCCAAAAAGTCCCATCAAATTACCTTTACCCTTCGCCGAAAACCCATGACTTCCTGTTCTACTGTATCCTTTATTAGTACTCCACTTATCCCTGTTTAATAGATTAATTAATTTTAGTAAATAATTTACTACGGGATACCAAATACAGTAGTTCGAGAGATAATGGATACTCATAATACCATTCTTAAAAAAATCGCCATCAAGCGATTAGAGTGATTTGAACACTTTCTGAGGATGGAAGATGGAAAAATGGTCCTGTACTGGTAACTTGAAGAAAGAAGAAGATGCCAACTAAGAATTCAATGGATTATCCAAGTTCAGGAAAACATGGAAGAATACGTTCTCAATAAAAAAATGAATCTGGGCAAGAATGCCAAAGTCCCGTCCTTCGGGAGGGACGTTAAACGGGGGCCCCGAGCCTGTAAGATGTCAGGTACTCGTTAAAAATTTCCGATCCTAATTAAACTTCGATAGCAAATATTTAGAGCTCCCGCTGTAGCTTCGTCCAATTAGCCATAAGAACATAAAAGTGACAAACAAAGAAATTTTCTATAGGCCATCTTCAAAGTTGAAAGAAATAATGCTACCGTTCTAGGGTTATATTGGCTTTATAGATTCAATTAATAAAAGAAAGTTGGGGGGGAAAAGCCAATTACATTAGTTTGGCGGAGTGAAAACTATTCGTGACTGGGATTGCTTAGCCTAGATGTGTTCCTAGGAGAGCATTATCGATCTATAATTAGCCTTATCTTCACGTCGAGCTCATTATCTATATTGGGCAGCCTTCGACTTAGCAGTTCATTGGCATTAGTTAATTTATCAGGAAATTCAAGGGAGTCGATGCCGACTCTAGTTGAAATTCCACCATGGAACAATGTATTAACACCAGAAAGTGCTGCTATGTTTTTATAATTAAAAAATGCCTAATCAATTCTATTTATCAATGAGTTTATTTTGTTTTCTTGTTAGATATTTACCACTTTATAAATACGGTGGTTCTGCACTTTAAAAGTTTTCTCTAATCATTTTTTTAATATTGCGATGCCATGAGTAACTATTGAATTATATTTACTCAAACTTCTTGTTTAATTTAATGTCCTAACATTGCTTCAAATTAGATTTTGAATAGAGAAAAGATAAATTTTATGGAATAAAGCATACATTAAGGATGGGTAAAGTTGTATGTATCGGATAATTTGTAGCTGATACTGAAAAGTAGTGGATACAAGTACTGGATACGGTCGAAATGTAAACGGTACAGATACTCAGTTGAAATTGATTCGGGAGTCGTAGCTATGGGGAAGGAGGTCCTACCAAGGTCACCCCACCTCTCTCTAGATCTCTAGATACTTGTATTCACTAGTTACGGACTTTTGAATACAAGTATCTAGTAGTTAGTATCCAGGACGATTGGCGTATTCACTACGCCGTATTGGCGTATTCAGTACTCTCTACTCCCGCACCTGCTACCTGCTAGACCAGATAGATATGAGAGCTGTATTCAAGGCCTTGGTTGTATTCACATTAGAAGCATCACCTATTCAGTATTCACGAATATATTCACTACTACATCCTACCTTATGCTATTTATTACTATTACATACGAATTAAAACTAGTATATTATTTTTTTGCATCTACTTTGTGAATCAAATTGTGGGATTCAATTTACCATAGAATATGGTTTTTAAACATTATATATATATATTGTACATATTTAAATAAATAAATTGTCCTATAATTTTTGAGCTTGAAAATTTTATTATCTCACTATAACTGTAGAAAATTAATATGTTTTCACTTCTACTTCTCAAATATAAATTGGTAAAAAATTACCTTTAAAATAAGATAAACAAAAGTGAACCAAACAAAATGCTTGTTGTTGGAATATAGCAATAATAAAATTCTCAGCTAACGGTGACTAATGTACTTAAAAAAAATAGAATGAATGAACAAAGCGTTTAATTATTTTTCATTTAGTTTTTTTTTTAATTATTATTATTAGCCTAGATGTTGGCTGCGAAATGTTTTCTTAATTTAATAATTTGAAATGGAAATTCCTTTTTCTACATTATCATATTAGGTAACGTCAAGCGTGTTCTCCTTTCATTTAAAATGTCTCCCGCTTTAGAAAAGACTCTTTCACAAGGCACGGATGTTATCACTGTTCACAATTTTCTACGAACTACCTTTGATAAATTTGGAAAATTGTACGCATTTTGCTTCCACCATTTCAACGGGTCACTGTTTTCTTCCGGAAGAGGCTCAAACAAACTAAACTCATTTTGGGACTAATATTACATCGTCTCACGGATTTAAAAATAAATTAAAAAAATTATTATCTACTAGTAATCACGGTCCTTTTAATAATAAATAAATAAATAATATGCAATATTCAACCACTGATTTAAGCTCACCTGATTTGATTACCGGTGAAAGTCCAATTTCGCCACATCTCCCCTAAGTATTAATAAATAAATAAGTAAAAATAATAGTGAACAAGTTATCACTTATTATCAATATAATCTGTAATTAGTCACTTATTGCTTATTTGGAAACGAAAATAAACTATGAAATCAGTAAAAGGTGGTTGAAATAACACTTTCCGAGATCGCCTCCTGATGTATGATTTTTCACGAGCAACATTTGCAAAAAAAACCTCGACCTATATCCGGGGAAATATGGTTTCATAAATGGATATATCAATACTATAAAGTATCGGCAATCGACATAGATGATTGAAATCTGGCGAACAAAAAAAATTGTACGAAGAAATTGATAAATTTTTTCTCCAATTTTTTACTTTCAACAGTTACAAATTTTACATAATTTTAAAGAAGAAAATTAGTTTCACAAAATTAAAAAATGACACCGGAATATGACGAGTATTGAAACAGTTGTAGCGTTTTAATGAGTTTAGCGTGCGGCGGCGGACAGACAAATTTTGTATTACAATCCTAATTTTACGTGTCTTGGAACGTGAATACAAAAAGTTTGAGGTATGGTAAACAACTATTTTTTTTCAATTCCATAGCTTTCAAAAAATAATTAACCAATAAAAAACATGATTTTAATCATTTGGTGCCTTGTGGAGGTTACTATTTCGGCGAATAACTCTTTTTCCTTTAAAAATTATAACAAAAACTGATGCTCCAAGAAAGGCTTCTGTGTAGCGTATTAGAAGAGTAAGAGTCGGGATAACTGTATTCAACTACAAAAATATCAAGTAAAAGTATCGGATACAGAAAAGTATCCGTAACACTTGTACTCAGATACAGGAAAATCCAGTATCTACCCATGACTAGTATTCATTTCATCACTAGAAAACAATTAGCATCATTCACAGACGTTGGTATCTCCAATCGATTAGTAGCACTGTTTTCGCTTTAAATGATTTTATCCTACAACCACTTTGCATGTCACGAAGTATTGTTATTAATTATTTTAAAAGGTTCCTCGACCAAAATGATTGTTGAAATTTTAATTTATCAGCTCACTATTTAATTAAATCACTATTCATCTAAAGCTATTGTTATATCATCTATAGTTGTATTTAAAATGCAAATTTATCCTTTCGACCGACGCGACTGCAGTGGGTTGAAAGGAATGACGTAAGACAGGAAAGGCGAAATGAGCAGAGACCCGTTTAGTTAAATTAAGATCTAGCTTTTGTTTTTATATGTTCGAGAGATTGTGAATTTCTATGGACAATTTGTTTTCAGTGGGATCAAGGAACCCTATAAGAACCAAGTAACACAGAGTTATTTACCTAAATAATAGCCATATATATTGAACCTGCAAATGCACGGGGCTCGCCCGGCAACTTTAAATTGGGTACCCTTAAATGGTGGTAAATCACGGAGGTAATATATACTAAACCCAGGACCCTGCAGGGTAACCAGCGCTAGTGAAGTGCTCTCCCATTGTCCATTTGTCCCTTCTCACCCCGTGGCACTAGTCGCTGAGATGGGATTGCGTTTTCAGTACACCTACTTTCCTTACTACAAGCCCTCGTGGCTGATTGACCTGATCGGCACTAAGCACGTGATCCAGCCGATCATGCACGAATGCCCGCTCGATAATTTACGAGCAACACGGGATCACCCGCGTGTGTATCCCGTACGCACCCGCAGGTGACAAAAAATTCATTATAAAAGAAACCAAAAACATAAAAAATTTTGATATAGATGTCGACAATATGAAATACCTCAACTTTGATATGAAATATTATAATCCTAGAAGAGTATAGTTAAAATTTTAGTACTTGGTGATTTTAGCCCTATATGTAAATAAGATAAATCAGTATACCATTTAGTATTTAATTTTAATATATAACAAAGAGGAGACGGGGAGATAAATTATTTCTTTATTTGTCTCTACCAAGCACTGAACCCTAGATCCTTCAAGTGATTTAGTGGTTCTTTTTTTAATTTTTTTTTTATTTATCTTAAAAAATCGACATCACTGAATCTCTCAGTCATCTTATATTCTATATTATTTCAACTAGTAGCATAATATGTTTTAAGAAGATATAGACTATAAAATTAGCAAGTTGAATGTCTGGAGATAATTGCCCTCCTGAACAGAGCTTGTAGAATATGCGCCCTAAAAGTTTAAATATTCCAATGTCGCGACAACTGACTGAGTAGAGAACCCTCCCCAAAGCAAAATGATGAAATTAATAAATCCCGTATCCTTTGTGACTCTTTCTTAAGATGGAGCCTTCTTAAGACGAGGTCATGGCAAAGCATGTTTACCGTCCTCCGAGCTACTTCATTTGGCTGAGTGGCATTTCTCGTAAATCATTAAAGAGGAGCAGTTCAGGAAATTGTGGTAAAAGTTTAAATTTACTCGGAATCAAATAATCATACTTTGCTCCTTTAATAAACCAATCATATTTAGAAAGGATTCCTCAATATTTAAGGGTTTACGATAATTTCATTTTCAGGATAAATGTTAATGGAACAAATCAATAATTGAGTAAATTGAATGGTGCCACAATTATTGCTGATTTATTATCAGCACTAGCTTACCTTGGAAAAACCTGAGTTAGATGCTTATGAGGAGGATTTTCAGCAGCATTAACACGATTCCTCACGTTACATCTTTTATTACATTTTGCAATCGAAGCTCGAAGTTATTATCCATTTATTATTTTTACCACAAACTGGTAGTGATAATCCTTTAGGATTTATCTCAAATTATGACAAGCCCCCATTTCACCCTTACATTTCAATGAAGGATGATTATAGTTTGGATCTTATCTTATCAGTGCTATAAAAGCAATTTATAAAAATGCAAAAGGAGTAGTGCGGATCAATGGGAGAGAGACCGATACATTCCACATGGACAAAGGAGTTAGGCAGGGTGATAACCTTAGCCCCTACTATTTACATGTTTTATGGATGAGATCCATAAAATATGCAAGAGGAGAACATCACCAACTCTAATCGGTCGATGGAATTTGTGTCCTGTCGTCGTTCAGAGCCTTTTCTACGCTGATGACATCGTTCTTCTGGCGGACTCTAAGGAGAAGCAGCAGCAAGCCCTTGTGGAATTTAAAGAGGAGCTTGAACTTAAGGGAATGGCAATAAATATTGCCAAAAGCAAAGTGCTTGCCGTATCTAGGCATGAACAGGAAGATGTGCGTTTGTTATGCAATGGTGAGGTTCTCGAAGTGGTTGACCACTATCCCTACTTAGGAACCATCATTAGCAGGTCTGGTAAAGTAGATGAAGAAGTAGGCAATAGAATCAACAAAGCAAATCATAATACAGATCTATAATAGCATAGTTGGCCACCGAAATGTAGGGAAAGCGACGAAACTTCACATATACAAAGCAATATACCTCCCAACACTTACATATGGGAGTGAAAGTTGGGTCATGCTTGACAAGCACATCAGCCGAGCAACAGGAGCTGAAATGAAGTACCTTCGCAGAATGGTCGGTAAAACAAGGAGGGACCGAGTGCGGAATATAAACATAAGGGATCAGCTGCAGGCGGCAGAACTGAAGACCTCCATAGAAAAAAGAGCTCAAGTGGTTCGGCCATGTCTGTTGCATGGACGAAGAATGGCTTCCTAGAAAGGTTATGGAAGCCCGCCCGATAGGCAGAAGACCCCGTGGACGCCCGAGAATTTTCTATGAGGATTGTATACAAAGAATAGGAGGTAAAAGAGGAAGAACCCTGGCTCGAATGAAGAGGAGTTGTCGGGACCGGGAAGAATGGCTCCAATGAATTGAGGACCTTCTACGCTGAACGGCACATAAGAGGATAATATCACCAACGAAAAAACAAGCGAAAGAAAAAAAAATAGAGAGAAATAGTTTGGAGCATGTTAAAAAGTTGTTTCTCATACATATATATATGTTTTCAACGATCTCAACCTCTAACTGTTGTTTCATTATTTTATTATAATTTTAGGATCTTTTTGACATACGTCATTATATTATTTATAAGTTTTTAACCATTGCATTAATTTTAAAATATTTTTACTTTGAAGAGAAATGATTTGTCCCCAGCCGAGATTCGAACCCGGTTCTCCGCCTCTCCGTGGCAACGCTCTAACCATTTGAGCCACCGGAGTTGTTTGACCCACTCACATTCTCCCCCCTTGACCTTCTCTCTCTCTCTCTCTCTTAATCACTCTACATCTCTTGTTCTACCCTTAATTTATACAAAAAGAGCCGTCTTCTCCAAAGTATTAGTAAAACATCAACTTAATCTCAGATCCATTTTATTTCACCCGT